>CM033472.1:223499472-224099472 GCA_019447015.1 Hymenochirus boettgeri
AAGGACTGTCTACATTGTGTTTCCATATAGTAGAAGGACTGTCTACACAGTGTTTCCATACAGTGGAGGGGCTGTCTACACTACAGTACACTGTGTTTCCATATAGTGGAAGGACTGTCTACACAGTGTTTCCATACAGTAGAGGGGCTGTCTACAGTACACTGTGTTTCCATATAGTGGAGGGACTGTCTACACTACAGTACACTGTGTTTCCATATAGTGGAGGGACTGTCTACACTCTATTTTCCACCCCTTTGTTTAATCAAAAGACATAATATGTTTTTTTTTTTTTTTTTTTTTTTTCTATCATTTGTCTTTTTTTTTTTTTTTTTGGTTTTTTTTTTCGAAATCTTTCATACCTAAGAAATTCAACCTGAACTTAACTGTTGAATCAATCCTTCTGTCACCAGGAGAGTCAAGAGAGATAAACTAAATTAGAGACCTCTTCTTACTGTACTGTACTTATGTACGAATAGTTACACGGACTTTACATAAGAATATCTTGGTTATAAATTACGCAGAAAGGCAAGTGATATGTTGTTTTAATCTGAGCTCGTCAGACAAACTGTGTTTTTAGCAAGGACTGGCATTGATTTGCATTAATAACTTCTACCAACAAATCTAGATGTATTAGGTCTTATTATGTTTTCCCATTTATTGGTTTTTTTTAAACTGCCACTTTAAAGGAATACCATGTATATTATTCCAGCAGTTATTTAAAGAAACTACAGTTCCATAGAATACAGCCAGAATCATTGGTCCAGTAAAAGGACTGCGCTCAATTTCTTCTGACAAGGATGTTCTATGTTTTAAAATGACTACGGCCATTCAATTATTGTGTTTGTTGAACATATTCCAGAAAATGACAGTGGCTGGTTCCCATTTCGGCACAACCTTGTTGGGGACCCCAATCCAGTTGAGGTAGCGTGTTAACACTTCTGGAGATGTAAGTCTTGCCCCTTGCAGGAAGGCCGACCATAACAATGAGGGTTGGGCAGTTGTCATGCATACTGTCAGAAAGGGCAGAGAAGAAGGTATTAGGCACAAACAAGCAAACTTGCACAGCCCATGTATTTAGGCCAGATCCTCAGTAATAGAACTTTTTAATCTCTAGATTTAATCTCTAGATTATTTTTACCTCAGGGACATATGAGAAATGTCCTGATGACTTTATTTCATAGGTTAGGCCCAATGATGTACCATGCATGAAACACAATGACACTAACCTGGCCGATGAAAACTGCATTCGCTAGCACATTTCAACAAAATGATATTAGGAGATAGGCATTTTTCATTTTTAAACAGTAAATTTGGAGTTGTCTTTTAAGCCCCACACATAAAATTACACTTTAAAGGAGTATTTATAGCTCTTAAAACCTCCAGTTTTACAGCTTTGCAATAGTAGAAAAAAGGTTTTATTTTTGTTTTTTTTTAAAAAGTTTTTTATTCCAAGGACTCCACTAGCCCAGTCATGTATCAACCTTCAAAAACAGCAATGAGGAAGTCCTTTGGATTAGGAAATGCTTGTTTGCTTTTTTTTACACATCTGTACCAATTACAATGTGTCAAGCAAAAATGTTCCTTTCCCAAGCTTGAGAAAGGACATTGCAATGAGTATGTACAGATAGGTGAATAAACAAATAAAACCCTTTGTTTCACGAATATCCAGATCATCTCTTATTGCAGTTTTTCAAGTTAGTATATAACTTGCACGGCTTGCAAACCATGGCTTCCCCTTAACCCTTTGCACTACTATGCATGTATATATTCAACTCGCACTTTAATACATACTTTTCCTTTCTGTATATCAAAATGCTATCAGGCACATGGACCTTAATATAATGCACTTTATTCACATTTATACTTCAGCTCTGCACAGATGACCTTCATAAGAATGAATAATAATCTACATAAGGTTTTGAATATATGAAATGCATTCTCCCGGCAGACTGAGCATTGTTTTGCCTTTGTAATAACAGAAATAATAATATATATGCATTAAAAAAAAACACACCCAATCAGACCCTCGTTTTTGTAGTTCATCAACAGCTACAGAATTAGAGACTGGGCCAACCTGATGTCAATACTAAAATATCTAGCAATTTAACACACAATGTCATATTATTTTGATATTTACAGAGGACATTTTTGTCAAAGCAACTCTTATAAAACATTGCAGGGTAATCTTCCTGCGTTATTGGTATATTATGCTCACTGATTGGCTGCCATATACCATGATAAACACAGACGGAGTCCAGAATAAAGCTGCGCCACAATATCATACACTTTAAATGAAACATACTTAACATCGAACTACTGTGAACAAGCTTGTGACGTGTCTGCTGCTTGAAAAATTTGATTGGGATCTCTTTTAATTAACTTTTAAACCTATAGTTACCACTCTGCCTAGACCTATATAGAATAGCTGCATGTGGACTGCCCTTAGAGAAATAGAACAATCAAATCTCAGTGATTACATGTGACCTGATTCCACAATGCAGTAGAATAAATCACAGATGTAGCAAAGCCACAGAGATAACCCTAAAAGGACAATTTAGCAATAAAGATACCAAAATTTGGAAAAGCAAAACATAGTATGTCATCCTTACTCACTGCAGAATGTGATGGATGCATCAGCAACCTGGCTGACAGGACCCCCCACAACTCTGCTTTATACTTTAAACCCCAAGGTCAGTGCCAGCGGCAACTGCAATCAAGGTTACTGCCTAAAACTCCTGCACATTTGTTATAATCTACATTTACCAGTTACCCTATATTAGCTGCTAGATTCCTGGTACAAACAGCCATGGCCACAAAGCAGTTTGTCTTAGTGTAAAACATCTGCAGTTTTGCATAACATGAAAAGCTGACTGCAGCTGGAAGAGGCTGAATAGTAAAGAGACCCCTGCTGCAGTGTGTGCCACAATTACTCTCTTTGCTCTTATCAGGTGGGCAAAGACATTTTTTGATTGCTGTGCCAGTCGGGAAGAGCCACATTATACGGCTGGTCCAGAAAAGTAATGTATGCAGGGTGTTGGGTTGTCCTGTGAGTGTGCTACTGTATGCAGCAATGTCCTGTCAGTGTGATACTGTACACAGCAATAACCTGTCAGTATGATACTGTCCAAGGTAATGTCCTTTCAGTATGATACTGTACACAGTAAGGTCCTGTCAGTTTGATACTGTACACAGTAAGGTCCGTCAGTATGCTACTGCATCAGTAATGTGCTGTCAGTGTGATACTGTACACAGTAATGTGCTGTCAGTGTGATACTGTACACAGTAATGTCCTGTCAGTGTGCTACTATATGTGGTGTGTCCTGTCAGTGTGCTACTGTTGTGGTGATGTCCTTCAGTGTGCTACTGTATTGGTGATGTCCTGTCAGTGTGCTACTGTATGTGGTGTTTCGTTCAGTGTGATACTGTCAGTAAGTCCTGTCAGTGTGATACTGTACACAGTAAGGTCCTGTCAGTGTGATACTGTACACAGTAAGGTCGCTGTCAGTGTGATACTGTACACAGTAAGGTCCTGTCAGTGTGTACTGTACACAGTAGGTCTGTCGTTATACTGTACTAGTCCTTCAGTGTATACTGTATATGGTGATGTCCGGTCAGTGTGATACTGTACATAGTAAGGTTCTATCAGTGTGATACTGTATGTGGTGATGTCCGGTCAGTGTGATACTGTACACAGTAAGTTCTATCAGTGTGATCTGTATGGTGATGTCCGGTCAGTTTGTGATACTGTACACAGTAAGGTTCTATCAGTGTGATACTGTATATGGTCATGTCCGGTCAGTGTGATACTGTACACAGTAAGGTTCTATCAGTGTGATACTGTATGGGTGATGTCCGTCAGTGTGATACTGTACATAGTAAGGTCCTGTCAGTGTGAAACTGTACACATAAGGTCTCTTCAGTGTGATACTGTACACAGTAAGTCCTGTCAGTGTGATACTGTACACAGTAAGGTCCTGTCAGTGTGATACTGTTGTGGTGATGTCCGTCTGTGATACTGTACTAGTAAGGTCCTGTCAGTGTGATACTGTACACAGTAAGGTCCTGTCAGTGTGCTACTGTATGTGGTGATGTCCGGTCAGTGTGATACTGTACATAGTAAGGTCCTGTCAGTGGTGATACTTTACTAGTAAGGTCCGTCAGTGTGATACTGTACAGAGTAAGGTCCTGTCAGTGTGATACTGTACAGAGTAAGGTCCTATCAGTGTGATACTGTATGTGGTGATGTCCTGTCAGTGTGATACTGTACACAGTAAGGTCCTATCAGTGTGATACTGTACATAGTAAGGTCCTATCAGTGTGATACTGTACACAGTAAGGTCCTATCAGTGTGATACTGTACACAGTAAGGTCCTGTCAGTGTGATACTGTATGTGGTGATGTCCGGTCAGTGTGATACTGTACACAGTAAGGTCCTATCAGTGTGATACTGTACACAGTAGTTCCTGTCAGTGTATACTGTACAGTAAGGCCTGTCGTGTGATACTGTATGTGGTGATGTCCGGTCAGTGTGATACTGTACACAGTAAGGTCCTATCAGTGTGATACTGTACACAGTAAGGTCCTGTCAGTGTGATACTGTACACAGTAAGGTCCTGTCAGTGTGATACTGTATGTGGTGATGTCCGGTCAGTGTGATACTGTTCATAGTAATGTCCTGTCTGTGTGATACTGTACATAGTAATGCCCTGTCTGTGTGATACTGTACATAGTAATGTCCTGTCTGTGTGATACTGTACATAGTAATGTCCTGTCAGTGTGAAACGGTACACACGTAAGGTCCTTTCAGTTGTGATACTGTACAGTAAGGCCCTGTCAATGTGCTACTGTATGTGGTGATGTCCGGTCAGTGTGATACTGTACATAGTATGTCCTGTCAGAGTGATACGTTCATAGTAATGTCCTGTCAGAGTGAACGTCATAGTAATGTCCTGTCTGTGTGATACTGTACATAGTAATGCCCTGTCGTGTGATACTGTACAGTAATGTCTGTCAGTGTGAAACTGTACACAGTAAGTCCTTCAGTGTGATACTGTACACAGTAAGGCCCTGTCAATGTGCTACTGTATGTGGTGATGTCCGGTCAGTGTGATACTGTACATAGTAATGTCCTGTCAGAGTGATACTGTTCATAGCAATGTCCTGTCTGTGTGATACTGTACATGAAATGCCCTGCTTGTGATACTTACATAGTAATGCCTGTCTGTGTGATACTGTACATAGTAATGCCCTGTCGTGTGATACTGTACATAGTAATGTCCTGTCTGTGTGATACTGTACATAGCAATGTCCTGTCTGTGTGATACTGTACATGCAATGCCCTGTCTGTGTGATATGTACATAGTAATGTCCTGTCTGTGTGATACTGTACATAGTGATCCTGTCTGTGTGATCTGTAATAGTGATGTCCTGTCTGTGTGATACTGTACTAGCAATGTCCTGTCTGTGTGATACTGTACTAGTGATGTCCTGTCTGTGTGATACTGTACATAGTGATGTCCTGTAAGTGTAATGCTGTACATAGTGATGTCCTGTAAGTGTAATGCTGTACATAGTGATGTCCTGTAAGTGTAATGCTGAACATAGCGATGTCCTGTAAGTGTAATACTGTACATAGTGATGTCCTGTAAGTGTAATACTGTACATAGTATGACCTGTCATGTAATACTGTACATTGTGATTGTCCTGTCAGTCTGCTACTGTACTAAATGTCCTGTCAGTTGTGAACTGTACAAAGTAATTTCCTTTTTAGTGTGCTACTGTACACAGTGATGTCCTATCAGTGTGCTGCTGTGACATCTCCGGAGTGTGATGCTGTGTAGCAGTATCTATGGTGCATCCCCTGCATCTCTCCTAAGTACATAACAAGACTTACCTTTCCTCTGTGCACTGTGATGTACGGGATTTCCATTGTTATAAGGCACCCGATTTTTTTTTAGTTGGGTTCTGATTCAGCTCTCCGGGGGAATCAGCCATTTCTAGATGCCAGGCGAGTTCCCGAACAGAATCTGCAAAACACTGCTGTACCTCTGCATATATCTCACCGACTGATCCCAAACCAATGACGGTGCCTGCTAAAACACACTGCACATACATACAAAGCACGTGAGCTGTCCACAAAGCTAGCACACACACACACCTAGTACAGAACAGACTGGACTTATAATCCCACAACTCGCCACAGTTCACCACACAGATCAATGACAACACAATTCTTTTAAAGTGCAGAGTACGCTCCAACAAACTCACATGTACCAATGTACAGACAGCAACACACCACCTGCATATCCTGAAGGAGAGGGCCTTTAAGCTCCACCCAGTGGGAGGTAGCAAATCCACAATGATTCTAATATAACTGCACTCCCTGCTCCTACCATAATGATGCATCTATAAGCTCACATTTAGCATCTACCGAAGAATTTTGTAAAATCAAGGTTGTTTTTAAAAAAAAAAAAACATAATCCGGAACACAGGAAAGGCATGGTCATTTAAAAAATAATAAAACCCCCAACCAACCACGGACCACAATGGACGGCCTGTGTGTTAGTGGTCCGGTATATTTTTGCTGAAAAAGGGTCCCTTTCCGACAGAAATGTCAATAATCTGATCCATAGAAAAACGTATCGCAACACACGTTTGTATGACAGTAGCCTTATTCATGTGGACAGCCACTCCTCATATGAATCAAATATAATCAAAATGTCAAAATAAGGAACTTGTCCCACTGATTATTGTTAAAGGAGAACTGAAGCTTAAGTATAAGCTGGGTACACACCCATCCAATAATTCGGCCAGAAATATTGGATGGTTTCTTCAATGGAACCGGCATCCATGGACAGGTCGGAGGTACTGTCACATTGTGTTTCGATATAGTGCAGGGACTGTCTATTCAGAGTTTCCATATATGAAAGGACTGTGTACATTGTGTTTCCATATAGTGAAAGAACTGTGTACATTGTGTTTCCATATAGTGAAAGAACTGTGTACATTGTGTTTCCATATAGTGAAAGGACTATCTACATTTGTTTCCATATAGTAAGGACTGTCTACATTGTGTTTCTATATAGTGGAGGGACTGTCTACTCAGATTTTTTCCATATAATGAAAGGACTGTCTACATTGTGTTTCCATATAGTGAAAGAACTGTGTACATTGTGTTTCCATATAGTGAAAGGACTATCTACATTGTGTTTCCATATGTGAAAAGACTGTCCATTGTTTTTCCATATAGTGAAAGGACTGTCTACATTGTGTTTCCATTAGTGAAAGGACAATCTACATTGGTTTTCCTTATATTGGAGGGACTGTCTCTACAGTATACTGTCTTTCCATATAGTGGAGGGATTGTCTACAACTACAGTACACTGTGTTTCCATATAGTGGAGGACTGTCTACATTGTGTTTCCATATAGTGAAAGGACTGTCTACATTGTGTTTCCATATAGTGGAGAGACTGTCTACAGCATACTGTCTTTCCAATAGTGGAGGGACTTGTTTACACTAAGTACACTGTGTTTCCATATAGTGGAAGGACTGTCTACACGTGTTTCCATACAGAGGAGGGCTGTCTACAGTACACTGTGTGTTCCATATTGGAGGGACTGTCTACACTACAGTACACTGTGTTTCATATAGTGAAGGACTGTCTACATTGTGTTTCCATATAGTGAGAGACAGTCTACAGCATACTGTCTTTCCATATAGTGGAGGGACTTGTTACCTACAGTACACTGTGTTTCCATATAGTGGAAGAACTGTCTACATAGTGTTTCCATACAGAGGAGGGGCTGTCTACAGTACACTGTGTTTCCATATAGTGGAGGGACTTGTCTACACTACAGTACACTGTGTTTCCATATAGTGGAAGGACTGTCTACATTGTGTTTCCATATAGTGGAGAGACAGTCTACAGCTACTGTCTTTCCATATAGTGGAGGGACTTGTTAACACTACAGTACACTGTGTTTCCATGTGTGGAAGGACTGTCACACAGTGTTTCCATACAGAGGAGGGGCTGTCTACAGTACACTGTGTTTCCATATAGTGGAAGGACTGTCACATTGTGTTTCCATAAGGTAAGGACTGTCTACATTGTGTTTCCATTAGTAGAAGGACTGTCTACCAGTGTTTCCATACAGTGCAGGGGCTGTCTACAGTATACTGTTTCCATATAGTGGAGGGACTTGTCTACACTACGTACACTGTGTTTCCATATAGTGGGAAGGACTGTCTCCATTGTGTTTCCATATAGTGAAAGGACTGTCACAATTGTGTTCCATATAGTAGAAGGACTGTCTACAGTGTTTCCATACAGTGGAGGGGCCGTCTACAGTATACTGTCTTTCCATATAGTGGAGGGACTTGTCTACACTACAGTACACTGTGTTTCCATATAGTGGAGGGACTTGTCTACACTACAGTACACTTGTGTTTCCATATGAAGGACTGCCTACTTGTGTTTCCATATAGTGAAGGACTGTCTACATTGTGTTTCCATATAGTAGAAGGACTGTCTACAGTGTTTCCATACAGTGGAGGGGCCGTCTACAGTTACTGTCTTTCCATATAGTGGAGGGACTTGTCTACACTACAGTATACTGTCTTTCCATATAGTGGAGGACTTGTCTACACTACAGTACACTGTGTTTCCATATAGTGGAAGGACTGTCTACATGTGTTTCCATATAGTGAAAGGACGGTCTACATTGTGTTTCCATATAGTAAGGACTGCTAACACAGTGTTTCCATACAGTGGAGGGGCTGTCACACACGTACACTGGTTTCCATATAGTGGAAGGACTGTCTACACAGTGTTTCCATACAGTAGAGGGGCTTTCTACAGTACACTGTGTTTCCATATAGTGGAGGACTGTTACACTACAGTACACTGTGTTTCCATATAGTGGAGGGACTGTCTACACTCTACAGGTTTCCATATAGTGGAGGGACTGTCTAGTACAATGTGTTTCCATATAGTGGAGGACTGTCTACAGTGTTTCCATTCAGTGAAGACTGTCTACTTGTACTAACAAACAAGGGAAAATGCACTCTGTCCCAACAGGTGGTGCAGGGGTGTTTCCATATAGTAGAAGGACTGTCTACAGTGTTTCCATACAGTGCAGGGGCTGTCTACAGTATACTGTGTTTCCATATAGTGGAGGGACTTGTCTACACTACAGTACACTGTGTTTGGCTACTGTAATGTGGTGATGTCCGGTCGGTCTGATACTGTACATGTAATGTCCTGTCAGAGTGATATGTTCATAGTAAGTCCTGTCAGAGTGATACTGTTTCATAGTAATGTCCTGTCTTGTGATACTGTACAATGTAATGCCCTGTCTGTGTGACTGTACATAGTAATGTCCTGTCAGTGTGAAACTGTACACAGTAAGGTCCTGTCAGTGTGATACTGTACACAGTAAGGCCCTGTCAATGTGCTACTGTATGTGGGTGTGTCCGGTCAGTGTGATACTGTACATAGTATGTAATGTCCTGTCAAGTGATACGTTTCATACTAAGCATTCCTGTCTGTGTGATACTGTACATAGAATGCCCTGTCGTGTGATACTGTACATAGTAATGCCCTTGTCTGTGTGATACTGTACATAGTAATGCCCTGTCTGTGTGATACTGTACATAGTAATGTCCTGTCTGTTGTATACTGTACATAGCAATGCCCTGTCTGTTGATACTGTACATACAATGCCCTGTCTGTGTATACTGTAGCTAATGTCCTGTCTGTGTGATACTGTACATAGTAATGCCCTGTCTGTGTGATACTGTACATAGTGATGTCCTGTCTGTGTGATACTGTACATAGCAATGTCCTGTCTGTGTGATACTGTACATAGTGATGTCCTGTCTGTGTGATACTGTACATAGTGATGTCCTGTAAGTGTAATGCTGTACATAGTGATGTCCTGTAAGTGTAATGCTGTACATAGTGATGTCCTGTAAGTTTAATGCTGTACTAGCGATGTCCTGTAATGTAATACTGTACATAGTGATGTCCTGTAAGTGAATATACTGTACATAGTAATGACCTGTCAATGTAATACTGTACATTGTGATGTCCTGTCATTCTGCTACTGTACATAAAATGTCCTGTCAGTGTGATACTGTACAAAGTAATTTCTTTTACTTTAGTGTGCTACTGTACAGTGGATGTCCTATCAGTGTGCTGCTGTGCATCTCTCCTGATTGTGATGCTGTGTAGCAGTATCTATGGTGCATCCCCTGCATCTCTCCTAAGTACATAACAAGACATACCTTTCCTCTGTGCACTGTGATGTACGGGATTTCCATTGTTATAAAGGCACCCAGATTTTTTTTTAGTGGGTTCTGAGTCAGCTCTCCGGGGGAATCAGCCATTTCTAGATGCCAGGCGAGTTCCCAGAACAGAATCTGCAAACACTGCTGTACCTCTGCATATAGATCTCACCGACTGATCCCAAACCAATGACTGTGCCTGCTAAAACACACTGCACATACATACAAAGCAGCGTGAGCTGTCCACAAAGCTAGCACACACACACACTAGTACAGAACAGACTGGACTTTATAATCCCACAACTCGCCACATGTTCACCACACAGATCAATGACAACACACATTCAGTTTAAAGTGCAGAGTACGCTGCCAACAAACATCACATGTACCAATGTACAGACAGCACCACACCACCTGCATATCCTGAAGGAGAGGGCCTTTAAGCTCCACCCAGTGGGAGTAGCAAATACCACATGTTCTAATATAACTGCACTCCCTGCTCCTACCATAATGATGCATCTATAAGCTCACATTTAGCATCTACCCGAAGAATTTTGTAAAATCAAGGTTGTTTTTAAAAAAAAAAACATAAATCCTGGAACACAGGAAGGCATGGTCATTTAAAAAATAAATAAAACCCCAACCACAACGGACCACAATGGACGGCCTGTGTGTGTGGTCCGGTATATTTTTGCTGAAAAAGGGTCCCTTTCCGGACAGAAATGCAATAATCTGATCCATTGAAAAACGTATCGCAACACACGTTTGTATGACAGTAGCCTTATTCATGTGGACAGCCACTCCTCATATGAATCAAAATATAATCAAAATGTCAAAAATAAGGAACTTGTCTCCACTGATTATTGTTAAAGGAGAACTGAAGCTTAAGTATAAAGCTGGGTACACACCCATCCAATAATTCGGCCAGAAATATTGGATGGTTTCTTCATGGAACCGGCATCCATGGACACGTCGGAGGTACTGTCTACATTGTGTTTCGATATAGTGCAGGGACTGTCTATTCAAGAGTTTCCATAAATGAAAGGACTGTGTACATTGTGTTTCCATATAGTAAAGAACTGTGTACATTGTGTTTCCATATAGTGAAAGAACTGTGTACATTGTGTTTCCATATAGTGAAAGGACTATCTACATTGTTTTCCATATAGTGAAAGGACTGTCTACATTGTGTTTCTATATAGTGGAGGGACTGTCTACTCAGAGTTTCCATATAATAAAGGACTGTCTACATTGTGTTTCCATATAGTGAAAGAACTGTGTACATTGTGTTTCCATATAGTGAAAGGACTATCTACATTGTGTTTCCATATAGTGAAAAGACTGTCTACATTGTGTTCCTATAGTGAAGGACTGTCTACATGTGTTTCCATATAGTGAAAGGACAATCTACATGTTTTTCCTTATAGTGGAGGGACTGTCTACAGTAACTGTCTTCCATATAGTGGAGGACTTGTCTACACTACAGTACACTGTTTCCATATTGGAGGACTGTCTACATTGTGTTCCATATAGTGAAAGGACTGTCTACATTGTGTTTCCATATAGTGGAGAGACTGTCTACACATACTGTCTTTCCATATAGTGGAGGGACTTGTTTACACTACAGTACACTGTGTTTCCATATAGTGGAAGGACTGTCACACAGTGTTTCCATACAGAGGAGGGGCTGTCTACAGTACACTGTGTTTCCATATAGTGGAGGGACTTGTCTACACTACAGTACACTGTGTTTCCATATGTGAAGGACTGTCTACATTGTGTTTCCATATAGTGGAGAGACAGTCTACAGCATACTGTCTTTCCATATAGTGGAGGGACTTGTTTACACTACAGTACACTGTGTTTCCATATAGTGGAAGGACTGTCTACATAGTGTTTCCATACAGAGGAGGGGCTGTCTACAGTACACTGTGTTTCCTATAGTGGAGGGACTTGTCTACACTACAGTACACTGTTTTTCCATATAGTGGAAGGACGGTCTACATTGGTTTTCCATATAGTGGAGAGACAGTCTAACACATACTGTCTTTCCATATGTGGAGGGACTTGTTTACACTACAGTACAACGTGTTTCCATGTAGTGGAAGAGATGTCTACAGTGTTTCCATACAGAGGGGGGCTGTCTACAGTACACGTGTTTCCATATAGTGGAAGGACTGTCTACATTGTGTTTCCATATAGTGAAAGGACTGTCTACATTGTGTTTCCATATAGTAAGGACTGTCAACATGTTTCCATACAGTGCAGGGGCTGTCTACAGTATACTGTGTTCCATATAGTGGAGGGACTTGTCTACACTACAGTACACTGTGTTTCCATATATGTGAAGGACTGTCTACATTGTGTTTCCATATAGGGAAAGGACTGTCTACATTGTGTTTCCATATAGTAGAAGGACTGTCTACAGTGTTTCCAACAGTGGAGGGGCCGTCTACAGTATACTGTCTTTCCATATAGTGTTTCCATATAGTGAAAGGACTGTCTACATTGTGTTTCCATATAGTGAAAGGACAATCTACATTGTGTTTCCTTATAGTGGAGGGACTGTCTACAGTATACTGTCTTTCCATATAGTGGAGGGACTTGTCTACACTACAGTACACTGTGTTTGTTTCCATATAGTGAAAGGACTGTCTACATTGTGTTTCCATATAGTGGAGAGACTGTCTACAGCATACTGTCTTTCCATATAGTGGAGGGACTTGTTTACACCACGTACAACCTTCCCTCAGTAACACGGAGAGAGCTGGGTGTAAACATGTACAACCTTCCCTCAGTAACACGGAGAGAGCTGGGTGTAAACATTTACAACCTTCCCTCAGTAACACGGAGAGAGCTGGGTGTAAACATGTACAACCCTATATGGGATCTATATCTATAACTATATGGAATCTATAACTATAACTATGGGATCTATATAACTAAATTGGATCTATATAACTATATGGGATCTATATCTATAAGTATATTGGGATCATAACTGAGTGGATCTATACCTATATGGGATCTATATCTATAACTATATGGAATCAATCTACTATATGGGATCTAAACTATAACTAAATTGGATCTATATAACTATATGGGATCTATATCTATAACTATATGGATCTATAACTATACTATGGGATCTATATAAAATTGGATCTATATAACTATATGGGATCTATATCTATAAGTAATAGGGATCTATAACTGAGTGGGATCTATACCTATATGGGATCTATATCTATAACTATATGAATCAATCTAACTATATGGGATCTATAACTATAACTAATTGGATCTATATAACTATATGGGATCTATATCTATAAGTATATGGGATCTAATAACGAATGGATCTATATCTATATGGGATCTATATCTATAACTATTGGGATCTATCTATAAGATATGGGATCTATATCTATATGGTCTATACTAGAAGTATATGGATCTATAACGGATGGGTCTATATCGAATGGGATCTATACTGAATGGGATCTATAATCTATAACTATATGGGATCTATATCTATAACTATAATGGGATCTATATCTATAACTGATGAGATCTATTTCTATAACTATATGGAATCTATATCTATAACTATATGGGATCTATAACTTATGGGATCTATATCTATAACTATATGGGATCTATATCTATAACTGAATGTAATCTATATCTATAAATGAACGGATCTATATAACTGAATGGGGACAAAGCTGAAGTTGGTTTCTTATTCAGTTAGTTTCTTATTCGCCGACGGAAGTTGGTTTCTTATTAAGATTGAATAAGAAACTGGTGTATTGCAATAGGTAAACCACTTTGGCCACTGAAAAACACACGCGCAGCAGACTTGTACATACCCTGGCACATAATTCAGTTGAGTCCAGCCTGGCCCAATTGGTTTTGGGCATGCAAGTTGGCACCAAAGTCTGCAAAATGCCATTTTAGCCATTTGAATAAGAAACTGGTGTATTGCAATAGGTAAAACCGCTTTGGGCCACTGAAAAAACACTGCAACAGACTTGTACATACCCCTGGCACTAATTCAGTTGAGTCCAGCCTGGCCCAAATTGGTTTTGGGCATGCAAGTTGGCACCAAAGTCTGCAAAATAGCCATTTTAGCCATTTGAATAAGAAACTGGTGTATTGCATAGGTAAACCGCTTTGGGCCATTGAAAAAACACTGCAGACAGACTTGTACATACCCCTGGCCCATAATTCGTTGAGTCCAGCCTGGCCCAATTTGGTTTTGGGCATGCAAGTTGGCACCAAAGTCTGCAAAATAGCCATTTTAGCCATTTGAATAAGAAACTATGTATTGCAATAGGTAAACCACTTTGGGCCACTGAAAAAACACTGCAGACAGACTTGTACATCCCCTGGCACATAATTCAGTTGAGTCCAGCCTGGCCCAAATTGTTTTTGGGCATGCAAGTTGGCACCAAGTCTGCAAAAGCCATTTTAGCCATTTGAATAGAAACTGGTGTATTGCAATAGGTAAACCGCTTTGGGCCACTGAAAAACACCGCAGACAGACATGTACATACCCCTGGCCATAATTCAGTTGAGTCCAGCCTGGCCCAAATTGGTTTTGGGCATGCAATTTGGCACCAAAGTCTGCAAAATAGCCATTTTAGCCATTTGAATAAGAAACTGATGTATTGCAATAGGTAAACCACTTTGGGCCACTGAAAAAACACCGCAGACAGACTTGTACATACCCCGGCACATAATTCAGTTGAGTCCACCTGGCCCAAATTGATTTTGGGCATGCAAGTTGTCACCAAGTCTGCAAAATAGCCATTTTAGCCATTTGAATAAGAAACTGGTGTATTGCAATAGGTAAACCGTTTTGGCCACTGAAAAAACACTACAGACAGACTTGTACTACCCTGGCACATAATTCAGTTGAGTCCAGCCTGGCCCAAATTGATTTTGGGCATGGCACAAGTAAGTCTGCAAAATAGCCATTTTTGCATATTTGAATAAGAACTGGTGTATTGCAATAGGTTAACCTTTGGGCCCACTGAAAAAAACTGCAGACAGACTTGTACTACCCCTGGCACATAATTCAGTTGTCCAGCCTGGCCCAAATTGATTTTGGGCATGCAACTTGGCACCAAAGTCTGCAAAATAGCAATTTTTGCACATTTGAATAAGAAACTGGTGTATTGCAATAGGTAAACCGCTTTGGGCCACTGAAAAACACCACAGACACACGTACATACCCCTACATATAATTCATTTGAATCCAGCCTGGCCCAAATTGGTTTTGGGCATGCAAGTTGCACCAAGTCTGCAAAATAGCCATTTTAGCCATTTGAATAAAAACTGGTGTATTGCAATAGGTAAACCGCTTTGGGCCACTGAAAAAACACCGCAGACAGACATGTACATACCCCTGGCACATAATTCAGTTGAGTCCAGCCTGGCCCAAATTGGTTTTGGCATGCAAGTTGGCACCAAAGTCTGCAAAATAGCCATTTTAGCCATTTGAATAAGAAACTGTGTATTGCAATAGGTAAACCACTTTTGGGCCACTGAAAAACACCGCAGACAGACTTGTACATACCCCTGGCACATAATTCAGTTGAGTCCAGCCTGGCCCAAATTGATTTTGGGCATGCAAGTTGTCACCAAAGTCTGCAAAATAGCCATTTTAGCCATTTGAATAGAAACTGGTGTATTGCAATAGGTAAACGTTTTGGGCCACTGAAAAAACACTACAGACAACTTGTACATACCCCTGGCACATAATTCAGTTGAGTCCACCTGGCCCAAATTGATTTTGGGCATGCAAGTGGCACCAATGTCTGCAAAATAGCCATTTTTGCATATTTGAATAAGAAACTGGTGTATTGCAATAGGTTAACCGCTTTGGGCCACTGAAAAACACTGCAGACAGACTTGGACATACCCCTGGCACATAATTCAGTTGAGTCCAGCCTGGCCCAAATTGGTTTTGGGCATGAAACTTGGCACCAAAGTCTGCAAAATAGCAATTTTTTGCACATTTGAATAAGAAACTGGTGTATTGCAATAGGTTAACCGCTTTGGCCACTGAAAAACACCGCAGACAGACTTGTACATACCCCTGGCACATAATTCAGTTGAGTCCAGCCTGGCCCAAATTGATTTTGGGCATGCAACTTGGCACCAAAGTCTGCAAATAGCAATTTTTGCACATTTGAATAAGAAACTGATGTATTGCAATAGTAAACCGCTTTGGGCCACTGAAAAACACCACAGACACACGTACATACCCCTAGCATATAATTCATTTGAATCCACCTGGCCCAAATTGGTTTTGGGCATGCAAGTTGGCACCAAAGTCTGCAACATAGCAATATTTGCACATTTGAATAAGAAACTGATGTATTGCAATAGGTAACCACTTTGGGCCACTGAAAAAAACTGCAGACAGACTTGTACATACCCCTGGCACATCATTCAGTTGAGTCCAGCCTGCGCCCAAACTGGTTTACCTATTGCAATACACAGTTTCTTATTCAAATGGCTAAAATGGCTATTTTGCAGACTTTGGTGCCAACTTGCATGCCCAAAACCAATTTGGGCCAGGCTGGACTCAACTGAATGATGTGCCAGGGGTATGTACAAGTCTGTCTGCAGTGTTTTTTCAGTGGCCCAAAGCGGTTTACCTATTGCAATACACCAGTTTCTTATTCAAATATGGAAAAATGGCTATTTTGCAGATTTTGGTGCCAACTTGCATGCCCAAAACCAATTTGGGCCAGGCTGAACTCAACGGAATTATGTGCCAGGGGTATGTACAAGTCTGTCTGCAGTGTTTTTTCAGTGGCCCAAAGCGGTTTACCTATTGCAATACACCAGTTTCTTATTCAAATGGCTATTTTGCAGACTTTGGTGCCAACTTGCATGCCCAAAACCAATTTGGGCCAGGCTGGACTCACTGAATTATGTGCCAGGGGTATGTACAAGTCTGTCTGCAGTGGTTTTTTCAGTGGCCCAAAGTGGTTTACGTATTGCAATACATCATTTTTTCATATTCAAATGTGCAGAAATGGCTATTTTGCAAATTTGGTGCCAACTTGCATGCCCAAACCAATTTGGGCCAGGCTGGACTCAACTGAATTATGTGCCAGGGGGTATGTACAAGTCTGTCTGCTGTGTTTTTCAGTGGCCCAAAGCGGTTTACCTATTGCAATACACCAGTTTCTTATTCAAATATGCAAAAATGGCTATTTTGCAGACTTTGGTGCCAACTTGCATGCCCAAAACCAATTTGGGCCAGGCTGGACTCAACTGAATTATGTGCCAGGGGTATGTCCAAGTCTGTCTCCAGTGTTTTTTCAGTGGCCCAAAGCGGTTTACCTATTGCAATACACCAGTTTCTTAATCAAATGTGCAAAATAGCTATTTTGCAGACTTTGGTGCCAACTTGCATGCCCACAACCAATTTGGGCCAGGCTGGACTCTACTGAATTATGTGCCAGGGTATGTACAAGTCTGTCTCCATGTTTTTTCAGTGGCCCAAAGCGGTTTACCTTATTGCAATACACCAGTTTCTTATTCAATGGCTAAAATGGCTATTTTGCAGACTTTGGTGCCAACTTGCATGCCCAAAACCAATTTGGGCCAGCTGGACTCAACTGAATTATGTGCCAGGGGTATGTACAAGTCTGTCTCCAGTGTTTTTTTCATGTGGCCCAAGCGGTTTACCTATTGCAATACACCAGTTTCTTATTCAAATGGCTAAAATGGCTATTTTGCATGCAAAATAGCCATTTTAGCCATTTGAATAAGAAAACTGGTGTATTGCAATAGGTAAACCGCTTGGGCCACTGAAAAAAACACTGGAGACAGACTTGTACATACCCCTGGCACATAATTCAGTTGAGTCCAGCTGGCCCAAATTGGTTTTGGGCATGCAAGTTGGCACCAAAGTCTGCAAAATAGCCATTTTAGCCATTGAATAAGAAACTGGTGTATTGCAATAAGGTAAACCGCTTTGGGCCACTGAAAAAACACTGGAGACAGACTTGTACATACCCTGGCACATAATTCAGTAGAGTCCAGCCTGGCCCAAATTGGTTGTGGGCATGCAAGTTGGCACCAAAGTCTGCAAAATAGCTATTTTGCACATTGATTAAGAAACTGGTGTATTGCAATAGGTAAACCGCTTTGGGCCACTGAAAAAACACTGGAGACAGACTTGGACATACCCCTGGCACATAATTCAGTTGAGTCCAGCCTGGCCCAAATTGGTTTTGGGCATGCAAGTTGGCACCAAAGTCTGCAAAATAGCCATTTTTGCATATTTGAATAAGAAACTGGTGTATTGCAATAGGTAAAACCGCTTTGGGCCACTGAAAAAACACAGCAGACAGACTTGTACATACCCCCTGGCACATAATTCAGTTGAGTCCAGCCTGGCCCAAATTGGTTTGGGCATGCAAGTTGGCACCAAATTCTGCAAAATAGCCATTTCTGCACATTGATATGAAAAAATGATGTATTGCAATACGTAAACCACTTTGGGCCACTGAAAAAACCACTGCAGACAGACTTGTACATACCCCTGGCACATAATTCAGGTGAGTCCAGCCTGGCCCAATTGGTTTGGGCATGCAAGTTGGCACCAAAGTCTGCAAAATAGCCATTTGAATAAGAAACTGGTGTATTGCAATAGGTAAACCGCTTTGGGCCACTGAAAAAACACTGCAGACAGACTTGTACATACCCTGGCACATAATTCCGTTGAGTTCAGCCTGGCCCAAATTGGTTTGGGCATGCAAGTTGGCACCAAAATCTGCAAAATAGCCATTTTTCCATATTTGAATAAGAAACTTGTGTATTGCAATAGGTAAAACCGCTTTGGGCCACTGAAAAAACACATGCAGACAGACTTGTACATACCCCTGGCACATCATTCAGTTGAGTCCAGCCTGGCCAAATTGGTTTTGGGCATGCAAGTTGGCACCAAAGTCTGCCAAATAAGCCATTTTAGCCATTTGAATAAGAAACTGTGTATTGCAATAGGTAAACCAGTTGGGCGCAGGCTGGACTCAACTGAATGATGTGCCAGGGGTATGTACAAGTCTGTCTGCAGTTTTTTTCAGTGGCCCAAAGTGGTACCTATTGCAATACATCAGTTTTCTTATTCAAATGTGCAAATATTGCTATGTTGCAGACTTTGGTGCCAACTTGCATGCCCAAAACCAATTTGGGCCAGGTGGATTCAAATGAATTATATGCTAGGGGTATGTACGTGTGTCTGTGGTGTTTTTTCAGTGGCCCAAAGCGGTTTACTATTGCAATACATCAGTTTCTTATTCAAATTGCAAAAATTGCTATTTTGCAGACTTTGGTGCCAAGTTGCATGCCCAAAATCAATTTGGGCCAGGCTGGACTCAACTGAATTATGTGCCAGGGGTATGTACAAGTCTGTCTGCGGTGTTTTTCAGTGGCCAAAGCGGTTAACCTATTGCAATACACCAGTTTCTTATTCAAATGTGCAAAAATTGCTATTTTGCAGACTTTGGTGCCAAGTTGCATGCCCAAAACCAATTTGGGCCAGGCTGGACTCAACTGAATTATGTGCCAGGGGTATGTCCAAGTCTGTCTGCAGTGTTTTTTCAGTGGCCCAAAGCGGTTAACCTATTGCAATACACCAGTTTCTTATTCAAATATGCAAAAATGGCTATTTTGCAGACATTGGTGCCACTTGCATGCCCAAAATCAATTTGGGCCAGGTGGACTCAACTGAATTATGTGCCAGGGGTATGTACAAGTTGTCTGTAGTGTTTTTTCAGTGGCCCAAAACGTTTACCTATTGCAATACACCAGTTTCTATTCAAATGGCTAAAATGGCTATTTTGCAGACTTTGGTGACAACTTGCATGCCCAAAATCAATTTGGGCCCGGCTGGACTCAACTGAATTATGTGCCAGGGGTATGTACAAGTCTGTCTGCGGTGTTTTTCAGTGGCCCAAAGTGGTTTACCTATTGCAATACACAGTTTCTTATTCAAATGGCTAAATGGCTATTTTGCAGACTTTGGTGCCAACTTGCATGCCAAAACCAATTTGGGCCAGGCTGGACTCAACTGAATTATGTGCCAGGGGTATGTACATGTCTGTCTGCGGTGTTTTTTCAGTGGCCCAAAGCGGTTTACCTATTGCAATACACCAGTTTCTTATTCAAATGGCTAAAATGGCTATTTTGCAGACTTTGGTGCCAACTTGCATGCCCAAAACCAATTTGGGCCAGGCTGGATTCAAATGAATTATATGTAGGGGTATGTACGTGTGTCTGTGGTGTTTTTCAGTGGCCCAAAGCGGTTTACCTATTGCAATACACCAGTTTCTTATTCAAATGTGCAAAAATTGCTATTTTGCAGACTTTGGTGCCAAGTTGCATGCCCAAAATCAATTTGGGCCAGGCTGGATCAACTGAATTATGTGCCAGGGGTAGTACAAGTCTGTCTGCAGTTTTTTTCAGTGGCCCAAAGGTTAACCTATTGCAATACACCAGTTCTTATTCAAATATGCAAAAATGGCTATTTTGCAGACTACTTTGTGCCATGCCCAAAATCAATTTGGGCCAGGCTGGACTCAACTGAATTATGTGCCAGGGTAGTACAAGTCTGTCTGTAGTGTTTTTTCAGTGGCCCAAAACGGTTTACCTATTGCAATACACCAGTTTCTTATTCAAATGGCTAAAATGGCTATTTTGCAGACTTGGTGACAACTTGCATGCCCAAAATCAATTTGGGCCAGGTGGACTCAACTGAATTATGTGCCGGGGTATGTACAAGTCTGTCTGCGGTGTTTTTTCAGTGCCCAAAGTGGTTTACCTATTGCAATACATCAGTTTCTTATTCAAATGGCTAAAATGGCTATTTTGCAGACTTTGGTGCCAAATTGCATGCCCAAAACCAATTTGGGCCAGGCTGGACTCAACTGAATTATGGCCAGGGGTATGGACATGTCTGTCTGCGGTGTTTTTCAGTGGCCCAAAGCGGTTTACCTATTGCAATACACCAGTTTCTTATCAAATGGCTAAAATGGCTTTTGCAGACTTTGGTGCCAACTTGCATGCCCAAAAAACAATTTGGGCCAGGCTGGACTCAACTGAATTATGTGCCAGGGGGATGTACAAGTCTGTCTGCAGTGTTTTTTCAGTGGCCCAAAGTGGTTTACCTATTGCAATACATAGTTTCTTATTCAAATGGCTAAAATGGCTATTTTGCAGACTTTGGTGCCAACTTGCATGCCCAAAACCAAATTGGGCCAGGCTGGACTCAACGAATTATGTGGCCAGGGGTATGTACAAGTCTGTCTGCAGTGTTTTTTCAATGGCCCAAAGCGGTTTACCTATGCAATACACCAGTTCTTATTCAAATGGCTAAAATGGCTATTTTGCAGACTTTGGTGCCAACTTGCATGCCAAAACCAATTTGGGCCAGGCTGGACTCAACTGAATTAGTGCCAGGGGTATGTACAAGTCTGTTGCAGTGTTTTTTCAGTGGCCCAAAGCGGTTTTACCTATTGCAATACACCAGTTTCTTATTCAAATGGCTAAAATGGCATTTTGCAGACTTTGGTGCCAACTTGCATGCCCAAAACCAATTGGGCCAGGTGGACTCAACTGAATTATGTGCCAGGGTATGTACAAGTCTGTGCGCGTGTGTTTTTCAGTGGCCCAAAGTGGTTTACCTATTGCAATACACCAGTTTCTTATTCAATCTTAATAAGAAACCAACTTCCGTCGGCGAATAAGAAACTAACTGAATAAGAAACCAACTTCAGCTTTGTCCCCATTCAGTTATATAGATCCGTTCATTTATAGATATAGATTACATTCAGTTATAGATATAGATCCCATATAGTTATAGATATAGATCCCATAAGTTATAGATCCCATATAGTTATAGATATAGATTCCATATAGTTATAGAAATAGATCTCATCAGTTATAGATATAGATCCCATTATAGTTATAGATATAGATCCCATAATAGCTTAATAGATTATAGATCCCATTCAGTATAGATCCCATTCGATATAGATCCCATCCGTTATAGATCCATATACTTTAGTATAGATCCCATATAGATATAGATCCCATATCTTATAGATAGATCCCAATAGTTAAGATATAGATCCCATAAGATATAGATCCATTCGTATTAGATCCCATATACTTATAGATATAGATCCCATATAGTTATATAGATCCAATTAGTTATAGTTATAGATCCCATATAGTTAGATTGATTCATATAGTTATAGATATAGATCCCATATAGGTATAGATCCCACTCAGTTATAGATCCCTATACTTATAGATATAGATCCCATATAGTTATATAGATCCAATTTTATATAGATCCCATAGTGTAACTATATGGGATCTATATCTATAAGTATATGGGATCTATAACTGAGTGGGATCTATACCTATATGGGATCTATATCTATAACTATATGGAATCAATCTAACTATATGGGATCTATAACTATAACTAAATTGGATCTATATAACTATATGGGATCTATATCTATAATTTTCCAATATTTGAATAAGAAACTGGTGTTTCAATAGGTAAACCGCTTTGGGCCACTGAAAAAAACACTGCAGACAGACTTGTACATACCCTGGCACATCATTCAGTTGAGTCCAGCCTGGCCCAATTGGTTTTGGGCATGCAAGTTGGCACCAAAGTCTGCAAAATAGCCATTTTAGCCATTTGAATAAGAAACTGTTGTATTGCAATAGGTAAACCAGTTTGGGCCAGGCTGGACTCAACTGAATGATGTGCCAGGGGTATGTACAAGTCTGTCTGCAGTTTTTTTTCAGTGGCCCAAAGTGGTTTACCTATTGCAATACATCAGTTTCTTATTCAAATGTGCAAATATTGCTATGTTGCAGACTTTGGTGCCAACTTGCATGCCCAAAACCAATTTGGGCCAGGCTGGATTCAAATGAATTATATGCTAGGGGTATGTACGTGTGTCTGTGGTGTTTTTCAGTGGCCCAAAGCGGTTTACCTATTGCAATACATCAGTTTCTTATTCAAATGTGCAAAAAATTGCTATTTGCAGACTTGGTGCCAAGTTGCATGCCCAAAATCAATTTGGGCCAGGCTGGACTCAACTGAATTATGTGCCAGGGGTATGTACAAGTCTGTCTGCGGTGTTTTCAGTGCCCAAAGCGGTTAACCTATTGCAATACACCAGTTTCTTATTCAAATGTGCAAAAATTGCTATTTTGCAGACTTTGGTGCCAAGTTGCATGCCCAAAACCAATTTGGGCCAGGCTGACTCAACTGAATTATGTGCCAGGGGTATGTCCAAGTTCTGTCTGCAGTGTTTTTTCAGTGGCCCAAAGCGGTTAACCATGATCAATACACCAGTTCTTATTCAAATATGCAAAAATGGCTATTTTGCAGACATTGGTGCCAACTTGCATGCCCAAAATCAATTTGGGCCAGGCTGGACTCAACTGAATTATGTGCCAGGGGTATGTACAAGTCTGTCTGTAGTGTTTTTTCAGTGGCCCAAAACGGTTTACCTATTGCAATACACCAGTTTCTTATTCAAATGGCTAAAATGGCTATTTTGCAGACTTTGGTGACAACTTGCATGCCCAAAATCATTTGGGCCAGGCTGGACTCAACTGAATTATGTGCCAGGGGTATGTACAAGTCTGTCTGCGGTGTTTTTTCAGTGGCCCAAAGTGGTTTACCTATTGCAATACATCAGTTTCTTATTCAAATGGCTAAAATGGCTATTTTGCAGACTTTGGTGCCAACTTGCATGCCCAAAACCAATTTGGGCCAGGCTGGACTCAACTGAATTATGTGCCAGGGGTATGTACATGTCTGTCTGCGGTGTTTTTTCAGTGGCCCAAAGCGGTTTACCTATTGCAATAACCAGTTTCTTATTCAAATGGCTAAAATGGCTATTTGCAGACTTTGGTGCCACTTGCATGCCCAAAACCAATTTGGGCCAGGCTGGATTCAAATGAATTATATGCTAGGGGTATGTACGTGTGTCTGTGGTGTTTTTCAGTGGCCCAAAGCGGTTTACCTATTGCATCACCAGTTTTCTATTCAAATGTGCAAAAATTGCTATTTTGCAGACTTTGGTGCCAAGTTGCATGCCAAAATCAATTTGGGCCAGGCTGGACTCAACTGAATTATGTGCCAGGGGTATGTACAAGTCTGTCTGCAGTGTTTTTTCAGTGGCCCAAAGCGGTTAACCTATTGCAATACACCAGTTTCTTATTCAAATATGCAAAAATGGCTATTTTGCAGACTTTGGTGCCAACTTGCATGCCCAAAATCAATTTGGGCCAGGCTGGACTCAACTGAATTATGTGCCAGGGGTATGTACAAGTCTGTCTGTAGTGTTTTTTCAGTGGCCCAAAACGGTTTACCTATTGCAATACACCAGTTTCTTATTCAAATGGCTAAAATGGCTATTTTGCAGACTTTGGTGACAACTTGCATGCCCAAAATCAATTTGGGCCAGGCTGGACTCAACTGAATTATGTGCCAGGGGTATGTACAAGTCTGTCTGCGGTGTTTTTTTCAGTGGCCCAAAGTGGTTACCTATTGCAATACATCAGTTTCTTATTCAAATGGCTAAAATGGCTATTTTGCAGACTTTGGTGCCAACTTGCATGCCCAAAACCAATTTGGGCCAGGCTGGACTCAACTGAATTATGTGCCAGGGGTATGTACATGTCTGTCTGCGGTGTTTTTCAGTGGCCCAAAGCGGTTTACCTATTGCAATACACCAGTTTCTTATTCAAATGGCTAAAATGGCTATTTTGCAGACTTTGGTGCCAACTTGCATGCCCAAAACCATTTGGGCCAGGCTGGACTCAACTGAATTATGTGCCAGGGGTATGTACAAGTCTGTCTGCAGTGTTTTTTCAGTGGCCCAAGTGGTTTACCTATTGCAATACATCAGTTTCTTATTCAAATGGCTAAAATGGCTATTTTGCAGACTTTGGTGCCAACTTGCATGCCCAAAACCAATTTGGGCCAGGCTGGACTCAACTGAATTATGTGCCAGGGGTATGTACAAGTCTGTCTGCAGTGTTTTTTCAATGGCCCAAAGCGGTTTACCTATTGCATACACCAGTTTCTTATCAAATGGCTAAAATGGCTATTTTGCAGACTTTGGTGCCAACTTGCATCCCAAAACCAATTTGGGCCAGGCTGACTCAACTGAATTATGTGCCAGGGGTATGTACAAGTCTGTCGCAGTGTTTTTTCAGTGGCCCAAAGCGGTTTACCTATTGCAATACACCAGTTTTCTTATTCAAATGGCTAAAATGGCTATTTTGCAGACTTTGGTGCCAACTTGCATGCCCAAACCAATTGGGCCAGGCTGGACTCAACTGAATTATGTGCCAGGGGTATGTACAAGTCTGTCTGCGGTGTTTTTTCAGTGGCCCAAAGTGGTTTACCTATTGCAATACACCAGTTTCTTATTCAAATCTTAATAAGAAACCAACTTCCGTCGGCGAATAAGAAACTAACTGAATAAGAAACCAACTTCAGCTTTGTCCCCATTCGTTATATAGATCCCGTTCATTTATAGATATAGATTACATTCAGTTATAGATATAGATCCCATATAGTTATGATATAGTCCAATAGTTTATAGATCCCATATAGTTATAGATATAGATTCCATATAGTTATAGAATAGATCTCATTCAGTTATAGATATAGATCCCATATAGTTTATAGATATAGATCCATTAGTTATATAATCCTATTCAGTTATAGATCCCATTCCGTTATATAGATCCCATTCCGTTATGTCCCATATACTTATAGATATAGATCCCATATAGATATTATCCATATACTATAGATATAGATCCCATATAGTTATAGATATAGATCCCATATAGATATAGATCCCATTCAGTTATAGATCCCTATACTTATAGATAATATCCCATATAGTTATATAGATCCAATTTAGTTTTAGTTAAGATCCCATATAGTTAGATTGATTCCATATAGTTATAGATATAGATCCCATATAGGTATAGATCCACTCAGTTATAGATCCCATATACTTATAGATATAGATCCCATATAGTTATATAGATCCAATTTAGTTAATAATCCCATAGTTATAGTTATAGATTCCATATAGTGATGCAAGTTGGCACCAAAGTCTGCAAAATAGCCATTTTAGCCATTTGAATAAGAAACTGGTGTATTGCAATAGGTAAACCAGTTTGGGCCACTGAAAAAACACCGCAGACAGACTTGTACATACCCCTGGCACATAATTCAGTTGAGTCCAGCCTGGCCCAAATTGGTTTTGGGCATGCAAGTTGGCACCAAAGTCTGCAAAATAGCAATTTTTGCACATTTGAATAAGAAACTGGTGTATTGCAATAGGTAAACCGTTTTGGGCCACTGGAAAAACACTACAGACAGACTTGTACATACCCCTGGCACATAATTCAGTTGAGTCCAGCCTGGCCCAAATTGGTTTTGGGCATGCAAGTTGGCACCAAAGTCAGCAAAATAGCAATTTTTGCACATTTGAATAAGAAACTGATGTATTGCAATAGGTAAACCACTTTGGGCCACTGAAAAAACACTGCAGACAGACTTGTACATACCCCTGGCACATAATTCAGTTGAGTCCAGCCTGGCCCAAATTGGTTTTGGGCATGCAAGTTGGCACCAAAGTCAGAAAAGTAGCAATTTTTGCACATTTGAATAAGAAACTGGTGTATTGCAATAGGTAAAACGCTTTGGGCCACTGAAAAAACACCGCATGCAGACACCTCTAAAGTCCTCCCTTAGGAACCATAAGTGCGACCCTTGGTTTCATCTTTACTTGTCTACATTGTGTTTCCATATAGTGGAGGGACTGTCTACAGCATACTGTCTTTCCATATAGTGGAGGGACTTATCTACACTACAGTACACTGTGTTTCCATATAGTGGAAGGACTGTCTACACAGTGTTTCCATATAGTGGAGGGACTGTCTACAGTACACTGTCTTTCCATATAGTGGAGGGACTTGTCTACACTACAGTACACTGTCTTTCCATATAGTGGAAGGACTGTCTACATTGTGTTTCCATATAGTGAAAGGACTGTCTACATTGTGTTTCCATATAGTAGAAGGACTGTATACACAGTGTTTCCATACAGTGGAGGGGCTGTCTACAGTACACTGTGTTTCCATATAGTGGAGGGACTGTCTACACTCTGGCTACTGTATGTGGTGATGTCCGGTGGTCTGATACTGTACATGTAATGTCCTGTCAGAGTGATACTGTTCATAGTAAGTCCTGTCAGAGTGATACTGTTCATAGTAATGTCCTGTCTTGTGATACTGTACATAGTAATGCCCTGTCTGTGTGATACTGTACATAGTAATGTCCTGTCAGTGTGAAACTGTACACAGTAAGGTCCTGTCAGTGTGATACTGTACACAGTAAGGCCCTGTCAATGTGCTACTGTATGTGGTGATGTCCGGTCAGTGTGATACTGTACATAGTAGTTAATGTCCTGTCAAGTGATACGTTCATACTAAGCATTTCCTGTCTGTGTGATACTGTACATAGAATGCCCTGTCGTGTGATACTGTACATAGTAATGCCCTTTCTGTGTGATCTGTACATAGTAATGCCCTGTCTGTGTGATACTGTACATAGTAATGTCCTGTCTGTTGTATACTGTACATAGCAATGCCCTGTCTGTTGATACTGTACATACAATGCCCTGTCTGTGTATACTGTAGCTAATGTCCTGTCTGTGTGATACTGTACATAGATGTCCTGTCTGTGTGATACGTACATAGTGATGTCCTGTCTGTGTGATACTGTACATAGCAATGTCCTGTCTGTGTGATACTGTACATAGTGATGTCCTGTCTGTGTGATACTGTACATAGTGTGTCCTGTAAGTGTAATGCTGTACATAGTGATGGTCCTGTAAGTGTAATGCTGTACATAGTGATGTCCTGTAAGTTTAATGCTGTACTAGCGATGTCCTGTAATGTAATACTGTACATAGTGATGTCCTGTAAGTGAATATACTGTACATAGTAATGACCTGTCAATGTAATACTGTACATTGTGATGTCCTGTCATTCTGCTACTGTACATAAAATGTCCTGTCAGTGTGATACTGTACAAAGTAATTTCCTTTTTATAGTGTGCTACTGTACAGTGGATGTCCTATCAGTGTGCTGCTGTGACATCTCCTGAGTGTGTGATGCTGTGTAGCAGTATCTATGGTGCATCCCCTCATCTCTCCTAAGTACATAACAACATACCTTTCCTCTGTGCACTGTGATGTACGGGATTTCCATTGTTATAAGGCACCCAGATTTTTTTTAGGTGGGTTCTGAGTCAGCTCTCCGGGGGAATCAGCCATTTCTAGATGCCAGGCGAGTTCCCAGAACAGAATCTGCAAACACTGCTGTACCTCTGCATATAGATCTCACCGACTGATCCCAAACCAATGACTGTGCCTGCTAAAACACACTGCACATACATACAAAGCAGCGTGAGCTGTCCACAAAGCTAGCACACACACACACTAGTACAGAACAGACTGGACTTTATAATCCCACAACTCGCCACATGTTCACCACACAGATCAATGACAACACAATTCAGTTTAAGTGCAGAGTACGCTGCCAACAAACATCACATGTACCAATGTACAGACAGCAACCACACCACCTGCATATCCTGAAGGAGAGGGCCTTTAAGCTCCACCCAGTGGGAGTAGCAAATACCACAATGTTCTAATATAACTGCACTCCCTGCTCCTACCATAATGATGCATCTATAAGCTCACATTTAGCATCTACCCGAAGAATTTTGTAAAATCAAGGTTGTTTTTAAAAAAAAAAAACATAAATCCTGGAACACAGGAAGGCATGGTCATTTAAAAAATAAATAAAACCCCAACCACAACGGACCACAATGGACGGCCTGTGTGTGTGGTCCGGTATATTTTTGCTGAAAAAGGGTCCCTTTCCGGACAGAAATGCAATAATCTGATCCATTGAAAAACGTATCGCAACACACGTTTGTATGACAGTAGCCTTATTCATGTGGACAGCCACTCCTCATATGAATCAAAATATAATCAAAATGTCAAAAATAAGGAACTTGTCTCCACTGATTATTGTTAAAGGAGAACTGAAGCTTAAGTATAAAGCTGGGTACACACCCATCCAATAATTCGGCCAGAAATATTGGATGGTTTCTTCATGGAACCGGCATCCATGGACACGTCGGAGGTACTGTCTACATTGTGTTTCGATATAGTGCAGGGACTGTCTATTCAAGTTTCCATAAATGAAGGTGTGTACATTGTGTTTCCATATAGTAAAGAACTGTGTACATTGTGTTTCCATATAGTGAAAGAACTGTGTACATTGTGTTTCCATATAGTGAAAGGACTATCTACATTGTGTTTCCATATAGTGAAAGGACTGTCTACATTGTGTTTCTATATAGTGGAGGGACTGTCTACTCAGAGTTTCCATATAATGAAAGGACTGTCTACATTGTGTTTCCATATAGTGAAAGAACTGTGTACATTGTGTTTCCATATAGTGAAAGGACTATCTACATTGTGTTTCCATATAGTGAAAAGACTGTCTACATTGTGTTCCTATAGTGAAGGACTGTTACATGTGTTTCCATATAGTGAAAGGACAATCTACATTGTTTTTCCTTATAGTGGAGGGACTGTCTACAGTATACTGTCTTCCATATGTGGAGGACTTGTCTACACTACAGTACACGTGTTTCCATATTGGAGGACTGTCTACATTGTGTTTCCATATAGTGAAAGGACTGTCTACATTGTGTTTCCATATAGTGGAGAGACTGTCTACAGCATACTGTCTTTCCATATAGTGGAGGGACTTGTTTACACTACAGTACACTGTGTTTCCATATAGTGGAAGGACTGTCACACAGTGTTTCCATACAGAGGAGGGGCTGTCTACAGTACACTGTGTGTTTCCATATAGTGGAGGGACTTGTCTACACTACAGTACACTGTGTTTCCATATGTGAAGGACTGTCTACATTGTGTTTCCATATAGTGGAGAGACAGTCTACAGCATACTGTCTTTCCATATAGTGGAGGGACTTGTTTACACACAGTACACTGTGTTTCCATATAGTGGAAGGACTGTCTACATAGTGTTTCCATACAGAGGAGGGGCTGTCTACAGTACACTGTGTTTCCTATAGTGGAGGGACTTGTCTACACTACAGTACACTGTTTTCCATATAGTGGAAGGACGGTCTACATTGGTTTTCCATATAGTGGAGAGACAGTCTAACACATACTGTCTTTCCATATGTGGAGGGACTTGTTTACACTACAGTACACTGTGTTTCCATGTAGTGGAAGGACTGTCTACAAGTGTTTCCATACAGAGGGGGGCTGTCTACAGTACACGTGTTTCCATATAGTGGAAGGACTGTCTACATTGTGTTTCCATATAGTGAAAGGACTGTCTACATTGTGTTTCCATATAGTAGAAGGACTGTCACATGTTTCCATACAGTGCAGGGGCTGTCTACAGTATACTGTGTTCCATATAGTGGAGGGACTTGTCTACACTACAGTACACTGTGTTTCCATATATGTGAAGGACTGTCTACATTGTGTTTCCATATAGTGGAAAGGACTGTCTACATTGTGTTTCCATATAGTAGAAGGACTGTCTACAGTGTTTCCATACAGTGGAGGGGCCGTCTACAGTATACTGTCTTTCCATATAGTGGAGGGACTTGTCTACACTACAGTACACTGTGTTTCCATATAGTGGAGGGACTTGTCTACACTACAGTACACTTGTGTTTCCATATAGTGGAAGGACTGTCTACATTGTGTTTCCATATAGTGAAAGGACTGTCTACATTGTGTTTCCATATAGTAGAAGGACTGTCTACAGTGTTTCCATACAGTGGAGGGGCCGTCTACAGTATACTGTCTTTCCAATAGTGGAGGGACTTGTCTACACTACAGTATACTGTCTTTCCATATAGTGGAGGGACTTGTCTACACTACAGTACACTGTGTTTCCATATAGTGGAAGGACTGTCTACATTGTGTTTCCATATAGTGAAAGGACTGTCTACATTGTGTTTCCATATAGTAAAGGACTGTCTACACAGTGTTTCCATACAGTGGAGGGGCTGTCTACACTACAGTACACTGTGTTTCCATATAGTGGAAGGACTGTCTACACAGTGTTTCCATACAGTAGAGGGGCTGTCTACAGTACACTGTGTTTCCATATAGTGGAGGGACTGTCTACACTACAGTACACTGTGTTTCCATATAGTGGAGGGACTGTCTACACTCTACAGGTTTCCATATAGTGAGGGACTGTCTACAGTACAATGTGTTTCCATATAGTGGAGGAACTGTCTACAGTTTTCCATTCAGTGAAAGAACTGTCTACATTGTACTAGAACAAACAAGGGAAAATGCACTCTGTCCCAACAGGTGGTGCAGACACCTCTAAAGTCCTCCCTTAGGAACCATAAGTCGACCCTTGGTTCATCTTTACTTGTCTACATTGTGTTTCCATATATGGAGGGACTGTCTACAGCATACTGTCTTTCCATATAGTGGAGGGACTTATCTACACTACATACACTGTGTTTCCATATAGTGGAAGGACTGTCTACACAGTGTTTCCATATAGTGGAGGGACTGTCTACAGTACACTGTCTTTCATATAGTGGAGGACTTGTCTACACTACAGTACACTGTCTTTCCATTGTGGAAGGACTGTCTACATTGTGTTTCCATATAGTGAAAGGACTGTCTACATTGTGTTTCCATATAGTAGAAGGACGTATACACAGTGTTTCCATACAGTGGAGGGGCGTCTACAGTACACTGTGTTTCCATATAGTGGAGGGACTGTCTACACTCTACAGGGTTTCCATATAGTGGAGGGACTGTCTACAGTACAATGTGTTTCCATATAGTGGAGGAACTGTCTACAGTGTTTCCATTCAGTGAAAGGACTGTCTACATTGTACTAGAACAAACAAGGGAAAATGCACTCTGTCCCAACAGGTGGGTGCAGACACCTCTAAAGTCCTCCCTTAGGAACCATAAGTGCGACCCTAGGTTTCATCTTTACTTGTCTACATTGTGTTTCCATATAGTGGAGGGACTGTCTACATTGTGTTTCCGTATAGTGGAGGGACGATCTACAGTAAATGTATTTCCATATATTGGAGGGGCTGTCTACAGTAGTTCCATATACAGTAGTGAAAGGACTGTCTACACTGTGTTTCCATATAGTGGAGGGACTGTCTACATTGTGTTTCTGTATAGTGGAGGGACTGTCTATACAATGTTTGGGTGACTGTTCCAGTGTTCATAGTTTTGTAGTTACTGGCCAGCTATGGTTGGGATAAACACCTGAAATAGCTAGGACCAATGCAAAATTTATGCCTCACATAATTCATTAAATGGAGTTGGAAGAAAAAAAATCAGTGCATTAATCAGGTGTGTAACAAGAAAAAATGGAGCCCCTTCTTGTGTTCTGTATGGTGCTGCTATATCTTTTGTTCTGTGTGGTGTCTTGTATCTGAGCCTGAGGGGGGAGGGTATAATGTTAGTGTCCCGGTGTGGTCTGGTCGCACCCACTGATAACTTGGTGGCTATAGCCCTGAAAGCATAACAAAAATAGTCACATGAATGTCTAAGAAATGACTGCTACGCTTGAATTTAAAAATCTTACATCTCCCTCTAGTGGTCATTTTCAATAATGCAGAACATTATTAATGCCGATTTAGTACTTTTACATGTATGTATGTATATGTTTATTTATATAGCTCCACTAGGGGACACAGCGCTGTACAATATAGAATACAAAAAGTCATACAAGGGGGACAGTAAATAAATACATTAATAAGTATGAACATCACTAAATATACAAGTGCTTAAAACATGTAACATGAGGAAAGAAGTCCCTGCCCCTTAGAGCTTACAATCTACTTAGGTGGGTAACATACAGATATATAGGAAAGGATGGAAGTGCTAAAGTAATAACTGGTGCAGTATCAACAGTCCTATGTTGTGCTGTGATCAGAGAGATAGCTTGACAGGTTAGATTTAAACTTGTTTACTGAGGTTTCTTGACGTAGAGAGAGGGGAATAGAATTCCAGAGGATGGGAGCCAAAAGAGAAAAAGGTTTAAGGCGAGAGGAGGCAGTGTGAGTGGGGGGTCTATATAAGAGATGGTTCTGTAATGAGCGGAGGGTACGGGTAGGGACACAAGAGAAAAAATATGGGGACACAAGAGAAGAAATATAAGAAGGAGCAGCAGAGTGAAGGGATTTAAATGTTAAGAAAAGGAATTTGTATATAATGCGTTGTTTAATGAGGATGTGCGGCATAGAGGAGATTTATGCGTGCGGCAGTGTTAAGCATGGACTGAAGAGGAAAAAGGTAAAAAGCAGGAAGACCAGAAAGCAGGCTACAAAAATGCAGACGTGATAGGATGAGAGCATGGATAAGCATAACAGTAGTTGGAAGAGAAAGGAATCTACAGATCTTCGCAATGTTACGAAGAAAAAAGCGACAGGTTTTAACAACAAAGTTAATGTAACTGGAAAAGGAGAGAGAGGAGTCAATAATAACCCCTAAGCAATGTGCCAACTGAATAGGGTAAATGGGGGTGTTGTCCAGAGAAATGGAAAAAGGTGGGATAGGAGCAGGTTTAGGTGGGAAAATTATTGTTTCAGTTTTAATCAGGTTTAGTTTGAGGCATCGGGGTGCCATCCATGAGAAGACAGCACAGAGACAGTCAGAGATGCGTGATTGTGTTTCAGGACTAAGTGTGGGGGTGGAAAAATATATTTGCGGATCATCAGCATACAGATAGTAGTTAAAAACTAACAGGGAGATTCAATAAAAGTTCTTATTGTTTAAAATGGTGCTAATTTTGCCCCAACCAATCAGATGTTATTTAACATTTGAAAGCTAAGATCTCATTGGTTGGGGCAAAATTAGCACCATTTTAAACAATAAGAACTTTTATTGAATAACCCTGCAAACGATCTGATCACTTCTTCCAGGGAAATGGTATCGAGGGAGAACAACAGGGGTCCAAGAACAGAGCCCTGTGGAACCCCAATATTAAGAGGAACCGAGAGGATGTTTTATTATCATATGACACATAGGTTCTGTTCGAGAATCTGATGGAATCACTTTATATATAGCCTATGGTCTTTTTCATACCACCTCACTTGGGTCTGCAGGATGGCTTGCTGCTTACACTCATACACATTATAGAGGAGTATATCATGTATAGCTACTATTGCCATAATTGTTAATATGACTGATGTGTAATACTGTGTTTCAATTTGACTTAGTAGCATTATATATATATAGATAGCATAAGCCTGTTACCCCTTTACTCTAGTGATATAGGTAGTCTTTCGCCTATGTACCCACTGCTGACCCGTGTTCAGTTATATCTACATATATTTGCTGTGTTATTATATTTATATTTATAGTATATAGGCTGTGATCCCTCTTTGATATTTATGCATATAGCACTATAGACAATTTTTTGTTATCTTGTACTGTGCCATTTGAATATTTACACCATCTGAAGACAAAGACCATGTCTTCTTGGATTGTTTTCTTGGATAATTCATGCTGGCTGGAACACAAACAGCAGGGTAACAAGCAGTTCTTACCATTGACTTCTAAATTGGTGTACAGACATCTATATAGAAAATATGGGCATAAAGACAGTAAATAGTGAGGTCAGGAGGCGTGGCTAATAGGTGCACACGCTTGTATGTCTCTATAGGAGTTGTACTGGCAACAACATGGAAACCTTATTAGTCATAGAATCTAATTCTACTTGCATGTATTTACAGTAAATGCAACTTATTAGAGAAGTATCTTACAATGTATAGGGGTTCTGGGGAGAAAAGCTTTCATATTTGGATTAAAAACGTTTGGTTCCTTTAACTAAAAAATCTTATCATTAATAAAAATAATAATAAAATCTTTTCATTTACCTGTAGAACAAATTATATGTTTTCTTTTACATTACGCAAACTTACAGTGATAGCATTGTGAGAGCTGTATGTCCACCCTAAAATGTATTTTTTTATATCCTGCTCCCCCATGTCCCCCAGCCCCAACCGGGTATTTTTTATATTCAGAAAGCCCCCCAAACTCTTACTTACCTCTCCTCTTTCCCCCGCTGCGCTCCCGGCCTTCTGCTTGCAAAATGCAAGCAGAGGGGCGGGACCGGCAGTCGCTTCCGTGATTGACTGCCGCTCAGCCAATCATGGAGGTAAGTAAGAGTTTGGGGGGCTTTCTGAATATAAAAAATACCCGGTTGGGGCTGGGGGACATGGGGGAGCAGGATATTAAAGGGGATTTACACTAGGGGGAGGGATAGTAGAACGGGAGGGAGAGGGAGGGAGAGGGAGGGAGAGGGAGGGGGAGGGAGGGGGGAGAAGGGCTGCAGTACGCATGGCAGAATTCTCCCGGAGGCCAGGTAGCAGGCAGAGCCCTATATGGACTCTGCTAGCCTCCTGGTCGTCAGTTTTTGGGACTTTGAGGGGGGACTACAGGAGAACCAGATGGAGCTGGGATGTGAGGTAAGGATTACACTACACTACATGGTGGGGCCAGTAGTTGGGGGGATTATAGTTTTAGGGGTGGACATGCCCTTTAAAATCATCTTGCTAAAATGCACAAATGCTGCACTGTCATGGTGGCTATACACGTGTCAGAAAATGCTTGATTGGTTTTGACAAAGGAGGACAATATAGGATAATTTGCCTATTTATAGAAAAGTGGTGGTAACATCTACTTCCCTTATCTATACCCAACCCATCTTTATACACCCATCATTTTCCTGTGACAAATGATACAGTTCCTCACAATAAGACCAAGGTTAAAAAATATATTTTCCTCCAACTATTGTAAGAATATTCTGCAAGTACTCCAATACTGGCAATTGTCATTAAACACTACTGGTACCAGAGGTGTAATTACTAGGAATTACTGGGCCCCTCAGACGCGGCCCCTATATGTGCTCCAACCACAGTTGTTTTCTGGGAGGAGGCTATATCTGTCATAGGAAAAATAAGAAGATCAGGGAAAAATCAGGGAGACTCCCACGACTCCCGGGAGGGGTAGGATACCTGTATATCCCTGATATGCTTCTGTCTACTGGCTAATGAACTCTGACCCACTCCAGGCCTTTTGTCATTTATATACTAACCTCATTTTCACTATCTTGTAAAAATCAGCAGTGAAATGCTAAACTACATGAGAGGGGGAATTGTTTATGTTTCTAGGTCCAGTCACATGAAACACAAGCTGCCAAATGCTTCCTGGGATAACACCACAGCAACACAAAGCAAGGGATTGTCACTGCCATTGAAGGCTATTGTTGTGATAATAACACGTGCAATAGTTGTTAGCCCTGATTAATATCATTGCTCCTTACTAGGAGATACAAGGATATAGATCAGTGCTGTCATTTCAAACATGTTCCTGTTTCCTTGGCTTTTCAGAGCAGGTATGATCAGATTATTCTGATAGGATTAGTCTAGGTACACACAGTACCAATAAAGCCCTGATACCGTTGGATCCAGCGGTATCGGGCTTTATCGGTACTGTGTGTACCTTGCTTTTCCAAATGAGCGCACGTTCGCCCGCCCAACGTTCGGGAACGTTTGCGGTAGACTCTATATAGGGGAGTCTGCCTCAACAGAGGGAAACACACAGTCCCGAGCTTTCTCCTATAGGGCTTTGTGTATGCAGATCTCTGCAAGATCCTGTCTGTCATCTTTCAAAAATCTTTTAAGTGTGTACCAAGCTTTACCATTTCTTTGGATAATTGGGCACAATAAATCATAATAAATATTTGGAAAGATCAGTAAAAACTAGAAAGAGAAAGTTTAAGTATAAACTTTGAATTTGGCTTGAAAGACTGCATTTTAGAAGGGAATGTGTGTGTTTGTGCTGCAGATTTTAAAACTCAATAATGCCAATGATGAGGACATTGTTCTTTTTTACTTACCATTTAAATATGATTGCCACATAAATGAATGGGTACCTCAATTGGTGTATGTACCTGTGTCAGGTTGGAAGTTAAAAAAAACTAACTTTTTTGAATATTGATAAAATTTTATTTAAAATTAGTTTTTTTGACTTTAGTTACCCTTTAAGTATGGCTGCCACAGTAATGGATAAGTAAATCAGTAGGTGTGTGTACCTGTGTCAGGTTAGGGGTTAAAGGGCATGTCCACCCCAAAATTTAACTTTTGATATGTGGTAGGGCATGCTCCCCCAGCCCCAACCGCATTAATATAATTGTTAGAAAGTCCCCCGATTCTTACTTACCTGCCCTCTCTCCTCCGCTGCAGTGTTCAGGCCCTCTGCTTGCATGGAATTGAAAGCAGGGGGTGGGACCGGCAGCCGTGTCCGTGATTAGCTGAGAGGCAGGGAGGGCTGCACTGAGCATGCCTCAACCTTTATGAGGTTGAGGAAGTCTCAGGCACAGCATGAGTCACACACTGCTCCTACACAGCAGTTTCCTGGACTTTGGAGGGGCACAGCAGGGGAACTATTTTGAGCAGGAATGTAAGGTAAGGATTGTTTTAAACTACTTGATGTGGCCAGTAAGGGGTTAAATTTTAGTTTTGGGGGTGGACATGCCCTTTAAAAAAAACTTTTTTGAGGATTGGCAAAAAAATTTTTTTAAATTTAGTTCCTCTTTAGGTAGGGTGCAACTGTAATGGAGGGGTAGGTCAGTAGGTGTATGTACCTTTGACACGTGGGAGTTAAAAAAAAAAAACTTCTTTGATGATTGGTCAAAATTAGTTTTTTTGACTTTAGTTACCTTTAAGTATGGCTGACATAGTAATCGATAAGCAGATCAGTAGGTGTGTGTAGCTGGGTCTGGTTGAGGGGGTATGTCTTTTTTTGTTTTTACAACCATAAAACTATCTTTTATTGAGAATACATCAAAATTAGTTTTTTTTGCTTTAGTTACCCTTTAAGTATGGCTACCACATTAATGGATAAGTAGATCAATAGGTGTGTGTACCTGGGTCTGGTTGAGGGGTATGTCATTTTTGTGTTTACAACCATAAAACTATCTTTTATTGAGGAAAAATCTAAATGAGTTTTTTTGACATTATTTACCCTTTAAGTATAGTTACCAAAGGAATAAAGGGTAGGTCAGTAGGTGTGTGTACACGTGTGAGGTGGGGGGTATATGTTTTTGCATGTATGACCATATAACTAACTTTTATTGATGATTGATCAAAATTCGTTTTTTGACTATAGTTACCCTTTAAGTATGGCTTCCATGGGAATGGAAAGGTAGGCCAGTAGGTGGGTGTACCTGTGTCTCTGTGGGGGGTTGGGGGTATCACCGTTTGTATTTATGACCATGAAACAAACTGTTTTGAAATATCCACATTTGAGGATTGTTACCATTATACGGGAAAAAATGTCCGGAATCCGATAACGCCGGTAACGCTTCCGCGGATTCCTTAGCTAGAAGATAGCACACTTCTCCTATATGCCCCGCACCTCAGTACCAAATTTCATGTCTCTAGCTCAAAAACTATGGGAGGAGATACGGCCCAAAAAAGCGGAAGAATAAAACGGAATAAGAAATAGAATATTACATTGATAATACATCGTGCGTTCCCACAGGGAACCACGTGGTCGATCTGAATTTTCCGACATGCCCAATCGTCCGTTCGTCCGATCCGGAAGAACGAATGATCAATGTCGGTCACGGCCGCCCACACCAGCCAATATTTTCGCACGATCGACCGAAAGTGCCGTGAATTGGTCGGTCTGCTGAAAATATTGGCTAGTGTGTACCCAGCCTAATATTGACTACAAAATAATAGTGTTGTCCCATGACTGTGGGAACATAAGGGGGTAAGATTAGAGTATGGCGAGTATTATCATTCTACTTGCACAAATACCAGATACCAATAAACATAAACAAACATTGCCAATGTATATGTATACTCAAATTACTAAAATGCACTTGAATTGCTCTCAGTGCTCTAAAGGCAACAAGTGGTGTGTCCTCTGAGGTCACAAGAAAACAAAACTGTGTTTCCCTAGGTCACAACATGCTAATTCCCATGGTACCTTTAAGGGGAGGACAGCTGGAATCTTAGCCTAGATGTAATTGCATGGAACTGGAGGAAAGGTCACAGACAGAAGTAGGCAGAAATCCAGCTCAGCATGAACACAAATATCTCACACATCTCCCAGAAGCCTGAGTTCCAGAATATATAATAATATCCACATACACAGTGAATTCAATGAGGCAAACACTCTTGATTGAAAGAGAAAAATCTACCGTACATTGGATTTTCCTGTATTGCATTATTTTTTTAGTTAAAATCTTTATAATTTTAAGCGAAGGGTTTCCAAAGAGATTTAATCTGAGGCCACATACACTGGATGGCAACACATGTTAATGTCCACCTTCGCTGCAAAACGCACAATTGCGTTCCGAAAACATATCACAGAGCAGCACATGCAATGTGTCCACCTACATTGACATGCACTGTTCTGTGTTTCTCATGCTCAAACGGATCGCAAAATGCAATTGAAAGGGCGTGAGAAACGCACTATTGTGGCCTAGCCCTCAAATATCCTTCTTGGCTTGCATCAAAAGCTGTAATAGTAAGGGGCAGGTATAAATGTATGTTTGTGTTTAAAGTTTCAAAGGTAATAAAGGGTACTTCTCATTTTACTTAATATTAAGCAGACTTATCTTAAAGAGCATGTACACCCCCCAAACTAAAATTTAACCCACTACTGGCCCCACTGTGTAGTTTAAAAAATCCTTACCTTACAACTCTGCTCCTTATGGATCTTATGCAGTGCTTGTCCAAATTCACAAAACTGAGAGTATAAGCTGTCTTCCTGTCCAAAAGGTTTCTGCCTCCTCCTTGTCCTCTGAGAGGACAGTGGCATGCACAGGGGAGCCCGCTTCCCGCCCCCCCCCTTCCCTCCATGGAGCCAGATAAGAGCGCAGATGGAGCAAGGGGCTGTAAGTAGAGTTTGGAATCTTTTTTTAGCAATCTAACATATGGTTGGGGGTGGGGAGTGATGCCCTACATTATATCAAAAAAATATTTAGAGGTTGGAGATGCCCTTTAATCTTTAAAGGGTTAATTAGGGCTAGGCCCCATCAAAGTGCTTTAACACGCAATCTGATTGTGATTGCAATCACATGTTAAAAAGCACACATGGTGTGGCCCAATTGTTGTGGCCACACTAGGTGCGCAGCTGTGCGCTGTGCTCTGGTAATCAGAGTCCACATTTTTTGTGCAACATTTTGTAATAGCAGTGCATGGCAACATGCACTTGTGCTTCCAGAGTGTGCACGTTGCAGTGTGGCCTTGGCCTTAAGCCATGTAAAAATGTTGCACTGCTCCTAAGGTCTAAGATCCCTTAGCCACCCTGTAGATTCCTGCACGACTGCACACACACAGAGCCTTTATCCCATGATTTATCCTCAAATCTGGAGACTTCATCCTCACAAAACATATTACTATTACAAAGTCTGTCTTTAAAGGCACCATATGATAATGCATTTGCGTAATTGTGCGTTTTACAGCACTTAAGGCTTGTACACACATCAGATTTTGACCACGTTGGATTAATGAACAACCTCCAACCGAACACATACGCATGCGTGATTATTTGTTTCGCAATGGTCGTCTGTCGCGTGCGTGAACACACTCGGGGGTTGTGGATCGTGGCCAAAATCATACATGTGTACAAAGCTTTAGTGTGAACAAAGCCTAAGGAATCTTCTAGATAAGCAGGACAATGCAGTTATGCTCTAAACCAGTTGACTTTATTCTATAAATATACCAGAAGGGGTGAAGGGCATTTTGAATGTAATTCGTGCTTGAAGGACATGTAGCCACTTTAACCTAATTCACAAGTATCCACTATGAAAGGTCAGATGACTATTATGGTTCTGTTCATGTGCTGAGCTTCAATTAAGAGAACAGAACACACTTCTTTAATTATGCCTGAAATATGTCAGTAAAATTTTGAAAATAACTGGGAAGGATAATAAAAGAGATGGGATTACAGGTACTAGCAAAACATAAAATGATTAACGTTTCTTAACCAGGAGTCTGGGGATCCCTAGGGTTCCCTGAGAGGTTCCAATAGACAAAAAAAACACAGATGAGAGAAGCACACTACATAGTATCTTTGTCTTTTGTGTGAAAGCATATGTTTCTGGGGCTCCACTGTCCCCTTCCTCAGACTGTATACTTTCACAATAAAAACAAAGAAACTGTAGTGTGCGTCCCTCATCTGTTTTATTTTCATCTTTTGGGTTATTTTGACCCCTAGGGGGTAGAGAATATTGCCCCTCCCAAAAACAGACCTTTTCAATATGTGATGTGCTAGAGTGGACTAACTTCTGTTCCCTGAGAGGTTGCATGGGGGTCCTCAAGATATTTTGACAGGAACTGTATAGATCCACCATTGTGATGAATACAGATATAGTTTTCTATGTATTTATCAATGAGAGATAAATAAAAATAAGTAATAATGTTTTTATGTAAGGGTTCCCTGAAATATATTATGACTTTTTCAAGGGTTCCATAAGTATAAAAGGGTTGAGAAACACTGGATTAGCACATTGTGTGCAAAAGTACATATCATATTCTTGAACAGTGGTCAGGAAATGTTATCAACAGCATGTACTATTGTTATCTGTTAGTTTGGAAGTATCAGCTGTTGAGAATTTCTGGATATAGAACATTATAACTAAATCACAGGATATGTAGCTAGGAAGCATTAACAATAAAATCATATTACAGATTAAATTAAATAAGGAAAACAGATGGACAAAAAAAAAACAATAATTTATAGAAAGGTGGCCCAGTAAGTGTATGCCCAGTAAAGGTGGCCATACACTACAAACTTTCCTTTCAAAGTTCTTGCAACGATCAGACATCCATTAGGCCAAATCATTTTGGTTGTAATATTGATTGCAAGCAATGGACTGGAATAAAAACACCACAGGAATGTCTCCGGGAAAAGATTCACAAATTCACTGGGTGTAACATCAAGGTACAGTACAGTCAGCTTTACAGCTCGTTCACACTAGGTCCGTTTTTATCCGTTTACAAGCAGAAAGTGTGAATGAGCCCAAAGGCCTGGTATAAATGGCTCTCTACTCAGTTGGAAAAAGATTTGGGGGTTCTAGACTTAAATCAACGGCTAGAGCAAGTAAGATATTGCCCAGTTTGAGGGCTAGGCCACACCAGCCCATTTTAACACGCAATCCCATCGCTAGTTAAAAAGCTGGCGCAAGTGTTGGCCAGTTGGCCTGAGCACACTAGGTGCTCTGCATTGTGATGCGCTTACCGGAGCGCATGAGATTGACCTTTGTTTGCGCAATCGAATGCGCTCGGATAATGCAAGATTGCAGTCACACGCCAGTGTGCACTACCGCACTGGAATCGTGGTGTGTTGTAGTGTGGCCTCAGCCTAAAGGGGGGTATAAAGGTGTGAGTATTTATTATTAAACTAAACAGTATGTTTCAATTTACAGCAAATAAAGCGTAAAATAAAAGCTATAACTATACATTATATATACCAGCTATCCCCCTATTCTATACAGAATCATCCCCACGGGGCTTATGCCCGCTTACACAAACCCACTGGGTCCGGGAGTGCGCGGGGGAATTTGCGCGCCTACACCACCCGCGGCAACCTTCTTTTAGTATACAGGAGATTATATATATATATATATATTCTTACATAAGAAAATAAGGTATAAGTCCTATAACAAGGTGCCACAGGGGACCATTCATCAAATGGTAAAAATGATGTAGTAATTTCTCTTGGAGGTTCATTTAATAGATGAACATTCTTTCATTGTAAAATATAACTCAAAAATAGAAATGGAAAAAATGGTACTTTCAAAATCCGGGTGCATGGAAGAAGGAGAGAGGTAAGGTAAGTAATGATCGGGGGACTTTCTGATGATATAATTATAGCGGTTGGGGCTGGGGGAACATGAACTATATTAAATAAAAACGGATTTACGCTAGGGGAGGGAGACCAAAGCGGGTGGGAGCGGGAGGGGGGAGGGCTCTCCTGCGCATGCCTCAAACCTTGTCGAGGTTGGGGCAGACGCAGGAGCAGGACAGATCTTACACTGCAGTTTCCTGGACTTTGGAGGGGCATAGCAGGAGAACCATTTGGAGCAGAAATGTAAGGTAAGGATTTTATTAAACTACAGAGTGGGGCCAGTATGGGGTTAAATTTTTGGGGGTGGACATGTCCTTTAAGCTTATCGGAGTACATGTAGTGAGGCAGCTTCCATAGTTTTGCATTGATTTGCGCAATAGGATCACAAAAAGTGATCTGAATCACGCTAGCAGGGATTAATTGGCCTTATGATTGTGGGGGAAACTTCATGAAGATGTGTCCAATTGTTGAGCAATCTCCCGTTGATGCCGAAAGTAAGGTTACTCTGATTTATTCCAAGTTTTGTGCTCTTAAACTAGGTACACACCGTACAATCCTTCCACCTGACCAAACGTTCGAGGCAGGTGGAAGTGGACTATAGACCACTTGTGGTCTATAGAGGACCTGTCCGATTTGGATGAACGAACGGACGCGTTCAATTGGGGCCGCAAAAACCCGCCATACAATAATTGAGCCGAACTATTCATGTGTACCTAGCTTTAGACAATTTAGGGCATTTGAAATCCATAAGGATGGAAAGTTGAGGCTAGACAAAAATTATTTACATAATTTTACATAATTTATTTACATATATAAATAATGTCCCCTCGGATTACCCACACTACCCAGGAAGATTTCAGTGAAAAACACACTTTACAAGTACCGTATACAATTATTTTGTCTAAAACTTTTACCTGTCCCATGCCTATGTTCACACCACAGTAGCAAATTATTATTGCTTGTGAAAAATCAACGCGGAAAGACAAGAATTACATTGTCCTTTTATTCATTTTAGGTTTATATAACACAAGAATTTTTTTTTTCTTAACTTGTAAATGTGACTCTCACAGGAAAATACACACAGATGTGTTTTTGCCTTACAATTGAACCCATAAAGGGCATGTCCACCCTTTAAATAAACTTTTAATATGTTATAGTGCTAGCTCCCCCAGCTCCAACCACATTAATATTGATTTTATTATTATATTATTTATTATATTATGTGCAGAAACTCCCCCGATCTTTACTTACCTTCCCTCTATCCTCCGCATGGAACTGCAAGCAGGGGCGGGACTGGCAGCCGCATCCGTGATTGGCTGAGAGGCAGCCAATCACGGACGTGACTGCCAGCAGTTCAGAACGGTGCAGGATAGAAGGAAAGTAAGTAAAGGTCGGGGGACTTTCTGCAAATAATATTAATGCGGTTGGGGCTGGGGGAGCTAGCACTATAACATATTAAAAGGGATTTGTGCTAGGGGGAAGGAGACCAAAACAGGAGGGAGAGGGAGGGCTGCTCAGAGCATGCCACAAACCTCTCAGAGGAAGCTTCAGTGGCGGAAACAATTTCCCCCTCTGCTAAGCTCCTGGTGGCCAGTTTTCTGGATTTTGGAGGGGCATTGCAGGGCAACCATTTGGATCTGGGACGTAAGATTTTTCTACATTACAGAGTGGGGCCAGTAGTGGGTTAAATTGTAATTTTGGGGGTGGACATGCCCTTTAAGCCGAATATAAAACAAAAGGCTACAGCTACATACAAGTCTGTATGAATCAATGCATTAACTGGGGAAAAGCTACGTCATTTTATTATAAATATCCTTATAATTTTGGACCAATTGAAGCAGATAGATAAAAAGACTAATAGAAAACTACCCTGATATCTGTACAAACACGTTTACTTATGTACAACAGAGCTGAACATGTCTTGAACATCTGTCACTAAGTACTGGGAATAACCATTGTATTTCCTGTTCTACTTCACGTGTGTGATAAAGTAATTATGTATAACTATGCACTTGATCAAAAGGTGCATGCCCACTAAAAACATGTTATGTGTAAATATGCATGTGTTGAATAAACACCGTTTTGTTACAGCTGAGACAGTAATTCCCATCATACAACTGTTTACACTCCAATGATTGAGACTGAGGATTGATACTCTGAACCATGAATGAGCAGTATAGAGACCAAATGTAACTATATCTAAAACACACTGCTATGTATCTCATGTTGCCACATCACTAAATGTTCTAATTATTGCTAATTTCAAAATATACCAAAATATATTCACTATCAGGGGACATCCGATAGGTCACAATCAAGGAGGAGAAAACTGTATCACTGCTCTATGTTTACACTCTAATAAAGAAGGATTTTGACAGAAGAAACAAGCACACTGTACTAGCAGCAATGAGCAGGACTCTATGTCTGTGTTTACATTGATTTTGCACTTGAATCCATTAAATGAAAGATGAAGTCGGTTAGGTCCAAAACATCAGATAAAATCAAAATAAATAATAGATCAGAATAGAACAAGTCATTATAAATGCAATAACAGTAATGAAATGAGGGTAAAATGCAAAGAAATAAAAGAACAAAACAGCTCAGAATTCCTAGACAGGATGTGTGTGAGATGGGGCTGAGGACATAGAATGAATGAAGAATGATAGAACAAGGGGAGACCATTTTTTCCAAAATAACACAACATTGAGTGGGCAAATTGAGGTGGGTGACAGGGAAAAACACCAGGGGAAGGAACCACAAAGACCTTTCTAGTCTTCCTTCATCTCAAATAAAAACAATACTGGAGAGACATTAAATATATCAGGGAACTCTGGATTGTGACAGTGCCATCCCCACACACATCTTGTCTTTCCCAGACAATAACATGACCCTCCTGGTGTTATTATTGTAACTCCCCCAGTCTGTGCTGTTTGGGGGATATTAATGAATGTAGTAGGCCATAGGGATGATAACACAATGTAAACAAACAGTGAGGGAATAGGGGGAGGGGGTTCACTCCATCCATCCTACCTTTCTCTCCTTTCCTGTTGCCCCTCATTGCCCTGTTACTTGGGTAGGGGAGTGTTACAGAAACTCCTCAGGGTCAGCAACAGCACAAATGTGCAGTAAGGCAGCTTGGCAGGGAGGCTGCCAGGAACATGCTGCTCTATCCCAATGCGAACAGCTGAGAGCAGCCTGCTATTGCCATGTGTGTGTACGTGCCACACTGCTTATCACTGCCTCAGCCCTGGCAGCCAAGGAATGCAGAGGGTGGAGGCCACGCCTACCGTGGGCGGGGCTTATCCCTTACTGTAAGCACGTCGATTGGTCTGGCTGAATGATGGGCGGGATCTATTAGCAAGGAAGCCGGCCCCTATGTTCTGTTTGTACACAGAGAAGACTGTGCATTGCTACTATAGGAGTTCAGAGGAGAGTGTGTGGGGGAGAGACTAAAAGGATATGGGTGTAAACATGTACAACCTTCCCTCAGCAACACGGAGAGAGCTGGGTGTAAATGTACAACCTTCTCTCAGTAACACGGAGAGAGCTGGGTGTAAATGTACAACCTTCCCTCAGTAACACGGAGAGAGCTGGGTGTAAATATACAACCTTCCCTCAGTAACACGGAGAGAGCTGGGTGTAAATATACAACCTTCCCTCAGTAACACGGAGAGAGCTGGGTGTAAACATGTACAACCTTCCCTCAGTAACGCGGAGAGAGCTGGGTGTAAACATGTACAACTTTCCCTCAGTAACACGGAGAGAGCTGGGTGTAAACACGTACAACCTTCCCTCAGTAACACGGAGAGAGCTGGGTGTAAACACGTACAACCTTCCCTCAGTAACACGGAGAGAGCGGGTGTAAACATTTACACCTTCCCTCAGTAACACGGAGAGAGCTGGGTGTAAACACGTACAACCTTCCCTCAGTAACACGGAGAGAGCTGGGTGTAAACATGTACAACCTTCCCTCAGTAACACGGAGAGAGCTGGGTGTAAACATTTACATCCTTCCCTCAGTAACACGGAGAGAGCTGGGTGTAAACATGTACAACCTTCCCTCAGTAACACGGAGAGAGCTGGGTGTAAATGTACAACCTTCCCTCAGTAACATGGAGAGAGCTGGGTGTAAACATGTACAACTTCCCTCAGTAACACAAGAGAGCTGGGTGTAAACATACAACCTTCCCTCAGTAACACAGAGAGAGCTGGGTAAACATGTACAACTTTCCTCTCAGTAACACGGAGAGAGCTGGTGTAAACATGTACAACCTTCCCTCAGTAACACGGAGAGAGCAGGGTGTACACATGTAAAACCTTCCCTCAGTAACACAGAGAGAGCTGGGTGTAAACATGTACAACCTTCCTTCAGTAACACGGAGAGAGCAGGGTGTACACATGTAAAACCTTCCCTCAGTAACACGGAGAGAGCAGGGTGTACACATGTAAAACCTTCCCTCAGTAACACAGAGAGAGCTGGGTGTAAACATGTACATATGTATGAACATATTAAAAATTTAATTTAAAAAAAAAAGGGGTGTGTGTGACTAAAATGGTGGTGCGACTCACCTTTGCTCATGCAAACCTTTTAGGAATCCCTCCTTTAAAAATCCTGCACTTGCCCCTGCGACTGATAGTTTCTGCACAAAAACCTTTGGTGCTGTACAGAATTTATACTGGGCACATTTTTAGAAGTAGGCATGTCCAATGTCCAATACTGACAGCAGTGTGCATGCCACCTTTGGTCATTATAGCTGTCCAAAAGTGTAATGTCCCAGTGCCAGAATGCTCATTGTCATGAAGAAAAACCTGTTAACATTGAAAATAACTTTTAACCACAATTTAAAGATTTTATAGGGCAAGTCTTTTAGAGGAGCTGAAATGTAAAATGGTCTTGGGAAGATGTACGAGCCTTTAAATCAGGATTAAGGGTTTTAAACAGTTTCACAAACAAAGGTAGACTAGTCAATTTCCTCTTTTTTTTCCCCCTCCCAACCAGGGAAGGTGCAAGAAATGGATAAGATTTTGACAGATCTGACAATCACTTCACATGGGACAGAAAAGAGTTTGTTCTTTCTGTTCATATAAGAAGTGGCAGAGGTGTTAAAGAAATTGAGCCATCCAAGCACAAACGTCACCGCACTAATAACAGGGAGATTCAATAAAAGTTCTTATCGTTAAAAATGGTGCTAACTTAACCCCAACCAATCAGATTTTATTTAACATTTGAAAGCTAACATTTGATTGGTTGGGGCGAAATTAGCACCATTGTTAACAATAAGAACTTTTATTGAATAACCCTGTAAAAGTTTTGCTAGAAAGACATGTGCTTACTTGCAATAAAAACTTCAAAATCCCTAAACTTTTAAAACTTCCTTGTCTGTCCTCAGCCTATTGGGAAAGACAAGGCAGCAATCCAGGTTAATATTTTAAAGGATACTTGTTTGTAGTTTTACCACAGAGTCACCAAGTAATATTATTCAAAAGAGAAAAATATTAACTTTCATGTAAGTCAAGGTAGCAATCCAGTAACCCTTTCCCAAAACGTAAAGGAGAACTAAAGTCACAAAACACCTCCCTCCCCTTATATTGTACCGAGAGTGAGGACCTAAAACAGTAGATCCCCCTACCTCTGGGTGAGTACGAACCCTTTTCCACTTATTTTGTACCTAGAGGGATACACTTCCAGAGGGTCTCTCGTTGAACTCTCATTGGTTCCACTGCAGCCAAAGAAAGAAAGTCTAAGCTTGCCAAGGATGAGTGGTGAACCACTGGGTGAAGAAGCACAGGATCTTGTTACCTCACAACCCTGCAGGAAGGTAAGTTCCTGGGTGCTGGATTGCTGCCTTATCTCTGTTGTCTTGTTTATTCAGATTTGCCCATCCCCTTGTAAAGACGCTACATTTATCAGGGTCAGTAATTGTGGTCCAGCTGGGTGTTTGAATAAATCATGGTGGTCCTAGGCAAAAGTACATGCTAAAAGAAAACACTTTTGAAACTAAAAAGTAAAATGTGGAAACAGCACATATGAACATGCCATGTAGCATAGGATTCAATATCCTACTATATGAGAGAAGGAAAGATATCCTATACTAGGGAAAGATGTGTAAGGGTACTCATCTATAATAGATGTCACAAAGAGATCTAGCAGAATATGGAAAGTTTGGGCTAGAGCCCCCTGATTCCTGCAGTAAGGTTCCTTATAAAAGGCAATAGTAATGCACAGTGTGAATAAATATTGCATTAACACTGACCAAATACTGTTAGTAGGAATCATAAAGTACAAATAAATTCCAGGCAGATGATTCTCAGTGCAAGGCCCTATCCTAAACACTGGGTCCCTATAGGAGGATTTCTGAGTCCACCTAATCCATTTACATGTATTTACCTAGGGCAGGAAACAGGAATGAATAAAATACTATTATATTGAGCATGAATGAGTATTTCAACATTGATCCACAGTAGGGATAATTGAGAAATTATTCTCATAGCTAAATATGCAAACAGTAGGTAAGGCTTTTTTTTTTAAATGAAAGTCAGTGTGACAGTCCTTTGCAGCCTATGGCTCTATTCTCTAAAGACAGCCCTTCCTGCTCCTTGATAGAATCCATGTAGTTTCTGTGGAACAGACTGTATATTCGATGCAGCCTCTAGCTGTGTTTGGTAAATTTTAAAACATTGTTGACATACAGTTTACCCTTCCCGTGTAGTTTTCTAAACATGAGATGGAAAGAAGTTACTGTAGCGAGACCATTAGTATGTACTGCTTCAGGGGAATGGAGCTGGCACTTAAGTTGAAAATAAATAAAATGAGCTGTCTCTACTTTGTGCACATGACTCAAGAGTAATTATAGTATAATGAAAGGGTGTAGCAATAGTGTGATTTGGAGGGCTGTTAATTGTCACTGGTGTTTGTCACTGGTATTTAAAATGATGTGGAAAATAGCCTGTGCTGTTAATTTGCAGAAACCTATCGAATTATATGTTAGAAATAGTTTAGTGACTTGACTGGTTGCTGCAAATTTGTATGTATGTATATGTTTTATTTCTTATATAGAGCTACATATTCAGTACAATTACAATTATTAACTCAATTCACATCAGGCCCTACCCCAAAGAGCTTACAATCTAATCACTTTATGTACACATACAACCTATCAGTATGTCTTTATGATTGTGGGGGAAACCGGAGTGCCCAGAGGAAATCCACGCAAGCACGGGGAGAACAAACAAACTCCTTGCAGATGTGTCCAAGGGTGGAATTGAACTCAGGACCTCAGCGCTGCAAGGCATCAGTGCTACCCACTGAGCCACTGTGCTGCCCCAGGCGCTTTTTGCACCACTTATTAAATAAGCCCCCATTTGGGTATAAGGTCGGTGCCAGGAATCAAAATTGCCTAAAGTAGTCATTTTGGTCTGTGCATTCTTTGTTTATGTTTATTAAATATATCTAAAATATTTGGAAAATGTAGTAACCTAACATTACAGAGAAATAGTACCATGTATGTCAGAGTATAGCTATAGGAATAGTTTGGTTTGTCCAAGTTCCCATTTTTCTAAAAAAAAAAATGTGCTTGGAAAATATTGATAGTTTCATTTTGCTATAGATGTTATGTTTTCTTAATTGTCTTTAATGTTTGCGTAGGAGGGAAGGAAAATAAGTTAATAATGATAGAGGCTTTGGTGAGGGTGTGGATTTCCAGACAATTAGCATTTCAGAGCAGCTTGAAAACAAAAAACACCAAAGTAGACAATCGGTACAGCCAGTATCACAAGGAAGATTGTGATAGAAAGATTTTCCAGAGAACCATGTTTAAAAGGAAGTGTTTGATTGACTCATAGCCTTGCAGCAAGGTTGAAATGGGAAACCAATTCTTGCAACTACCATAAGTAACAAACATTTTCACAACCGTGAGTGTGTTACTACACCCTGCCATTTTGTTCTTGAACAATGAGAAGATCATCTCCCAAACCACACCGCAGATGTAACACAAAACATATAGGGTGACATAAGTAGAAGATTGAAATTAGTGTTAATTTTCTCAGTATTAAAAACATTCTTCAGTAAAAAAAAAATCAATTTCTGCAGTGTCCCTATATATTAACGAGATTTGTTAGACCTTTATAACCAGCCAAAAGCATATAAATGTATACTGTAATCAGTATTGGAACTCTGTTTAAATAGTTTTTTTTAGATTGTACTTTATTCATTTGTTTTAATTTTTGTATAATTTTATATATGAAAGCAGACAGGCCAGAAATCCATAACCTCAGCACTGCAATCACCAAAATTAGATGTGGCATGTTTTAATATGGTCTCAGCCTGCCGCTGGGGAGGGAAGGGTGTCAGGGGCAGGGCACAAAAGCTGCAGGGAGGGGGGGGGCTCTGCAGTTTTGCCATTGTTCACCTAAACATTAATACAGTATTTTAACCTTAGAGTCCAATAATCTAAACAACATATTCTTTTTAATTTTAATTTTTTTATACCTTATTTGAGGGTAGATATATTGTATGATTGTGAGGCCTGGTACACACGGATATTTTTGTACCTATCTTTCAGATTGACAGACTACCGTTCAATAAATTATTTTGTAGCCAAGCTTGGCATGGAGGCCAGTCCAAAATATTGTGTGTACCACCATTTGATATTACAATCATTTTATTATTCCATTTCTGTCTTACCAGAGCAGAGGATTTGGCAGGACGTGAGTCGCCATCTTTACACGCTAAAGCATTTCTGTTTTACCTCTTGCATGTCCATGTGTTGGTATTAAAGAAAATGATGCAAAAAAGTCACAAATTTTACATCACTTGCAGCAGCTGCATGCCCACCTTTTCTGAAAAGCATGCAACACCCCATGTTAAAGTAGTTGGGTTATCATGATTATTCTGCATTGCAACTTTGTAATTTCCCCTGTTTATTCCTTAAAGTGTCCACCCTTAAAACAAAAAACTGGTGACTTGTCAGTCATCTGCCCATAACCCCAACTGCTATTTTACCAGTTTATTACATTGATTTGTAACCAGATATTAAAAGTTCTGTACCTTTCTGGCAAAGGTATCTTATTATATGCTTGGGCATGAGCAGATAATCATTGGTTGTGATGTCAGTTGTCACAGCCTTGATTGGCTGCCAGCTTACTCTGCCAGAATGGAGACAATAATAATCCTTACATATCTGGTTAGTAATGCAGGTAAAACTGTTTACACACCATGACTAGTCGGAAATGCCAAACAATTGGTCAGGACAAAGCATTTGATGGTGTGCATCCAGCTTAATAAAGTTACCTGGGGACAGGTAACTGACAATTGACCAGTTTTTTGTTTTAAGGGTGAACATGCCCTTTAAGCAAAAGGTCTGCAGACTAGATTTGCAGTAATCTGCCTATTGCAGTTTTTTTCTGTGCCCCTCACTGACACTCTTCTATGCCTCCACACTCTCTACCCCATAAGAAATGCACTGTAGTATACAGCAGTCCTTGCATCTAACAAGCTTAGCAAACAAGCACACTTGCATGCTGGGAAATTATTCTAATCCAGAACCAGAATAATTGTTAAGTCATGTCTTGCAGTGATTACAGTTTAATTTTTACTTAAAATAAAACTCGCAAAAGTCAACATTATACAGGTAAGTGAAATTATTGTAAAAGAAAAAGTTTAAAATACACATGTGGCTCCAGACGCAGGATTTAATTCCGAAGTAACATACACATCGGTCTTATACTATCCTATCCTGGTATTGCTTCCTCTTCCTTCCTGTTTTCTCAAACTTTTTAGAAAGGAAAGTTCCCTGACATCATTGTACAAACAGACAGTAAATAACACATTCTGGGCTGCATTTGTAAAGAAGTGATATTGGAAAATACCAATATTTTGTAATTCTGCCCTATAACCAATATTTTACAGAACACCAGGCTGCCTTTGCTGGAACTTTTGGGGTGTTCTTCTGACCAATGTTTATACTTATATTACTATTAAAATGCCTAAATACATTACTTGGACAGTACAGGTCCAGCTTGACAGGGGGTATTGTTGTTAAAGGGTTAATGTTTCATGCTTCTGTTTAGCTCCTTTCCAGGAGGAAGTCCCTGCTGATTAATAGCCTAATGCATTTTATATATCAGTGCCCTCATCCTAAATGTTCAGGTGATTCAGTAGTACAGAATCTCTATGGAATGTGCTTACAATGCACCATTTGCACTGTCAGGGACAGTGCAAAGAGTGCTGGTGACATCACTTTCAACTTTTTAGCTTCTGACAGGATGCACATGGAGCTATTATCCAGGGCTTGTTTTACAGGTAGGAGAGCAGGCTTTTACTTGAACTTATCTTGTTTGGGGACCAAATTCCCCTTTACAGTACAAATGACAACAGTTACTAATGTGAGTATCAACCTTCTCTGTAAAGAAATAGTTTATTGAAGCTAAAATTATTGATCATTTAGTCAGCAAGCAAAAAATAAATAAACCTATAATTTCAGGGTTTGTCCTAAATATCTACTGTTGTTTATTTCTATCATCTTGATTTGAACATTAATAGAGAGACAAACGGGCCGATGTAATACTAAAAAGCTACGTCATAGCTGACTGGGATTCCACGAGACTTTTGCATTGTGGGATCCCGGTTAGGTAAGATGAAACTTTTTTAGTACTACATCGCCCCATACGCCAGTGTAGCAATGGCATTAAGATTAGCACAAAATTGTTGAGCTAATTTTTACTAAGCCATTACTACATTGGCTATGCCGTGCTATTTCCAAAAATGTTTAGCAGAGGAATATTAGTTCAAAATCCACGTTAACCCATTAGTACATCGGATAGAGCACATTTCGGCAAAAAATGGCCTCAAAATGTCTCGTACAATGAGCACCAATCATAGAAGTCTGTATGTCCAGACAACATAAAAATATGGGATCTGCTAGGACATTCGGTCTTCTAGAAATGCAGATTTGTTGCAGTAAAAAAATAAAATGTTGAGTGTTTGATCTTTGGCTTCCCAGAACAAGTTATACAAAATAACAGAAAGCTTCCAATGCCCTGTGAAATTTAGCAGAATACATGTACCTTTCTGTGGGCAAGAAGATTTTTGCTTTTTCTCCGTTGGAAGGTTTTTCTGGTGGGGGCCTGTAGTCAGGTCACATTCAGATTGCAAGCAGTTCATTGGGTCGTTATTTGTATCACAGGTTCAGTATTGCTGGAATTACTCAAATTCACTTGTATTCAGACAAAAGTATGTTTCCTCAACAGAGTTTTCAAACAGAAAATCTAGAAATCTCCTGCACCTATATTGTTGAATCAGAACACGCCTCCTGACGACGTATATGTGACGTTTAGTCAAACCCCATGTGCATCATCAGGATTTTACACTATTTTTAATTAAGTCATCACCAACCCTTGTCATCAGGGTATGTATTTTTTAAGAAATGGTTTCCTAGGAGGTGAAGAAAACAAGAGACCAGATTTAAAACACTTTCTCCAGTTAGTAGTTCAGTAACCAGCATTGCTTTTTTTAACATTTACAAATATAAATCAACTAAACAATGTACATACGTGTAAAAGAATAATCCCTGGCATGTATTGAATTTGTGGCACACCCTGTCTCTGCTTATGGCTGTATGATAAAATATTGTACACACAGATTCATGTTTTGTCAGATGAAACCTTTATATTTACCTCTAAATACAATTGTAACTTAAAGGGCAACTAAAGCAACAGAACAACACTGAACCAGAAGGCAGAACACCTTGATATAAAACCAGTAATCTGTGTCTTACCTCTTATTTTGATACAGGCGCTGGGAAATTTACCTAAATAACATATGGTTTATACTTTACTTCTCAGCATTCTAGTATCACACAGTTTGGTCAACGACCATTATGTTCTGCACATGCTCAGTCTTTAGCTATGGCACAAACTTGTTACAGTTGGTCACACCCATTAATAATATCTAGCCAATCCTTTTACAGGACAGATAAAGAAGAATGCATATGACTGAGGTCAGGAGGTGTGGTCTGGCACTGCACATACACACAGATACTTCATCCAGTTGTTAACAGGCTTTGATTTACTTTAACAGAGTTTACTAAAGTGGCATTTTATAGTTTATTGATGTTTTTAGGGGGGTTGTTTTCAGATTCTTGAGTATAAAAAATTGGGTTTAGTTCTCCTTTAATCTACACACTGCTATTGACATCACTAGTTTTAATACACAACACTGGCTTGAAAGCCTAGCTGCCCTACTGGTGCCAACTGAATATGGGTGCAGGTAGGATTTATATTTAACTTGTGGTTTGTAGGCACTAGTTTTCCAATGAAAACTGCATTACCAGCCAGCAGAGAGATATTGTATATACCATACAGGACAGGAATTCTTTATCATTGACTTAGCGGTCTTCTCCACTGGGATGTACATCAGATGACATTGCTCTTCACTCATCCATTGTCTACCTTGTCTTCATTCTTTCACCTCCAGTTATGATTTATGAGACTGTCTTCATTTTTATTGTTTAGCCAGTGTTCCCTGCAAAGGTGGGTTCACAGAGTTGCAATCTGTCAAAGATGGGAGTACACACAGTCGTGAGCGTTCTCCCTATATAAAGTATAGGAGAACGGTCGTGACTGCCATACTTCCTACGACAGAGGCCCTATATTTTAGAACTGGGGGTCGACCGCAGCCAAGTGAAATTTTCCAGTCAGAATGACCAGTTTGGATGGCGAACTTTAGTCGGCATCTGAAATGGTTTATTCGGCCGTACACACATTAGCAATATAGGGCCAATTCCGTCAGTACTGCCAGGATTGGCCCTATATCGCTTATGGTGGTATTCAATCAGATCAACTGGACTTGAAGTCTAGAATAAGTTTTGCTATTCATCTGACTGGCTTTCTCAAATTAGAATGACTTGTACAAGAATCTGTTGGCAATAAATACCCAGAATGTAGACATCCCACCCTGCAATTTCAGGCTTCCGGGAAGGGTGGCAGAAGGGGGTGTGACATTTGTGATATCACTAAGAGGGTGAGCGGAGGCAGAGTTAGCAGCCTAGGAAGTGGAGGGAGGCAGGCTTAGGGAGTGGCAGCCAAAAGGAGGCATGGCAGGGGAAGAGATTAGAGACTCCTCTCCGACATGGGATTCTGGGGTCCGAATAAGCATATAACAGCAAGGTGTTAGGGACCTTGTAACTAGTTATCAAGACCAAGGATGTCTCTGTGCAGTAATTCGTTTATTTCCTCAGCCAACTTTTCCGTTAATGTCTTTTATATCTAGCATAACTTTATTAATCATATTTTGGCCTTCTGCACACAACCTAATCAGCTTTTAACTGACCTCCTTAAACCTTTCTTCGTTTGTAGCACTTGTAAACTGACTATCCATTTGATGGTGCAGTACTATGATGGTTAGCATAGTAGCAAAATACTGCGCAGCATTGGTATTTTGCACCACAGTCGTTATTATACTAATGGGGTGCAAATTAAAGATGGATTTGTAAAATACCTTTTATCAGCATTTTACAATTTCGCTAAAGGTGCAGACATACAGCTCAGTCCTAGGTTTAACTTCTAGGTCCTGTACTTACCTATAAAAGTTCTGATAGATGGTTGTTCTTTGCCTCCCTCTCTGTGCCCAGGGATTCAACAATAGGAAGACACATCTTCAACAGCGAGTCTTCCTATTAGTCCACATGCAGACCGGACCGAGAAAGCGGGGGAACAGCCCAACATGATTAAAAGTACAGGACTTAGAAGTTGGACCTAGCGGTTTAGGTCCTCACGATGGGTACTTTAAAGGATCAAACAAGAGAATTGGGGCTGAGGTGAGTACAGTTGTCCCTTAAGCTTAATTTATAGCACATGACAGATTCAATTGGAAGCTCCCTATACTTTATACAGGTAAATTGGTATTAGAAGTTAGAAGCCGATGGTGACCATTGGGTGCCCAAACATGCCTACAACTAGGGATCACACTAACAGAATTAGTCACTGAATGAGTGCAACTCTGTCCCTGCCCACCCTGACACCCAACACCTCCAGCAGCCAAAAAAAAAATCCTAAATGTACTTACCGAGCATCTATATCCCAGCGTTCTTATCTGACCCTCTTCTTGCATGAAATTGTAAACAGGGGCCCAGACCGACAGCCGCATCAGTGATTGGCTGTAAAGCAGCCAATCACAGATGCAGCTGCCGTTATTGCAGAACGCCGGGGAAACGGAGCTCTGTAAGTACATTTCAGATTTTTATTTTTGCAAATGAACATGGCGGTTGGGGATGGGATAGGATCCACTACACTACAGCAAAATGTTTTAGTGGAAGGGCACGAGGCTACAAAAAAATGAACCAGAGGGAGGGCTTCTCTGTGCATGCCAGAAACCTCTCAAATGAAAGAGTCAAAAACCTTTTCACTCACAGGCTCCTGGACAGACATTGCAAGAGAACCATTTGGAGCAGAGAGGTATGGTAAGGGTTTTTAAACACTGCACAGTGGGGCCAGTAGATGGTTAAATTTTAGTTTTGGGGATGGACATGCCCTTTAAAACCTTTACACAGCAATATGGAAATATTTCATAATTAAACACTGAAATTAGAAAGGAAGAGGACTAAATAAATAGTTGCAAAAAGACCCCATGGAAACTACCAGCTCGTAAATCTCATGGTAATCATGATCCCCAACATCAACAGACTCACAGAGGATACAAACACTAGGCAAAAGGCACCCAGAGCAATAGATCACCAATGAAAGCACAGAGCCACGTCCACTATATAATGTTAATAAAATAACCACCTTTATTGCATCTGAATCTACACATATTAAACACATCTTGAAAAGTAATATCAATATATAAGATAGAATTAAAACCAATACTAACTAACACCATGATGGACAAGAAAACTTAGGGGCATCGCCCTATTGCACTGTCCCACAGTCAATGTTCCCAGAGCCCCAAAACAAAGGAGACCCTGACAAAGTCCTGTTTAAGGACAAAACTTGCGTGTGCTTGGGACTCCATGCTGTGTGAAACCAGATCTGACCACTAGCTCTATGCAGAGAGACGTTGGACATAGAGGGACGGTGTCCGCCCACTGGTTACTTGAACTGCAGTGCCACGAGATGCTGGATTTGTAGGTGCCGGGTGAAGATCAGGACTCAAGCACGGAACCTTGTGTGATGCAGCCCTGACATATCGTGACTACGTTGAATCGTGTGTCTGTCTTTAGGGCTGGGAACACACGGGCAGATTTTTCAGCCCAATCGACCAATACTTCTGTGTATCGGTCAGTTGGGCTGAAAAATCTGTGCTGCTTTTGTCCGCAGCCACGACTGATGTCGGACAAACAGGTGATCGGACATGTCGGTAACTGATCATGGGGTTCTCTATGGGACCGCACAAACTGTCAGCCGTCACCACTATTGCCGCAACTGGCAGACATTTGTACTGACAAATAGTCCCCTCGTATGTACCCAGCCTAAGGCCCGGTTAGGATATTGCTCCAGGGGTACCGAACAGTGTCTAGACTGTTCATATACATTTGGGTGGGGATTTGTGTGCTAATTGGGACGTCTCAAAATTGGAGCCTGCACACTGCCAATTGCTGAATCAATAGTAACGCCAAATAAAATCAATGAATATCTTACATCTTAAACATACAAGCCATAAGTCAGATCATACCTGACGCGTTTCGTGCTAAGAATGCACTTAATCATAGGTAAAAGAGCGATCTAACTTGGAGGTCTAACCCTCCTTAAAAACATACAGGTAATTGAGTGTACCGCCTCCCCAATCTTAAAGGGATAGACAACACAGTGAGACAAGCTCATAGAACCAAAACATACAGATAAGAGAATACAAAAACAATGCAGATCATAAATGTAAAAACATATGAACGTAAAGATAAATCAAATCAAATAAGTCATGCTACACTAAAGATGAAAAAATCGAGCAATAAAATAATATATCTGGAAAAATATATAAATATACAAAAATCATGTATGTACATATGAATAAGTTACCTAGATGATAATAACTCAGGTAAAACAATATACCAGATTTATGTAAAATCTATAGACTATACATAGTTTAAACTAGGAGGGCTCCCTCTAGCCTACGAAACCCGTAATATCAAAGGAGTTATTCAGACCGTAGGGTATACAGGTGTTAAGGACAAAGATGCATTTAGCTTCAGCCTTTTTTAAAACTAGTTCCATATTTTTACCACTTTTCCCTACGACTGAAGGAAGAAGTCGTTGTATACCGTGCTACAAGACACAAAACATTACCAAAGCTACAAAAGGAAAAGTGCCTACCAATAGGGATTCTTTCATTATTAGTTTTAATATCCCTTACTTGCTCCCTGATGCGGGCTTTCAAAGCACGTGAAGTACAGCCCACATATTGAATACTACGTCGGGAGCAAGTGAGAAGGTATACTACCCAAGCAGAATCACAATTTATGTATTGTTTAATATGGAATGCCTTACCAGATACGGTGCACCTAAACTGAGGGGCCTCTTGATGTAATTACAAGTAATACACCTGTTTTTCCCACATTCAAATGTAAATATTGAAGCCAACTACAGTTGGTACTACTTTGGCTAGAAAAAAAGACTTGGAGAAAGAAGATTACTCAAGGAGACGGCTTTTCTCGCTACAAATTTAACTCCATTATCCAAGCAAGGTATCATTTGGCTATCTTCATGTAGTACCGGTAAATACTTCTGGATAATTTTAATAATCTTTGTGTACTGATTACTGTAGCGAGTAGAGAAAACAACTTGTTGACTCGAGTCTAAAGTTTCCCTCCGTCCCTGTTTGATTAATTTAGTCATGAGTCTACTACTAATTGGGACATCCAGTCTTCGGGAGGAGGGAGATCACATTCGTCCATCTGGTGGAGACATTGAGGCAAGCCCGTGTTTTGGGGCTCTTGGAACATTGACGGCGGGACAGTGCATTTGCTATGCGTTGCCATACTTATTAGTGGTGCAAACATTGCCTTGTGTTAGGTAATAGACTAGTTTTTTTTATTGAAAGCCCGGTACGTGCTTTCGTGCCTCACACCACAAGTAAACACACAAGTGCTCTAGTGGTAGTTAGGACATTCTTCCCCTCCCGGTTGTCCAGCCCCAACTGGACCTACCACAGAGGGGATCTTTAGGGCTTCCCGGCGCCGTAAGGCTATGGGAGGCCCACCAATACTACCCCCCCCTCAACTCCCAGCTGCCACCAGGAAGTCCTCAGGGAGGGTACAGTTGGGAAAGCTGAAGGTCCGAGGACCCAGCCTGTCCCACTACATACAGTGACCAAACAAAACGAAAAACAAAAATTTAGTGGGGAGTGGGGATAAGTGCATAGTGCAATAAATAAGGGTGCCAATTCATCCAGGCAAATTAATGGGGTGCGCCAATAGGGCCTAAGCCTCATCCGGCAAAGGCGAAAAAATTATCCGGTCCCCTTTAATGGGGAACCAGGATGTGCAAGGAGTAAAACCACCGTGACCCAGTGAACATAAAGTGCACAGGGAAAACCGGGCTTCCAAGCCACCCCTCGGCCCATGACCTCGACCAAGCGTAGTGTGCAGATCCATTCCTACTTTCGTACTGGGGAGTCCACCCCCAGGCCAGTGAAGGGCATCCCCTTTTCCTACTGATAAGAACAGATACTACACTTGATCTTAGCCAAAAGGCCGAGAAGCGATAATAGACTCATGAAGGAAGAGAAAACATAATCCAATCAAAAAGCAAAGTCTTTAATACATATCTTAAACCCTAGAATAAAGCCATTGTGGTTTTTGATGTACACCCCTGCCCCTTAAGGAGAGGTTTATCCTTCTGACCAAGACAAGGTACTATAAAATATACCAATAGAATAGAATATAAAGAAAGTAGGTTTTTGAAAGATTGGTTGAAGCACAGCACATTCTATGGAAACTGGAGCTGTAAAGAACAAGGAAATAAGAGGCATCTTCTTTATTAAATCTCTAACTTAAATAATCACGTCTGATTTGCATGTGCTACCTTACTGGTTTCTGGGAAAAGATGTATGTGTCTGCTTCGACAGTGATCGGATCATGGACCTGCTTGTTTAGATTACACGGAAGAAGCTTTGAAAAAAACGTGTAGTCAGGATGAGCGATGGCTGTGTAAAGCTGGGCGTGTTTGTGCCTCAAGATATTGCAATAATATGAAAGTCATCTACCCACTATATACTGCAAGTGGTACATAGTGGAGAGATTGTACCAACATCATCAATGCATACTTAGGCTACACACAGAGTGGTTTATCAGAAAAACAGAGATCAGGCCTTTTCTGTCTACCCCATCTTCAGTCCCAGAGCCACAAGGTGGGAGGCTTTGAGTGGTCCTTTTGATCAGAAATCCAATCGGAAGAACATCTGGCCGTGTAGCACAGGTGACTGAAAATGCATTGCCACCAGTAAGGTTCAACAGATAATACTTGTGAAAAAGGCAGAATTCATTAGACAGTGGAAGAGGCAGGTAACAGTTTGCTGGGCTCACATAACGATATTTTGGTGGTAAGGCCAGCTCTGCAGCACCACAATACTCTTTCAATTACTCTTATATAATCACACAGTGACAAACTGAATACAATGCAATCCTGATAATGCAGGAAAAAGTTTTATTTTCTAGCAATAAAACCTTGCCTGTTTTCACATGTTAACATTACAGTCGGAAATCAAGTTCTATCAGATTCCTATATCAGTCAGGATTACTCAGTGACCTGTTGTCAGAATGTTTCCTGATTGGCTTTTCAGGTCGCACCCTTTAAAGGAGGTGGATTGTTGGTGGAACTTGTTTATTCAGAACTATATGAACTGTTCTCAAAATAGGATGTGGAAGGAAGAAATCTCATCATGACAATAGAATGGAATTATGGAAAAATGATACTAGATATTAAAAGGTAACACAGCCTACTAGAATATGGATAGTATAGTATTTGAGGTTGAATAAAGACATACGTCCATCCAGTCCAACCTACGCAGCAATACCTACAATAGAAGGGTTGTGGAAGCACTCCCTAGGCTAAATTATAATAATATTTTGCGGAAGTGCTACTGATCTGGTCAAACATTTATACAAACATAGAAAGTAAAATCAATGCACATTCCTAGGCCCCATACAATATCATATTATCTGCACACTGGCATACTTTATAAACAAAGGGGTTTTAGTATACATTACTGTGATTACATGAATGAAACCTTCCAACCACGTCAAGGTAACCCCTGTCTGGAAGGTCCGAACTTCTAACCTTTTCAATTTCTTTTACTTCAATACGAACTGTTGCTGCCCAGCACTGCTTGCTACCTTTAACCGACAACTATACTTACCTCCTATTGGCTCCTCTTCTTCTTATATCCATGCTTTCTACCAAGGGTGAGGGCCTAAATCACTAGGTCCTTACCCCTGGGCTGTTCGCATTTACACGGTAAAGCTCCCACGTCCGCTTCCTATTGGCCTTGTCACCAACGGAGAGGAGGGGGCGGAGAATACTGGAGCAGTGCTGTGCAAGTATAACAGTGTAAATGCGAACAGCCCAGGGGTGAGGACTAAGCGATTTAGGCCCTCACCCTTGGTACAAAGCATGGATAAAAGAAGAGGAGTGAATAGGAGGTAAGTATAATTTTCCTTTAAGTTAGTTATCCACCAAAACTCTAAAATTCATTTCCAACAGGGATTCACTTAACACAGAGCCATTTATAGTATAAGCATGCCAACGTGACAATTTATCTAGATCCCCCTGCAATAGATGCTTTTCAAACTTATAGCGTCTCCTCCGCCCAATTTGGGAACTATTGGAGTGAAGGAAATAAATAGAGGTGCCAGTCCGCACGGCAACAGATGGAGAAGCGTGAAGCGCTTGCACGAGGATGGATGCCGCTGGATGATGTCATCGCTAGAGGATGCACCGATCGCCGGAGATCTCCAAATGTGGCGGGAACGAGAATCAGGTAAGCAAGGATCCCTGACAACCTATGTTTAAAGCAGCAGGGTCAGGGCAGAAAGACAGGGCAATCCAATTCCTCAGGCATTCAGTTTGGATGCAGGCTGAAGGAGCATGATGGGCTGTAAGACGTCATTAGCGTCAGGACGTCACGTGCGACGAAGTGAAGTCGCCGCAAAGTGAATGCTCTGATTCCCTGATGTCAGTAAATTTACTTTGAACCGAATATAAGCCGAGGTTTACTTTTTAGGCTAATTTTTAAACCTTAAAACCTCAATTTATATTGAGTATATATGTGTCAAGAACGCCAGTTCGCTGGGCACGTGATCTGACTAATCAATCTGTAATATGTCGCCACCACTCCAAGTTATGGCCTTAAAAACGCCCCAAAAACACTTGACTCCCCTACTCTGCACACCCCTGTAATGTCAGCTAAATGGTTAACACAACACCATTCACTCCAGCAACTAACTGGTTAATTAGCCTCAGTCTTTCGCAAGCAGTCACAGAGTTAATTAGCATTTACACTAGTAAAGCATTCCATCTAAACACATACAAACTTATCAGAGGCTGAGTTCTTTTAGAGCATCAAAGACAAAACGTATTAAATTTTAGATTTAATATTCCAAAAACAACTAAAAGAATCCCATAAGGCCTACGCCAAAACTTGGTGGAATATCTGGAGTTTAGACAAATATATGGCATTAGGGCTCACTCCAAGAGGTCTAAGAGTAAAAGTACTACCATCATGGGAACCTACTAAGGAATTTAAGGAAGAATGGGAAGGAATATTGAATGAATGCTCTATACGTTTAATGCAAACTTTGGTTAAACATGATAAAGTACAACTGGAAAATAATAAAAAATTAATTGATGAATGTACAATTTTACTACAACAAAAAGTGGAAAAACAAGATTTTGAGGATATAACTAAGAAACTTAAATTTGAGTTAAACAAAATAGAGGCTGAGATCATTGATCTTAAAAAATCTAAACTAAGTAGAGATAAGTCAGACTTTGCAAAGGGTCAAATATATAAATGGAAACATAAAACTAATACAAGAGGGAACAGGAAGGTAGATAGCTCTGTGGCAGATGGAACTTTGAGCTCAGACATAGACTCCACAGATACAGATTCCAGTACACATTTTTTAGACGAAGGAGGATCAGGAGAGGGCGTACAAAGAAGAAACCTAAGGCCAAGATTCAGGAAGAGGGACTACTCGGAGAGGAGAGTGCATGTAAAGAGACACAGGAGAAACTCCAAATAATCAATATCTCTAATCACACGCTAACACCTGCACAAAGGTCAGTCTTAGAGAAAGGGCTGTCTTTCTGCCCGACAACTAATTTAAATCACTTTACAGCTGTTAAGGATCTTTTCCTATTCTGCAGGAAGATTGCACTTAAAGCACACTTTAGAAAAGGCACTGAGGATATAGATGTGAATGAAGCAGACCTAGCCCTAAGCGAATTATGCAGACTCGCACAAGGTAAGACCTTTAAAAATAAATCTAAATTTACACCACCTTTCTCGGAATTTCCTGCCTTACAAGTCTTTTTTAATTTTACCATGGAATCCATTAAGACATTACAAGTGACTAATGGGTATATTAATAATTTAACTAGAATGGAAGAAAAGGCCATTCAGGAATTAAGCAATCTAAAAGATATTGTAATTAAGAGATCCGATAAAGGTGGTAATATAGTCTTATGGGATGAAACTCTATATACTACAGAAGCCCACAGACAACTAAGAAATATAAATAACTACAGGCTTCTTCCTTCAAACCCTACAGAGAGCTACATGAACGTCCTTGCGCAAATATTAGACGATGCCTATGAGGCAGGAGTGATAAATACATCAGAAAAAGAGTATTTGTCTGTTCAAAATCCAACTACTCCTACATTTTACCTTTTACCAAAAGTCCACAAAAACCTGCACAGACCACCAGGGAGACCAATCATCTCTGGAATGGGAAGTCTTCTAGAACCCCTATGTGAGTATGTGGATTATTTCCTACAACCACATGTACTGACGCTTGAATCATATATAAAAGATACCACATCCTTTATAAAACAAATAAAAGAGATCAATATACCACAAGGGGCATTTATTGTCACATGTGATGTGGAATCTCTATATTCTAATATCGCACATGGGGATGGTATTTCAGCCACCAAGTACTTCCTGTCAATGCGCAATGAGAAGCAGCAACTTCATTCTGACTTCTTAATTAAATTATTGCGATTTATCTTATATCATAACTTTTTTCTTTTTGACAGGAAGTACTACTTACAAACAAAGGGAACAGCGATGGGCGCCAAGTGTGCCCCCTCATACGCCAACCTCTTTTTAGGTTGGTGGGAGAGGGAGGTAGCACTTGGCGAACCAATGTCATCATACGCCAAAAATATCGATATCTGGCTTAGATATATCGATGATATTTTCTTTATATGGACAGGCCCTAAGACCCTCCTTATAGAATTTTTACAAATACTGAACAAAAATCCCCATAATATCTTTCTGACGTACGCTATATCCGAAACGACATGTGAGTTTCTTGATGTGACTATAGAGGTGAAAGAAGAACGACTCATCACTAAATTATATAGAAAACCAACATCAACAAACTCACTTTTACACTTTGAAAGCGCTCACCCTCAACCACAAATACTAGGAATCCCGAAAGGTCAATTCCACAGAGTACGAAGGAACTGTACAGAACCAAAAGATTACGTTAATGCGGCCAAGGATCTAGAAAATAGATTTTTGGAGAGAGGTTTTCCTCGCTCCCTCCTAAAAAAATGTAGAAAAGATATGAGGGGTATTACCCAAGATGATTTATTAACATCCACACATACAAGAGGCATAAAAGACAGCGATAATATAAGATATATCACGACATACAATAAGGAATGGCAAAAGCTTAGACAGATTTTTAATAAAAACTGGGGAATCCTGAAAAGTGATCCCTTTCTGTCAACTTTGTTACCAGATTACCCCATGATGACAGCCCGTAGATGCAGAAGTATCTCAGACAAAATATGTAAAAGTCATTTTGAGCGATCCACTAAGGGTCTAAATCGTGGCGCTTCCATACAAGGAACATACGCCTGCGGGAGTTGTAAATTCTGTACCTTCATGAAGAAGGATAATCACTTCACTAACTACAAGACAGGTAAAATCTTTTACTCTAAAGGTTACTATAACTGTAACAGTAGAAATGTAATATACCTGCTAACATGTACATGTCAACTACAATATGTAGGAAAAACCTCGCAAAGATTAAAGGAAAGGCTGAGCTCACATATTTCTAATATAAAAAATGCAGCTAGAGATTATAATCTAGGAAAAAGAATCACCAATGTGGCAGATCATTTCCTCAATAAACATAGCAACAAGATTGATACTTTAAAATGCCAAGTCATAGATGGGGTGCGAGAGAGATTAAGGGGAGGTGATCGGGAAATTCCTCTATTACAAAAGGAAGCCCAATGGATCTTTAATTTAAACACTAGGCAACCAGACGGACTTAATGAGGACTGGGACCTCTCGTCCTTCATATAGGGATTGCCCCTTTAAGGCCCTCTGGACTGTCTCTATATACCATCTTTGAATGCTCTAATGACTATATTTTCCTCCTAGCATCAAAGGATCTATTTAAGCAGAAGACAATGAATATTGAGCCTCTATATCCAAGAGATTGGAGATCGATCAAGGGATTATGCTTAGGATACAGAGACATGTTGGATATTTTCTCTCTCTGGCCAGGGTATCACATGGATTTATACTTTGATTATTTGATATATACGGAGGAATTGCAAGAAGGACATATAAAGGTTTTCATACCAAAGAATCCATTCGAGTAGAGGACAACGAACATGGAGCTTCTATACATAAGATTTTGGTGAGAGTCCCTTGGAAAGTCAAGAAATTTATTTGGGTCTTTTTCTATCAAAAGACCGATCAAGGGATCGAGCATTGGGTATAGAAACACTTTTGAATATTACCTGCCTCTGGTTATATCCCTTTTCTTCACTTACTTCTCTCTATATATGGATTACATACTCCTCAGCTATGTTCGGACAAATCAATTTGTACATCAGGATATTGCATGGATTTATTTTATATTATAACTATCTGGTATATATGGAGGATCCACAAGGAGACTATAAAAAGGACCTTGGTAAAACAGGATATCTTAAAGCATCTCTGGATCTGTTTTGTCATTTCCTATGAAACCTTAGAGCACAAAGCGTAAAACTGTTTGTCTACTAAATTGTATACTATCAGAGGCTTAGCTCGGGTATTTGATTTCATATATATACAGGACCTATAAATAGTTGATGAAACGGGCTCCTTTTTTCCATTATGTATTGGAACATCAGTTAGGAGTGTCTTAATGCATGATATCATATTAACAATATCCCCCGATATGATAGGTTTGATGCTTTACTCTACCAGGCTTCTATGATCTGTGTCAATAGAGACAATGTTATGAGAAATAGTACGTAACTATACCTAATATGTAAATTCACGATGTATAGCAATGAGCTAAGATCGATACTGTACAGACTGCATCTAATAGGCATTATGTCGCCCATGTTGGAGTGCACTTGGTTGCTCAGATGCGTCCCAAGTTGGAACGCACTTGATTGCCTAGATGCGCTCCAAGCTGGAACGCATATGTTAACCAGCATCCACTTATCTAATAGTAGGAGGAGTCAAAACGCTCGATGAACGAGAGTGGAGCGGAGCTTCATGTGCCTAGTGATGATGACGTTCTCTGTGCGACACCGCATGGCTGCTGGTGGGGCGCGCCCTTTCCATCTGGCGCGCTTCTTTACCTAATTTAGCTGGAAATAAAAGGTAGAATGGACGAGCCTTTTACTTGCTGCTGACGAAGTCTCCTCCCAGAGACGAAACGCGTCCAGTCCTTTTTAATTTGCTCCCAAAGAGTACTGAATATGACGCTATACTGGTGTAGTATCGCTCTTTGTTACTGTTATGTTTCTGAGGTTCATGTATGATCTGCCACTTAGCTATCTGGGTTACATTTAATATGGCTATCTGTATGTAATAATCTGATACTATCCATTAAGATATTTACTAAATGCACTTACCAAAAGCCATGACTATGATATGCTCTAATGTCATTTATCTATGTAGATAGCCTATATACTGTTTGTTTGATATGTAAAACCAATGATTCATATGATAGTTACCAGGACACTGCTATGCTATATATTATAGAGCAATATACATCTGGGATATTCCTCAATATATAAGCAGTGACTTAGGTACAATATACCGGTATATTAATTGGTAACTAGTCTATGAGATTATTTTGCTATATCCAGTTACTTACATGTTACTCTATATGGGATGTGTTTTTAATGTTTTTGGTTGTCCTTATACCTTATATATGTATCCATTTATTCCCACATATGTTCAATAAAGGAGCTTTTATATTTTTGTTATATAGGAGTGTGCCCATATCTTTTATCCATCACTATCCTCTCTGCTTTTATATTCCAAAAGGTGGACAGTGCATATAATACAAAATTAAAATAAAATGGTGTTACAATAAAATGACATACAATAGGTACAACAGTTATATAAAATAAAAAGGATAAAAATATTCACAGACCCTACTCACTAGAATAAGTCCTGTGTCCTGGGGTGAAAAGGAAATATGATCCATACACATTTAGCATGTCCCCTCAGTATGAACCAAGTTATAGGGGCTGCAAGGATTTTTAAGCCCCTTGTTGAAACACCCCCCTCCGGGCTATGCATGAGATGGGAGTGTCCCAGAATGTCAAGATTTACGCCTTGTCACAATCCCATTCCCCGTCAGTTAGGCAGATTCCATATAACTTTATATACGTACATTATACTGGGATATAGACCACAGATTCCTCTCCTGTAATAATTATCAATTCCTACAATACCAAACATGACCTGTGTCGCCTTGGTAAGGGAATAAGGTCTCCATGTTGGGTATCATTTTAATGGGCCTATCTTCCCATTCACAAATATAATATCTGTCTCACATATTCCAATACCAAAATATATTTATTTTACATGTAAAAGTGACCTTCAAATGACCTCAATGTATCCACCATACCTCTTGCTGTAGAGATCGGCCCCACATTGTATGGAAGAGAAGATCTGGTTCTATGCTTCACTAATCCTAATATTACACATGGGGACTGTTTCCAGGGTGGAATGGCATTTTATTGCTCCTTTTAAAGAACTAATACCAATAGTTAACTCAAGTCACTACACACTTTCCTGACAATACAGTATCCACATCAATTAATGGGGCCTCATTTTTAGTCTTCATCTTCTTACTATTAATATACTTTATAAATTGTTTATGGTTAGTAATGCTTTGTTCAGCTACCCTAACTTATACAATACATTATTTATAATATAGTCAGTTAAGATGGTGTCCTGTTTCCTTGACCTCAAACTAATGAATTTTATTGAGCTGCCTTGAAAATTATCAGCTATCATTAGCAATTACAACCCTTAAATTATGCTAGTCTTTCTGCTGTATAATGCTGGCCATACAAGGACCTGGCATTTAACCTTTAATCTGTACTGTTTAGCAGTACTATCTTGCTGAGTTTCCCCCAGCCTGGGCTATTTATTTCCAATAAAACTAGTACATGGGACAATATTTACAACGGATTGCTATCTGTAATTACCAATAGTGATCCTTTATCATTGAAAAAAATACCACTGGTAGATATCCATTGATTACCAATAAAATGATGCGTTATAAACACTGTCCATATTTTGGTTTGCATTCTTTTGTTGGGTCTGAAGAAGTTTCATATTCCGCTGTGTTATGTGGATCATACTTTTTTTATAGGGAGTATTAACAGACTGTATTGGGAATGTGTGTTCATTTTTGCAGCCAATGGCTGACAGCTTCCAATGGAATGTTTGTCACCTGATACAAATCTGCTATGTGTACCCAGCATTATACCTTTTAGAAGCCGATTGCCCCTGGTCTGTAGCTTCTGATCTTGTAATTATTTATTCAGAGAGAAGTGCAGCTATATAATGAGAATATAGCACATAGACAGTTTTAATTGAATGTTCACTAAAAGTCTAATGTGGCAATCTTAAGGCCTATACATGTTAGATTTCTGTCAGCCGACGAATGGCTTTTCCAGGGTTGACAATCGTATATATGTGCGGCAGGTCAGGTAAGTATAGTTTTTATTGACAAATACCAAAAATCCCCATGGGAGCCGCTGCACGTTAGACTGTTGGCCATTTCTGCCAGCACAATTGTAATGCGTGTATGAAGCTTGATATTGGGGCTAGAGGTTTAATCCTAGATTATTAGAATTTTGATTTATTCAGGGTCTTCCCCCCCCCAACATTCTATTCACCTGTCACATCTACCTTAGACAGAGAACATTTCTGAATGTAACAATTTAATGGCAAATTTCATTTAATGTGATGTTGAAGATTTTTTTTTATCTGAAGGCTCAGACCTTATCACACCACACATGTTAAACATATATCGCCTAAAGATTTCCTTTAACTTCTAATCTAAACCATGCATCACTTTCCTTTTTTAGCAATTCCGAAAAACGCTGTACCATATAGACAAATTCATCAACTCTGAACCATGAACCACAACCAAATGGGAACAAGATGGCCACTAGGGGGTGCAGTTGTACAACAAATACTTCTCCCTTATTTTGGGAAGAAATCAGACTGTGCTGCAATTTGAAAGCCGCAAATAAAACATTAACTTAAAATATTAACTAAAGTGTTCTTAAAAACCATGAAAAACAATTGGGGGAGGGGTCACAAAGGGGTGGGAGGAGATTGACTACTGCCCTTCCAAAAACAGACACCCCTAGGATGTAGATACTGCGCCCAACAGTAAATCCAATAATATAGTTTAGTCATAGAAAGGACAGTTTTTCTATAGACTGAGAAATCGATCAGTTGATCAAAAAAAAACACAACTGATTGGGCAAGACGGAAAATTCCGTCTACCAGAACCTCTGTAGTTTTCAAGCTGAAATGTTAGATCGCAGATGCAAGGTGGGGGTTATCATTTCGGGTGATTGAGAAAACATTGGCAATCATTTGAAACTTTAGTATTTAGGACAGGGAACATAATTAAAGAGAAAGCAAAAAAAAAAATATAGTATATATTTATATATATATATATATATATATATATATATATATATATATATATATATATATACACATACACAAAACTGTTTTCCACTGAGACAAATGTGCCATCAGGGCAAGGCCACACTGCACCGCACACGCAATTCCTTTGCAATTTTTATGCGTTTGTGATTTTTTTCTTTAGATATCGGGAAACGCATGCGATTGCACATAAGAATGCGATTCGCAAACGGATGAGCAATGGCATCGCAACCGAAATCACACGTTTTCGGTGCATTGCCGCAATTGCTATGTTCGGAAAAAAATTGCATGTGCAAAACGGATCAAAATGGCAATAGTGTGGCCTAGCCCTCGGGCAATGTTCCCTTTAATCAGTGCAGTGGCAAGCGCAGGATTTTCAAGGGGGGGGGTTCCTAAATTGTCAACCGCTGATTACCCATTTAGGAATACGTTTATGTGATCTATTATATAGGGATCACATAATAATATTATAATATTACGTATATTCTCTAATTGTGTTAGCCAATACAGATATTCCCTTTACTTTTGTTATAAAGTATTCATTAAGGCTGGGTACATATACGAACAGATTTTTTGGGCCAACCAACCGATATTTCTGTGTATTGGTTGGTCAGACCAAAAAACCTGAGGGGATTTCAGCGGCTGCAGTAAACACCGACGGTCGGCGTTTACCTGGGTCGGATGGACGGGCAATTTGACACATTTGCACTACATTACCATTGGTGTCTTTTAAAGTCAGAGCTATGACACAGACGGTGGATCTGACAGAATTTGCAGTAGAAGCCGATAACATTGGACCATGTATGGGTACATTGTTCCAATATCTTCAGGTTGAAATGCACTCATCCAATATACCATGTTACTATATTCAGGTGCCTCCAGGTCACACAGCTCCCATTCGCTATGTGTAATATTATGGTTCAAATTTATGGTTCAAATTTCGAACACTGTTGTCTTGTGAAAACCAATCAAGAGTGATTGGTTTTCACAAGACAACAGTGTGCCCAGGAATTATATTCGAAATTTGGTACATTGTTCCATGTATCCTATATAATAAAATGCAAGTGTGCATCCCTGTGTCCGTGTGTGTGTGTCTTGCAGTTACCTCTTTTTGCCACTTGGTGTGCATTCTATTCCTTAAGCTAGGTACACACCTAGCGATTTTTCCTCCTGGCCGACCGTTCGATACTTTCGAACGGTCGGCCAGGAGGAAGGACTGTCGGTCGCGGCAAAAGCAGCCGCGTCCGATAGTCACCGCGACCGATCGTGCGGTCCATAGAGGACCGCACGATCGGACGAGGTTTTCCACCCTGTCCGATCGTCCTTTCGTCCGATTCGGACGAACGGTCGATCGGACATGGGCACATTCGGATTCGATAATTTCGGTCCGATCGACCGATACACTGAACTATCGGTCGATCGGACCGAAATATCTAATCGTGTGTACCCAGCTTTAGGCTGCTGCAGTTTCCCTCCAGGCAATTACAGAGTGCATTGACAGTGCTCTACCTCCCCCGCCGCAGCCTCTCAGCCCCTTCATTTCCTTTCGTGCAGGAAAGTCTTTTACTGTGTGGCATAATTCACTTTTGCTTACCTCCATCAGCGTACCTTCAGTAACACGCGCCGGTTGATTATGCGCAAAACGCTGGTTGATTATGCGCACGCGCAGATAGCGGTGTCATGGTAACTGTTTAGACGTGCCGGTTGATTATGCGCATGCGCGGAAAGCGTTGTCATGGTAACGGTTTAGATGCTGAAGCGTATGGATGGCTGCACAGTCCCTGCTATTTCCAGGTAATAGCATAACAGTTAAAGAGACAGAAGACCTCTTTAGAGAACACGCCTAAAGGAAAAGGACAGTTAGCTTATGGAGGTCTGAGGGAAAACAGTTCTATCCAAAGTGTATGGACAGGGGCTGAGGGGAAAAAAGTCCCTTCAAAGTGTATGGACAGGGGCTGAGGGGAAAAGGTCCCTCCAAAGTGTATGGACAGGGGCTGAGGGGAAAAGGTCCCTCCATACACTTTGGAGGGACCTTTTCCCCTCAGCCCCTGTCCATACACTTTGAAGGGACTTTTTTTTCCCTCAGCCCCTGCCCATACACTTTGGAGGGACTTTTTCCCTCAGCCCCTGTCCATACAAAGTGTATGGACAGGGGCTGAGGGAAAAAAAAGTCCCTTCAAAGTGTATGGACAGGGGCTGAGGGGAAAAGGTCCCTCCAAAGTGTATGGACAGGGGCTGAGGGAAAAGGTCCCTCCAAAGTGTATGGACAGGGGCTGAGGGGAAAAGGTCCCTCCAAAGTGTATGGACAGGGGCTGAGGGGAAATGGTCCCTCCAAAGTGTATGGACAGGGGCTGAGGGGAAAAGGTCCCTCCAAAGTGTATGGACAGGGGCTGAGGGGAAAAGGTCCCTCCAAAGTGTATGGAAATTTTTATTTCATATTTATATTATGAAAAATAAATGTTTCTACACATGTATTCTAGCGCCCGTTTATTTAACGGGCTTAATGTTAGTTCTTTATAAAGATTGGATTGTTCAATCATTCCTGTGTGTGTATAATGCAATGTTGACAATCGGCTATACAAACACCTCCAGGATTTCCTAATGTCCCTATTCCTGCTCACTAAGTGCCATCACAGTGTAGTAGGTACAGTAAGTAATGTACATAAACCCAGTCTCAGCAATCACCTCAGGCACCTGCAGGGTTAATGTTGATACAGATCTCTATGCTGCTGTCGATCACAGGGCAGATTGGATACATTTTTTAAACAAATGCTGCTTCTTACTCACAGCTCAATTAACAATGTAACAATCTAAATAACAATCTACCAGTCTATGGGCACCAGGAGAAGTGGAACAACAGACTGCACTGAGCAGGCAGAAAGGGGGGATTCCAGGCACCAGTAACAAACACACACACCCCCAATCACACCCCTGCAGCGGCTTGTGCAACAACAGCAAAAAAAAAAAAAAAAAAAAAATCTGTGCAGATGCAAATACAATTTTGTGCACTAAAATGCCCGTGCGCTACACTAGGCAGACATTAGCTAGATTAGAGATTTGCCTATAGACAAACATCTAATCTAGTTAATGGCTAAAGGCCCCCCATACACAGCATGTATTCCCATCAAGATAGGCGATATCAATCGTTCTATCAAGAAAACAAAAACTGATCAGGCAAGCCGGAAAATCTACCCATCTACCAGAACATCTGAAATCTACAGAAGATCTTATCTTGAGATAATCCCATCTAGCCCATTCATTTTGTGATCTTTGATTGCATAAAAGAACGGCGTTTCTTGGACAGATTAGACATTTGTCGATATACAAACGTCTATTCTATCTAATATACAAGTAATTTATGGGCACCTTTACAGATTGCGGTGGCCATACACATGCAATTTCCATCACAATGTGCTGACAGATTGCATTGGTATCACGATCGCCCATACACATCTTTCACAACAGAACAAAATATTGACCACGGCCATTCATCAGCATTACGGTCGGACAGATTTCAGCCCCTACACACTGCAGGTAAATCCCGTCTGTCCACGTCAGGATTTATCCAATATCGCTTAGCCTGTTCTTTGACGCAATAAACTTGCAATTACAAAATGAATGGGCCAGATAGGAACATCTCAAGATACAGACATTAGATATATTAGACATTGGTCTACAGGAAAAAAAAAAATCTAATCTAATGTCTGTCTAGTGTAGGGCCATCTTAACTAAAGCTAGCCATACATGGGCAGATTTCCGATAGAGTGCAACAATTGAAATTCCGATCAGAAGAACCGCTCGAAAGTTCCTCCTTGAGGCTCAGATTTTTCTGCAGATTTCCCCTTAATATCTGCAGAGAGTTGGAGACTAAAGATTTTTTTTTATTTTCAAACCTCTCGAGCAATCGGAAAAGCAGTATACATGGGATCGATATTTTGAGACTCAATTTTATCGGATTGTTTAAAATACCGATCCAGTTAGATATTGTGTGATCTATTGTAACCTGTGCACACTATCACTTGTGGTGAAACAGTTGGTTTTGGTGCAATCTTATAATCTGCTGTAGAATGTTAGGACACCGAGTGTTAGATATAAACAAGAAAACCCCAACAATGTGGGGGTGAAAAAACAACTATGTGCCAATTGTGGCGATTAAATGTTTTTGCAGCTTGTCAGCGTGCTACCTGGTTTCCGTTTTTGCTTTCAAGGGCATCTATAGTGGGAAAATGAACTTTTTTTTCCCCCTCTTTCCATGGGTTCTATAATTCCCCACAACCCCCAGAGTGTCTTCACTTTTTTCAGATTCCCTCCCTGTCCTGAGATACGTCCGTTAGAAGAATACATGATTGCATTCCTCTACTCCTACTTGGGCTGTGGGTGTGTTTGGGAGGATCAAATCCCTTTGACGTGATCCCCCTCCCTGCTCTGTAATAAACATAGAGATAAGAGCATTAGCAGGGGGAGAGAGGTAGCTTTGATGGTAGATATAAGACTGCACTTGACCTCTCTTCTTAATAGCTTTCACGGATTGATGATGGGTCACAAAGTGAGAGATCGTAAACTGTACTGTTCTCCTTCTCCTTCCGTGTCTCCAGGACAGCTTGCTTTCTATTGGCCACTGTGCGTGGGTGTGTTTCAGGATGTTGAACTTTTAACTCCTACTGCACATGATAAGCTTGTTGGTTAGCCGGAGTTGAGACATGGAGGAGGTAACAGAGGGGAGGGGGAAGGGGGGAGTGCTGCACAGAGATCTGACACCATGGTTAAACAAAGTCACAGAGTACATGAATTTAACTTTGCAAAGGGGCAATGTGTTTTTTTCACTATAGATGCCCTTTAAAGGAAGTGGCAATACCACAAAAGTCGAGAGGCTGTGCTTTGAAATATCACTACTAGATCAATCCAATCACCATGAAAGCCCCACTCAGCCAACTTATATCATTGCCTAAATTGGTTTATAGGGATTAACAGTTTATACAGCATTCTAGGTCCAAGTCCATCTAATTTCTAGGGAGGAACCTACTATAATCAAAATCATTTTGCAAATAAGAAGTGACTGTTTCGTATAAGGTTCTCATTTACTAACCGCAGAAACCACTGTCCTAATGTTAGCTAAAAGGAGAAGTTCAATATAACAACCATATGCTTTTATGAAACAAATTGTTTCTGCATAAATAAATGCTTTTGAAGAACAGACTTTCTGTAGTCACAAAATAGTTTTCTTTAAGTCTGGTATGCAAGCAGTGGCGTAACTACCGTACCCCGCAACCGTGGGGGGGCCCTGGGTGGTAGGAGGGCCCGCCCCAAGCCCACAACCTCTGCAATCAGCTTTTTTTAAATTAAAGGGCATGTCCACCCTAAAAATTTACTTTTGGTGTAAGGTAGGTGTCTCCAGCCCACCCTCTTACTTATTTCTTTAAAAATATGCTTAAATTTCTACTTACAGACCCTTCTCTCCCACGTCATCTCTGATCCGGCTCCCTGCGTGTGGAAGTTGTAGGCAAGGGCCGGCCCGGCAGCCACACCTATGATTGACGTAGCCAATTACAGACACGGCTGGCATCATTAAGCCCTTTTTAAAGAAATATTTAGGCATTTGGGGTTGGGCAGGGGATACTTCCCTTATCCTAAAAGGGATTCACGCTAGGTGCCTTGGCTGCAGAGGATGGATCCGGATGGTGTATCCATCCATGCGCATACCTCAGACCTTGTTGAGGTTCTTAAAGAAACTGGCAGCAGATGACTCACTGACAGCTTCTACTCTTCACTTTCCTGGACTTTAAAAAGGCATAGCAGGAGGACGATTTGGAGCAGAGATGTAAGGTAAGGATTATTTTAAACTACAGAGTGGGGCCAGTATGGGGTTAAATTTGTTTTGGGGGTGGACATGCCCTTTAAGGGATCAGAGTAGCACCAAGCTCAAGTTTAAGAATTTTTTACAGTTTCTGATCTGGGGAGCCCTTTACACAATGGAATACTCTTACTCCAAAGAAAAGCATTATCAGAATGCACACAACTGGTAATTATGTACTGGAATCTATTGACACAAAAAGCAGCACTTTCAATTATTTTCTGGCAATATACAGCACTTGTGTACATTTTCTAAAAATAGAAATAGATTTTAGTCTGTCCTTTTTGGCTCTCCAACATGATGAATTATCCAGGGTAAAATTTGGTCAATGATACATGATAAAACTCAAATAATTCCCTATTCTAGTACCTTTTACCAAAGTATGTGGAGAATTGGATTTGCTCGCCCGTGGTCTAATAGAAAGGCAACAGAGCAGGCGCAAGCACTTACAATTTACCCCCACCCTGCTCTGCACACTGCACTAACTTCCGCATTTCTAAGAGTGGGCCTCTCACCAGGTTCCTGCCTTTGCCATCACAGTAAGTAGCCACTGCGGGCAAAGTCACTGTGTCCACCAGCCAGTGTTAAGTCAGCCCTCCAGTTCACCAGCAAGTGTTAGTCAGCCCACCATACCCATTTTCCCAGAAAGAGTAATGCCCACTTTAATGCAGCATGCTTTGTGCCAAAAACCCTAGGAACACCCCTGGGGCATAATAACTTGCATGTTTTGGATTTCTGGCAATGCATTTTGGGAAAAGAACAGTTTGTGTATATCTGCATTTATTTTCTATCATAATAAATACAGAAAAACATTTATATAGAAACAGGATAACACCAATGACAACTTTATTTACATATATTTTTTACCAGATATTAAAATTACAATATATACACACACAAGTGCTTACTGTCACTTACATTAAAATAAACTATAGAAAATCTGGTCTCAAGTTAATCTTCCCATTCATCATCTTCAGCTTCGTCATCTGAGGGTAAAGTGAAACATTAACAGTTATTGCATAAATATCCACACCTACTACTAATCTGTACTTACCTTCTGGACCACCCAAAGCCCAGAGATCATTATATTTGTTCTCTGTTCCTCCTGGTCTCTGCTGGTGTAGGTCTCCCTGGAAGCAGACGCAGAGGAGGCATGCCAGTTTGCAGCTGTAATTATTGGCCAGGACTTCACGGCCATATCTTACAGATCACATGCATAACAGATTGCAGGTCAATCAGACAGTAACGCGTGTGAAACGCACGTTTTTCATGCTGCCATCCGGCAGTGTGGTCTCAGCCTTAATGTAGGCAATTTTATTATGTTCCAGATTACCTTATTTATCACTATCCTGCTATCCTACTCTATCGAATCGTTTGCCGCACTACAACACCCTATTGTTGGTAAGACCATTTACATTGCACCCTCCATTTTATCCTCTTACCTTCTGTCTCATCATAAACAGCTTGGCATTTTGAAATCCTCCTTTGTTTCCTCTACAATTACCAGACAATCACGCTCCCAACTAAAATCCCACTCTCACCTACTGTCACTCTCCCTCCTCCTGCTTGCTGTTGGGGATCCTCTAACACAGTAAACCCAGGTATTATAAACATCCCACTTCCGCCCCTTTCTCTAAGCTCCCTTATCTGGGGCGCTCTGGAACGCATGCTCTGTCTGTAATAAACTCTCACACATACATGGCCTTTTCATTTCTAACTCCTTTACCTTCCTAGGTCTCACTGAAACATGGCCGTCTCCCTCTGACACTGTCTCACCTGCAGTGCTCTCGTATGGAGGCCTACACTTCAGCCACACTCTACGGCCTGGAATCCAACATGGTGGTGGAGTTGGCATTCTTCTGTCTGAGTGCTGCAGTTTCAAACCCATTACTCCTTTACCTGCCTTGTCCCAGCTTTCCATAGAGTCTCACTCCGTCCATATTTATTCTCCCATGCACCTGCAGATTGCAGTTATCTATCGATCATTTCTCTGCATGGTTATCCCACTTCCTTTCCACGGACATCCCCACTGTAATTGTCGGGGATTTCAACATCCCCATTGACATTAACAACTCTGCTACCTCCAAACTTCTCTCGCTCACCTTGTCTTTTAACCTCTCTCAGTGGTCGTCCAGAGACTCACCGTAATGGACACACACTTTACCTAGCCTTTACTCTGATATGTTCCTTATCTAACTTTTCTAACTCTCCCTTTCCGCTATCAGACCACAACCTTCTCAAATTTAACCTTATTACATCCATCCCAGCCACTACCCCAACTCCTACATACACACAGAGATTTGCACAACCTTGACCCCTCTTCGTTCTGCCTTCCTCTCCTACCACTCACCAATATGGCCTCCTTCTCTGACCCCGAACTTGCTGTCTTCCACTACCACAACACTGTCTCCTCCGCCCTGGGCGCTGTTGCCCCCTTAACTTCCAGCCTCAGTTGCAACCTTGGCTCACGGATTAGATTATAAAAATGAAAAGGCAGTCCCGTGTAGCTGAGCGACAATGGAGATAAAACAAGACCCACGACTTTCTTCATTTCAAAAATACTCTTCATCGGATCAGGAATGCTTTGCCTACAGCCAAACAAACCTATTTCTCTTCCCTTATTTCTAAACAATCCAAAACAGCTTTTCAAAGTTTTCAACTCTGCGCTGTCTGCCACCACCTCCCCTGTTCACAGAAATCTTAATATAAGAAATGTTTTATTTGCATGCTCTGGCTCATCTCCACAGCCTCCAGTCCCATCTACATTTCTACCCGGCCTACCTTTCACCACCTCCATTTCAGTTCTAACCAACTTTTCCACCATTACTGAACACAGACTTTCAAGCCTTCTTTCCAAGGTCCGCCTTACCACCTTCCCCTCCTTTCATCTTCCTTTACATTAGCCCTAACGTCTCTTTTTAACTTATCCCTATCCACGGGTACTTTTCCCTCCTCATTCAAACATGCTATTGTATCCCCTATTCTCAAGAAACCTTCTCTGGATCCATCTGCTCTATCCAGTTACCGTCCTGTCTCTCTTCTCCCTTTTGCATCTAAACTGCTTGAACGACACGTCTACACTGAACTGAACAGGTTAATCACTTTTCTGCCAACTCCCTCTTTGATCACCTACAATCTAGCTTCTGCCTTAACCACTCCACGGAAACGACTATCACCAAAGTTACTAACGATCTGCTTAATGCTAAATCTAATGGCCACTATTCCCTACTTATTCTGCTCGACCTGTCTTCAGACTTTGATACAGTGGATCACCCTTTACTGCTTCACATCTTATTCTCCCTAGGTATCCAGGGTTCTTCACTCTCTTGGCTGTCCTCCTACCTCTCAGGTAGGACGTTCAGCATTTCCCATTCTGGCTCCCACTTTGTCACTCTTCCCCTCCCTGTGGGGGTACCTCAAGGCTCAGTAATTGTCCCTCTTTTCCATTTACACCTTTGGGCTAGGCCAGCTCATTAGTTCCTTTGAATTCCAATACCACCTGTATGCTGATACCCAAATTTACATCTCCGCCCTTGACCTCGTTACTGCCTAAATGCCATCTCTGCTATTATGTCCTCCCGCTTCCTCAAACTCAACATGTATAAGACCGAACTTGTAATTTTCCCACCCTCTCGATCCCCCCCCCCCCCCCCCCCCACCTAACATTACTATCCAATGACACGCCAATCTCCCCAACACCTCACGTACGATGTCTGGGAGTAACCTTCGACCATATTAATACCCTGTCCAACTCCTGTCGGTTACAGCTCAAAAATCTCACGCATTCGTCCCTTCCTTTCACAGAACGCTACCAAAATTCTATTTCATGCCCTTATCTCTCGACTGGACTACTGCAACACCCTCCTGTGTGGTATACCAAGCAACCAACTGGCGCCCCTTCAATGAATCCTTAGCTCTGCTGCCAGGCTCATTCAACTCTCTTCCCGCTTCTCAAACACAGCCGCTTTCTGTCAATCTCTCCACTGGCTTCCCATCACCCATAGTATCCAATTTAAGCTGCTAACCTTATCCTACAAGGCTCTCTCCAATACAGCCCCCCCATACATCTCAGATCTATTAAACAGATACTACCTAAGACGTAACCTCTGCTCTGCTAACGATCTTCTCCTCTCATCTACTCTAATCACCTCCTCCCACGCCCGTATACGGGACTTCTCTCATGCTGCCCCTCTGCTCTGGAACTCTCTTCCCCACTTTTTACGTCACTCACCATCACTTCATATCTTTACGCAACCTCAAAACTCATCTCTTCTGGCAAGGTTACAATCTGGACCTGGACACTCCTCTCTTACGGACCCATTGCAGACCCACTAGTTATAACCCACTGATAACTTAGTTACAGTTACTGATCTGCTTCACCTTATGTCTCATCCCCATCTCTTCTAGACTGTAAGCTCTTGGGCAGGGCCCTCCATCCTATTGTACCACAGTAATGCTATCATTTACCACAGTGAATGATGCTGGACCAGCACTTTTTTGCACTTTGTATTACTTGCACTACCCTTGTATGTAACATGTATGTTTTCCTTATGTATATTAATGCAACTGTAAAGCACCATGGAAGATGTTGGCGCTATATAAATCAGCAACTATGCATTTGCTAGACATTAAGCCTGTTACAATAATGGGCGCTAGAAGCCCAGAGGGCCCCCCTAATATCCCAAGGTCCTCCTTGTGTCCCAAGCAACCTTACCTGCTGTCTGTTTAATTGCTGTTCTGCCTCCGTGTTTCTCCCTCTAGTGGTGAGTCAATAGGAACTGCAGATACTCCCTCTAGTGGTGAGTTCATAGTAACTGCAGTGACACACACGGACCATTGCACAGACGCAGCAGTTAGGTTTTTATTATATAGGATATTTTCCCCCCCTTTGTAAATATTAAATCTTTTTCATGGGACAAAACATTTTAATAAATATGCCAAATTGATCCTCTAGTTGCCCATCTCTGTACCCTTCCTAATACAGGGTATCCTCTCTATGGACCACTTCCCCAAACTGTACAGCAAACTCAACATGAGGCCTTACAAGGGTTCTATACAGAGGCAGAATTAACTTTCATTCTTTGACCAAGCTACTTCCTAAACCAGATTTACTTTGCTTTATCAGATACAGATTGTATTGACCAAGTTTACGGTCCACAATAACACCTAACAACAGAGACCAGCAAACCTCAAGCATAAAAAAAGTAAACCTGGCCTCAATAATGTGTGGGTTTTGTGCAGCAAAACATGATTTAGAAACCTCTCCCTTGAAAAACAATCCTCTACACACCATTTCAAGTCCCCATTATATCGTTACTGAAAGGAATATAGTTGACCGGAATTTTGCTAAACCCTACAAAAAGGTCTTTATCAAAGTCTTAACAGATGGCACATAGTCAATGAACTAGATTTTTAAAGACATCCCTGGTTATACTACATTGTTTTACAACAAATGAAATGGGGAAAGAACCCTAATATCCTTCTAAGCACCCACACACGACATCCAGATTGGAACAAAAATGATTTATTGGCACAGAAACATATTGGATTCCTTAAACCAAAATACACCATCCTACAGTCTTTACTTTCTGGTCCATCACTTCAAAATCAACCCCCCTTTAAACCGTGATTTTAACAGGAAGCAGAGTTGTTGTACTTACCAGAGCTATGAAGGGCTTTATGCCTCTTCTGTATAACATCCATCAGTGCGGAGACAATTGTAGCGTTCGGATTGTGCGGCTTTTTTTTGGTTTGTGAAACCTGCAAGTGTCAAAGTTGCCCAATTAGTTCGATATTTAAGAAAATAAAATTTGATCTAGGTAATAACCCCCCCCCCCCCAAAAAAAAGTTTAAGCAAGGGATAGGCCACACCTGCGCGTTCAATCATGGGTGGCTACATTGCATGCCCTGCGATCTGTTTTCGGAGCACATGCGATTTTTTTTTGCGAATCGCATGTGCTTTACGCATTTCTGCACATATGCGTTTACAGCACCACCCTCTTAACCCCTAGAAAGCAAGAATATATCAGCAATATTCAAATTGCAGAAGTATCTGAGCGGTGCAGAGAGATTCCCCGATTGCACGTTCTAGTAGCAGTGCTGTAGGGTCTGACAGCTTCAGCAAAATTACCTCCTTAAAGGAGAATGTTGGAGGGTAGGAACGGTGTTTGTGTTTACGCTGTATGTATAAAAACAAAATTGCAGAGCTACAGCACAATCAAGTGAACCTGATCTTTGCACAGCTCTGTGCAATGCATCTCATTAGTGTACCAATTAAAAGGTGAATGTTAAAGGGTAAGGAATTCATGCAGCCCTGCTAATTACATTAATAGTGTCCCTTCTAGACTAAATTATCTGGTAACCCAGGTTGGAGGGTCTGAAGAGTGTGTTTTTGTATATGCTAAAATTTCCCAGACAGCCCTCCTGCTGCATCAAATTTATAGAATGTGTATGCATCATTACCCTTTAATAAGGTACACACTAGCGATTAGCCATTGCACAGAGCAGTCATGACATCATTATCTTCCACTTCCTACTGTCCAACATTCACCTTTAAAATTGGTACAGTACTTAAATGTTCTATAAAATGGATGCAGCAGAAGGGCTGTCTGTGGGAAGTTTTGCATAAACAAAAAACACACTTCCTACCCTCCAGCCTGTATATACACGTTTCACTGATCTGGCAACCCTGCCTCCAACATTTCTCTTTAAAATGCATTGCACAGAGCTGTGCCAATATTAGGTTCAGTTCATTATGCCATACCTGCAGTTCTGCACAGTGTTACCTTATAGATGGATCATTTTACAAGTGCACTAGGGTTGTGCAACACACAAATAAAACCCTAAATGATTCCATGCAGGCAAAAAAAAAAAAGGCAGCTTCTTGTAGAAATGCTCACAAATATATAGGATTAACAGGTCACCTTAATACATATACAAAGAAGAATTAACAGCTCCAACAGTAGCATAACTAGGAATCACTGGGACCCTGAGAAAAACTATGATAGAGCATGATCCATGCTTCATCCACAGTGGTTACTACGAGCTCCCCAGGTAGTAATGTCTATAAACTCCAACCTGCACCACTCTGCTTGAGCAGTAAATCAACCAATCATATTTGCTGCGATTTGAAGATTGGCTGGGAGACATTGGCAGATGGGGACTCTGGGGTCAACCGTTAGATGCAGTTTAGCACAAGGGGGATGTGGATACAAATACAATGTACCTACTTAGCATGTACAGACGTAGTTTTGCCTCTATGAAATAAATTGCCAGTACCCCAAAATGATTTCTACACTATGAGACTGAATTCAATGGCGAGGCGCAAATGGTTTTCACTTAAGTCATGTACACACGTCCAATCAGATGCCCGACCCGAGTGCACACGTGCGTTGAACTGCCATTTTGGCTGCTATTTGCGTGCGTGTATGCCTTCCCTCAGGTGACGTTCATTAATCCATCATGAAGGATCAACAAACAGTGCCCTAGGGGGCGCATGCACCTGCAACATCGCCATTCATTGCACGTATATCTTGCGCTCGGGGGTTGAGCATCCTATCGGATGCGTGTACGAACCTTAAGAGCTAGGCCGCACTATTTACCGCATTATTTGCTCATTTGTGCACACAATTTTAAATAAAAATGGAAATTGTGAAATCGTTTTTTAAATAACATGCGTGTTAGTTTTGGTAACACGTGATAATTTTTTTGCCACAATCGCATGCATTTCCATAATGGAAAATAGCAAAAGCGCAACAACGTCTAGAAATCGCACATGCAATCATGTTCGATAACGATTGCGTGCTTTGGTGCGTTTCGTTCTCCTTTAAGCATCTCATATTCCAGTGATTTCTCGGTGCATAAAAGAAAAAAATTATAATTTACTGACTTTCTGTATGCTGGACCCCTAATAGTGTTAATTACAGTCCTACCCCTTTAATCAGCTCACTGGGGATCAGTTGCTCAGTAGAAGTAGGAGGGAGGGAGCATCCTGGGAAGGGTTTTTTTGGACGTGTAATGGCAGCTCACTACCAACCACAGTAAAAAGATTTATTTTCAAAAACAAATATATAGATCTACAGAAATGTGCAATATTTAAAATCCGAAGGGGGGGGGGGGTTAAGACAACATGCCAAATAGAAAACTTACAGTTTTGAGCTGTATACCCCTTTTAATCTGTTCTAGAAAAAGGGAGGGATCTTTATGCTGCTCCTTTACTTCCTCATCAACAGTCTCATTTTGCGACATCTCCTTTAATTGGACATTGGATGGTACATCAGCAGGGCAAGATACAGAGTGCAGACATCCCATACTACCATTTGAGGCCTTGTTGAAGAAGGGAGGAAGAGGTGGGGGAAGCGGTGGCCCATTTAATTCTAAATTATGGTGTTGACAAGATGCTGGAAATTGGCATTGACAAAAACTGGAACCCTTAAATGACAATTTTGGAGCCGACTTAGAAAGCGGAGGCAGTGGAACTACTGTGGAACAGTTAGCGGATAATGTAGGTGGTCGAGGCGGAAGAGGTGGGTGTTTCATTCCATCTTTTTTTTTCTTTATTGTGCTGATAATGGAATCGGAATCTCTGTTTTCTTGAGTGGAAGAAAGCACAGGAGTGGAATACTTTAAAACTGGAGATGGCGAAGTAAGGGGATTCACTGACCGGAGACAGCATGATGGTGGGGTAGCAGGGACACCTTTGACAGAATAGTAGGAACTAAACGAAGGAGGCAGTTTGGCCAGTGGGATTTTTGGAGCTTTGGAAGAATTTATAGCAGGGCTGTTTGATGTTTTGGATGGTGTCAAGCCTGTGGAAGACCATGAACGGAGCCTGTAACGAGGGCTTGGAGTTTCCACAAGTTCTGCAAGAGAGAGAGGATAGGGGAATAATGAGGGTGTAATATAACTAGTACACAACTTATAGGAACAATGCTGTTATATGGATGGTTAGAAATCTAATGGACAAAAAAACCCTGAGGAATGATTAGTTAATTTAGTCTGTAGGGTGGAAATGAGAATAGGAGTAATTTTTATTTATTAAGTCATGTTTTGTACCAAGAAACGCAAGTGTATGGCGATTCAATATTAATAAATTCTGTCTACGTTTAGCTCTGCATTCATAAATAAAATCATTATTTATAATATTTGTAATATTTAGTGATACATTGGAAAGAACAAGCTATACTTTATTCTAGCTGGAGAATTCCAAACCAAACATCAGTAGGCGATTTTCACATGAGATTAAAGGACAACAATACCCCAAAAAAAACAAAAACATCTCCCCCATTACATGTCCACACTTCCAGCAGCTGAAATCACTTACTCTCATTTTCAACCGTGCTGCCCTCCTTTAGATATCACACAGCAAAGATGAGTGCTAACAGCCCGCCTCCTAGACGGCCCAGGGCCATCGTTAACATATCACTTGTCATTGGCTGGTGGGAATGTTTGTTACAACCTCTCTCCTCTTCCTCTGCCAATCAAACAAACTTGAACTGTCCTGTTGCTAGAATACAGCCTACATAATCAAGCTAATCAAGGTTGGGTGCGGGAGTGTTTTCTTGCATGCTAGCTCTGAGTGACAGAGCCAGACAGAATTGTTACGCCCCCTTTACAGCATGGCTAATTGAAGGCAGAGAGAGGCTCGAAATCAGGGGGGGGGGGGAAATGTATAGGGAGGGCTGCATACCTTTACTCTTTTTAAAGCAGTTTTTTAAAAAAATGCATTGAGGCAATACAGTTATCCTTTAACCGAAATGAGGAAGAACTATGGTTTGGAGTGTAAAACAAACCCAGCAGTGGGAACTTGGGCCAAGGGACCAATGGAACACTTTTTGAAAAAGTCTGAAATTGAACATGTATACGGAGCTCTAGACAGCCAACTTGGTGAGATAAGATTTCCTTTGTATAGCAGAACAGCTCACAGGGATAGGGCTTCCTTCTTTTGAAACTTTGCTCTCTGGGAAATGTAGACACGAGATTCAATAAAAGTTCTTATCATTACAAAAATGGTGCTATTTTTGGCCCAACCAATGAGATGTTATTTAACATTTGAAATCTAACATCTGATTGGTTGGGGCAAAATTAGCACCATATTTAACAATAAGACCTTTTATTGAATAACCCCATTAAGCTCTATACAGACATGCAATGTCGGGTGTTGCATTCACTATCACACGGCCGAAAGGAGCTTTAAGCCTCCTTGTTGGTCATATGTAGACAGATCTGTTGTCCTGACACACAGATTCAAGTGGTTATGACCAAACTGAACATACTCATTCTGTGACTTTCTTTCCTCACAGCTTCCATGCCTCCCTTCTTCTCGATAACTGCAAAGATCTTGCGGGAGATCTCCTTGTCTCTCAGATGCTCCTCTTTGATCCCTGCCAAGTTAAACAGCCTTTTCAAGTCTCCATCAGACCAGGTCTACGACATAAGCATGACAGGGGAGAATGAACTAAAAAATGTTTCTATAATATTTAAAGTCAGTGTGTAGATTTAAAAGAAATAATGTAGACAGCAACACTTACATCCACATTGGTCCCGGAATCCCATCCAACATGTGTAATGTGTCTGTAGAAACAAAAGGTTAGAATATGAAATATCATAAGAGCCATTAATATCCTCAAAAAACATGCTTGGCTGTCAGCCAGTTATGAATCTATGCTTATGGCAGACTAAAACACCTCTATTTTAACCGTGTGTTTTATGCACAAAAAAGGAACGTTCTTTATTTTACATCAGGTTCTTGTGCCGTTCAGAGAAAATGCCACATGCCCCGGAATAATGGATTAAACCTACATCAACACGATAATACATAAGGAAGTGTTGATTTAACTCCATTTTACCTGTCAGCATGGGGTATTACATATCCCAGTAGGTAGTCTATAAGCTTGGCCATACAAGTAGCAATATCAGCAGATTGATACCAACAGTAAAAACAACAAAAATCCAACATGTCTAATAAAGATTTGGTATAATCACCACACACAAAGCAATTATTAGATTAGAATGTGTATGAGATAATGTCCAACAATACAATATAAGGTTATTTCAAGGCACTTTTGAAGGACCTAAACCTTGCGTAAATTTGTCACATCTTCCCATAAGTATATTATCATAATATTAATAAAATCAGCATAATGCAACTTCATTGAGAATTATTAAGTTCTCCATATGGTGAGACCAGTATTAGGAAAACTAACTGTGCCACAATATGAAAAGTAAAAAGCATAACATCTGACAATTACCAATACTACTTCATATTGTGACAGGAGTATTGTTCTTAATAAGACTTCCAATTATAAACACGGCATCATAAGGGGCCATCCCTGGCTTGATATTCCCTTTATACAGACTAAAGGGAATATTGGTCAGTAGTCCTGTGGGAATTAAAGCTGTACCACTGATATTTTGACACTACAGACAGTGTGGGCAATGGAAGATGCGGATGGGCAAAAATGTACATTACGGCCAATCCATTTATCCTCAATTTTGATAAAAGGTCATACTACATAATGAAAGGGACATGTGCCACAACAATTACATGTAATAATTTAAATATTACTGAATATACCCCAAATATTCAAACCCATGCAAGATTGGCATAATGGTCCTACTACAAATACAAACTCCCCTAGTAGTTATGCCCCATGTTCCCTAATATTTACAGCATGTTATTTGTACATGTTATGAAACCGTACAAATCTCATACAACAAGAGCATGGGGTCAAGGGCAACTCACTTGAAATTACTGGGAGATCCAATGTCAGATTTGCTCAGTTTCCTTTTCAGAGTTTGCCCTTTGAAACTCTCTTTTGGAGAATAATAAATAGAGACATTTTGTGCTCTGGCTTCTGGCACCTGGAAGAAGGAACCTAGGGAAGGCAAAACAAACATAACCTAGTCCTTATTTCACCATGGTATTTAACATACAAGAACTTTTTCCACAGCCAGAAGGAGATTAACAGATCTATGGCCTAGAGATTGGTGTTAACGGCTGTGCCAAGCTGTATTCAGTAAAACTCACAAGCTGTTTAGGAGCCCTCTATAACCCTCACACAAAAAAATGGCACTTAAGGGGAACTGATCTCTAAACAAGATGGGGCATATCTGTTGTATTCAATTAGATCAACTGGACTTGAAGTTTAGTCCTTGAAGACGTTTCACTAGTCATCCGACTGGCTTTCTCAATTCAGAATACAACAGATATACCATGACCTGGATGAATGAGAACCTTCACAAGCAAGTTGGGGCATAGTGTAAATTTTCCTAAGAGAGGAGAGAGAAAACACACCTTGGTAAGGAGGCCGCCTCTCTGTTCCTAGCAAACAGTTTTAGCCTATTAATGGCTTTAAATCTGGCCAAACACTAGAAACGTACCTCCCAATGTTCCTACAACAGACCGACAACCCAATAACAAGGGGATAGGATAGCAACATCAAGTTCCTTTAAAGGCACTCGCACCACTTCAAAGCAACCAGTATGGATAGCTGTATAGTTCACACATCCCATTAACCTCAATATCACACACTATACATGCATACAAAAATTGCAGCAGGCATTATTCCAGCCAGCATTCATGCTCCTTTGCCTGCGGCAATATTTGTACATGTGTGGTGTTATATTGGGGTTTTATCAGGGGTTAAAGGGAGGGATATGTTTGAACTATACAGCTATGTGCCTTTTGATAATAAGTATTGATGGTAATTTTACCAGTTGGTCTGAAGTGGTTTATTTTAGGTGCATGCAAGAGCCTTTTAAGAAACTTGGTGTCGCTATCCTGTCTCTTAAAGGGATGTTATTGTGCAATGCAAATCTTTCCTTAATGCAATCACCTAAATTTTAGGGGAATTTACCAACTACATAAATTATAAGGAGGGAGTGCTAAACTATCATTGTTTATACAACATTCTGACAGCCACCTGTCCTGGTCATTTTGCTCGCAAACAATGGCCAGGAAACATCACAGGAATGTTGGAAGGTAAAACCTCTGCTTAACTCCACGTACCATTGAGTTAGTGTATGACTAGCTTAAAGGGGAAGTTCAGTGCAAATACATATGCTTTTAAGAAAAAATAATTTTCAATCCCAATGAGCTTAACCTGCCCATTCAGCATTGTGTCTGTGTAAATGCAACCGAAAGACTTCCTGTTTGCAGGACCCGTAATAGAGACCGCTATGGTCAGTGGCGTAGCTACAGAACTATGGGCCCCGATGCAGGATTTACACCTGGGCCCCCCTTTCCTTTGTTACATACAGCTTTATTACACTGGCATAAAAAAGGAGCACTGCCTGGATCAGTGTAACAAACTGAAAAATCTTTTAGAAGGGGTCGCTCTTTTCTTTTTATAGACAGCCAGGAAGTCTTGCAAACTCACCTATAGACCTGATAAATCACACCAATGCGTGACTGGATGTAAAAGGCCACAGTATTGATTACCGTGTACAAAATAATATAACCATAATTCAGCCACTTGGACTACGTTATCCCTTTGGCTGCTTTCAAACAGACAGCAGCACAGTGTTTTGTTTTTGTACAGAACAGCCGCATGCCATCCATGTGAATGTAGCCTTTGACAGAAGATCCAGTGGATTAGGCTGTTCAGTCCACAAGCTGATTCCATAAACAGGAAATAATCATTCCACCACTCATTGGCTGCACTACACCAGCACAAGGAGCTTATGCAATGCCCCATACATCTAAAATGGCAAAGGGGGAAAGCCTGAAATCAAGTTAGAATGCTCTTCCAAAAAGGGTGGGTGTTTTTTTTTCACCCCAAATAATCACCCCTACAACCACTATCCTTGAGCCCTTACCATTTCTTGACCCCCAATCCCAACCTCTTCAACCCAAATCTGCAATGCTCCCTATACTAAGGTCCCATTATGCGCGTTTCTATCTGCAACAAAGCTTTCATTTAATGGAAATGGATGTCCAGTCCTCACTATGTGTGTTACCTGAACCTTTTATCAATCGCATGCACGGCTTTGTCCATTGGTGTCCATTTTGTGCTTCAATTCAAGTCTATGGGAATGTAGAAAAAAAAGCTCAAACGCGGACACCAGTGCGCGGACACCAGCATTATGTAGGTCTGTATGTATAGTTTATTTATAAAGCGCCACTTGGGGACACAGTGCTGTACAGTAACAAAATACAATAAAGTAAATAGAAAATGTAGACAATAGACCACAAGCGCATTGCATTTCTCTATCCGATGCAGTGGGACCTTAATGCTCACCTTAGCCCAAAGCTCAGAACCATTTCTGAGGATGGTTTAGAACAAAACCAAACATGGCCTGCAACTATGTAGACCACCTAGCCAGACTAGCTTGCACCTCAGATCCCCCAATCTCTCTCACCAGCAGATAACGTTAAACTACAGTTTACTCATTATAATAATTTATTAAAACATTTTTTAATGATAAGACAATGATATCCAAGGAGTGACAATATTCAGTACCCAACTCACCAATCACATTAAACAAATCCATGCTCCTTTACCCAGTCTGTAACTCTGTGTCTCTGATCAGTAAGATACAACCTACACCCAGCTGTGCTTAATTATATTTAATCACTCATGATAGAGGTCACCTGAAGGCGTAGCCAGGAAGGGGGGTTTGACCAATAGGGGAAAGTCTCTAGAACTGATGCATCATGTATCACCTAGTGCAGTCTGTACAGATTGTTACTGTAGGTGCTAGGTTTATAGAAGGTGCTGGACTTTAATCTGACCTGATGGTTTTATATTGGGAAACTATTTCCATTGTCAGTTTATTGAGCTGGCTGCTATAATAGGCATTTACTCAGTTTCATTCATACACATCACTGGAAAGTCTCTCACTCAACCTTGGATAAAATTGGCCACAGATCTTAGGGGCCCATACACAATCCAATCTCTGGTAGTACAATATGGTATGATTATTGGATCTTGTATGGCGATCGCCTGATTGTCAGCCAGTTTACAGCCTTATCGGGAGATAGGAAAATGTTTAATCGGATCATTCCTAGTCATACTATTGTACAATTGTGATTGGTTCCTGTATGACCTGCTTTACAGTCAATTTGTATAATCTTGACATGAGTGACATGGCATGTTAATACAAGGCCGGTCTAGACACTCTATTCTAATATATTCAAATGATAGTAAAGGCTGGTACAGTCGTGCGATTTTACACACGACCAGCGTCCAACAAGCATCCAATGAACGGCGTGACACGAATGATACGTGTATGGACGATTGGTTGGGCATCACTTGTTAATCTGCCAAGTTCGACCACAAGTGATGCCTGACAGAACATCTATACGGGTACGTTAAGTGCGCAGATCGGACGTTTGTCCGGTGCTTGTACATCTGTACTAAGTCATGAAATAATAAGATTTTTAAAGATTCCCTACAATCCAACACCTCCCTTTAAATAGGAACACTGTTGAGAAACACACTGCACAGAGCTGTGCAAAGAGAAAGTTCACTTTATTATCTTTCTCCTAAAGTGCTGTGCCATGTTGTTTCTATACTTGTAACTAACTACGTAACTAAGTCAGTTTCCATTTCCTTTAAAATCATACTCGTGTGAAATCTACATGCATCAAGTACTAGTTCATTAAATACTGTATAGCTACAAAGGAACCAATGCAGCCTGCATCATGATTCTACTGTAAACAGCATCCCCTTTCCAAAGGATTTTCAAGCCATTTTAGATTTCATTTCCTATTCCTGTTATATGTTTTCCAGCAATTTAAAAATTCTAGGAGGACAAAGCTTCCCATTATATACATTGAGTTTTCCTGCTAATTGCATGGCAGATTCTTGTTAGTGATTTGCTACAGTTCAGGCAACCGCATCAAACTTTAGTCTGACTGCATACTGTCCTCCCATTCTTAAGCTAGGTACACACAGTACAGACTTCTGAAAGATGACAGACAGGATCTGCAAGATCCTGTCTGCCATCTTTCAAAGATCTGTATACACACAGTCCCGAGCATTCTCCCTATAGGGAGAACACTCGGGACTGTGTGTTTCCATCGGCCGCGCTAGACTCCTATAGCGTACGGCCGACCCGATCGTTCGGCGGGCACGCGCTCGTTCGGGAAACGAACGTACACACAGTAACGATAAAGCCCCGATACCGTCGGATCCGACGGTATCGGGCTTTATCGTTACTGTGTGTACCCAGCTTAAGAATCTCCTATGAACACAATACCTGGGGAGGTACCCCACTTTGTTTACAGAAATGTAAAGTATGAAAGGAGGTGGACTGTGTATTTAAACTGAATGGAATCTGTGGGGACTTTCCACCTTGGCATAACTAAAGATTCCCCAGACCAGAGGTTCTCAAAGTTTTTTAGATCGAGGAGTACTTGGCAATGCATATTTTTCTTAAGGCGTACCTGTGTTATTAACCTTGGATTTAAAGTTTTAATTACCCATATTTTATGCATTTTACAATGTATATTGTATTCACATCAATGTAATGCAAAAAAACACTACATTGACTATGTTGAAATGTTATCAGGATATATATTTGTTATATACAATAGTTATACTTTCCACTACCAAAATTCCAAGGCACACCTCTGGCTATTTGGATTCACACCAGTATGTCCTGGCACAGCCAGTGAGGAACCGTGCCCTAGACTGGCAGCATTCGCAGCAGCATGTATATGGTAGGAGATCGATATTGTAACAATCTCACAGATAATGTTGGGCTGGGTAAACACAGTAGGACTTTTTGTCCCGACTGATCGTTCACTGCAAGAAATCGCTTGGTTGGGACAAATGACTGTCTGTCGCAGCAATAGTTTATGGTATTTGAGGTTGACTAAAGACATACGTACATCCAGTCCAACCCATCTAGCAATATCCTCATTTCCTGCCTAACTGTTGATCCAGATTTATGAAGGGGGAAAAATTCCTTCCTGACTCCAAGTGGCAATCGGAAATTTCCGTGGATCAACTCAACTTTATGTATCAATACCAGTAACTTGCAAGATTCATTGTTTGCAGAAACTCATCCAGCTTTTTTTTGAAACTGACCAATTAACCTGCCGTAACAACGTCCACTGGAAGACAGTTCCATAGCTTTACCATTCTCAGTGAAAAACGCTTTCTGAGCTTGAAGCCTAAACCTTTTTTCTTCAAGTCTTAAGGGATGTCCACGTGTCCTCTGACATGTTCTATTGGTGAACAATGCCCCAGTTTATTGTATGGCCCGTAAATGTATTTATACACAGTAATCATATCCCCACGCAAGCGCCTTTTCTCCAGCGTACATAATTGTAACTTTTCCAGCAAACACAGAAACCTTGCTGACAATACCCACTTCCAAATCATTAATAAATAGATTAAATAGAAGCGGCCCCAACACAGAACCCTGTGGCACCCCACTTAGCACTTTAGTCCATAATGATGAAGCCCCATTTACAACTACTCTCTTGATCCTATTCATAAACCAATTTTCTATCCATGTACAAATGTGACTCCCCAGACCAACAGACCTCAGCTTATACATTAGTCGCCTTTGCAAAATCCAAGTAAACACATCTACTGCTATGCCAGAGTCTAAATTTCTACTTACTTCCTCATAAAAGCCAAGCAAGTTAGTTTGACAAGATCTATTCCTCCTAAATCCATGCTGGTTACTACTTATAATGTCAGTCCTTGAAACATACTCTAGTTCCCTTATTAAACTTGCCAGGATCTTCCCCCCCACTGAAGTTAAACTTACAGGCCTGTAATTACCCGGCTGTGAACGACTACCCTTTTTGTAGTAGTCCATGGCCAACAGTTTGCGCAACCGATTGTACAAACATAGAGCAAAACAACTGAAAAATCCACCAAACACAAGGTCCCAGAGACACAGACAGACGTTAATAATTAGTAGCAGCTGAGCAGCGGGTGATACCATAGCAATTACTCATAGGCCATGCATACGGCCTATGAGTAAGTGCTATAGTAGCACGAAATGCGTAAGGCAAGTTGTTTTTAAATTGCTACAATAAAGATATTGTTTTAACCTAAGTCCTGAAGTGTATATACATTTTCCTGGGAGCGCCACACGCTTTTTGTTTTCTCTGTTGAGGCAAATCATTGTACAGCCACATAGGGAACGATCGGCCGTGATTTACCGACAGTTCCGATCGAGATCGGTCGCGGCCAGTTGCCTCAACCGTCAGATATTTCCGGCTGACCAACTGTGCACCCAGTCGTACAAGGGGTGTTCCTCTTTTGCTACTTTTGCTAAACTGCACTCTAGCACACACTGCTGCTGGCCTTGGCCTAATATTCTGTTAGTGCAATCCTCCACACCCCCTACCCAGAGGGTCAAGGTAATCCAGTGGATATAAAAGTAAGAGGAGCATACTACTTCATCTAAACTTCTCAAGAAAGTGAACTTCACAATTATTCAGTGCAAAAACACTAGAAAATGTTTTGGGGAGCTTACCTGAGGAAGGGGGCAGTAAGCTCCCCGAAAAGCTGTTGTTCTGATTTTTTTGCACTGAATAATTGTGAAGTTCACAAGAAGTAGTTTGTTCCTCTTTCTTTTATATCTACTGGGTTTCTTATACCAGATACAGACACATGGTATAGGCTACACTTATTATTATTACTACAGGAGCTACTTTTCTATGATAGATGCACTATAGCCCTGGAGTGGATGTTTCCCCGAGACCCTTAAATCCGTAAATGGGGGGAAATGTTCACGCAAGCCACCCCTTTTATTTAATGAATATTCAAACATAGAGGATTTATGGACCAATTTACCAAACAATGAAAACGATGGAGACTTCATTCGAGGTCTACCAGATACCTAACTCCCCTATAATCAACAATTGACTTGCTGCCCACCAATCGGCCATGTATGACATAACATATAACTGAATGTGATTGGTGTTTTACTGTATTTGTAAAAACCGAGGATTGGGTGTTGTTCCTGTTCTACCCAACTCTACACGTAAGTTGTAATATGTTATTGGATAACTATTTAATAGTTTTTCTTTACCAATCAAATAAGTACACACATGGTAAAGGATTTAACCATACGTCTGTCTTCATTTCATACTTACTGACAGTGTTGTGTTTAAATGTTGTACACAAATAAAACAAGTTTTTAAAAAAAGAACACAGGCTTCCTGTATTATAGATTACATTATATCAATCATTAAAATGTGTGGAAGCAGGTTGGTCCTGTGTTCAACTGTCCCGAGTCCTAAACAAACCATATAATATCTATAGCTGTATAATAACAAAGATTAGTACTGTACAATATGGTGATAACAATTACCGTACTGTATGAAATATATGATCAATGCACATTCCTGGGCCCCATATACTATCATAATTTATGTGCAACATGGGGTTTTTAGTTACAAGCAGGGAGTGTCAGCCCAGATAAATGTCCCAAGGTAATTTGTTAGGACCTTCCATACTGGGGTTACCTTGATGTGGTTGGAAGGCTTTTCACTTTCATGCATAAAATTGCAACTAAACCCCCCATGTTTTTACTGTTTGCACTAGCATAGATATTATGATAGTATATGGGGCCCAGGAATGTGCATTGATCAACTCCTTTTTTGTTTGTTCTAATGTTTTGGTCAGATCAGTAGCACATCCACTATATGTTATAATGATGTTGCCATAGGAGTGCTCCCACAGCCCCCTTTCTGTTTAATTCCTGTACTGTATTCGTCTCTTTATTACAATCCAATATTCTAATATAGTTATCTCCAACCATCAGATATTTTCTATGGATAACCAGGCAGGTCTAGCTGGGATTACAAGCACAAGATCTACAGAGAAGGTGGGAGAGGCCTGAATAGAAATGATTAATACTATTATAAAAACCTAAAGTGAAATGATATGGGAGGGTCAGACCACCCATTTAAACACGAGCAGTTCCTCTTTCCGTGTCATCCCCTAGCTGTGTCTATGGGAGGTGCATTTCCTTTACATGTAAAGGTTTACCAAGAAATGAAACCAGTAAGCAGTGATTCCAATCCCTCCCACCCTCAGGAAATGAAAGGAATGAATGAAAGAAATGTTTCTTAACCCATTAACCTTCCCCAATAGAAGTGGAGTCGATGGAGAAGTAGAAATAAAGCCGGAGACGTGGGAATTACAATTCCTTCATTTACACAGACGAATTTTGGTTCCAGATGTTCTACTGCTGAAATGTTTCACTATCAGCAGCAGCCGACAGACAGGCCCGGATTTACCATTATGCCCTGAGCAGGCCATTGGTCAAACCACCCCCGTTATAGTCTATTTTCATCCCAAATAAGAGGAAATGGCTGAGGTCTGTATTTAGGGGTGGGGCTAAGGGCACCAGGCTTTTGGGGCCTACAGGCTCCTTAAGTGTAAATCTGTCCCTGACTGTTGGAAATGGTTCGTGAACCTAAACCCAGTGCCATAGCGCCCATGAGACAGGTTGAAAATCCTGCTTAGGGTGCAGCAATCCCGTCTAATATAAATCAATCAAAGGAGCACACTGGCATTGACTTCTACTGAAAGGGGAACAGCACTGGAGGCAATGTTCTCCCCCTTGCAGCGCTCCTGACTTAACCTCTAGGTCCTCACTCTTGTTGGTTTGGGTAGTTTTAATGAAAGGTGTAGGTGGGGCAGTATAGTTGTCCTTTAACAATGGTGGGGAGTGAGCCCTTTGTTCATGTTCACTCCCCCTACACTAAAGGTAAGTACAGACACACAACATCGCACGTGATTTCTGACCCATGACTGCACGAACGGCTGTTTCGCCCGCCCATTCCTTCGTATATGTATCCGACCTGGCGGATCAACGTCACCCAAATTAACACCCATACATAAATTGTCACCCAGGCAACACATGCAAAATCACATTTGTACCCTAACCCAGGGTTACCCACTGTCTGTACAGCCCTGTCTAGATAATGACAGCTCTGTTAACAAGGGTCACCTTAACTCACTGGGTGTGATTTTAACAGATTACCCATAAAGAAGAAAAATCTGCAAGATTTTAATAAGGTTGTATTTTCAGACAGATTGTATTATATGTGGCCAGCTAATGTAGGTATAGATCAATTACTTGTCTGGGATCAAGGGGCTAAATCCTTTATTGTTTTATGATCACCCAATGAATGATGGTGAATAATCATTGGGCCCAATAGCAACATTTTTAAGGGGGACCCCCATTCCAAAGGATAAAAAAAAAACTGCACAAACTAGCTACACCAGCACACCGTAGAATGATTTAATTTTTACAGGAGATCAAGAACAAACTTCACTTTTATGCATCATCAACAGTCAGTCTGCACGTTAACCTGCCCATATGTCTACACACAAGATAAAATTTTCTTACATTTTCCCCTCAATACCATTTCCTTAGTGCCAGCAGATTTACCCACAGAATTACCATTAACTGTCATTGCCAGCAGAATTTCCCACAATATTTCCATAAACTTTTTTAGGAGTTGATTTATAAAGGCTAATGAACGGTAAAAGGAGCATAAACCTATGATAACTTAGTTTGTTATCGCATGGTATTCCACACTTAAATGTTCCTTAATTAATAAATGTTCGGCGTTAATGTGCGATAGTGCCCGTACATTTATGGCCGCTTCGTAATTTACCGAAAATGCATGGTATAGCACATTAGTGTTTATACATATGGCCCTTAGTGCCAACAGACCTTCCCAGTGTTACCATTAACTCTTGCAGTGCCAGCAAACACCTCACAGTATCATTAAGTCTTTCAGTGCCAGTAGACTTTAACTGTGTAACCAATTCTCCTTTAAGTGCCAGCAGGCCATCCCAACAGTATTTGCATTAATCCTATCAGTGCCAGTAGACTTTACCAGTGTAACCGTTACTTCTTTAGGTGCTAGCAGACCATCCCCACAGTATTTGCATTAATCCTTTCAATGCCTGCATACTTTCCCACAGTATTGCTAATACCATTAACCTTTTCGGTGCCAGCAAATTTCTTCACAGAATTACTATAAACCCTTTTCAGTGCCAGACGGCTTTCCCCACCATCTTTCCAGTAACTCTTTCAGTGCCAGCAGATTTTCCCATATTATTACCATAAACCATTTCAGTGCCAGAAAAGTCCCCCTGTATTACCATTAACCCTTTTAGTTCCAGCAGAGCAGGATTATCCACAATGCAACCCTAGGCGCTGTTACTGTAACGTTGTTACTGTTGATGATTAGCTTGTAATAAACCCACCATTTCACATTGGAGTGCGAGTCTATATTGTATCCTTGTTCAGTACCCTAGGCGCCTGCCTAGGGCCCAGGAAACTTCTGGGGGCCCAGCTATTGAAGCAGTAATAATTTTATAGTCTGTACAAAATATGTAGCAAAAAAGGGGCCCTAAATTATGGCCCTGCCTAGGGCCCCATATGATCTTAATCCATCTCTGAGTTCCAGTAGACATTACCACAATAATACCATTAACCTTTTCAGTGCCATTACCTTTCCCACAATATTAACAAACCATATGTAAAGAACCATTTTTTTCTACTCCCCTTTCACCCTACTTTATCATGTTTTATGCTTTATTTCTCCTTCTCATTCTTCTGTTAATCAATTCAGCTCTCATTTTCATTTTGCTTCCCCTTTATTTATTTAGATGTTCTTTTCCTTGTATTTCCCATTTCTTCATTTTCATTCTGATTCTCTTCTTCCTTTTGGGTCCAATGTTGGATATGAAATTTCCAATATGCTCCATAATCCTCCAACATATTTGAGCCATCATTAAGACACTCTGGCTGTTAATATACCTTCCCTGTAACTATACCCTTTCATTTAGCTTCCCTCCTCTTTTATTCATCGGTTATAACATTAATCTCATAATCAGTAGTAAAATAAAGAAAAACGGTACCTTTAGGGCTGGGTACAGACGAACGGACTATTTGTCCCGACCAAGCGCTTGGCTGGGATAAATGACTGTCGGTCGCGGCAATAGCGGCAGCGGCCGACATTTCGAGTGACCGATCGTGCGGTTCCATAGGGAACCACATGATCGGACGTGATTTACCGAGCTAGGTCGCACACCAGCAGATGTTTTCGGCTGACCGACCGAGAGTGCCGTGAATTGGTTAGTCGGCTGGAAATATCTGCTGGTGTGTACCCAGCCTTATGGTGGCCATACATATATTAGATTTTACTTACCCGAACGAGCGCTCCCGCAACATACCTTCGATCCTAAAGGAACCGCCTCTCCCGTTCTTCTATGCGACCGACATGCGATCGCAAATCCCATTCATTTTGTAATCGCATGTTGGTCACATAGAAGACCGGGAGAGGCGGTTCCGGTAGGATCGATCGAATGTCGCGGGAGCGCTCGGTCGGGTAAGTAAAATTGTATATATGTATGGCCACCTTAAGTAAGAAGACACACCGATTGTGTTTTACAGAAATTGCTGCACTAGCAAGAGGGGCACATAAAGTTGTGTACACACTTTCCAATCCTTCATTCCTCCCGAGCGGTCGGCCAGGATGAAGGGCTGTCCGAGCGTGTTCCATATAGGACCGCGCAATCGTCTGCCAGAGAACAGTTGAATAGTGATCGTGTCCGGCCGAAGAAACCATCGACTATTTCGGCCCGACCGACCGATACATTGAAATGTCGGTCACTTGGAATCACTGAATGGTTTGTAGTGTAACCAGATTTAATTTCCTGTGTCTCAACAAGTTCAAACGGGAGTGCTCAGTGCAGTGGGTAGGGGTCTTTCAAACCGGGTCTCATCTTCTACGGCTTACATTGTGTGGGCGTAGCCACTCCCTCGTCTCTCCAATCTGGCCAATCGGGAGAAGCTGCATCTTCTTACAAGGACCTCAGCAGGCTGGTAAAACGATTAGTTTCGGTTTGTGATTATCTGAGATATAGATCCGGCCAGGATGCAGCCAATATTTTCATCGACCTGCCTCCTGGGAGCCCTCAGTCTCCTCTATGTCCCCGCAGGTCTGTGATCTGTAATGTATATGGCTTTGTATGGGGAAGTTGGTGGAATGTTTGTGCACTTGGTGGGAAGGGGGGGGGCGTTCGATTCTGTCGACTCTGTGCTGGGAGCCTTGTAGGGAACTGGATGGATTATATAGACCCTATAATAAATTAATGGAGTCTATAACTATAACTATGGGATCTATATAACTAAATTGGATCTATATAACTATATGGGATCTATATCTGTAAGTATATGGGATCTATAACGGAATGGGATCTATACTTATATGGGATCTATATCTATAACTATATGGGATCTATAACGGAATGGGATCTATATAACGGAATGGGATCTATAACTGAATGGGATCTATACCTATATGGGATCTATATCTATAACTATATGGGATCTATAATGGAATGGGATCTATATAACGGAATGGGATCTATACCTATATGGGATCTATATCTATAACTATATGGAATCTATAACTATAACGGTAATGGGATCTATATAACGGAATGGATCTATAACTGAATGGGATCTATACCATATGGGATCTATATCTATAACTATATGGGATCTTATGGAATGGGATCTATATAACGGAATGGGATCTATACCTATATGGATCTATATCTATAACTATATGGAATCTATAACTATATACTATGGATCTATATACCTAAATTGGATCTATAAACTATAGTGGATCTATATCTATAAGTATATGGGATCTATAACTGAGTGGGACTATACCTTATGGGATCTATATCTATAACTATATGGAATCAATCTAACTATATGGGATCTATAACTATAACTAAATTGGATCTATATACTATATGGGATCTATATCTATAACTATATGGAATCTATAACATAACTATGGGATCTATATACCTAAATGGATCTATATAACTATATGGATCTATATCTATAAGTATATGGGATCTATAACTGAGTGGGATCTATACCTATATGGGATCTAATCTATAACTATGGAATCAATCTAACTATATGGGATCTAAACTATAACTAAATTGGATCTATAAACTATATGGGATCTATATCTATAAGTATATGGGATCTATAACTGAATGGGATCTATATCTATATGGGATCTATATCTATAACTATATGGGATCTATATCTATAAGTATATGGGATCTATATCTATATGGGATCTATATCTATAAGTATATGGGATCTATAACGGAATGGGATCTATATAACGGAATGGGATCTATAACTGAATAGGATCTATATCTATAACTATATGGGATCTATATCTATAACTATATGGGATCTATATCTATAACTGAATGAGATCTATTTCTATAACTATATGGAATCTATATCTATAACTATATGGGATCTATAACTATATGGGATCTATATCTATAACTATATGGGATCTATATCTATAACTGAATGTAATCTATATCTATAAATGAACGGGATCTATATAACTGAATGGGGACAAAGCTGAAGTTGGTTTCTTATTCAGTTAGTTTCTTTTATCGCCACGGAAGTTGGTTTCTTATTAAGATTTGAATAAGAAACTGGTGTATTGCAATAGGTAAACCACTTTGGGCCACTGAAAAACAACCGCAGACAGACTTGTACATACCCCTGGCACATAATTCAGTTGAGTCCAGCCTGGCCCAATTGGTTTTGGGCATGCAAGTTGGCACCAAAGTCTGCAAAATAGCCATTTAGCCATTGGAATAAGAAACTGGTGTATTGCAATAGGTAAACCGCTTTGGGCCACTGAAAAACACTGCACCAGACTTGTACATACCCCTGGCACATAATTCAGTTGAGTCCAGCCTGGCCCAAATTGGTTTTGGGCATGCAAGTTGGCACCAAAGTCTGCAAAATAGCCATTTTAGCCATTTGAATAAGAAACTGGTGTATTGCAATAGGTAAACCCTTTGGGCCATTGAAAAAACACTGCAGACAGACTTGTACATACCCCTGGCCACATAATTCAGTTGAGTCCAGCCTGCCCAAATTGGTTTTGGGCATGCAAGTTGGCACCAAAGTCTGCAAAATAGCCATTTTAGCCATTTGAATAAGAAACTGTGTATTGCAATAGGTAAACCACTTTGGGCCACTGAAAAAACACTGCAGACAGACTTGTACATACCCCTGGCACATAATTCAGTTGAGTCCAGCCTGGCCCAAATTGGTTTTGGGCATGCAAGTTGCACCAAAGTCTGCAAAATAGCCATTTTAGCCATTTGAATAAGAAACTGGTGTATTGCAATAGGTAAACCCGCTTTGGGCCACTGAAAAAACACCGCAGACAGACATGTACATACCCCTGGCACATAATTCAGTTGAGTCCAGCCTGGCCCAAATTGGTTTTGGGCATGCAAGTTGGCACCAAAGTCTGCAAAATAGCCTTTTAGCCATTGAATAAGAAACTGATTATTGCAATAGGTAAACCACTTTGGGCCACTGAAAAAAACCACCGCAGACAGACTTGTACATACCCCTGGCACATAATTCAGTTGAGTCCAGCCTGGCCCAATTGATTTTGGGCATGCAAGTTGTCACCAATTCTGCAAAATAGCCATTTTACATTTGATAAGAAACTGGTGTATTGCAATAGGTAAACCGTTTTGGGCCACTGAAAAACACCTACAGACAGACTTGTACATACCCCTGGCACATAATTCAGTTGAGTCCAGCCTGGCCCAAATTGATTTTGGGCATGCAAGTTGGCACCAAAGTCTGCAAAATAGCCATTTTTGCATATTTGAATAAGAAACTGGTGTATTGCAATAGGTTAACCGCTTTGGGCCACTGAAAAAACACTGCAGACAGACTTTACATACCCCTGGCACATAATTCAGTTGAGTCCACCCTGGCCCAATTTGATTTTGGGCATGCAACTTGGCACCAAAGTCTGCAAATAGCAATTTTTGCACATTTGAATAAGAAACTGGTGATTGCAATAGGTAAACCGCTTTGGGCCACTAAAAACACCACAGCACACACGTACATACCCCTAGCATATAATTCATTTGAATCCAGCCTGGCCCAAATTGGTTTTGGGCATGCAAGTTGGCACCAAAGTCTGCAAAATAGCCATTTTAGCCATTTGAATAGAAACTGGTGTATTGCAATAGGTAAACCGCTTGGGCCACTGAAAAAACACCGCAGACAGACATGTACATACCCCTGGCACATAATTCATTTGAGTCCAGCCTGGCCCAAATTGGTTTTGGGCATGCAATTTTGGCACCAAAGTCTGCAAAATAGCCATTTTAGCCATTGAATAAGAAACTGATGTATTGCAATAGGTAAACCACTTTGGGCCACTGAAAAAACACCGCAGACAGACTTGTACATACCCCTGGCACATAATTCAGTTGAGTCCAGCCGGGCCCAAATTGATTTTGGCATGCAAGTTGTCACCAAAGTCTGCAAAATAGCCATTTTAGCCATTTGAATAAGAAACTGGTGTATTGCAATGGTAAACCGTTTTGGGCCACTAAGAAAAACACTACAGACAGACTTGTACATACCCCGGCACATAATTCAGTTGAGTCCAGCCTGGCCCAAATTGATTTTGGGCATGCAAGTTGGCACCAATGTCTGCAAAATAGCCATTTTTGCATATTTGAATAAGAAACTGGTGTATTGCAATAGGTTAACCGCTTTGGGCCACTGAAAAAACACTGCAGACAGACTTGGACATACCCCTGGCACATAATTCAGTTTGAGTCAGCCTGGCCCAAATTGGTTTTGGGCATGCAACTTGGCACCAAAGTCTGCAAAATAGCAATTTTTGCACATTTGAATAAGAAACTGTGTATTGCAATAGGTTAACCGCTTTGGCCCCTGAAAAACACCGCAGACGACTTGTACATACCCCTGGCACATATTCAGTTGAGTCCAGCCTGGCCCAAATTGATTTTGTGCAACTTGGCACCAAAGTCTGCAAAATAGCAATTTTTGCACATTTGAATAAGAAACTGATGTATTGCAATGGTAAACCGCTTGGGCCACTGAAAACACCACAGACACACGTACATACCCCTAGCATATAATTCATTTGAATCCAGCCTGGCCCAAATTGGTTTTGGGCATGCAAGTTGGCACCAAGTCTGCAACATAGCAATATTTGCACATTTGAATAAGACAACTGATGTATTGCAATAGGTAAACCACTTTGGGCCACTGAAAAAAAACTGCAGACAGACTGTACATACCCCTGGCACATCATTCAGTTGAGTCCAGCCTGGCCCAAACTGGTTTACCTATTGCAATACAACAGTTTCTTATTCAAATGGCTAAAATGGCTTTTTGCAGACTTTGGTGCCAACTTGCATGCCCAAAACCAATTGGGGCCAGGCTGGACTCAACTGAATGATGTGCCAGGGTATGTACAAGTCTGTCTGCAGTGTTTTTTTCAGTGGCCCAAAGCGTTTTACCTATTGCAATACACCAGTTTCTTATTCAAATATGGAAAAATGGCTATTTTGCAGATTTTGGTGCCAACTTGCATGCCCAAACCAATTTGGGCCAGGCTGAACTCAACGGAATTATGTGCCAGGGTTATGTACAATCTGTCTGCAGTGTTTTTTCAGTGGCCCAAAGCGGTTTACCTATTGCAATACACCAGTTTCTTTATTCAAATGGCTATTTTGCAGACTTTGGTGCCAACTTGCATGCCCAAAACCAATTTGGGCCAGGCTGGACTCAACTGAATTATGTGCCAGGGGTATGTACAAGTCTGTCTGCAGTGGTTTTTTCAGTGGCCCAAAGTGGTTTACGTATTGCAATACATCAGTTTCATATTCAAATGTGCAGAAATGGCTATTTTGCAGAATTTGGTGCCAACTTGCATGCCCAAAACCAATTTGGGCCAGGCTGGACTCAACTGAATTATGTGCCAGGGGTATGTACAAGTCTGTCTGCTGTGTTTTTTCAGTGGCCCAAAGCGGTTTACCTATTGCAATACACCAGTTTCTTATTCAAATATGCAAAAATGGCTATTTTGCAGACTTTGGTGCCAACTTGCATGCCCAAAACCAATTTGGGCCAGGCTGGACTCAACTGAATTATGTGCCAGGGGTATGTCCAAGTCTGTCTCCAGTGTTTTTTCAGTGGCCCAAAGCGGTTTACCTATTGCAATACACCAGTTTCTTAATCAAATGTGCAAAAATAGCTATTTTGCAGACTTTGGTGCCAACTTGCATGCAAAACCAATTTGGGCCAGGCTGGACTCTACTGAATTATGTGCCAGGGTATGTACAAGTCTGTCTCCAGTGTTTTTTCAGTGGCCCAAAGCGGTTTACCTATTGCAATACACCAGTTTCTTATTCAAATGGCTAAAATGGCTATTTTGCAGACTTTGGTGCCAACTTGCATGCCCAAAACCAATTTGGGCCAGGCTGGACTCAACTGAATTATGTGCCAGGGGTATGTACAAGTCTGTCTCCGGGTTTTTTCAGTGGCCCAAGCGGTTTACCTATTGCAATACACCAGTTTCTTATTCAATGGCTAAAATGGCTATTTTGCAGACTTTGGTGCCAACTTGCATGCCCAAAACCAATTTGGGCCAGGCTGGACTCAACTGAATTATGTGCAGGGGTATGTACAAGTCTGTCTGCGTGTTTTTTTCAGTGGTCCAAGCGGTTTACCTATTGCAATACACCAGTTTTCTATTCAAATATGCAAAATGGCTATTTTGCAGACTTTGGTGCCAACTTGCATGCCCAAAACCAATTTGGGCCAGGCTGGACTCAACTGAATTATGTGCCAGGGGTATGTACAAGTCTGTCTGCGGTGTTTTTTCAGTGGTCCAAAGCGGTTTACCTATTGCAATACACCAGTTTCTTATTCAAATCTTAATAAGAAACCAACTTCCGTCAGCGAACAAGAAACTAACTGAATAAGAAACCAACTTCAGCTTCGTTGAATGGGGTCTATATATATAAATGAACGGATCAATATCTATAACTGAATGGGGTCTATATCTATAACCAAATGGGGTCTATAGAACTGAATGGGATCTATGTCTATGATTGATTGGTATCTACATCTAGAACTGAATGGGGTCTAGGACTGAATGGGATCCATATCTAGAACTAAATGGGATCCATATCTAGAACTGAATGGGATCTATATCTAGAACTGAGTGGGCAGAACTGAAACGGATCTAAATCTAGAACTAAGTTGGATCTATATCTAGAACTGAATGGGATCTATATCTAGAACTGAATGTGCAGAACGGAAATGGATCTAAATCTAGAACTAAATTGGATCTATATCTAGAACTGAATGGGATCTATATCTAGAACTGAGTGGGCAGAACTGAAACTGATCTAAATCTAGAACTAAGTTGAATCTATATCTAGAACTGAATGGGATCTATATCTAGAACTGAATGTGCAGAACGGAAATGGATCTAAATCTAGAACTAAATTGGATCTATATCTAGAATTAAATGGGATACTTAATAGACCCGGTCTTGCAACTGGAAGAAGGGACCTTTACGCCCAGAAATGTACATTGGTTGAATGTATGCTTGTTGGGCTACTGTGGGTAGTACGGTCCGATATTCTATAGAACCGTATTCCATTGGAGGTTGTGATGAACACTCATTGAATTAAAAAAAAAGAAACAAAGAGTGTGAATGTTACTGGTATTGAAAAAAGCTGGAGTTGACCCAGGGATATTTCACTTGCCCAAAGTCTCTGTTTAATGGAGACATTTCAAGTAAAGAAGAAATGTAGTCTCCAAACAATATAGGGTATAGGAAAAGGATTCTGTCTTATCTTCAAAACAAGCCCTGGATCACAGCTCTAAGTGCATCCTGTGAGAATTTAAGGAGTGATGTCACCAGCACCAGTGGCAAGCGCAGGATTTTCAAGGGGGAGATTCCTAAATGGGTTACCACTGAACAAGCATCGGTGAACACTGTCAGTCGCCCGTTTGCCTGGATCAGATGAAGGGACAATTTGACATGCCAGTAAATCATCACCGATTTGTGGTCCATAGGAGACATTTGCCATGGCCGACCACTCAATATCGGCGAACGGTCGGGACAGAAATTTTGTCTTTGTGTATACCATCTAACGTTCTGTTTTACAGAGAAATCAACATTTTCACTACATTATCATTAGCGTCTTTCAAAGAGCTGTGACACGGACAGTGGATCTGCCAGAAATTGCTGAATTTTGTTGGTATCGGACCTATCAGGCAAGACGGAGATAGATAGATAGAATATAATGTTGACAGTCGCTATACAACCACCTACATGATTCCTAATGTCCCTATTCCTGCTCACTAAGCTCCATCACAGTTTAGTAGGTACAGTAAGTAATGTACATAAACCCAGTCTCAGAAATTACCTCGGCAGCTGCAGGGTTAATGTTGATACAGATCTCTATCACTTATTATTAGTTATGCTGCTGTCAATCACAGCAGACTGGATACATCTTGAAACATACAAATGCTGCTTCTCACTCACAGCTCAATTAACAATGTAACAACCTAAATAACAATCTATTTAACAATCTATGGGCACCAGAGAAGTGGAGCAGCAACTGCAATGGCAGGCAGAAAGGAGGGGGATTCCAGGCACCAGTAATCACCCCCTAAACACGCCCCTGAGCACCTTCTTCAACGTCACTTTCCCTGCAGTCTTATGGCTCGTACACACACTCAATTTCCGAGAGCGAGAATGACCATTCCTCAGTGGCCGTTCGTTGATCCGCCTGGCGTATCGGTGAACAACCCCAGACCGAACACTTACACACGGACGATTCTCGGACGAAACGGCTGTTTGTTGCGTGTAGCGTTTGCCCGCTGGGGTCGTTCCTCACTAGGAAATTGAGCATGCGTATGAGCCTTTAGCCTGCACATACCAGACCTGCGGCGCAGAGCTTGATTAATGGCATACTGCACTATTTAAGGATTAAACATTGAGGGGATGGGCAATGATGACCTACATTGTGGTAATAGTTTGTAGGGATAAATATTCATTTTATGAATAGCTTCATTATTTACTTAGTAACATTAAGGATATACCACACCCTCTTGCCTCTTCAAAAGACAATAATACTGTCAATTTCAAAATTTAAAAATGTAAGACTGAAAAAAAATTGTTATTAAAGTTGCACTAATGGATTCAATATCGGTAGCGCAACTTTAACTGGGCACAAGAGACCCCGTGCAACCATCGCTCCCAATTTAACGCTAAACGCTTTTAGTGTGAGATTAACCCACAGCCTCAAAGGTGATTTGAATGATATGATAGGGAGATTTACCTAGAGAGATGGCGTTTCTGGTAAACATCCCCGATTGTGGTTTTTTTCCTCCGCCAGGTAATTCGGAAGTTCCCTCCCCGCCTATATTGCTGCGGCACTGATATAGCCTTTCCTGTTTGCAGTGTCTGGGGAGGTTGGGGGGATAAATCTCATTGGTGCTTGATTTAACTTTTAAATAAGCACAGATGTAGGGTGCATGATAACACTCTTAATAAGCCACATGGGTAACAAAATGTGCACTGCAACGTCAATTCTGCATCTGTTTAGTAATATTGCCCCATTGTAAAGGGAAAGATCTGTTTTTAGCCAGCACCGTATCCTGAATTCAGGATAGTGGGGATATTGTTTTGTGATTCGGGCTGTGTGTAAACATGTTACACCAGCAGCACACACACATTTGGTTATGTGAGGGACGCTGGGCAACAGATGGTATGAAATCATATGAGGGAAATCCAAAAGAAAAATTCAGTTTTTGCATCTCTAGTCATCACCCCTCACCATGTTATGTGGCTCACTTTGGTTGAGCCCTGCAGATGAGAGGGATGGAATGTGATATTTATTTGGTGGGGGTGACCTTGTTTTATTTATTGACTTTCTGGCTCAGGAAAAGAAGGATTTGGGACCATGACTTGAGTTTATTATTCTTTTATAAGTCATTGTCTGAATCCTTGAATCCCATTCAAGTGTTTAATCTTCTTTTAAAGCAATTAAGTTTTGAAGTGAACAAGTAGCAACCCTGCATATGGCATATGTTCAGTTGGCATCGTTGATGATCCGTGTTGTTTGCGTGTTCGCACGTCGATACCTATCTTTAGACTATTTAGCTAATGGGCTCTTGTTTATATGTATTTAGAAATATGTCTTCACTGCTTTTTCTCTTCCTTCTTAGTGCTAGCCGACGACTGTGCGGCCTACATTGACTCTGATTTCCGTTTCCATGCAAAGCATGTCTGCACACTTTCATATTGCTATGGAACCTGCTTGAATAGATACTGCAGTTTGTTTCCTGGGAGCGAATTGGATCAGTCTCAGATCCTGTTGTGGTTAGCAAGTAATACCAGTGCCACTGTGCTAATTTGTTTATTAATAACGTATAAGTGGGTATTGAGAGCAGCCAATGCACATACTTCCTTACCATAGCCACTTCCTTACCCATAGCAGCGGAGGCCTTACAGACATCCACACTAACTGATAAGGAACGTCAGCGTGATACAACACCATCTAACACGAGGATAAGACGAAAGAATTCCTCCTGGCTATACTGGACACTAACCACTCTGCTAGAAGAAGTGAAGTCTGATAGATCATTAATCCGACAAGATATAAATAAGCTTAGATAGATGTGGGGGAAACGGAGGACACAGTCTCCACAATTGAAGATACAATTGCCTGTATGAACCTTATATTAACCAGCTAACCCAGGACAAGTGCTGCATGCGTCACAGAGGCAAAATCTTAGATTCCTTGGGTTCCCTGAGCGAGCAGGCAATACACCAGTTTCTTATTCAAATGGCTAAAATGGCTATTTTGCAGACTTTGGTGCCAACTTGCATGCCCAAAACCAATTTGGCCAGGGCTGGACTCAACTGAATTAGTGCCAGGGGTATGTAACAAGTCTGTCTGCAGTGTTTTTTCAGTGGCCCAAAGTGGTTTACCTATTGCAATACATCAGTTTCTTATTCAAATGGCATAAAATGGCTATTTTGCAGACTTGGTGCCAACTTGCATGCCCAAAACCAATTTGGGCCAGGCTGGACTCAACTGAATTATGTGCCAGGGGTATGTACAAGTCTGTCTGCAGTGTTTTTCAATGGCCCAAAGCGGTTTACTATTGCAATACACCAGTTTCTTATTCAATGGCTAAAATGGCATTTGCAGACTTTGGTGCCAACTTGCATGCCCAAAACCAATTTGGGCCAGGCTGGACTCAACTGAATATGTGCCAGGGGTATGTACAAGTCTGTCGCAGTGTTTTTCAGTGGCCCAAAGCGGTTTACCTATTGCAATACCACCAGTTTTCTTATCAAATGGCTAAAATGGTATTTTGCAGACTTTGGTGCCAACTTGCATGCCCAAAACCAATTGGGCCAGGCTGGACTCAACTGAATTATGTGCCAGGGGTATGTACAGTCTGTCTGCGGTGTGTTTTCAGTGGCCCAAAGTGGTTTACCTATTGCAATACACCAGTTTCTTATTCAAATCTTAATAAGAAACCAACTTCCGTCGGCGGCGAATAAGAAACTAACTGAATAAGAAACCAACTTCAGCTTTGTCCCCATTCAGTTATATAGATCCCGTTCATTTATAGATATAGATTACAATTCAGTTATAGATATAGATCCCATATAGTTATAGATATAGATCCCATATAGTTATAGATCCATATAGTTATAGATAAGATTCCATAGTTATAGAATAGATCTCATTCAGTTATAGATATAATCCATATAGTTATAGAATAGATCCCATATAGTTATAGAATAAGATCCTATTAGTTTATAGATTCCATTCGTATATAGATCCATTCCGTTATAGATCCCATATAATATAGATATAGATCCCATATAGAATAGATCCCATATACTTTATAGATATAGATCCATATAGTTATAGATATAGATCCCATATAGATATAGATCCCATTCAGTTATAGATCCCATATACTTATAGATATAGATCCCATATAGTTATAAGATCCAATTTAGTTATAGTTATAGATCCCATATAGTTAATTGATTCCATATAGTTTTTAGATATAGATCCATATAGGTATAGATCCCACTCAGTTATAGATCCCATATACTTATAGATATAGATCCCATATAGTTATATAGATCCAATTTAGTTATATAGATCCCATAGTTATAGTTATAGATCCATATAGTTATAGAATAGATTATCATAATTTAGATTATAGTTATAGTTATGATCCCATATAGTTAGATTGATTCCATATAGTTATAGATATAGATCCCATATAGGTATAGATCCCACTCAGTTATAGATCCCATATACTTATAGATATAGATCCCATATAGTTATATAGATCCAATTTAGTTATATAGATCCCATAGTTATAGTTATAGATTCCATATAGTTATAGATATAGATCCCATATAGGTATAGATCCCATTCCGTTATATAGATCATCCATTATAGATCCCATATAGTTATAAGATATAGATCCCATATAGGTATAGATCCCATTCAGTTATAGATCCCATTCCGTTATATAGATCCCATTCCGTTATAGATCCCATATAGTTATAGATATAGATCCCATATAAGTATAGATCCCATTCCGTTATATAGATCCCATTCCGTTATAGATCCCATATAGTTATAGATATAGATCCCATATAGGTATAGATCCCATTCAGTTATAGATCCCATTCCATTAATAGATCCCATTCCGTTATAGATCCCATATAGTTATAGATATAGATCCCATAAAGTATAGATCCCATTCCGTTATAGATCCCATATACTTACAGATATAGATCCCATATAGTTATATAGATCAATTTAGTTATATAGATCCCATAGTTATAGTTATAGACTCCATTATATATATAGGGTCTATATAATCCACCAGTTCCTACAAGGCTCCCGCACAGAGTCGACAGAATCGAACGCCCCCCCCCTTCCCACCAAGTGCACAAACATTCCACCAACTTCCCAACAAAGCCATATACATTACAGATCACAGACCTGCGGGGACATAGAGGAGACTGAGGGCTCCCAGGAGGCAGGTCGATGAAAATATTGGCTGCATCCTGGCCGGATCTATATCTCAGATAATCACAAACCGAAACTAATCGTTTTACCAGCCTGCTGAGGTCCTTGTAGAAGATGCAGCTTCTCCCGATTGGCAGATTGGAGAGACAGAGGGAGTGGCTACGCCCACACAATGTAAGCGCTGTAGAAGATGAGAACCCGGTTTGAAAGACCCCTACCCACGCACTGAGCACTCCCGTTTGAACTTGTTGAGACACAGGAAATAAATCTGGTTACACTACAAACCATTCAGTGATTCAAGTGACCGACATTTCAATGTATCGGTCGGTCGGGCCGAAATAGTCGATGGTTTCTTCGGCCGGACACGATCACTATCAACTGTTCTCTGGCAGACGATTGCGCGGTCCTATATGGAACACGCTCGGACAGCCCTTCATCCTGGCCGACCGCCTCGGAGGAATGAGGATTGGAAAGTGTGTACACAACTTTATGTGCCCCTCTTGCTAGTGCAGCAATTTCTGTAAAACACAATCGGTGTGTCTTCTTACTTAAGGTGGCCATACATATATACAATTTTACTTACGACCGAGCGCTCCCGGACATTCGATCGATCTACCGGAACCGCCTCTCCCGGTCTTCTATGTGACCAACATAGCGATACAAAATGAATGGGATTTGCGATCGCATGTCGGTCGCATAGAAGAACGGGAGAGAGGCGGTTCCTTTAGGATCGAAGGTATGTGCGGGAGCGCTCGTTCGGGTAAGTAAAATCTAATATATGTATGGCCACCTAAGGCTGGGTACACACCAGCAGATATTTCCAGCCCGACTAACCAATTCACGGCACTCCGGTCGGTCAGCCGAAAACATCTGCTGGTGTGCGACCTAGCTCGGTAAATCACGTCGATCATGTGGTTCCTATGGAACCGCACGATCGTCACTCGAAATGTCGGCCGCTGCCGCTATTGCCGCGACCGACAGTCATTTATCCCAGCCAAGCGCTTGGTCGGGACAAATAGTCCGTTCGTCTGTACCCAGCCCTAAAGGTACCGTTTTTCTTTATTTTACTACTGATATGAGATATGTTATAACGATGAATAAAAGAGGAGAAGCAGATAAATGAAAGGGTGTATATACAGGGAAGGTATATTAACAGCCAGAGTGTCTTAATGATGGCTCAAATATGTTGGAGGATTATGGAGCATATTGGAAATTTCATATCCACATTGGACCCAAAAGGAAGAAGAGAATCAGAATGAAAATGAAGAAATGGGAAATACAAGGAAAGACATCAAATAAATAAAGGGAAGCAAAATGAAAATGAGAGCTGAATTGATTAACAGAAGAATGAGAAGGAGAAATAAAGCATAAAACATGATAAAGTAAGGTGAAAGGGGTAAAAAATGGTTCTTTACATATGGTTTGAATATTGTGGAAAGGTAATGGCACTGAAAAGGTTTGGTATTATGTGGTAATGTCTACTGGAACTCAGAGATGGATTAAGATCATATGGGGCCCTAGGCAGGGCCATAATTTAGGGCCCCTTTTTTGCTACATATTTTGTACAGACTATAAAATATATACTGCTTCAATAGCTGGGCCCAGAAGTTTCTGCCGGCCCTAGGCAGGCGCCTAGGGTACTGAACAAGGATACAATATAGACTCGCACTCCAATGTGAAATGGTGGGTTTATTACAAGCTAATCATCAACAGTAACACAAGTTACAGTAACAGCGCCTAGGGTTGCCTTGTGGATAATCCTGCTCTGCTGGAATAAAAGGGTTAATGGTAATACAGGGGGACTTTTCTGGCACTGAATGGTTTATGGTATAATATGGGAAAATCTGCTGGCACAGAAAGAGTTACTGAAAGATGGTGGGGAAAGCCGTTGGCACTGAAAAGGGTTTAGTAATTCTGTGAAGAAATTGCTGGCACCGAAAAAAGGTTAATGGTATTAGCAATACTGTGGAAAGTATGCAGGCATTGAAAGATTAATGCAAATACTGTGGGATGGTCTGCTAGCACCTAAAGAAGTAACGGTTACACTGGTAAGTTACTGGCAATGATAGGATAATGCAAATACTGTGTGGATGGCCTGCTGGCACTTAAAGGAGAATTGTGTTACACAGTTAAAGTCTATGGGACCTGAAAGACTAATGATACTGTGAGGTGTTTGCTGGCACTGCAAGAGTTAATGGTAACACTGGGAAGTGCTGTTGGCACTAAGGGCCATATGTATAAACACTAATGTGCTATACCATGCATTTTCGGTAAATTACGAAGCGGCCATAAATGTACGGGCACTATCGCATATTAACGCCGAACATTTATTAATTAAGGAACATTTAAGTGTGGAATACCATGCGATAACAAACTAAGTTAATAGGTTATGGCTCCTTTTACCGTTCATTAGCCTTATAAATCAACTCCTAAAAAAGTTTATGGAAATTGTGGGAAATTCTGCTGGCAATGACAGTTAATTGTAATTCTGTGGGTAAATCTGCTGGCACTAAGGAAATGGTATTGAGGGAAAGTAAGAAAATTTTTCTTGTGTGACTGGGCGGTTAACGTGCGACTGACTGTTGATGATGCATAAAAGTGAAGTTTGTTCTTGATCTCCTGTAAAAATTAAATCACTACGGTGTGCTGGTGTAGCTAGTTTGTGCAGTTTTTTTTTTTATCCTTTGGAATGGGGGTCCCCCTTAAAAATGTTGCTATTGGGCCCAATGATTATTCACCATCATTCATTGGGTGTCATAAAACAATAAAGGATTTAGCCCCTTGATCCCAGACAAGTAATTGATCTTACCTACATTAGCTGGCCACATATAATACAATCTGTCTGAAAATACAACCTTATTAAAATCTTGCAGATTTTTCTTCTTTATGGGTAATCTGTTAAAATCACACCCAGTGAGTTAAGGTGACCCTTGTAACAGAGCTGTCATTATTAGACAGGGCGTACAGACAGTGGGTAACCCTGGGTTAGGGTACAAATGTGATTTTGCATGTGTTGCCTGGGTGACAATTTATGTATGGGTGTTAATTTGGGTGACGTTGATCCGCCAGGTCGGATACATATACGAAGGAATGGGCGGGCGAAAGCGTTCGTGCAGCATGGGTCAGAAATCACGTGCGATGTTGTGTGTCTGTACTTACCTTAGTGTAGGGGGAGTGAACATGAACAAAGGGCTACTCCCCACCATTGTTAAAGGACAACTATACTGCCCCACTACACTTTCATTAAACTACCCAAACCAACAAGAGTGAGGACCTGAGGTTAAGTCAGGAGCGCTGCAAGGGGGAGAACATTGCCTCCAGTGCGTTCCCCTTTCAGTAGAAGTCAATGCCAGTTGTGCTCCTTTGATTGATTTATATTAGACGGGATGCTGCACCCTAAGCGGATTTTCAACTGTCTCATGGGCGCTTGGCACTGGGTTTAGGTTCACGAACCATTTCCAAACGTAGGGACAGATTTACACTTAAGGAGCCTGTAGGCCCCAAAAGCCTGGTGCCCTTAGACCCACCCTAAATACAGACCTCAGCCATTTCCTCTTATTTGGGATGAAATAGACTATAACGGGGTGGTTTGACCAATGGCTGTCAGGGCATAATGGTAAATCCGGGCGTCTGTGGCTGTGCTGATAGTGAAACATTTCAGCAGTAGAACATCTGGAACCAAAATTCGTCTGTGTAAATGAAGGAATTGTAATTCCCACGTCTCCGGCTTATTTCTACTTCTCCATCGACTCCACTATTGGGGAAGGTTAAGGGTTAGAAACATTTCTTTCATTCATTCCTTTCATTCTGAGGGTGGGAGGGATTGGAATCACTGCTTACTGGTTTCATTTCTTGGTAAACCTTTACATGTAAAGGAAATGCACCTCCCAGAGCACAGCTAGGGGATGACACGGAAAGAGGAACTGCTCGTGTTTAAATGGGTGGTCTGACCCTCCATATCATTTCACTTTAGGTTTTTATAATAGTATTAACTTTCTATTCGGCCTCTCCCACCTTCTCTGTAGATCTTGTGTTGTAATCCCAGTAGACCTGCCTGGTTATCATGAAAATATCTGATGGTTGGAGATAACTATATTAGAAAATTGGATTGTAATAAAGAGCGATACAGTACAGGAATTAAACAGAAAGGGGGCTGTGGGAGCAATCCTATGGCAACATCATATAAACATATAGTGGATGTGCTACTGATCTGACCAAAACATTAACAAACAAAAAAGGAGTTGATCAATGCACATTCCTGGGCCCCATATACTATCATAATATCTATGCTAGTGCAAACAGTAAAAACATGGGGGTTTAGTTGCAATTTTATGCATGAAAGGTGAAAAGCCTTCCAACCACATCAAGGTAACCCCAGTATGGAAGGTCCTAACAAATTACCTTGGGAATTTATCGGGCTGACACTCCCTGCTTGTAACTAAAAACCCCAGTTGCACATAAATTATGATAGTTATGGGGCCCAGGAATGGCATATTGATATATACTATGTATATTTCATCAGTACTGAATTTGTTATGTTATCACTATACATTGTATAGTACTAATCTTTTATTATAAGCTATAGATATTTATGGTTTGTTTAGGACCGGGACAGTTGAACACAGGACCAACTGCTTCCACACATTTTAATGATTGATAATGTAATCTATAATACAGGAAGCCTGTGTTCTTTTTTTAAAACTTGTTTTATTTGTGTACAACATTTAAACACAACACTGTCCGTAAGTATGAAATGAAGACAGACGTATGGTTAAATCCTTTACCATGTGTGTACTTATTTGATTGGTAAAGAAAAACTATTAAATAGTTATCCAATAACATATTACAACTTACGGTAGAGTTGGGTAGAACAGGAACAACACCAATCTCGGTTTACAAATACAGTAAAACACCAATCACATTCAGTTATATGTTATGTCATACATGGCCGATTGGTGGGCAGCAAGTCAATTGTGATTATAGGGGAGTTAGGTATCTGGTAGACCTCGAATGAAGTCTCATCGTTTTCAGTTGTGGTAAATTGGTCCATAAATCCTCTATGTTTGAATATTCATTAATAAAGGGGTGGCTTGCGTGAACATTTCCCCCCATTTACGGATTTAGGGTCTCGGGGAAACATCCACTCCCGGGCTATAGTGCATCATCATAGAAAAGTAGCTCCTGTAGTAATAATAATAAGTGTAGCCTATCCAGTGTCTGTATCTGGTATAAGAAACCCAGAGTATATAAAGAAAGAGGAACAAACATTCTTGTGAACTTCACAATTATTCAGTGCAAAAAAATCAGAAACAACAGCTTTCGGGGAGCTACTGCCCCCTTCCTCAGGTAAGCTCCCCAAAACATTTTCTAGTGTTTTTGCACTGAATAATTGTGAAGTTCACTTTTGAGAAGTTTAGATGAAGTAGTATGCTCCTCTTACTTTTTATCCACGGAATACCTTGACCCTCTGGGTAGGGGGTGTGGAGGATTGCACTAACAGAATATTAGGCCAAGGCCAGCAGCAGTGTGTGCTAGAGTGCAGTTTAGCAAAGTAGCAAAAGAGGAACACCCCTTGTACGACTGGGTGCACAGTTGTCAGCCGGAAATATCTGACGGTTGAGGCAACTGGCCGCGACCGATCTCGATCGGAACTGTCGGTAAATCACGCGCCGATCGTTCCCTATGTGGCTGTACAATGATTTGCCTCAACAGAGAAAAAAAAAGGTGTGGCGCTCCCAGGAAAATGTATTATACACTTCAGGACTTAGGTTAAACAATATCTTATGTAGCAATTTAAAAAAACTTGCCTTACGCTTTCGTGCTACATAGCACTTACTCATAGGCCGTATGCATGGCCTATGAGTAATTGCTATGGTATCACCCGCTGCTCAGCTGCTACTAATTATTAACGTCTGTCTGTGTCTCTGGGACCTTGTGTTTGGTGGATTTTTCAGTTGTTTGCTCTATGTTTGTACAATCGGTTGCGGCAAACTGTTGCCATGGACTACTACAAAAAGGGTAGTCGTTCACAGCGGGTAATACAGGCCTGTAAGTTTAACTTCAGTGGGGGGGAAGATCCGGCAAGTTAATAAGGGAACTAGAGTATGTTTCAAGGACTGACATTAAAGTAGTAACCGCCTGGATTTAGGAGGAATAGATCTTGTCAAACTAACTTGCTTGGCTTTTATGGGAAAGTAAGTAGAAATTTAGACTCTGGCATAGCAGTAGATGTGTTTACTTGGATTTTGCAAAGGCGACTAATGTAAAGCTGAGGTCTGTTGGTCTGGGGAGTCACCTTTGTACAATGGATAGAAAATTGGTTTATGAATAGGATCAAGAGAGTAGTTGTAAATGGGGCTTCATATTATGGACTAAAGTGCTAAGTGGGGTGCCACAGGGTTCTGGTGTGGGGCCGCTTCTATTTAATCATTTATTAATGATTTGAAGTGGTATTGTCAGCAAGGTTTCTGTGTTGCTGGAAAAGTACAATTATGTACGCTGGAGAAAAGGCGCTTGCGTGGGGATATGATTACTGTGTATAAATACATTTACGGGCCATACCATAAACTGGGGCATTGTTCACCAAAGAACATGTCAGAGGACACGTGGACATCCCTTAAGACTTGAAGAAAAAAGGTTTAGGCTTCAAGCTCAGAAAGCGTTTTTCACTGAGAATGGTAAAGCTATGGAACTGTCTTCCAGTGGACGTTGTTACGGCAGGTTAATTGGTCAGTTTCAAAAAAAGCTGGATGAGTTTCTGCAAACAATGAATCTTGCAAGTTACTGGTATTGATACATAAGTTGAGTTGATCCACGGAAATTTCCGATTGCCACTTGGAGTCAGGAAGGAAGTTTTTCCCCCTTCATAAATCTGGATCAACAGTTAGGCAGAAATGAGGATATTGCTAGATGGGTTGGACTGGATGTCAGTATGTCTTTAGTCAACCTCAAATACCATAAACTATTGCTGCGACAGACAGTCATTTGTCCAACCAAGCGATTTCTTGCAGTGAACGATCAGTCGGGACAAAAAGTCCTATGTGTTTACCCAGCCCAACATTATCTGTGAGATTGTTACAATATCGATCTCCTACCATATACATGCTGCTGCGAATGTCGCCAGTCTAGGGCACGGTTCCTCACTGGCTGTGCCAGGACATACTGTGTGAATCACAATAGCCAGAGGTGTGCCTTGGAATTTGGTAGTGGAAAGTATAACTATTGTATATAACAAATATATATCCTGATAACATTTCAACATAGTCAAGTAGTGTTTTTTTGCATTACATTGATGTGAATACAATATACATTGTAAAATGCATAAAATATGGGTAATTAAAACTTTAAATCCAAGGTTAATAACACAGGTACGCCTTAAGAAAAAATATGCATTGCCAAGTACTCCTCGATCTAAAAAACTTTGAGAACCTCTGGTCTGGGGAATCTTTAGTTATGCCAAGGTGGAAAGTCCCCACAAGATTCCATTCAGTTTAAATACACAGTCCACCTCCTTTCAATTTTACATTTCTGTAAACAAAGTGGGGTACCTCCCCAGGTATTGTGTTATAGGAGATTCTTAAGCTGGGTACACACAGTAACGATAAAGCCCCGATACCGTCGGATCCGACGGTATCGGGCTTTATCGTTACTGTTGTACGTTCGTTTCCCGAACGAGCGCGTGCCCGCCGAACGATCGGGTCGGCCGTACGCTATAGGAGTCTAGCGCGGCCGATGGAAACACACAGTCCCGAGGGTTCTCCCTATAGGGGAGATGCTCGGGAATGTGTGTATACAGATCTTTGAAAGATGGCAGACAGGATCTTGCAGATCCTGTCTGTCATCTTTCGAAAGTCGTACTGTGTGTACCTAGCTTAAGAATGGGAGGACAGTATGCAGTCAGACTAAAGTTTGATGCGGTTGCCTGAACTGTAGCAAATCACTAACAAGAATCTGCCCGCAATTAGCAGGAAAACTCAATGTATATAATGGGAAGCTTTGTCCTCCTAGAATTTTAAATGCTGGAAAACATATAAACAGGAATAGGAAATGAAATCTAAAATGGCTTGAAAATCTTTGGAAAGGGGATTGCTGTTACAAGTATAGAACATGATGCAGGCTGCATTGGTTCCTTTGTAGCTATACAGTATTTAATGAACTAGTACTTGATGCATGTAGATTTCACACGAGTATGATTTAAGGAATGGAAACTGACTTAGTACGTAGTTTTTACAAGTATAGAAACAACATGGCACAGCACTTGGAGAAAGATAAATAAGTGAACTTTCTCTTGCACAGCTCTGTGCAGTGTGTTTCTCAACAGTGTTCCTATTTAAAGGGAGGTGTTGGATTGTAGGGAATCTTTAAAAATCTTATTATTTCATGACTTAGTACAGATGTACAAGCACCGGACAAACGTCCGATCTGCGCACTTAACGTACCCGTATAGATGTTCTGTCAGGCATCCACTGTGGTCGAACTTGGCAGATTAACAAGTGATGCCCAACCAATCGTCCATACACGTATCATTCGTGTCACGCCGTTCATTGGATGCTTGTTGGACGCTGGTCGTGTGTAAAATCGCACGACTGTACCAGCCTACTATCATTTGAATATATTAGAAGAGTGTCTAGACCGGCCTTGTATAACATGATGTCACTCATGTAAGATTATACAAATTGACTGTAAAGCAGGTATACAGGAACCAATCACAATTGTACAATAGTATGCTAGGAATGATCCGATAAACATTTTCCTATCTCCCGATAAGGCTGTAAAAGGTGACAATCAGGCGATCGCCTACAAGATCAATAATCATACCATATTGTACTACCAGAGATTGGATTGTGTATGGGCCCCTAAGATCTGTGGCCAATTTTATCCAAGGTTGAGTGAGAGATTTCCAGTGATGTGTATGAATGAAACTGAGTAAAGCCTATTATAGCAGCCAGCTCAATAAACTGACAATGGAAATAGGTTCCAATATAAAACCATCAGGTCAGATTAAAGTCCAGCACCTTCTATAAACCTAGCACCTACAGTAACAATCTGTACAGACTGCACTAGGTGATACATGATGCATCAGTTCTAGGACTTTCCCCTATTGGTCAAACCCCCCTCCTGGCTACGCCTTCAGGTGACCTCTATCATGAGTGATTAATAAATTAAGCACAGCTGGGTGTGGTGTTGTATCTTACTGATAGAGACACAGAGTTACAGACTGGGTAAAGGAGCATGGATTTGTTTAATGTGATGGTGAGTTGGGTACTGAATATTGTCACTCCTTGGATATCATTGTCTTATCATTAAAAAATGTTTTAATAAATTATTAATGAGTAAACTGTAGTTTAACGTTATCTGCTGGTGAGAGAGATTGGGGGATCTGAGGTGCAAGCGTCTGGCTAGGTGGTCTACATAGTTGCAGGCCATGTTTGGTTTTGTTCTAAACCATCCTCAGAAATGGTTCTGAGCTTTGGGCTAAGGTGAGCATTAAGGTCCCACTGCATGGATAGAGAAATGCAATGCGCTTGTGGTCTATTGTACATTTTCTTTATTTTTGTTATTTTGTTACTGTACAGCACTGTGTCCCCAAGTGCGCGTTATAAATAAAACATAATACAGACCTACTAAGCTGGTGTCGCCGCACTGGTGTCCGCGTTTGAGCTTTTTTTCTACATTCCCATAGACTTGAATTGAAGCACAAAATGGACACCAATGGACAAAGCCGTGGCATGCGATTGATAAAAGGTTCAGGTAACACACATAGTGAGGACTGGACATCCATTTCCATTAAATGAAGCTTTGTGCAGATAGAAACGCGCATATGGGACCTTAGTATAGGGAGCATTGCAGATTTGGGTTGAAGAGGTTGGGATTGGGGGTCAAGAAATGGTAAGGGTCAAGGATAGGGGTTGTAGGTGTGATTATTTGGGGTTGAAAAAAAAACACCCACCCTTTTGGAAGAGCATTCTAACTTGATTTCAGGCTTTCCCCCTTTGCCATTTTAGATGTATGGGGCATTGCAAGTCCTTGTGCTGGTGTAGTGCAGCAATGAGTGGTGGAATGATTTTTCCTGTTTATGGAATCAGCTTGTGGACTGAACAGCCTAATCCACTGGATCTTCTGTCAAAGGCTACATTCAATGGATGGCATGCGGCTGTTTGTACAAAAAACAAAACACTGTGCTGCTGTCTGTTGAAAGCAGCCAAAGGGATAACGTAGTCCAAGTGGCTGAATTATGGTTATATTATTTTGTACACGGTAATCAATACTGTGGCCTTTTACATCCAGCACGCATTGGTGTGATTTATCGGTCTTAGGTGAGTTTGCAAGACTTCCTGGCGTTATAAAAAGAAAAGAGCGACCCTTCTAAAAGATTTTTCAGTTTGTTACACTGATCCAGGCAGTGCTCCTTTTTTATGCCAGTGTAATAAAGCTGTATGTAACAAAGGAAAGGGGGGCCCAGGTGTAAATCCTGATCGGGGCCCATAGTTCTGTAGCTACGCCACTGACCATAGGGTCTCTATACGGGTCCTGCAAACAGGAAGTCTTTGGTTGCATTTACAAGACACAATGCTGAATGGGCAGGTTAAGCTCATTGGGATTGAAAATTATTTTTTCTTAAAAGCATTGTATTTGCACTGAAACTTCCCCTTTAAGCTAGTCATACACTAACTCAATGGTACGTGGAGTTAAGCAGAGGTTTTACCTTCCAACATTCTGTGATGTTCCTGGCCATTGTTTGCGAGCAAAATGACCAGGACAGGTGGCTGTCAGAATGTTGTATAAACAATGATAGTTTAGCACTCCCTCCTTATAATTTATGTAGTTGGAAATTCCCCAAAATTTAGGTGATGCATTAAGGAAAGATTTGCATTGCACAATAACATCCCTTTAAGAGACAGGAGCGACACCAAGTTTCTTAAAGGCTCTTGCATGCACCTAAATAAACACTTCAGACCAACTGGTAAAATTACCATCAATACTTATATTCAAAAGGCACATAGTGTATAGTTCAAACATATCCCTCCCTCTTAACCCTGATAAAACCCCAATATAACACCACACATGTACAAATATTGCCGCAGGCAAAGGAGCATGAATGCTGGCGTGGAATAATGCCTGGCATTTTTGTATGCATGTATAGTGTGGGATATTGAGGGTTATGGGATGTGTGAACTATACAGCTATCCATACTGGTTGCTTTGAAGTGGTGCGAGTGCCTTTAAAGGAACTTGATGTTGCTATCCTATCCCCTTTCTGCTGTATTGCAATAGGTAAACCACTTTGGGCCACTGAAAAAACACTGCAGACAGACTTGTACATACCCCTGGCACATAATTCAGTTGAGTCCAGCCTGGCCCAAATTGGTTTTGGGCATGCAAGTTGGCACCAAAGTCTGCAAAATAGCCATTTAGCCATTTGAATAAGAAACTGGTGTATTGCAATAGGTAAACCACTTTGGGCACCAAAGTCTGCAACATAGCAATATTTGCACATTTGAATAAGAAACTGATGTATTGCAATAGGTAAACCGCATTGGGCCACTGAAAAAAAACTGCAGACAGACTTGTACATAACCCTGGCACATCATTCAGTTGAGTCCAGCCTGGCCCAAACTGGTTTACCTATTGCAATACACCAGTTTCTTATGCAAATGGCTAAAATGGCTATTTTGCAGACTTTGGTGCCAACTTGCATCAAATGGCTAAAATGGCTATTTTGCAGACTTTGGTGCCAACTTGCATGCCCAAAACCAATTTGGGCCAGGCTGGACTCAACTGAATGATATGCCAGGGGTATGTACGTGTCTGTCTGCGGTGTTTTTTCAGTGGCCCAAAGCGGTTACGGAAATGGATCTAAATCTAGAACTAAATTGGATCTATATCTAGAATTAAATGGGATACTTAATAGACCCGGTCTTGCAACTGGAAGAAGGGACCTTTACGCCCAGAAATGTACATTGGTTGAATGTATGCTTGTTGGGCTACTGTGGGTAGTACGGTCCGATATTCTATAGAACCGTATTCCATTGGAGGTTGTGATGAACACTCATTGAATTAAAAAAAAAGAAACAAAGAGTGTGAATGTTACTGGTATTGAAAAAAGCTGGAGTTGACCCAGGGATATTTCACTTGCCCAAAGTCTCTGTTTAATGGAGACATTTCAAGTAAAGAAGAAATGTAGTCTCCAAACAATATAGGGTATAGGGAAAAGGATTCTGTCTTATCTTCAAAACAAGCCCTGGATCACAGCTCTAAGTGCATCCTGTGAGAAGTTAAGGAGTGATGTCACCAGCACCAGTGGCAAGCGCAGGATTTTCAAGGGGGAGATTCCTAAATGGGTTACCACTGAACAAGCATCGGTGAACACTGTCAGTCGCCCGTTTGCCTGGATCAGATGAAGGGACAATTTGACATGCCAGTAAATCATCACCGATTGTGTGGTCCATAGGAGACATTTGCCATGGCCGACCACTCAATATCGGCGAACGGTCGGGACAGAAATTTTGTCTTTGTGTATACCATCTAACGTTCTGTTTTACAGAGAAATCAACATTTTCACTACATTATCATTAGCGTCTTTCAAAGAGCTGTGACACGGACAGTGGATCTGCCAGAAATTGCTGAATTTTGTTGGTATCGGGACCTATCAGGCAAGACGGAGATAGATAGATAGAATATAATGTTGACAGTCGCTATACAACCACCTACATGATTTCCTAATGTCCCTATTCCTGCTCACTAAGCTCCATCACAGTTTAGTAGGTACAGTAAGTAATGTACATAAACCCAGTCTCAGAAATTACCTCAGGCAGCTGCAGGGTTAATGTTGATACAGATCTCTATCACTTATTATTAGTTATGCTGCTGTCAATCACAGGACAGACTGGATACATTCTTGAAACATACAAATGCTGCTTCTCACTCACAGCTCAATTAACAATGTAACAACCTAAATAACAATCTATGTAACAATCTATGGGCACCAGGAGAAGTGGAGCAGCAGACTGCAATGAGCAGGCAGAAAGGAGGGGGGATTCCAGGCACCAGTAATCACCCCCTAAACACGCCCCTGAGCACCTTCTTCAACGTCACTTTCCCTGCAGTCTTATGGCTCGTACACACACTCAATTTCCGAGCGAGGAATGACCATTCCTCAGTGGCCGTTCGTTGATCCGCCTGGCGTATCGGTGAACAACCCCAGACCGAACACTTACACACGGACGATTCTCGGACGAAACGGCTGTTTGTTGCGTGTAGCGTTTGCCCGCTGGGGGTCGTTCCTCACTAGGAAATTGAGCATGCGTATGAGCCTTTAGCCTGCACATACCAGACCTGCAGGCGCAGAGCTTGATTAATGGCATACTGCACTATTTAAGGATTAAGACATTGAGGGGATGGGCAATGATGACCTACATTGTGGTAATAGTTTGTAGGGATAAATATTCATTTTATTGAATAGCTTCATTATTTACATTAGTAACATTAAGGATATACCACACCTCTTGCCTCTTCAAAAGACAATAATACTGTCAATTTCAAAATTTAAAAATGTAAGAGCTGAAAAAAAAATTGTTATTAAAGTTGCACTAATGGATTCAATATCGGTGAGCGCAACTTTAACTGGGCACAAGAGACCCCGTGCAACCATCGCTCCCAATTTAACGCTAAACGCTTTTAGTGTGAGATTAACCCACAGCCTCAAAGGTGATATTGAATATGCATAGGGAGATTTACCTAGAGAGATGGCGGTTCTGGGTAAACATCCCCGATTGTGGTTTTTTTCCTCCGCCAGGTAATTCGGAAGTTCCCTCCCCGCCTATATTGCTGCGGCACTGATATAGCCTTTCCTGTTTGCAGTGTCTGGGGAGGTTGGGGGGATAAAATCTCATTGGTGCTTGAGTTAACTTTTAAATAAGAACACAGATGTAGGGTGCATGATAACACTCTTAATAAGCCACATGGGTAACAAAATGTGCACTGCAACGTCAATTCTGCATCTGTTTAGTAAAATTGCCCCATTGTAAAGGGAAAGATCTGTTTTAGCCAGCACAGTATACTGAATTCAGGATAGTGGGGATATTGTTTGTGATTCGGGCTGTGTGTAAACATGTTACACCAGCAGCACACACACATTTGGTTATGTGAGGGACGCTGGGCAACAGATGGTATGAAATCATATGAGGGAAATCCAAAAGAAAAATTCAGTTTTTGCATCTCTAGTCATCACCCCTCACCATGTTATGTGGCTCACTTGGTTGAGCCCTGCAGATGAGAGGGATGGAATGTGATATTTATTTGGTGGGGGTGACCTTGTTTTATTTATTGACTTTCTGGCTCAGGGAAAAGAAGGATTTGGGACCATGACTTGAGTTTATTATTCTTTTATAAGTCATGGTCTGAATCCTTGAATCCCATTCAAGTGTTTAATCTTCTTTTAAAGCAATTAAGTTTTGAAGTGAACAAGTAGCAACCCTGCATATGGCATATGTTCAGTTGGCATCGTTGATGATCCGTGTTGTTTGCGTGTTCGCACGTCGATACCTATCTTTAGACTATTTAGCTAATGGGCTCTTGTTTATATGTATTTAGAAATATGTCTTCACTGCTTTTTGTCTCTTCCTTTCTTAGTGCTAGCCGACGACTGTGCGGCCTACATTGACTCTGATTTCCGTTTCCATGCAAAGCAGGTCTGCACACTTTCATATTGCTATGGAACCTGCTTGAATAGATACTGCAGTTTGTTTCCTGGGAGCGAATTGGATCAGTCTCAGATCCTGTGTGTGGTTAGCAAGTAAGTACCAGTGCCACGTGTGCTAAATTTGTTTATTAATAACGTATAAGTGGGTATTGAGAGCAGCCAATGCACATACTTCCTTACCATAGCCACTTCCTTACCCATAGCAGCGGAGGCCTTACAGACATCCACACTAACTGATAAGGAACGTCAGCGTGATACAACACCATCTAACACAGAGGATAAGACGAAAGAATTCCTCCTGGCTATACTGGACACTAACCACTCTGCTAGAAGAAGTGAAGTCTGATAGATCATTAATCCGACAAGATATAAATAAGCTTAGATAGATGGTGGGGGAAACGGAGGACACAGTCTCCACAATTGAAGATACAATTGCCTGTATGAACCTTAATATTAACCAGCTAACCCAGGAACAAGTGCTGCATGCGTCACAGAGGCAAAATCTTAGATTCATTGGGTTCCCTGAGCGAGCAGAGGGACAAAATCCAGCAAACTTTCTGGAAACCTGGTTAAAAACATTATTTAAAAGGACAACTCCACACTCTTAAGAACTTATTTTAGAAAGAATGGCCTCTTTAAAATATGTTGATATATCATACTTTGTCACTTACTAACTGGAAGAACCAGGAAGCAGAAACAGGGGAAACAGGACATTGTGCAGGATTTCAGGTTAGACTAATATATTTCACATTTCAAACTATTACAGTTTAGTGTTTTGGGGGGTGATTTACCTGTATGTTAGTTTTCATTTTGGGGCTGGACTTGCCCTTTAAATATAAAGGCCTCGCCAGTATATTTGCGATAGAGAGCGCGCACAGGATCCCTTACACAACTACTTAATGCAAGAGACAGGGATATAATCCTGAGATTGGTCCGTACTATGGGAGACTTCACATTTTAAAAAACAAATATCAAGGTCTTCCTGGGCTTTTCATTGGACTTACAAAAAAAGGAAAGCTACCTTTATGAACGTTAAGACTCCAACAAGCAGGCCTCTGTAATAGTATGACCTATCCTGCCAGATTGAGGGTGGAGGTCAATGGGAATGCAATATTCTTTGAGAACGCCAAGGCAGCTACAGACTGGCTAGACTGACGCTAGAGAAATACTAATCATTCAAGTGTCAATTACACACCCGGATACTATATCTGAGCTCATTAAAATGTTACACATCATACCGAGTGAATTACCATGGATTGGGACTAATGGGGGGTAAGAAATTTAAACTGTAATATGGTTACACATATTAGAACAGTATTGTGGAATGTCATGGGTCTTGGTAATCCTGAGAAAAGACTTATCATTTTTTTTTGCAGGAAATCCATCTCCATAAATATTAGAAAATCTTTAATCCACTGTCTTATTAGCCATGATAATTCAGGCACATTGGATGCTAGAAGAGTATTTGACTCAATAGAATGGCCATACATATGGGAACGCCTAAGGAGATATGGATTTGGTCCCAAATTTATCAAATGGATAAAATTATTATATGCACATCCAAAAGCAGCCATACGAGCAAATGGTATGACCTCTGCATACTTCACAAACCATATAAACCACGGTGGCTCAGTGGTTAGCACTGATGCTTTGCAGCAATGAAGTCCTGAGTTCGAATCCACCCTTAGCACTCCGATTTCCCCCACAATCATAAAGATATACTGATAGGCGGCAGGGCCTGAATATGTATCCGTGTAATTGTAAAGCGCAACAGAAGATGTTAGTGCTATAAAAATCCACAATAATATTAATATTGAGGGACTTAAAGGACAACAATATCAAAAAAACCAGCATCACCCCCATTACATGTCCACACTTCCAGCAGCTGAAATCACTTACTCACATTTACAGCCGTGCTGCCCTCTCTTAGATATCACACAGCAAATATGAGTGCTAAAAGCCCGCCTCCTAGATGGCCCAGGGCCATGATTAACAAAACACTTGTCATTGGCTGGTGGGAATGTCTGTTACAACCTCTCTCCTCCTCCTCTGACAGTCAAACAAACTTGAAATATCCTGTTGCTAGGATACAGCCTACATAATCAAGCTGATAAAGTATGGGTGGAGAAGTGTTTTCTCGCATGCTAGCTTTGAATGGCAGTTAGAGGCAGACAAAATTGTTATGCCTCCTTGCATGGCTAATTGAAGGCAGAGAGAGGCACGAAATCAGGAAAATAATGGGGAGGGCTGCATACCTTAACTCTTTCTAAAGCAATTTTTTTTTTTTAAATGCATTGAGGCAATACAGTTTTCCTTTAATTTAGGCCCTATGTTTTACTCCTCAGTATGTATCCAGATGACAAGATCCTCTATCTATCTGACCCCAATGAATCTCTACAACAATTACACAAGACTATTATGGAATTAGGCCCCTTCTCTGGACTATGTATTAATTTGGACAAATTTCCCCTAGACAATAACCTACAAATCCCATCTCTGTTTAGCACACTAGTGCCAATAGTTAGTATCTAGGTATTATGATAACACACTCTACTAAAGAATTCATAGCCCAAAACATATCTCCTCTGTTAGACCTGGTTAAAAAAAAAAACACAGATTTGGAAACAATTCCCCATCGATCTCTGGGGGAATATTGCATTGATCAAGATTGTGCTCCCAAAGATACCATACATTCTGCAACATAGTATGGTATATATACCAAAAACATTCTTTAAACAATTAGACAGTATCCTACTGTCTTTTTTGTGAGCAGCTGTAAGAACCAAGGTTCTTACAACTCCCCAAATCCCAGGCTGGCATTGCTCTACCCAATTTCTACCCCTACTATTTGGCAAGTATTTCATGGCCTGGGTGAAGAAACCAACATTAAAAATCTTTACAGTCATTTTATTCTATATAATCTTTTTCAATAATACAATTTACAAACATTTACATTTTTTTTATAGAGCACTGTACACATGTGCAATCGTGGGTTAGGCAGTGACACACGATTGGCAGCCGAATGGCTGTTTTGGCTAACTATTATTTGGCACTAGATATAGGTGGGAAAATATTTGGTTCAGTTTAAGAATATAAGGGCATCTATAGTGGAATCTATACTAGAATGACTGGAATGACCCATTACTGGAAACTATATTTATTCCCAATTATCAGTGTACCAATTATTTGTTGTCTGAAAGAGTCCTCCAGATATTCCTGCAGAAAAATATAAACTACTTATTCACCAATGCAGCTTATATTTTCTACAAACAATGACTGGTGGGCTGCCAATTGGTTTATCTCTCCTTATGTTGGTTAGAGGGAATATCAGGCTGGGGTCTGTCTGTGTGTACCAGAACTAGAGCTTCATACATGAACCTTAACACAAAGGATTATGAAATATATCTGCTTATCTCTATAGTATTGTTTTTTTTCTAATAAAGTGTTTTGTTTGAATAGTTTTTGGGTGGTCCTTGGAACTGGTATTCTCATCGCCATCCTATTCATAGCTGGACTCATCTCCTGTATTTGCAAATGCTGTTGTTACTGCTGTGAGACACACCAGAGTAAGTATCTTCTACAGGACAGTCTGTAATGACAGCACTCAAGGAAGCTAAATGGTCACATGACCTTTGCCCCTTTTAAATTAAATATCAATATTCATTTTCACACTGTGAAGTAGATTTTCTAACAGAAAAAAACACCCTCTGGCTTATGCAGAGAACTAGAAATGGCCAGGGTCATTCTAACTCCTTAAAATATCTATCTATCTATCTATACTCCTTAAACTATAAGGGATCAAAGGATTTAAAGACCAAGATTTAAAGGGCATGTCCACCCCAAAACTAAAATTTGTCTGTTGGTCCCACTGTGTAGTGTAAAAAAATCTGTACCTTTTTCCTCAGCTTCTTGTGGTTGTCCTACAGTGCCTGCTAAATGTTTAGGAAACTGAAGAGTAGGAGCCTTCCTGTGTGTAATCCAGTCCTCCTGGAGGACTCTCGCATGCACAGGGGAGCTCTCCTCTCTCTCCTAACCTCTCTCTGCAGTAAATTTAAAAATAAGAATAACATTTTCTGTGGTGTAGGGGACTGCTCCAACCCTAAACCATATGGTTATAACTTTAAAGGGCACACGGAAACAGACTTACCCAATTTCGTTCCCTCAGCTCTCTCAGTAGCCAGCAGCCAATCACAGACGTGGCTGCCGGTCCGGTCCCTATTGCTCCTCTGTTCCCAAAAGAAGCAGCAGAGGCAACGTGGGTAAGTCTGTTTCTGGGCACTTTTTTAAGTTAAAGCCCTAGCGTTAAGGGTTGGTGTTATATTGTTATATTTTGGGGTGGAGATACCCTTTAATGTTTAACATAAAAAATAAACGTTCAAATACATATTGAATGTGCAAATACATCAAACAACCACATCATCTTAAATGTTGATAAAGAGAACAGCCATATGTGTATCTAAATTAACCAACAATATTTTCGCTTTCCAGATGGAGGATATGTAATGAGATCAATCAGCAACAATGTGGCAGTGACCAATGTTGTTCCTCAGCAGCCAACTTATGCCATGACAATGCCACCTGTAGCTTACCAACCAGTTGCAGCTTATACAGATATTCAGCAGCCCCCACCGCCCTATCCAGGTGATGTTGGGAAAGGCCCATGGTAAGTAAATCACAGGAATACAACACGTTACATTTGTACATTTTTTAATTCTTGGTTTTCTTCAGTCTATAAGGTTTATTGCTTTATCTAACACACTTTCTTGGGATGTAAATGGGATACTAGATAACACATATGCAGGAAAAGCCTTATAACACTATAGTCTATTGTCTTTCAGAAACTCTCACTACAACAGTAGTAGCTCAAATAAGCCAAATACCACAACTTCCCAATATTTCAATTGATTTCCATCCCAGTCTTAATCAGGGAGATTCAATAAAAGTTCTTATCGCTTAAAATGGTGATAATGTTGCCCCAACCAATCAGATCTTATTTAACATTTTAAAGCTAACATCTGATTGGTTGGGGCAAAATTAGCACCATTTTAAACGATAAGAACATTTATTGAATAACCCTGAATGTGTCCTGTCTGTCATGCAGTGTATGTGTGGCTCCAGTTTCAGTCTGCTTGCACAGAGAGACTTTGGTCAGTGTAGAAACATACTGTAACTACTTACACAGCGTACAATGTCTTCTTAAACATCCATGCTTCTAAACCGACCAGGGCTGCACATGTTAGCTGTTTTGCAAGTAAATAAAGCAAAGTAGTCAATTAGCATCAATAACTTTACTCTTAATGTATTGGAGCGTCTGTAAACAATGTTAGATGGTGCCCTTTAAAACCAAATAAAGTACCATCTAACAGAGGTATCTAAGTGCTTCACCTGCCCTTTTGTAAGCATATATATGGTAACATACCTGGGGAGATCATCTTAAAGGAGATAAAAAGGACTTGAATTAATAGAAACCTTCTGATATTACATGAGTGTCACCAAGTCTACTAATATACAATAACAATAATTATAACTAGAAAGGGAAAGTTTAAGTATAAACTTTGAATTTGGCTTGAAAGGCCGCATTTCGAAAGGGAATGTGTGTGTCTGTGTTTTTAATATTGCTATAGGTATGGAAAAGGGCATTTAGATTTTAATAATGAAGTCTGACAATACATTAATACATACTTTAATTATTGTGTGTATGGGTGGGGTGGGAGCCGGAATGCATCAGTAGGTGTGTGTGTCTGTGTGGTGTTTTTTTTGATGATTTAGGTATGGTGGCCAAGGAAACAGAATGGTGGGTGGGTTGGGGTGTATCAGAAGTTATGTGTACCTGTGCCTGTTAAGGGTTAGAGTAGCCTCCGACCCAGGTGCAGCTCATTAAGAAAATGACAGTTGGGCTTTTATTGCGTTTGATGGTTCTACCATTTAAAGGGCATGTCCACCCCCAAAACTATAATCCCCCCAACTACTGGCCCCACCATGTAGTGTAATAAAATCCTTACCTCACATCCCAGCTCCATAAGGTTCTCCTGTAGTCCCCCCCCCAAAGTCCCAAAAACTGCCCACCAGGAGGATAGCAGAGTCCATATAGGACTCTGCCTCCTACTTGGCCTCCGGGAGAAGTTTGACATTCGTACTGCAGCCCTTCTCCCTCCCCCTCCCTCTCAGGATTCCCTCCCCCTAGCATAAAACCCTTAATATATAGGATTCCCCGTCCCCCCAGCCCCAACCGCTCTAATACTTTTAGAAAGCTCCACAAACTGTACTTACCTTCCCTCTTTCCCCCGCCGAAATGAACTCCCAGCAGCCGCGTCCGTGATTGGCTGCCGGTCCCGCCCCTCTGCTTGCATTTTCTCGCAAGCAGAGGGCCGGCAGCGCAGCGGAGAAAAGAGGGGAGGTAAGTAAAGTTTGGGGAACTTTCTAAAAGTATAAATATAGTGGTTGGGGCTGGGGGGACAGGAGGAATCATATATTAAAAATTAATTTTTAGGGTGGACATACCCTTTAAAGTCTATGGCAAGAAATGGCTGTAAATATGGCAATAAATTAGAAATGCTTTAACGAATTCCTAGCACACTACTCCTATATGTCCTACATGTTTATACTGAATTCCGTGTCTGTAGCTCGAAAACTGTGGGAGAAGATACAGAGGCACATTTATTAACCCACGATATAGAAAATGCTATTGTATAGGCGATCATACAATTATGATCCTAAAACACCAAATTGTGATAATGCGCCTACAGAAATATGGTCCACAGTCCAATAGGGTGTATTAAAGAGATGAAAAAAAATATAGAAAGAACAGTAATTTGTTTAATAATACAGAATAAACCATTGTATACAATCAATTGCATTGTTTAGTATTTGAGGTTGAATAAAGACAAATGTCCTTCTAGTCCAACCTACTCAGCATTACCTTATATGGCACAATTTTCTCAAATGGTGTGACTCCAGATATTGGAAAACTACAACTCCCAGCATTTCTTAACTATGAAGGGAATCCTGGTGGACTTGCTCGTCTCCCAAATACTGCAACGCAACTGTGTCTCTCCAATCAGCTTCCTCTCACCCTTGTGCGTGAACATCACTTTGCCAAGATAGTCAGGCTTGTGCATGGGAGCGTTATTTTGGGGATGTAGTGTCCCTTTATGTATAATCCGGTAACCATATTAGCAGATTCACACTGTACACTCTCCCGTACTCATTATCTGTCTGTTTATTTTCGCAGGTGAAGAAATCTTGTTCTTATAGTGAAATTCCTTTGAAGTCTACACATTTCTTTTAATATCCGGCATCAATTTACTTCTCCTGCTCAAAGCTTTACTGAATGGCTTATAATTTTGGTTCTGCTAAAGAGCAAATAGAGGTTGGCCACTGTATGCCAAGCTATTGCAAATGTAGTCTCTTTATTCTCGTATTGTATATTATTTGGCAAAACAGTGAGGATTTCAAGGATTGGTGACATTCCTGATAAGATTCTAACATTACCAGTCAGTTTGCTGAGTTGTTTATTTTTGTGACTTTGTTTTTATATCGGCTCATAGAAATGAACATTTTGTTAAATTTTTATACTATATAGCAGTGATGTTGAACCTTGGCTACTCCAGATGTTTGGAAACTACAACTCCCAGCATGACTTTAGCTTCCAAACATCTGGAGTGCCAAGGTTCTACATCACTGCTATAAAGAATGTGAGTGGCATTGTTTAGCACTGAATTTATAAGAAACAGTTTAATGTGGTCTATGTACATATGTTTATACACCTCTTCTCTTTAAAATGAACACCAAGAAAATCAACATGATCTAATGCTGTATGGCTGCATGGAAATAAATGCATAATATATTTTTTCGATATCGATCTTTTATAAATAGGGACCATAGGGCCTTGTTTAGAAATGCATGGTATCGCAATTTAGCGATATTATATACGACCGCTGTCGTACAGTTACACTGAACATTTGTTAATTAATGAATGTTAATGAACATTCGTTATTGTTAATTTACAATCATTATTATTAATTTACGATAATGATAGAAATGTAACTATTTCCGATTGATTTAACTATCATTAAAGGCACGGTATCGTTAAAATGTGAAACCCGGCCTTTATAAATATGGCCCATAATCACCCAATAGGATTTCTGGAAAGTCTATTTTCATGTTTTCAATGTAAACAGGACTGACCTAAACAATGTACTATAAATATTGCAAATATGTAAATAAGTCTCCTCGCATTGTGGGAAATGGGAAGGAATGACCCACTGCTTTAGTACATCGTCTTTATTGTGTCTATAGCTGATATTTGCCGATCTCTTTATCTCTATACTTGTCCTTATATCATTTCATGGAGAACATGTGAATCTTTCCCTGAGGCATTAAAGGGCATGTCCACCCCCAAAACTATAATCCCCCCCACTACTGGCCCCATTGTGTTGTGTAGTTTAATCCCAGCTCCATAGGGTTCTTCTGCTATCCCGCCTCAAAGTCCAAAAAAACGCCCACCAGGAGTACTGCAGAGTCCATATAGGACTCTGCCTCCTGTCTCTCCTCCGGGAGAATTTTGCCATGCGCAGAAGAGCCCTCCCCCCCTCTCCCTCCCGATTTAGATTCCCTCCCCCTAGCGTAAAAATCTTTTTATGTAATAGTCTCCCTGCTCCCCCAGCCCCAACCGCTATAGTTTTAATATCAGAAAGTGCCCCAAACATTACTTACCTTCCCTCTTTCCTCCACCGCACTGAACTCCCGGCAGCCGCCTCCGTTATTGGCTGCTGCTCAGCCAATCAGAGACGCGACTGCCGGTCCCGCCTCTCTGCTTGCATTTTCGTGCAAGCAGAGGGCCTGGCAGTGTGGCGGAGGAAAGAGGGAAGGTAAGTAATGTTTGGGGCACTTTCTGATATTAAAACTATAGCGGTTGGGGCTGGGGGAGCAGGGAGAATATTATATTAAATATTTTTAAGAAGGGTGGACATGCCCAAGTATGTCAGTAGTACCGAGTGTAACTTGTATATAAGAACAATAAACATTAACATTCGTATCATGCTTTATCTTGAGTATTTGTTTATTTCAAAGATGACGGACAGAATCTGCAAGAAATATGTGCGCGCACTAGAGTATAGTTTTAAATACATGTACCTTGCACATGGAGGAGAGATCGCTTATTATCACCTCCCTATAAATAATAGAACGCCGGGATTAACCTCCCAGCGGTCCACTCACGGCTTCTCTTTGATCATGCGCTGTCCTGATCATGCTCCTATCTAATGCGCCAAGGGTAGCAGCGCGTTCAAGGCGGTGCCCCATCTGTAAGTAAGGTTTATTGCGGAAGCTGCACAGGATTATTAATTCAATGAAAATCAATGAGAGCTCTGAATCCAATAGGGAAATACTGTACATATTACTTTATACCATTATCACACAATTATTTATTTCATTCTTAACAGTTGTCAACAGTTGATTGGTTATATGTTAATTCATTTCCTTTCATCTACATGTTTATTGGTTGTATTAAATTCTTGTTACCATCAAGTCCCACCAAGGTCATCATCATCCAACAAGTTGATTATCCTTACAAAATCTCCCTTATATAGTTGTAATACCATCTTTCTAATATGTTTAATTATTTAATGTTCTCATCTTTTTCTTGTTTTCCAGTTGGCATGACTGGAAATTGGGCCTCATTGCTAAGTTTTATATATGTTTAAGTTTAAATAAAAAGGTCAAATTATTATGTTATAATAATTGAAGCAAGAAAACAGCTTATCTCCTAGGCTGGCCTTAAAAAAGTCATAGTTCCCAAAATGTTTATTTGAAAGGGATCACTGGGGAGAGTATAAGGCATTAGTGCTCCCTATGTTATTTCATTTCTTAGTGACATCTGTTTATAGGTGCTTCAGATGGCAAAACCAGATGCCTACGCTACACTGAAGATGGCTCAATAAAGCCGAATCTGGTCTGTGGCTTGCTCACTGATTTTGCATTTATCTTGTGGAATGCTATTAAAAAACCTTAGAAGATATCGCTATTCCTAAAGGGCTTCCATGGAAATTACTTGGGTAAGCAGCTCTGTACATTATTAAATACAGAGTATTCAAATGGGGATAAGTGCAAGCAATTATACAGATAAATAAAAATGACATAAAGTTTCATAGGTTAAGAATATCCCTTATCCCTTCCCTTATATATTATATTAATATATTTATATCTTCATAGGAGATTGCATTGAGTTTTTAGGAGATACCAATGAGGTGGGGGGTATAGGATATTACATATAGGAATGGTGTATATGTATGTGTGTACTATCTCACTATTACCATTTAAATAAATCTATATAAAGAATAGCACTGACTTATATTAGGTACAAGACAAAATATACAAACTACATAAACTTACTTAAAGAGCTGAGATTCCTATTTCAAAATAGAATGGTCAAAATGGGAGGTTAAACCACACCCCTGGGTCTGCTCCATGTGAACACTGAAAGGAAGTTTAATCCAAAAAAAGTCTGCTACACAGGATGTGATGTGTATTGTAATGGACATATACACCAAGGCTCCATATATACCACTTCCAGCCTGCAGGTGGCATTAGTGAGTAATAAAACACAAGACGCAACACCCTGCACTCTATATGGCTAGGAGGAGTGAAAGAGATAGAAGTGTGTGATCCCTTGCACAGTGTGATGATTGACTGCACCACAAGATCCTGTGTATAAGATCCTGTTACCACCTGTTGGGAGGACAGATTATTGGACAATTTACCTTATTGGATACAAACTCTGAGGCAACAGTTAAGTGTACACCAACTTACAAAGACACACAATATACAGGCATGGTCAATATTTAAAGTGATACACCATAGGCAGGGACTACTCCATCACTGCACATGTTATGTGTAGAAACTGTTTATGTGTTGTTATTAAATCATTGCAATACGTACTGTTAAATGTAATTAAAATGGGTTTATCTCTTTTAAAGAAAGTAAGTGCACTTTCTGCCAGACCACCAGAGTAACACACTGTGTGCCATACTACCCATAATCATTCCATAAAGCAGTGATCTGGTACAAATTGGTGGCATATCCAATATAAAGTTGCAGGGAGGCACACTCAGGTAAGAATTTTAACAAAGTTCCATTTATTAAAGGGACAGTTCAGTGGAAATTATCAATATTTGTTAAATTGTTAGTTTGTGTAATGCCTTCTTAGTTGCTGTTCCCTGCTGTTGACAGCAGTGAGCTGCCATTTCAGGTTCTAACAGTCCTTCTTCCCAGGATGCACCACATCCTTGGAATGTTCCTAACAGTAATTTCTACTGATTGGCTGTTGGATGGGTCAAACATGCTCAGATTTCTACTGAGCAACTGAATCAACCCAGACGCTGGGTCAAGGGCAAAACCATAATGGTCTCTACTAGGGGTCCTGCAAACAGGAAGTCAGTATTTCGGTTGCATTTATTAATATACAGACAAAATGCTGAATTGGCAGATTAACATGGTTGGGATGAAAAAATTCTGCTCTTTTTCTGAAAAGCACATGTATTTGCACTGAACTTCTCCTTTAAGTGTTCAACATTTAAGCCAGGTATACCTGTCTTGTATGTTGAACACTTAATAAATGGAACTTTGTTAAAAATTTTACCTGAGTGTGCCTCCCTGCAACTTTATATTGGATATAATACTTACCTGATGTGGCACAGGTCTCAGGGGGTGCACCTCTTAACTTACCTGTTGGGACTCCACAAAACAATTGAAAATTGGACAAATTGGTGGCAGCAGTGCTGGTAATAACATTCATTCTCCCTGTTTTCTCAGTATATTTGTTCTCTGAATTAAGCTATGGAGGCTGCTACTGATAGTATTGATTTAAATCCTCCTGTCCTTGTACCTGCAGATGAAATGCCCCAATTAGACTCCGTAGCTCTACCAGGCCCAATTGCCAAACCTATTTTAAACCTGGTCCATTTTATAGGGTAACTAGGGAGTGGACTGATTGGCTAGAACAATTTGAATTGGCAGCCACTATTAATGGTTGGGATGAAGGTGCTCGCTTGTAAGTCCTTAGCCTTTTGCTATGGGTAGCATGGCACACAATGTGTTACTCTGGTGGTCTGGCACAAAGCAGACAGTCAATGCACATAAACAGGTTCCCCGCATAACGTGCAGTAATCAGGGGAGTCCCTGTCTATGGTGCACCACTTTGTATATTGTCCGGGACTGTATATTGTGTGTCCTTGTAAGTAGGTGTACACTTATCTGTTTCCTTAGAGTTTGTATCCAATAAGGTAAATTGTCTGTCCAGTAATCTGTCCTCCTAACAGGTGGTAACAGGATCTTATACACAAGATCTTGTGTTGCAGTCAATATCTCTCCAAAGCAAACACCACAATCTACTTTCACTTTCTCTCCTCCTAGCCATAGAGAGCAGGGATGTCTTGTCTTTTATTACTCACTGATGCCACCTGCAGGCTGGGGGTGGTATATGAGGAGCCTTGGTGTATATGTACAATACACATCACATCCTGTGTAGCAGACAGAAACTTTTTTTGGATTACACTTCCTTTCACATGGAGCAGGCCCAGGGGTGTGGTTTAACCTCCCGTTTTGACCATTCCATGTTCAAATAGGGATCTCAGCTCTGTAAGTAAGTTTATATTTTTTGTATTGTACCTAATATAAGTCAGTGCTTTATATACATTTACTGATGATCATTTAAATGGTAACAGTGAGATAGTACACACATACATATACACCTTTCCTATATGTAATATCATATACCCCCCCACCTCATTGGTAGCTCCTAAAAACTCAATGCAATCTCCTATGAAGATATAAATATATTTATATAAGGGATATATATATATACAGTATAAAATAAGTGTGGTGTGCCTTGACATGTTAGGAAAGAGATCCCTGCCCCGAAGAGCTTACATTTTAAGTGGGAGGGACAACATACAGATACAAGTGGGGGAGGGATACAAAGTGCTCAGATAGGTAACAATTATTAGTAGTGCTGGTTTTCAGAATTGGGGGATAACAGTTTAGATTTAAAAGAGCTAAAGAATGTCACCTGGAGAAGGGAGAGAGTTTCAAAGGGTTTCTGAAGTAAATTGCCTTGTGAGGAGCACAGGGCACGTCCAGGGACATAAGGGACCAAGGGTTTAATGATCATTAATTTACAATCTTTATCGTAAATTAACGATACTGCGACTGTAGATTTACGATGCCCATAGAATACCAGTAGTTTAGGTTTATGACCGAACGTTCATTAATTAAGCAATACCGCTTTATAAATATGGGGGAGCGATGACAGGCCGGGAGACCAAGTAGCAGAATGTTACAGTAGTCAAGTCTGGAGATTGTAAGGGCATGCATGAGCATTTTAGTAGTGGAGTGAGAGAGGCGAAAACGACACGTAGTGTGCAGATTCAGCTGTGTTAATGACCATATAATTATAAGTGTGCTAAATTAGGAGTGTTTTGCTACTGAAAGAGCTGAATTAAGACACATGAACGTTTAATGGTAAAAATCTTCCCATGCCTGCGGGACTTTTCCCACAGCTGCTTAGATGTACAACTACAGTACTGTAGGAATTTGGTTTCTGAACTGAGCCAAGGATGGGGGTTAGTAGGGTGATGATTGTGAATTGAAGGGGGGCAAAGGAGTCGATAATAGTTGATAAGATAGATTTAGAATGTATTAGTGATTCAGGGTTAGAATCGGACATGAGGGCAGTGAGGATAAAATTGAGAGAAGAGGATAGAGTTCTCTGGCGAAAAAGAACACTAGATGGAGTATCAGAGGAGACAGGAGAGTAGGTGGTAGAAAAAGTAATTAGATTGTGATCCGAGAGAGGACGTAGGAAAGAAAGATAGAGAGCCAGGTTTCAAACTCTGTAAGGAAAGTGCCTGGGGTTGAGGCAGAAGGGAGTCTGTACAGGGCTTCCATCAGTGGGAAAGGAGGTACTCTTGTACCTGTGATAAACACACACACACCATTTATTCCCCAAACCCTTGCATCAGGACTGACCAGGCTGAATGCGGAAGATCAGCTTTCTTTCATGACATCACTTAGCGGTGACATCACGTACAGCAGTGCGTGTCACTGCCTCTCTGCAAACAAGCCCACCAATGCGGTAGTTGCAGTGTGCGATGGGTGCGCCATGTGTGCACCGTCATTTTTAGGGGCCATCCCAGGTTATAAATGTGATCATTGGTTCTGTCACTCACCCTTTTGAAAGATTGCAGCATAGTGGTAAGCAGCCATACCAGGAGCAAACATGATATATATACAGTATATATATATATATATTATACCTTTCTTAGGTTAAGTCCAAACATCCCATTAAACTGTATGTACTGTAGCTCCTTAACAAAACAATATTGGGAGTTTGGAATAATCAATCCTACCTCCCTGCCCCAGGTACTTTTCATTTTTAAAAAGTAATTTTTTACAGTATAGTTGTCCTTTGAAGGAATAGCTCACTCAGAAAGTAGACTATTCCTTTTTTGCATTAACTGAAGAACAGGAGGTAAAAAAGCTATGTCCCACTCTTCAACTAAGCTAACCCACGAGTGCGGACCTCTGACAGGTCCTGTTTCCGGCTTTAAAGGGACACTATACTGAAAAAAATTACTTTTCCTCATCTTAATTTATAAATTAATACGTGTAAGTACTCACTTACTGAGGCGTGAGTGTTGCTGCATGCCTTCAATTCAGCACATTTTTTTCCTAAGGAGCAGTATCCCCCCTCCCTATTTCAATCATTCCCACTTTCATCTGACCTGACTTTTTTCCCACAAACCATATTTGCACATAGCACACAGCATTCCAACTGTCAAAACTCTGACACCATTCCAGCTATAGCAAAACAACAACAGCAAAGAATAGTTTATGACAGCAAGGCACTTGAATGAAATGTAAGATGTTTAGACTGGATATCTTAAGATATAAGGGGCAGTTCAACAAAAAAAATGATTCAGTGGTGGTTGGGAAAAATGATAGTTTCTAGTAATGTAAAATAACTTTTTTCGGTATAGATGCGTTTTAAGTGAACTATAGCACGCATTATTGTGCATGCGCACAATAGTTTCGTTAAATAAAGAGCCTGGACCTGTCAGAGAAGCTAGAGGTGGATTACGCAGGTGCCTGTTAGACTGATTGAAGAATGGGAGGTAAGGCATAGCTCATTTACCTCCCATTCTTATATAAATGCAAAAAAAGATGGGTTAAAGGGCATGTCCACCCCCAAAACTATAACTTAACCCCATACTGGACCCACTCTGTAATGTAATAAAATCCTTACCTTACATCCCAGCTCCAAATGGTTCTCCTGTAATGCCCCCCCAAAGACCCCAAAACTGGCCACCATATAGGACTCTGCCTCCTGTCTCCCCTCCGGTAGAAGTTTGGCATGCGCACTGCAGCCCCCCCTCCCTCTCCCACCCATTTTGCTCTCCCTCCCCCTAGCATAAAGAACTTTTGTCACATAGTAGGGTTCCTTCCCCCAGCCCCAACCGCTATAAAAGATTTTTCAGAAAGTTCCCCAAACTCTACTTACCTTCCCTCTCTCCCCCTGGCGTTCTGAGCAGCCGGCATCCGCGTCAGTGATTGGCTGCCTCTCAGCCAATCAGGAACGCGGCTGCCGGTTCGGCCCCCTGCTTGCAGTTTCATGCAAGCAGAGTGCCGGGCAGTATGGCAGAAGAAAGAGGGAAGGTAAGTTGAGTTTGGGAGACTTTCTGAAAAATCTTTTATAGCGGTTGGGGCAAAAGTTATTTACAGGGGTGGACATGCCCTTTAATTTTAAGAGTGAAACTTTCCTTTAATTTATCTATCCAGTCTGTTTATAAATAAATGCTTCCAAAATACTGACTTCCTGTTTGCAGTCTGTTATGTCCGCTATAGTCTTTCTCTTGACTAATGGTTGCCAGAGTGACGCTATAATCTAGTCATATCATCCGATAACTGGCCCAATACAAAAAAATGATTGTATGATCGTCCATACATGTTTTTTACCGATATCATATGTCCAAATTTGTTGTGTCTATGGCCACCATAAGTCCCTGTGTTGATGTAGTTGCTTAGTAGAGATCTGAGGATGTTTGACCATTGCATAACCTAAAATGGCCGCTCACTGATGTCCACAGCAAAGCATAACAAATGGTGTGAAATCCACAGATTTTTCAAAATGGAAGAGAATGACTAGGCATGTATAATGAAAACAAAGAATTGAAAAAAATATACAATGGTAGTCTAGTTTGTGACTTGCCATTATTAGCCACAGGCAAGACTATGGGGCTGGACTGGATAACAAGGTAATAATAAGAGACATCTTTGTGCATGTGTTGCAGTATTTTTAATTTAGAAACATGGTGGATCTTGTTTTAATTAGAAATAATATAAACCAGTTTTGCCGTTATTGTTCTTTTAATGCATTTCTGGCTTCTTGGGCATTTGAGCGCACAGGTTAACCACTTGAAATCAGAGAGTGAAACAGACCTCTCCAAGGTAATGCAGTAAGGAAAGGATGGGAGGGAGGTGGAGCTGGGACTATGCAGGGCTAGTCTGAGAACAGAGAAACGAAACTATATATAGGGCGATAACATTTAGGCACTCCCACATTTTTCCTAGACAAACACCCTGGGGGAAGGGGGACAGGAAACAGACAATACGTGATACGTACCAGGGTGGATCTCATACAATAAGGATATTATGTAAATAGACCCACAGATCTGTTTAGGTAGGGAGAGGCTGGGAGACTGAAAACAAGTAGGCATGAAAGATAAAACAAATTTATAAAACTGAAGGCAGAAAATCTGGGTCTGATTTGTGTTAATCTGTTTCTGCCCTCCAGTTCAGTAGGCAATGTTAGGTCAGCCCTCCAGTTCAGCACAGATTGTTAGGTCAGCCCTCCAGTTTAGCAGACACTGTTAGGTCAGCCTTCCCATTCATCAGACACTGTAAGGTCAGCCCTCCAGTTCATCAGAAACTGTTAAAGGGCAACTAAAGCTACAGAACAAAACTGAACCAGAAGTCAGGACACCTTGATATAAAACCAGTAATCTGCGTCTTACCTCTCATTTTGATACTGGCGCTGGGAAATTTACCTAAATAACATGTGGTTTGTGCTTTACTTCTCAGCATTCTAGTATCAGACAGTTTGGTCAACGACCATTATGTTCTGCACATGCTCAGTCCTTAGCTATGGCACAAACTTGTTACAGTTGGTCACACCCATTAATAATCTCTAGCCAATCCTTTTACAGGACAGATAAAGCAAGGAAGCATGTGACTGAGGTCAGGAGGTGTGGTCTGACACTGCACATACACACAGATACTTCATCCAGTTCTTAACAGGTTTACATTTAACAGAGTTTATTTAAGTGGCATTTTAGTTTATTGGTGTTTTTAGGGGGGTTGTTTTCAGATTCTTGAGTATAAAAAATTGGGTTTAGTTCTCCTTTAAGTTAACCCTCCAGTTCACCAGACACTGTTAGGTCAGCCCTCCAGTTTTCCAGACAGTTTTGAATTAACCTTGGCTGGTGAACTGGTGGGCTGACCTAACAGTGTATGGTGAACTGGAGGGCTGAACTAACAGTGTATGGTGAACTGGAGGGCTGAACTAACAGTGTCTGGTGAACTGGAGGGCTGACCTAAGATTGGATGGGAAACTGGAGGGCTGACATATATATGCCACAGACTAACACCATGCAGAGACTGGTACATACAATTATGCCCATGGTGGGACTGGTAAATTATTACCAATATAATATGCCCAGTGACTAGTATAAGATGCTTACATTGACAAGCCAATACAAAATGTCCACACTGACTGGTCAATACTAGATATACTAGATACCCACAGTCACTGGTCCATACAAGATGCCCACAGTGACTGGTCAATACTAGATATACTAGATACCCACAGTGACGGTCAATACAAGATTCCCACAGTGACTGGTCAATTATGCCCACAGTGACTGGTCGATACTGAGGAAGGGGGCACTGTTTTCCCCCTGAAACGTTGTGTGATACAATGTTTGCCCACTAAATAAATTTATTTTGTTTGGATTGCGACCCTCTACTCTGTTTTACTTCTGAGATTTTGATCCACCAAAGGTTGGATTCTTTGTGTACTTTTCAATACTAGATACCCACAGTGACTGGTCAATATAAGATGCCCACAGTGACTGGTCAAGTATGCCCACAGTGACAAGTTAATATAAGTTGCATACAGTAACTGGTCAATAATGCCCACAGTGACTGGTTAATACAAGATGCCACACACACAGACTGGTATACACAATATGCCAACAGTGAGTGGTAAATGATGCCCACCGTGTGTAGTAAATGGTACCAACAATGAGTGGTAAATGATGCCCAGAGTGACTGAGAAATGATGCCTATAGTGACTGGCATTAGATGCCCACAGTGACTGGTATTAGATGCAAACAGTGACTGGTATTAGATGCCCACAGTGACTAATATAAGATGCCTACATTGACTGGTCAATACAAAATGCCCACACTGACTGTTCAATACTAGATATACTAGATACCCACAGTGACTGGTCAATACAAGATGCCCACAGACTGGTTAATATAAGATGTATACAGTGACTGGTCAATTATGCCCCCAGTGGCTGATTAATACAAGATGCCACACACACAGAGACTGGTATACATAATATTCCAACAGTGAGTGGTAAATGATACCCACTGTGAGTAGTAAATGATACCAACAGTGAGTAGTAAATGATGCCCACAGTGACTGGGAAATTATGCCCATAGTGACTGGTAATAGATGCCCACAGTGACTGGTAATAGATGCAAACAGTGACTGGTAAATGATGCCCACTGTGACTGGTATTAGATGCCCACAGTGACTGGTAAATTATGCCCACATTCACTGTGAAATGATGCCCACAGTGACTAGGAAATGATGTCCACAGTGACTGGGAAATGATGTCCACAGTAAATGGTATTAGATTTCAGTGACTGGTAAATGATGCACACAGTGACTAGTATTGGATGCCCACAGTGACTGGTAAATGAGGCACACCGTGACTGGTAAAAGATTTCCACAGTGACTAAGAAATGATGCCCACGGTGACTGGAAAATAATGCCCAAAATGACTGGGAAATGATGCCCACAGTAACTGAGAAATTATGCCAACAGTGACGTATTAGATGCCTTGAGAGGCTGGTATTGGATTCCCACAGTGACTGGTAAATGAGGCCCACAGTGACTGGTATAAGATTTCCACAGTGACTAAGAAATTATGTCAATGGTGACTGGAAAATAATGCCCACAGTGACTGGTATTAGATTTCAGTGACTGAGAAATGACGCCCAGAGTGACTGGTATTAGATGCCCAGAGTGACTGGTAAATGATGCCCACGATGACTGGTAAATGATGCCCACAATGACTGAAAAATTATTCCCACAGTGACTGGTAAATGATGCCCACAGTGACTAGTAAATAATGCCCATAGTGACTGGTTAATATAAGATGCATACAGTGACTGGTCAATTATGCCCACAGTGACTGGTTAATACAAGATGCCACACACACAGAAACTGGTATACACAATATGCCAACAGTGAGTGGTAAATGATGCCCATCGTGTGTCCACCGTATGTAGTAAAGGTTACCAACAGTGAGTGGTAAATGATGCCCACAGTGACTGAGAAATGATGCCCATAGTGACTGGTATTAGATGCCCACAGTGACTGGTATTAGATGCAAACAGTGACTAGTATTAGATGCCCACAGTAACTAGTATAAGATGCCTACATTGACTGGTCAATACAAAATGCCCACACTGACTGGTCAATACTAGATACCCACAGTGACTGGTCAATACAAGATGCCCACAGTGACAAGGTTAATATACGATGTATACAGTGACTGGTCAATTATGCCCCCAGTGACTGGTTAATACAAGATGCCACACACACAGAGACTGGTATACATAATATGCCAACAGTAAGTGGAAAATTATACCCACCGTTAGTAAATGATACCAACAGTGAGTAGTAAATGATGCCCATAGTGACTGAGAAATGATGCCCACAGTGAATGGGAAATTATGCCCATAGTGACTGGGAAATTATGCCCATAGTGACTGGTAATAGATCCCCACAGTGACTGGTAATAGATGCAAACAGTGACTGGTATTAGATGCCCACAGTGACTGGTATAAGATTCCCAAAGTGACTGGTAAATGATGCCCACTGTGACTGGTATTAGATGCCCACACTGACTAGGAAATGATGTCCACAGTGACTTGTAAATGATGCCCACAGTGACTGGTATAAAATGTCCACTGTGGCTGGTAAATGATGCCCACAGTGACTGGGAAATGATGCCCACAGTGACAGTGTAAGATGCCCACAGTGAATGACAAATGATGCCCAGAGTGACTGACAAATAATGCCCACAGTGACTGGTATTAGATGCCCACAGTGGCTGGTAAATGATTCCCACAGTGACTGGTATTAGATTTCCAGTGACTGGTAAATGATGCCCACTGTGACTGGTATTAGAAGCCCACAGTGACTGGTAAATGATGCCCACATTCACTGTGAAATGATGCCCACAGTGACTGGGAAATGATGTCCACAGTGACTGGTATTAGATTTCTATAGTGACTTGTAAATGATGCCCACAGTGACTGGTATAAAATGTCCGCTGTGGCTGGTAAATGATGCCCACACTGACTGGGAAATGATGCCCACAGTGACAGTGTAGTACAAGATGCAATGAAGCCCAGACTGATCTGCCCTGAATCCACTCTCTGCAGAGCCGGATTATCCACAAGGCAACCAAGGCATGTGCCTGGGGCCTGTCCTTCTGGCAAAAATAATTGTGTGCTTGGAGCGCTCTGGGGGACCCATTAGCCCGAAACCAATGTGGGGGTCGCTGGTATTTAACCCCTCTATTGCTGGATCGTATAGGGGGAGCATAGCCACAGCGGTAAGGGAGTCCCCGTCAGGCCAGGGACCTCAGCCCTGATTGCAAGTTCCTTTCCTACAGATATTCCACCCCTCAATGGAGTCGCTGAACTTACCTGGAGTCTCTGCCTCCACAATGTCCCTTTTCAGTTACCAAGCCCCCTAAACACGTCTCTTTTGTGACGTACATCACGTCACACACCGCACCCTTAACTCCGTCACTCCCCTTTGATGACGTCACCATGTCCCCTTCCCCCATCCTGCCCGGAAGCCACATTCGGCAGGGTGGAATTTCTGCATCCTACTATAAGTGATTTTTCTGGTAGATTTTGACTTGGGGGGGGGGTGTCTTCTATACCGGTGATCGAGTGCGCACAGTGTTACTCTTCTTGTTAACTACAAGCAACCAGAAGTTTGCTTGAAAGTAAAGTTTGCCGCAGAGAGTCAGAGTTGGATTAAGATCAAATGGGTCCTAGACCCAAGTCATATTTGGGGACCCCCACACCACCAGCATGCAACCTCCCTCCTTGAAACTCCACCAGGAAAAGTGTTTTAAGGCAATTTCCCTCTCCCCTACACACACATGCACCCCTTGGCACATCTCCAGCACACAAATCTCCCCACTGCACAACTTAATTCGCATACAGGCAAAGTTTTTAAGGCAACCCCCCCACCCCCCTTCATGGCACACCACCAGCACTCAAAGTTGTTGCTAGTTATTGTTTATAAGATGTGTGATGTTACAATATAAAGGGAATGTTGAAACAAAACAAACCTAGAATTTTGGAGTTTTTATTGGGAAGGCAACCTTTATTAGCAAGAATGCTTGTAGTAGGTTTAATCTACAGTCCTTCAGATTCCAAATTTTTTTTTTTAATTTCTGTTTAAATGTGCTGAGTAGTCCCGTACTCCTGCGAGACCACCCCAAACTCCTGTGACTTAAAAGACTGGCAGCTTCCTTCCCTAGATGACATCACACCTTTCTCCACCCTGCCTGGAAGCTTCATATAGCAGGGTTGGATGTCTGCTAACATTACAAACGGATATAAAGAGAGTACTAGAGACAGACCAGAGCATGCATCCTGATTTGTTTCTTATTGGTATGTAGACGTATAAAAAAAATTGATCCTTACATAGTTATCAAAAACAAAATAAAAGGAGAGAGCACATATATCCAAAAGTCTCAAATGTGCAGTGTTACATAGTAACATAGTAATAGAGGTTGAATAAAGACATACGTCCATCAAGTCCAACCTTTTCACCCTCCTTAGGAAGGCAAAAAAAAAAAAAAGGGCGGTGGGTGGAATTCCTTCCTTACTACAATCTATCTATTGCCCTCTTTATACAAGACAATATCTTGCTAGCTCTAGCCATGGCTGTCTGGCCTTGTTTGCTACAGCAAAGTCTGTTGTCTACCAGAACCCCCAAATCTTTTTCCATTACAGATTCACTTAACACAGAGTTATTTATGGTGTAGTCGGCACAAGGATTATTAAACCCCAAAATGCATCACCTTACATTTATCAACATTGAATCCCATCTGCCATTCTGCCCATTTTGAAAATCTATCTAGGTCTGCTTGCAGCACTTGCACATCATTTGAAGTTTCCAAAGCTCTGCATAGTTTAGTGTCATCAGCAAACACTGAGACCTTGTTCTCAATGCCCCCTTCTAAGTCATTTATAAACAGATTAAACAGAAGCGGCCCCAGTACAGAACCCTGGGGCACTCCACTTAGAACTTTAGCCCACATAGATGTAGCCCCATTAACCACCACTCTCTGTTTGCGATCTAATAACCAATTCTCTATACATAAAAAAATGTTTTCTTCTAGGCCAACAGTTCTCAGTTTATACATTAGTCGCCTACAGGGCCGCATCTGTAATGAGGCTCACTGAGTCATGTGACTCAGGCGGCATTCTGCCAAAGGCGGAAAAGTAAAGCACACACACGAAAAAATTTCATGGTACTAACCATTCGCTGGCGGACCAGCGGTAAGGCAAGCGCCGCGCATGCGCGACTGACGCAAGAAAGCCTGTTTAGCTTTGTGGGACTGGGAAGGAAGCAAGCACCTTCCTTCCAATTTACTGGGACACGGACACTGTCACTGGCTGCCACCTTAACTCTTGCGCTGCGGACCGTCGGTGCGACGCCGACGCGAGGCTATGGTGGCTGATAGGCGGCCCCGGCATCAGGTGGAGACTGGAGTCACAGCCTGGCTGCCTGGTCATGAGGTCAGGACCAGATTTACACACAGCGCGCCGCACAGGCGCAACTTCCGGAACTTGCGTGCCGGACTTTCCTGACTTACGCGCGGCAAAACAGTGGAGCCGGAGGGAATGGACTGTGGACAGCCCAGGCTGCCCAGCACTAAATTGTGTGGACGGTCAGTGTGGAGGACAGTGGTTGTGGAGCCGAGCAGTCGGAGACTGAGAGCAGACCGAGCAGTCGCAGCAGACCACCACATTAAGCTGCCTGCAAGTTACTGCAACTGTAAGTAGTAGTATAAGTACTACTGTCTGTATAAAATAACAAACTAACTAAACTAACTGTCGTCTGTCACTGACTGTCTATATGTGTCAGTGTCACAAGTGACAGGACAGCCAGCCTAGCCAGGTCCTAAGCTTGGGGGGGGGGCTGGCTGGATTCAGTGGCCTCAGCCCTCATGGCCTGTATCTGTATGTAACCTCCCTGGGGTCTTTATTATCATGGGGGTGGTCCCTGGGATCATATCATACCTGGCTATAACCTCCTCCCTGGGGTCTTATCATGGGGGGGTGGCTACCGTGGCTGGATTCAGTGGGGACTGGGGTCTTATCATGGGGGGGGGGGGCTGGCTGGATTCAGTGCGTAGGCAACGTGGCCTATAACCTCCCTGGGGTCTTATCATGGGCCTATGAATGATAGGGACTTTGGGAGAGATTATTAGGGGTATGTGGTCATAGGGGCTGCTGGGATATTGGTTATGGGTCTCTGTATAGTGAGGGATTAGGGGTGTACCGTGTAATATTGTCATGGGGGGTGCTGGGAGATATTGGTGATGGGTCTCTGTATATGGAGAGGTTAGGCCAGGAAGCTCAAAATCTTAAAATGTTAGCCACGCCCAATGGGAAAGCCACGCCCACCAACAAAGCCATGCCCACTTTAATGTGGCGGCTGCGCGCGCCGCCCCAAGACGATCAGAGGCTGCATTCTAAAGTTTGGCTCAGGCAGCAAAAACCCTAGAAGTGCCCCTGGTCGCCTATGTGGCACAGTATCAAAAGCTTTCGCAAAATCCAAGTATACCACATCCACTGCTGTGCCTTCTTACTCGCTTCTTCATAAAAAACAATTAAATTTGTCTGGCATGATCCATTTCTCATAAATCCATGCTGACTACTACTAATAAGATCAGTTCTGGAGACAAAGTCAAGGATATGATCCCGTAACAAAGTTTCCATCACCTTCCCTACCACTGATGTTAGGCTTACAGGTCTATAGTTACCAGGCAGGGAGCGACTACCTTTTTGGAATATTGGTATCACATTGGCTTTTTTACAATCCAGCGAGACAGAAATGTGAAGGGCAATTCGCCCATTTATTTTACCACTAAGTGAACACTTACATAGTTACCCTCTGTGTTGGGTGATGGTGGGAACCTCCCTGGAATGGGTTTATGCAGGGCGGAATGTCTGTGTACACATGGGGCATTCTGTCTTTCCAGCAAAATTGGACAGAACCGGAAGAAAATATTTGTGCAATTATTGTTCTGTACCTAATCACTTGTCCCGTTCAAAACCACGTCATTAGCTACAAAGAGATCCCTATACACACGGCACATACAGGTGTCCCTCACGGGGGGGGGCATGGCAACTCTCATATCTTCGAGTGGAGGGAGCGTGACAACTCTCATGTGTCTTTCACTCTTTCCCTGCATTGGTCGATATAAAGGAGGCGTGTCCGCAGTAAGGGATTGGGTGAGCTATTGGGGAGATTAGTTTCGATTTGCAGGAAACCATCCAGGTAGCTCCGTACAGAACAGTCCAGTGATGTCGCTGCCAATCTTACTCCTGGGAGCCGCCAGTCTCCTCTCGGCCCCCGCAGGTCTGTGACTGTTCAATGTAAAGTCTCTCTGAGCTGTTAATGTTCAGTTCGCTGGGGGAGATACAGAGCGAGGGGGGGGGGGGGGACACGCACGTGTCGCAGCTTCCAGTGTTCTGTGCGGTTTTCATTCAGTTCAATTTTCCGTGTTTAGTGTGCATACTGACCTTTCCAGCAGGGGGCGCTATCAACACCAAATTAGTTTCTTTAGTGTTAATGGGAAAAACACATTATTGTATTGGTCAGACTGTAGGCTGTATTGTATTGGTCAGACTGTAGGCTGCCATGATGGCTGCTATAGACAAAAACTGTTCATCTTGGTTGGTAATACATAGGGGGGGGCACAATTAGGGCTACGTCCCACTGGTACAGAAAAGCATATGGTTTTTATGAGCACCTTTAAACTTGTTATTGCATACTTCTCACTAGTATGCACAATTAAGGCTACGTCCCACTAGTATGCACAATTAGGGCTACGTACCACTAGTATGTATGTCCCACTAGTATGCACAATTACGGCTACGTCCCACTAGTATGTATGTCCCACTAGTATGCACATTTTTTTTGATTTTTGCTCTGATACACATCTGTGTTATTGAAACGCATGCGCTACGCTCAAGTTGTGCACGCATTCCAATAATGGATCAGAGCATAGTGCACATAGTGGGGACCACTCTGTATTGGCAATGCGAACAAGAAATGCAATCCGATTGCAAAATGCATTTCAAATTTGGTAAGTGGGGCCAAACCCTTAGAATGGGAGCAACAATGGAATATTTTTTTATAAAAACTACTAAACTTCTAGCTAAGTGATTGTTCCTTACTGGACTCTATGGAGGTTCCTCATTGGACCTTATGGAGGTCCCTTACTGGACTCTATGTAGGTTCCTTTCTGGACTCTATGGAGGTTCTTTACTGGACTCTATGGAGGTTCCTTACTGGACTTTATGGAGGTTCCTTACTGGAATCTATGAAGGTTCCTTACTGGACTCTATGAAGGTTCTTTACTGGACTCTATGTAGGTTCCTTACTGGACTCTATGGAGGTTCTTTACTGGACTCTATGTAGGTTCCTTACTGGACTCTATGGAGGTTCTTTACTGGACTCTATGTAGGTTCCTTACAGGACTCTATGTAGGTTCCTTACTGGACTCTATGTAGGTTCCTTACTGGACTCTATGAAGGTTCCTTACTGGACTCTATTGGTGTTCCTTACTGCACCCTAAGGAGGTTTCTTGCTAGACTCTATGGAAGTTTCTTTATGATATCTTGCATTGTGCCAGAGGTGATGGAATGTACACATTTTAATGTGCTGGTGGGTTAGATAATCTCCATAGGAAGTGATAAAGGTTTGCTCAGCAGTTCTGACTTTCTGTAGTGAGTCCCGAGAGGGAATCAGAGACCTTTGCCAAGGTTTACAAGCAGACAAATAGTGGCAGCCAGAGGGGAATAGGATAGAAACATCTGTGCTAATTGGGACGGATCCAGAGTGGAGTCTTGGAACCGTCCCAGAATCCCGGTTACCTTTCAAGGAGGTTTCCAATGTTCTCAGGCTGTTTATCACAGTTGGGCTTATTTCTGTTCTCAAGGACGACTGATTTTTACCTCCCATGTGACTCCAAACCTTTCGCTCAACAAAATACCATTTGAGGGTCTCATTATACATCCCTGGGTTTGCGGCTGATGTGAGAAAAGAAACAAATCTGCTAGTAAATTAATAAAGATTATTTTGTCAACAATGTATTTTAATTATCTCAATGAAAACATCTGCCCCCTCATTTCAGGGCTGTTTATTTTCCTTGAGAAGCATTTAATATTTAAAGGGGAACTAAAGGTAAAAATACAGATTGCAACAGATTACAAGACAAAGTAAACATTCTGCACCCAAGTTACTGCAGTGAGAAATAATGGATATTTCACCTCACGCAGTACTATACCCCTAGTCCGGTAGCTTGTCTGCACATGCTCCAGCTCCCCCTGGTGGTTGAATAATGTACGCTCCCCCTTACCTTTTTGGGGGTGCAATCTGACATGAATAGGCCAGTGATCTGAGATGCTGGATCACTTTCTAATTTTGTGCTAAGTCGATGCATTTTAATTTATTATAAGAAAAGTTTTTACTAAATAGGCTGCACTTTATTTTTCAAATAAAGACATTTGCCCTGCAAAATGTGCTTCCATATGTCCTTTAAGTCATTGTACCACACTGTTTGTTAACTTCATTTAATCCATAAGTGCTGGTTGATTATCCAGTGACATCACATCAAGCATTATGTATTATGACATAATAAATACAATACGCTACAAACTGAGCACCAAATCAAATAGTTGCTATGTAACTGTAACATGGTTAAACCTCCCATCAAGGTTATGATAGTATTTAGCACATACAGAAGTCAATGACACATTCACACACAGTGATAGCAAGAGGTATCATATCAGCTCGCTGTCACATGACATCACAGGGCAGGCAAACAAACCGTCCAATGATTATTATGGACAATTAGGGGCTACTGCAGTTAAATAACTTCTGATTGGTTGCTGCAGATTAACTGCACGGGCAAACTTTGCACATCTCACAGCGTCCCCTTAAGTTAGATAAAGACGTACGATCATGTCCACGTCCTGCAATGCGGACTGCCCTACGGACGCCCATTACAAGCGACAATCGGTTTGTGTGCGTTCTGTTGCCCATCGATTAGCCCAACCATCTGTCGGCGGTAGCGTCTGTTTGCCGGGCAGTCGTGCCCTGGTTGTTAGAGAAAATATCTAATCCTATTTTCTTAAGTAACCAACTCTATGTCACAATAAATACACACGAGCGCGCTGGGGCGATTTGTATGTATTTGCTTACGAAATCCTAAACACAGACTCGTACATCTGTCGAGGCAGTATTATATCCCACAGACACGAACAGATTAAGACAAACAGGCACTGCAATCCAAGGTATTAGAGACTTCATTATTGACTTTAGCAAATGGTGCCCTTTCAGGGTTAATTAGCTCTTGGCACCCGAGTAAATAGTGACAGATTAATAATGATCCCTGTATTGGAGCCCGGCTGATAGCATTGTGCAGCCAAGGCAAACGGGAGAGATATCTAAATGCATGGTACTCCGACACCACTAACATTAGCCTCTACCCAGTGAAATCCATGTCTTCCAGGGAAAATAAACACGTCTAACCCTTTCCAGGGGATAGTTACTAATTATAAAAAGATATTTCAGCCTTGGAAAGATCAATGTCAATTCACTGAATACTTTCCTGGATTTATCAAACATTGTCGGATTTCCACCAACAGTAACTAATGTTGTAAAAGCATTTAGGGTGATTGTGTCATGTGGATTAAATCCTACATAGACTGTAATGATTACCCCCCACCGTCAGATAGGGCAAGAGTGGGCCCACCAGAATACGGTACCAGCCAAGCCCCCAATGGCAATAGTTCTGCCAAAGCTTCATTTTCAGGACCAGAACAGACCCCTAAACATGGGACAGGAATGTAAACATGGGACAGAGATGTAAACATGGGACAGGGATTTAAACATGGGACAGGGATGTAAACATGGGACAGGGATGTAAACATGGGACAGGGATGTAAACATGGGACAGGGATGTAAACATGGGACAGTCCTGCACAAATCAGGACACTTGGGAAATGTAATCACCATTTTACCCTAAATAACAGATTAGGAGGGACATTTCATACTGTATAATGGATATGATCCAACATTGATCTTTTATAAATAGAGAGGAGTCTAAATACAATAACTTTATAAACATATTATCTATTTCTTACAGTGAGTAACAGATCAGCAAATAGTAATAGAATATAATGTACAGCACGGCAATTGGTTGTGCTTAGAGGGAAACAGAGAGTGCACCTACCATGGTAGCAGGACCAGGGGGCACTGACTTTATACCCACCCATACAAGACCCCACATTGGAAGGGGGGGGCAATTCTTTGTATATTTGCCCCTCTTGTGGATTGTTATTGGAAGGACCTTCTTGTAGTATTTTAGCTGGCAGGGTGGCGGTAGAGAAGTTGGTAATTTGGGGGTTATTGTGCCTTTCCTATTCTCTCTGTACACATTAGATGGTAAAGACAAAATATTGTCAACACATTGGCCATTAATTGCACTTTGACATTTACCAATGTGTTGGGCGTCTGCACCGCAGAATAATAAACACCATGCAGTCCAATGTGGGAGACGCGTTAGATATTTATGAGTTTGGGACAACCTGATCGATCTGGCAGAGAAGAGAGACTAAAGGTCACGGGGATAATGAATTGGACGACAGAGTGACATTGCAGACGGCTCCTGTGATGGGTGTTTGACAAAGGAAAAATCCATTGTCCATTGTGTCAGGACAAACCAATCTTTTTAATTAAAAGTCATCTGTTCTGTTTTAGCCATTCTTTACCCAGAACAACCTGCAAACGTAGCACAAAAAATGTCATTGGACTCTTCCTATTGGTCCCATTTGTGGTTATTGCAAATTCTGTACTGTACTTACGGTATCGTCAAATTGGTTGGAGCCTATACCATGTACTTACGGTATCGTCAAATTGGTTGGAGCCTATACCATGTACTTACAGTATCGTCAAATTGGTTGGAGTCTATACCATGTACTTACGGTATCGTCAAATTGGTTGGAGCCTATACCATGTACTTACGGTATCGTCAAATTGGTTGGAGCCTATACCGGTCTTACAGGGAACACATTGCGTGAGTGTATAGAAACAAGTTGAAACATTAGTCGAATGCCACCAAGACCAAGAGCCAATTGCTCTTTAATTCTTATCATTGTAAGGATTTGTGTTCCTTGTTTGGATTCTTCTATTTGGTGAGAATTGGTTGTTGGTTTGGTTGTGGTGTATTGTCCTGCTGAGGCCTAAGTGATGGGTTTGGGGTGAACTGCACATAGACCAAGCAGTATGCATGGAGACTATGCTACGATTTCCTTCCGGATCCAGATGAGATACATTTGTCTTGCATTGGATCTTTGGGAGGTTGTGACAGTATAGTGAATGGTCTATTCCCTCATTCTGGCTTGTCCCAGTCAGTGCCCACAATCAGTGCCCCTGACACTTATCTCTAAATAGGCAATCATATGTTAGTGAGGGGAAGGCTGACTGGGGGAAGGGCATGAAAATTACTCTGCTTCTGCACAAGAATTGTGTCCCTACATCTAAGGGTACAAGCCCATTTACCAGCTACGGAACCTTGTGTGGCATTTTTGTCACCTTCTTGACTTTCTGGCACAAGGGAGTTTGATTATCTGGCACAAACTTCACCGGCAATAAGTATTTGTCCATAACACACAAAGGCTGTGGGATAGATTCACACTTCTCCTTAATAAGCAAAAGACTAGGTTCTGGGTGGCACCACGCTGTCTAAGCGACGGTGCCGCTGACTGAGGAGAGGGGAGCTCTCCAGTGTCACTCCTGTTCCCCTCTCCGCGCGCCGGCTTTGCTCGCGAAGTGACGTTGATGCGCGATGACGTCACGGCGCGGCTGCGTCTATATCATTCGGATGCCACGAGGGAACAGGCGCCATTTTAGTTAGAACTTCAGAGAAAAAACATCTCCCCACCCTCCCCGGTCCCTTCTTATTATTGGCACTTCTGGCAGGTTTTTTCTAATGCTATCTCGCAATATGTAAATTAAATTATTCATTCTGTTCTTTATGTTCTGCTTTATGATTAAAAAAAAAAAAAAAATTGGGTCGTCACAGTGGGAGGCAGTCAGATCCTTGCAAATAAATACGGTATGGTTTACATGCCCTCCTAACGGGAGGCCGGCATACTAACAGGTGGCTTTGGAATGCCAATATATATGGTGATGGGGTTGCTAGGGCAACCACGGTTATGGAATTTTGCAAGGATCGGTGACGTAACATCTGACGTAACATCTGACGTCATTATCAATAAATGCTGTGGCCGTTATTACACCCAACACTTGGTCTCTGTCTCATTATTGGGTGGGATTTTAGACCTGCTTATGGCGTTTCTAAAGGTTGGATACGAGTTTAAAGGGGGCGGGCGACTCTATCAATGACCCAGTCTGGTCCTTCCCCTTTATCATTTGCCCCTCAGACCTAGTGGGAGAGCGCCCCCTTTTGTGTGAGTATGTAACTATGGTTTCAGCCAGTTGACAATAGCGCCTTATCCCCTTATGCGACTTAATATTAAAGCATGGCCTTTTGTAACCGTAGGACAAGGTAAATCTCTAGAGACAATCTCAGATGAAGACATCAGTCAACAAAGACATTTCTCATAAAACGTTGATATTGAGGTAGAGAAATAGAACATTACTTGGTGAGCTTGCTACGTAGCCTGTAATAGCTGTAGGCTGAAAGGGAGCACACACAACTAAGTAGCCCCAGCAGGTAATATCTAACACACAGTCTCAGCAGACAACACACACAGACACACATATATACAGCTTTAGGGCCAGGTTCATTATGTTGTAAACTGGAAACAGAAGAGGAACAGAAATGGTTCTAAAAACCCCTCACACTAGAAATTGGCACCCAGATTCTCTGGTGATAAAAAAAAAAATTCATAAGCTACCTTATACTTTATACAGCAATTGTAAAATTGTTCTTTTATTTAAAGGACAACTAAACTGTAAAAATTGCATTTTTTAAAAAACGAAACGTACCTGGGGCAAGGAAGGATTATTCCTTCCCAATATTGTTGATGAAGCTCAGAGGAAGCCTGGCAGGAGCAGTTTTCATTTTAACTTGATATGCACTATAGTTCTCCTTTAACTCCCTTCTGTTGTTCATCTTCCTTAGCATAAGGCTAGACACACATGGCTCAATTGGAGGAATCTATATGTATAGACACCACTCATGGGATGTAAGGAAAATGTATCTCTGTGTCTAATCAACTTCCAGTATTTAAAAATATTGATCTGGGTGAAACCAACTTCAAGGAGAATTATACTCATGCAGTATAAGACATTTTTGGCTCCTCCCACATTCATTGTCACTGACATGTCTACCATCTCTGACATTGGAGAACATATGTAAATGAAGGAGGGGGAGGAGCTTGTACACTTCCTGTTACTGCTAGAAAGCAGTCAGGTACTGCATGAGTATACATTCAGCTGAAAGAGAGATACTTTCTGTAATTTACGCAAATAGGTCGCAACATGGTGCAAAAACGCACAAGTGTGGCCTAACCCTAAAAGGAGGAGTACCTCTCCTAGCTTCCGATTGGTGGAGGAGTATATGACGTGACTATGTGGTAATCAAGTGTGGCGATAAGCAGTACATGAGAATGTGTAAGATGCCGTGCTCTCCGGATTATTCATGGTAACATTGTTCATTTTAGGTTTTTACCACCTTGTCCTTTAAACCTCCTGCTTTTAATTTGCTTTTTATACTCACAGCCAGATGCCGAAAGCGGCATTCTATTGCGGCATTTTGAACGCCAGCTGGCGATAAAAGTGCCGCAATAGAAAAACAGCAGGGATCGATGATCCAGGAGCCGCTATGGACATATAACATCGCCGCGCTGTTTGCACTGGGTTGCCGATATCGGCTCTCGGTGCATCGTCCTGTTTATGTCTCTGGGTATTTTTTTTTTTCATTTAAAATATGAACCATGTTTTTTTTTTTGTTTGGTTTTTTTAATCTCGTTTTCCTTTTTAATTCTGCAATAATTTGGGTTTTTTAGATTTTTTTCCTCCTTACCAAACCATTAAATTCACAAAGCCATTTCCTGTATTTAATGTCACCTTGCAGCCATGACCTTCCCAGCATGCACTGCATCCATTGACACATCCTGGTCCTTGTAGTGTTGTTAGCTTATTTCGCATGCTGAAGATTTGCACCATATCTGCTAAAACTGTTAACTTGCTGCTTATTTGCACTGAATAAATAAATATAAAATAACATAAAGTTTCATTTTATTGAGGAACAAAAAAAAATGTTGAGTTTACATCCTTAATTATATCAAAAACTGGGCAATCAATGAGGCAATCAAAGTGCACAAAAGTGTATAGACGTTAAGGTTACAAACACTTCTCACAGAGCCTAATGGATATTATTATTATAAATGATAATAAAGCAACATCAGATATACCGATATTTAGATAGTGACTAAAACAATAGTATAGATTATCTAAAATAGTATACATAGGTAAAAGATATAGGGGCTGATGCAATAAAGAAATCTGCAGCAACCAACTAGGCAGCACACACCAACTGCGTGACACAGCGCAACCGCAATGTCGCCAGATTTGTGTGTGGTATCCCATGCGTTGCGCACCAAAAATGGTGATCACACTGCTTCTATTGGTGTAACACAGTACACACAAAAATAGCCTAGTGGGGCCTAGTCCTTAGATGTTATCTAACTGCCGTGACTCAGTAAAGAGCTAACCTCTTACTGCATTAGACCCAAAGTATTAATGTTAACTAATCCCCAGTAGTGCTATTCCCCCATATCAATAAGTCTACATCTCAGTGGCAGATTAAAGGTATGGGGTAAACGTGTTCTTGTTTTCATATCTTTCATCTTATTGGAAAGATCAATCTCATACCATTCAAACAAGCCTAGTACGATGTCTCTAATTTCTCTGAATCTTAAGTTACAGGCTTGTAAAGTCCCACTTCCTGGTCTGCCCTGTCTTTCTATCTCTATGACAGGCATATTTTATAGCCTGTGTCATAAGCCCCACCCCCAAATTTTTTTTATCTTTTCTGAAGCTAGTTGCAGACCTGCAACCATTCATGGACACTTAAGTGAAATTATATATTATTATATATTATTATATATTATTATATTAGACTTTCTAACATGGCTTCCAAGTAAAAAGGGGAACTTCAACTTAAAACGAATTATCGAAATTAATACAGGCTGTTTCTTTCCTGTTTGACCAGATCTCTGTTTTCTACTGTTGTAACTGGTCTCAATAATAGCCTAATAATGAGCGAGAAGATAATAAAGCTGGGTACACACAGTAATGATAAAGCCCAATACTGTTGGGTCCAACGGAATCGGGGTTTTATCGGTACTGTGTGTACCTTTGTTTCCCGAATGAGCGCGCGGCCGCCGAATGATCGAGTCGGCCAAACGCTCGTTTGGGAAAGACCGAAAATTTCCATCGCCGTGCTAGACTCCCTATAGAGGAGCCGAGGGAAACACACAGTCCTGAGCGTCCCTATGATGTGTATAGAGGGAATGCTCGGGACTGTGTGTATGTAGATCTTTGAAAGATCTTGCAGATCCTGTCTGTCATCTTTCACTGATACGTACTGTGTGTACCCAGCTTAAGAATAGAAATACAATGATTAAAGATAATAATTATTTAGCGTCACCTTGCTTTTTATTGGTAAGGCAACTGACCTTAGAAACCAGACAGCAGACAGAATAGAAATAATAATTGAACAAACGACAAAGTTATTTTGTACGCTTCCAATCCTTGTCTTACCGCCAGGGCGTTTGATAGCAATATGTCTGGAAGAGGCCAGGCAGTATGATTGATTGTCACATACCAGGAGTGATTATTTAATGGATTTTCTTTTGTCTACGTATTGATAACACCAAGAAAGTAACATTTTGTTTCCTTCGAGAACGCGAGCAAGGGTTTTTCGTCGTATTAAATTGTGTGTGTTTTATTCCGCAACAATAAGGACAGGAATTTGACGCGATGAAAAAACGAATCCATCTTGTCATAAAGAAAGAAATATCTAGTAACGTCTCAAACAACAAAACACGAAATCGCGTTGAAATTTAAACTTCAATATGGAAAGAATTTTTCATCTTGTCTTGGAGCATCTCACAAAATCTATTTCATTTCACTTGTGTCGACAAAACCCGATTTTGTTACTCAGCCTGTCTAAAGCCATCAGCATCTTCCGACTTTCCAACATAAACAATGAATATTTGCCCCCCGGAATAAGTCTCCCAACAAAATTTTGAAAAATAAATATATAGATTAACCTAGTCATTTAGGGCTAGGATGAACGGGCACATTTTTCACATACTTTTGATCTCCTTTTGCACATGAGAATCGCATGGCAGTTCATTACAATGTGGGTGGCAACATTGTACAATCTGCAATCCATTTTTGGAGCGCACCTCTTTTTTTGCAAATCACATTGCAAAAAGACAGTAAGTCACGTGTAGACTCGATCGCACTTTTCACCTGCGTTATTGCGTGGCTGCACACTTACAGGGAGATTCAATAAAAGTTCTTATCGTTAAAAACGGTGCTAATTTTGCCCCAACCAATCAGATCTTAGTTAACAGTTGAAAGCTAACATCTGATTGGTTGGGACAAAATTAGCACCATTTTTAACGATAAGAACTTTTATTGAATAACCCCGATTGTCTGGTACCGATGAACCGATACTGGGCAATACCTAAATCATTTTTGCATGTTCGAAAGGCATTTTATTTTCGAAAGGCATTTTATTTTGTAGTTGTTTGTGTGTTTGTTTAGTTGTGTGTGTGTGTGTGTTTTTGTAATTATGTGTGTTTGTGTTAGAGAGACAAAATATTCCATGAAAGTACTTATCGTTAAAAATGGTGCTAATTTTGCCCCAACCAATCAGATCCTATTTAACATTTGAAAGCTAACATCTGATTGGTTAGGGCAAAATTAGCACCATTTTTAAACATAAGAGCTTTTATTGAATCTCCCTCGGACCCAGATGCATGTCATAGAGAAAGTGACAGTTGGGATTTGTTTTGATTACATGTTCATGTTTGAGGATATTTGAATCCAAAAATGTCCCAGATTCCTTATCTAGGTAATAGGAAAAATTAAAGGGAGGTAGAAATAGAAGAACAGAGATTTGGCTATTCAAGAAAAATTGATAACACCCGGTAAGGTAAAAAATCAATTATAAAATTACTGCCAGTAACACTACAGACAGAAAAAGTTCAATATCGATATTTACCATTATCAGCCGTTTATTAATACAGCTTATATGTTCTTATACTGGGTTCCTATTAAAGGGACAGTTCAGTGGAAATTATCAATATTTGTTAAATAGTTTGTGTAATGCATACTTAGTTATTCCATTGTGAAAAATCAATTGAATTTCTACCCCTTGCTATTGACATTAGTGAGCTGACATTTCAGGTTCTGTAATGGTCCTTCTTCCCAGAATGCACTCTACCTTGGAATGCAGTCGCTGGGTCAAGGGCAAGACCATAACGGTCTCTTTTAGGGGTCCTGCAAACAGGAAGTCAGTATTTCAGAAGCATTTATTTATTCACAGACAAAATGAGGAATGGGCAGATTAAAGGGCAAGTCCAGCCCTTAAATAAAAACATACATACAGGTAAATAACCCCCCTAAACCCTAAACGGTAATAGTTTGAAATCTGAAATATATGGAGTTGTCCTTTAAGATCATTGGGATAAAAAATACTGCTCTTTTTTCTGAAAAAAGTACATGTATTTGGACTGAACTTCCCCTTTAAAATTGACTGTTAATCCAAGCAGGTATCACACACACCCTATCAATATGTCTTGGGGTAGGGACCAACCTATCGAGAGGAAAACCAGCACAGATCGCTTTGAGGTTACAGCATTAACCATTTGTGTGCCATACTCCTCTTTATCCAAAACAGGTTAAAACTTTGTATTGTATGATTCATTTTTAAACATTAGTATAATACGTTTTTCCGATGCGAATACGCAGTAATTACCAATCTGTTTTTTAATCCTCCATTGTGTAGCTTGGTTACATTTTACTCTAAACGCGTTGTTTAAAGTGAGAGCTCGATTCTTAAAAAAAAACGATGTCTCGGATAACAGATAACATCAGAGGCAATTATCCCAAAATGCTTAATGTCAATCCAATCGCATAATCCTACAAAAGCCGCGTTTCGAGTGGGAATTGTTCTCCTAATTGATGTGAACGTATCATTTTCTCTGGGAGATTTTTTTTCACATTGTTTCTCAAGGAAACTCAATAAGGAAGAAAAAAAAAATCGACTTCAAGCCAAAAAGAAATTTGAAAGTAAACGAGACAGTTGGTGAGGAGACAGGGGACATGTTTATGTCTTATTACAGGGTCTTCCTGGGAATGTAATAAATGCAGTGCATTCTGGTACTAGGGATAAGCAACTACCCTTGCTAAAAGTTGCTTAAAGGACAACTATACTGTAAAAAAATACTTTTTAGAAATGAAACATACCTGGCATAAAGAGAAAAGGTTGATTATTCCTAAATCACAATATTGGCTTGTTGAGGAACTACAGCACATACAGTTTTAATTTGCCAGGTTATGGCCCTGTGCCTTCCTTCCTCTATTAAAGATGGTGCTGAAGCACTCAGGAGGCCTGGCAGAAGCAGTTTCCTTTGTGCTGCTCCTCATAGAAATTATATTGGGAGGTAAAAAGTATAATTTCTACCTCCCTGCCCCAAGTACTTTTCATTTTAACTGTTTTTGGAAAAAGCAGGCCAATAAGATGTTCCTGCAACTTTCAACCGCCAACTATGAAAATCATTTTGTGAACCTTATGGCCTTAATGATCCAGCCAGGGAACGTCAAGAGAACATCAGCAGGTAATACCACCAACATTGGCATTATGATCAATTTGACCACTAAAATAAATGTTGAGCCAACATAAGAAGCAATCCATGTCTGGAGCTTTAAGCTGCAATCAGATTGGCTAATCTTCATATAATCCTACCACATCTGTGCAATATGTGGTCACAACTGAATGAATATAATATGAATGTATTGGACTTAAATGCCTATGCATTGTGATACATTTGCATGAAGATATCAGTAAATTTCATCTGGTTGTGTGGTCTCAAAATATCAGTGACCCCACTTTTATTCCCAAATGACAGACTAACAATTGATTTATTATTCAGTCTAAATTGACCTGTGTTTACTAGGTCCAAGGCTTGAGAACTTATCCCTACTGTTTGATGTATTTGAACCTGATGGATTTCTGTTTTTGGATCCTTTTGCAGGTTCTGGTGGTCAAGTTTCTGTGGAATTGTATTAGTACAGGTGCGTTAGTTCTGCTGTAAAGGGCAACTGTGTTTCTTAACAAGTTGGGGTTAAATAAAAGCTCCTCTATCTTCCCTTTACAATGAACATCTCTAGGTTAAGTGATATTGCTGGAAAGTTTAAGTAATATAACTTCCTAAACATGTCCTGTTTTCAGCAGTTTGTAAACATGTGAACAATCTCGGCCTGCATTAATAGGCTCCGTTTTTATTGTCTGTGCAGGTACTTTCCCAGCATGCTCTGCCCTTGAGGATAGGGGAGGAGCAGTGCATCAGGTGATGCTCCTTTTATGATATTCAAAAAGAATAAATAATATATTAATGATATATATATATAATATATATATAAATATATATATATACTGAATTGTAATATAATAATATGTGATATAGGGCCGTATTCATAAAAGATCGTTATCGTTATCGAACAAATAACGATCGCTATTGTAAAATAACGATCGCTATTGTAAAATAATGACCGTTATTTTCCGATAACGAGCGGTATTTTCCGATAACAACCGGTAATTCCCGATATCAGAAAATAGTGGTCGTTATCGGAAAATACAGGTCGTTATCGGAAAATAACGGTCGTTATTTTACAATAGCGACCGTTATTTTACAATAGCGATCGTTATTTTTTCGATAACAATCTTTTATAAATAGGGCCCATAATGACTTGGAACAATTCATTAAAAGACAACACAATTAGAAGGCAGAGCAATTTGACATAAAAGCAGTAATCTGTCTCCAGTACAGACAAGAGGAGTCTCGTGTTGAGAGGAATGTAATATGGTGGCACTGACTGTTACCTGATTCAGTTACTCAGTGGGTTACATGACTTTTACTGAAGTCATATCTTGTACTCCGTTGGTGTTCTTGGGTGGATGTTTTAAGATTTTTTTATCTGTCAAATGAATCTGTAACTGGAATAGTGAGTTGATGTGCGTGAATTGAACGGTGGGAAATTCCCTCTCCCAGTGCTGCCTCATAGTGATTACTGAGCATGCTTGCCCTCACAGATAGTCAGACAGTCAGGAAAGGGAATACTGAGCCCTTTAATGACTCTTGCTAGAGCAGGAGTGACTCTGTCTGCTCTTATATTTCTTCTACTAAAACCTGGGAGCAAGTTGAGGTCTGCAACAATGCTATCGGATTGAGACTGGATATCTCTGGATCAACCACAGAGAGGAAGGTTTGGCATTTTCTGTTCTTCTCTCTAAACTCATGTTTCTGAAATCTGTTCACTGAATTCTCCTGAATATGAAAGATACACAGAAGAACAATTTGTTATTAAATGTATGCAGATTGTCAGGAGAACAGTGTGCATTAGAGCTTCTGCCGTCCCCACTTTAGCAATCATATTTGCATAGCACAGAGCGCAATTTTGTCTGGGAAAAGATTATCTTAAGTGGTGTTTTTCATCAGAGCTTGTCAGTCTCGTATTGTTTGCTTGTGTTTTGCAAAGCGTATTGGGCAAACTGGTGCAAATGTTTAAAGTCTTTAGATTCACCACTTAATTGTTGCTTGTTCTTTATATATCAATAGTTCTTGGAGAGCCAACAATTAACATTAACTCGTCTCCATCTTGGCAAGAGTACAGCACAGCCCGCTCAATGGGATATCAGGTTCATCTCGAACAACTTTCCCAAAACGTTGATTTATCTCCAACTGGAAGCTTGGTTTGAAATGATCACTTTGAAGCGGGTTTGGCAGAATTGAGACTTTAGAGTGAGAATTGTTCTATAGTAAGTGCAACAGTCTCTTTTCAACGTGAGGCCTGACTACCCCTACCGCCTTGTTTATAAGCAACCCAACAGATCCCTGGAACCCGCTGAGTGATTGTACCCTTCTGCGACTAGAGCAGATATTGTTTCAGGTAACCAACACTCATCACTTTTGGCATTGGGTCATATCTGAGGTCTCTACAAGTCACATTACACCACTGGACAACCGTAGGTGGGATATAGTGAATTAAATTAAGAGTTTGAAGCCAGAATTGTCCAACTGGCCATAAAAAAACTATTAATACTGTCCTATGAGGAATCTCCAGAAAACATTGCAATGGCTCCATTAGATTAAAAGGGGCAATATAGTGGTGAGCTGTCAAAAAGTTTGTTTCTGAAAACACTACACTACACTGTTGGTAAGGGTGGTCTACGTTTACTGACCAGCAGTATCTCTTTTTTTCCCTTAAAGGGCATGTCCACCCCTTTTTATAACTTCTTTCTGTAGTGTAGGGCTCTCTCCCCCAACCCCAAACGCCATATTAGTTTCACACAAAACACCCCCAATCTATACTTACATCACCTCTTTCCCCCGTCGATGTGTAACAGCCCTCTGCTTGCAAGAAACTGCAAGCAGGGAGCTGGACCGGCAGCCGCGTCCGTGATTGGCTGAGAGGCAGCCAATCATGGACACGACTTCAGGCTGTGCAGATCGACGGGGGAAAGAGGTGATGTAAGTACAGATCGGGGGTGTTTTGTGTGAAACTAATATGGCATTTGGGGTTGGGGGAGGGAGCCCTACACTACAGAAAAGGGGTTTTGTGCTAGGGGGAGGGAGAGAGAAACGGGAGGGAGAGGAGTTCTGTACTGAGCATGACAAAATTCTCCCGGAGGATGGACTATATGGACTCTGCAGAGCTCCTGGTGGGCAGTTTTTGGACTTTAGGGGGGAATACTGGACAACCATTTGGAGCTGGGATGTGAGGTAAGGATTTTTCTACACTACATAGTGGGGCCAATAGTGGGTTAAATTGTAGTTTTGGGGGTGGACGTGCCCTTTAAGGACCATGTAGTTATTATTAAACTAAAGGTTTCAAACCACATGGACAGAAGATCCATCATCCTGAAACACACTAAAAGGATAACTGCATTTTAATGCACACTAGAAGTCTTTGTAACAGCCTCCACCCAAAGTGAGGATTTAGAGCTTGCCCTATAAGCTCAGTTTAGCTGCTTATGAGATCTTGAGGTTATTATGTGGAATGGTATTATACAGCTCTACGTCCAACTGTATAGTCGGATGACTGCCGAGTCCTTTCTTCACTTAGAGCAGATGTAAGTCCATGGAGCCAACTTTGAGCACAGATGCTCTATCCTGTGAAAGGAACCATCTCAATAGCCAAAATAATCCATTTTTTTTTTGCCATAATCAAAGATGAAAGTCAATGTTCTCAGACATTTTTGCAGGATAAAAAACCAAGCTGTTTTAGAACTGAACTCTCCCAACTCCTGATCCCTTTGATCTCCGAATGGAAATCAAAGCTTTTCTAATGCTCTGTTTGGATAGAAAATATATTTATTACCGGTGGTTTTTTTTCTTTTCTTTTCTTTTATCCAGATACTTCATATCACTTATCCCCGTAAAACATTCACAGAATAAAAAACAAAAGCAATCATTTAACCAAGAGGGGAGTCTCTTACTTTATCGACTTTGTTTTATTTCCCAAGTCGGGGATACCAAGTAGTAAAAAGGCAAAATCTGACATTTCCTGGCCTACGTAAAGTTTAGTTAAGAAGGAGTGGGCATTCTGTATACAATCCATTGATTAGGGGCATAACTATCAGGGGAGAAGGAGAGGGCAACTGCAGGGGGCCTGGGAGCCAAGGGGCCCCATCTTCTTGTTTTTTTTATGACAGATATAGCCTCCTCCCAGCAGAGAATGAAGCAGGGATAGGGGCCCCATCATATATCTGTTGTATTCAATTAGATCAAGTGGACTTGAAGTTTAGTTCTTGAAGACGTTTCGCTAGTCATCCGACTGGATCTCTCAATTCAGATTGACTTGTACAAGAATCTGTGGCAATTATGTACCCTGGAAAATCCCAATTAGCATATCACAGCCAAGTGTTAAGGGCATGATTGCAACACACAGCAGAATATCCACACTAGCACAGAAGTGAAGGCTAAAGAAATGAAACATCTCAGAGGAGCCCTTAAAACTTGTGGATATCCAGACTGGGCCTTTGTCAAAAGAAGTAGAAGGAAAGAAAAGAACACGAATACCAACAGTGAAGGGGAAAAGCAAGACAGGAGGAAGAACATGGTCATCCCATATGTAGCAGGGGTCTCCGAGAAATTAAGAAGAATTAAGAAGAATTTTCTTCTTTAAACCAAACAATATGGCAATGGTATGACCTGAGTATGACCTGAGGAAGGGGAAGCCATATCCCCCGAAACGTTGTATGTTTTTTGCTCAATAAACCACTGTAGTGTGCTCCTCCAACTTATTTGCATTACCGTATTGCTGTGGCCCTTAAGGTGGAGGGCTGGGAGGATTGCACCTATTAATCGAAGGCCGTGCCAAAGGGGGTGTGCTTGAGTGTACTCTAATAGAAGAATTTTAACCAAACAACACGCTGAGGCAGCAATTGGTACATCCGAAAGACCCAATATCGAAACACAAGAAAAGCAACATCATATACGCAGTGCAGTGCAGTGAAGAATGCTCTGATTTGTATGTGGGGGAGACCAAACAGCAACTGCATCAACGTATGGCCCAGCACAGAAGAGCCAATTCCTCGGGTCAGGACTCAGTCGTGTACCTGCATCTTAAGGATAAAGGACATACCTTTGAAGATTGTAATGTTAACATATTGGCAAAGGAACGTGACTGGTTCAAGAGGTGTTAAGGAGGCCATTTATGTGAAAGTAAAGAAACCAAGCCTAAATAGAGGTGGGGGGGTTCGACACCAACTGTCTGCCATGTACAATGCTGTTTTGACACCTTACTCTAGGCGTTCCTATAACACCTCTTAGCCACTATCCAATTACACCCTTAACACTTGGCTGTGATATGCTAATTGGGTCTTTCCAGGGTACATAATTGCCACAGATTCTTGTACAAGTCATTCTGAATTGAGAAAGCCAGTCGGGATGACCAGTGAAACGTCTTCAAGAACTAAACTTCAAGTCCAGTTGATCTAATTGAATACAACAGATACCATGACATGGATGAATGAGAACCTTCACAAGCGGGCCCCATCATAGTTTTGCTGGGGGCCCAGTGATTCCTAGTTACGCCACTGCCATTGATGTTTCTGCAGCCAGTTTTCTTAGATTTAGGATTCCTTCTACCAACCACAGCTTTATAAATCTCTCCCATAGACACGTCCCATGTGGCTATAACCCAGCAATTTGTCCTTAACCCCTCCTGGATGACAAATAAAGGGACACTGGTTTCTATATTGTGGTTTAAACAGCCTTGGAATTCTCCAAACTCCATCATTCCATACCTTGACTATCAGACATTGCAGTTATCCTGATGAAGGGTTCTCTTGGGGTAATCACTCTCTATTCACCCACAATAAAATCCTGTTTCAACGTTTCTTTTTGTTAGTCCCAATAGAAATAACACGGGTGTAATCTACTCTTATAGTATTTCCTCCTCCACGTTCTCAAGCTGTCACTTAAATTTAAAAACAACATTCGAAAAGCATAAAGAACATTTTCCAGCGAACTAGGAGACCCACCTCCTCCTATTCTTACCTTGTAGCCAATTTACACCTTTTTTTTTTTTTAAAGATGGCCGTGCACTATTGTGGCTGGCAACTGTGGCTGGCAGCTTTTCCGATCCTCCATGCTCCCTTCCCCCTGCTGATAAAGGGAACATACTTGCATGATAGGGGGTGTGTCATGGTGTGGGAGGAGTAGAGAGCTTTCAGTCACAGCAGGACTGTAAAAATGCAGGAACGGTAGATAAGAGGTAGTTCAACTACTTTCATGAAAAATATTTATTGTTTTTAAATATTGTTTTAAACAGTGTAATGTCCCTTTAAAGGACAACTCCACCCTCATAAGAACATCTTTTAGAAAGAATGGCCTCTTTAAAATATGTTGTTATATCATAGTTTGTCCTATGAAATCATTACTGTATGTCTGCTATGCTTCTGGATGCCTCATGGAAACTGAGCAATTTAGAAACCTGTACTGAGCCTGTACTGAGCCTGGGCATGCTCAGAAGAGGCAGACAGGGGATTAACATTCAGTCATTGGCTGTGATGTCAACTGTCAAATCCATAACTGACAGTTACTAACTGGAAGAAACAGGAAGCAGAAACAGGGGAAACAGGACATTGTGCAGGATTTCAGGTAAGACTTATATATTTCACATTTCAAACTCATAAACCTGTATGTATGTTTTCATTTTGATGCTGGACTTGCCCTGTAAGCAGTATAATTATATATAATATATATACCTTCTATTATAACAATATAATAATAATCTTTTTTGACTAGTTAATCCTAACAATGGCATCTCTCCGTGCCAAACATCCTTGTCTATGATTCAGTCTTCTAAAAAACATGTAACGTAGAATCCCAACTATATTTCCCTGGTGTCACAACACAGCAAAAATATCTACCCAATCACGGTGTGATTGTCTCACGCCATTAACTTCACTCTGCCCTTGTATCTGCAGGAATAACCGCCCATTATGGTGAAAGGCTGCATCTAATCGAAGATGAACATATTTTAACAATGTCTCTGGCTATTCATTAAAAAAAAAAGAAGATATGGCAGATTCTATTTGTTTTTTTAACAATGTGCTCATTTTTAATTCACTCTTTCTTCCTTTTTTTTTCTGCTCAGATGAATTATTATTATTATTATTATTATTATGGAGGTTTGTTTTGTTTTTTCTCTGCTGGATTTGACAATAAGGGATTTACAGCGAAAATTAAAAAGCGTTCTCAAGAGGTTTAGCCTGCAAAGTTAAAGATTGAATAAATATATCAATACGAAAGTTTGATGCAAAAGTTTGCCTGTGCTATTTATTAATCTGCAGCAACTAAGAACTAAGATTCAAAAATAGTTGTACCCACCTCAGGTGGACTTACTGTTGTGAGATTAACGAGTCCTTCAACTTTCGCAGCCTTAAATTAAAGCAAAATTAAAGCACCAGAAAACAAAATGGTAGGGGAGTCACTCTGAAACTTAGGGACCAACTGCAATTAAAGGAGAATTATACTCATGCTGTAACTGGCTCCTCCCACAGTCATTGTCACTGACAATTCTCCCATGTCTGGCATTGGTGAACATATGTTAATGAATAAGTATAATTCTCCTTTGAGGGTTTTATAGTGGTAGTTTTACTACATATGGAAAAGTGAGAGTAAGCTCCTTGGTATAACAGTAAGTAAAGGAGAATTCAACCATTTTCTCATACAAGGGCCGCTTGCACACATAACTAGAGATAATACATTGGTATCTCCTCCAGGGTCTACCCAGTCCCACCTAACCAAACTCTCGTTTTGCTGTCTCTACAGTCATCGTACGATATGTGCTACTGACTCAGCGAACATCTTTTTGTCCTTAAATTTTTAATTTTTATTTTTGCATGGAATAAATATTTTATTTTGTAAAACAAAATTCATTCAAAAATTGTATCACATTGTAGAACATTTTTCATATACAAAATAAATTCCATTAAATATTCTCCGGGGGCTTTTGTGTCGCTTTTTTTCCCTATTCGTTCTTCCAGAAATAACTTAAAGTGGGGCACATTTTTTTTGGCTAATGCAACGGAAACGTAGTAGCACAAATTCGAGCTGACATATGGCTTCCTTTGCCTGCAGCTTTCCGAGACGAATGCAGCAGATTCAGATAATAATGAGAGATTTCATTAAAATAAAGCATTTCCTTTTGGGTTTATCGATGATAAAAAATGTATTTTATTATTTATTAAATAAAGAACCCTTCCCTAGAACCTTAGGTAATTCAGTTCTCTTAATCCGTCTTCTTCCAAAGGAAAAGTAGAAATGGCCGACCCCCATATTGAGTTTGTATTTAGGTCAGTAAGGAAGGGTGATCTGGTAGAGCCTCTTTAAATCAGGTAAACTCAGCCATCTGCCGAGGTTTCAATGGGAGTTGAATCAGCTTATGTGGGGAAAATGCATTAAACAGACATATTGCTAGGAACATACCAGAATGTTGCACTGCAAGGGGAGAGACGTGGGCCCATACCTGACTGACAGGCATTTGGATGACCTACACTGCGCTGACATAAGGAGGGGAGGGTCCTATGGGATGGGAAAGATTGCACTTTTTTAACCCCTCGAGTGCTAAATATCCCTTAGAATTTTTTTTATTATTGCATTCCAGAAAATACATCTCATGACAGTAATGTCATCACGGGAATTGCATTTAAACAAGACTACAATGAAATGTAACTGCTAAGACGGTATACAATACATATGTAGGTACATATTACAGGAAAGTAAAAGAAAATACATCTTTTATAGACAGTTTAGAAACAATCGATTGATTGCATTAAACTAATAAGAAGACCGATTTCCAAGGGTTGCTCTGCATTTAAAGTTTGTTGTATGTGAATATCGGATTGTAAGAGTCTTCCTCACTGTACAGACTATCCTGAAATTGCAGCATGAGGGATGTTTGAAATCTACAGCAGGTATATTGTTTACCAGGCGTTTCTAACAAAAAACTGGCTATTTTATTTTCATAGCCCCCGGCTCCCAGCCATTTCCTAAATCAATACAAATTCCCAGCAGTAGCTAAATGTTTTTTTCTTAGATTACTGCTGTACACCATAAACAGATTTTATAGATAAACTTTGCAATGTTAAAGGGCAAGCTCAAATGAAAAATTATATATATATTAATCACCCCCACAATACCCAAAACTACAAAAGTTGACAGGTGTAGGACTAACCTGTTATCCAGTACTTACCTTTCTCGCTGGTGCCCGTAACATCAGAGATCTTTTCTTAAAGTCTGACGGTCCTTTGATGCCAATTGCGATCTCCTTTATAGATTTAGGAGCTCTATGTGAGCTCACACAGCTGTAAAGCATTGAGTTTTTACAGCCTTTGTAAGTCGTTGGCAGTGACATAATTGTCCCATCCTTGATTGGGTACGGCAACCTGGAAGAGAGGTTTTGAACAGTGAAGGACCACTGGACTTCAAGATAAGATGTCTGATGTTAGGAGCCATGTGGAGAAAGGTAAGTTTGGCAAATATGGGTTTGGGGGTGTAAAGTCTAAGGTTAAAATTGTGTTATGGAGGGTGAACATGCCCTTTAAGACGATGAAGACCAAATGATCAGTATGACCAGTTGGCATTCTCCTCTTGGAATTGGTCATTTGAATAGCGATGTGCCAAAGTTTGGTCCTGTCTGCGGAAGGGTCTACCTGGACCCTTCCCACAAGGTTAAAAGGCTGTTTGAAGGGTGAACATGACTTTTAAATCTTCTTACCTAGTAAGTGCATTTGGAAGTTCTAGTCCCAGGAAACAAACAACATTTATGTAACATTATACTGTAAGTCTGATTAGCATGTGTTTGCACATACGGTAATTCTAAGAGATATGCTTAGTATGTATACCGACATTTATAGCACATGTATTCATTTGCACCCCATCTATTCCTTGTTCCCTCCCCAGAAGATCCCCCGCTATGCAATATTAATATATTATAAAATGAAGGATTTGTCGATGTCATATAGAATTTCGGTAGCGAACGTCACGGTGAGGAAGCGATTATGAGATTCCTGTCTGTTCAATGTTGTGAGCAGCCCGGTCACTGAGGTCAGAAGTTTGATTGAAATCTGCCACTAGAGAGGATTATGAGAGTATCTTTGAACTGATTGAAGATTTTTTAATCTTTAGCCACTTCAATCACGTTAACCATTTAAGTTGTAAGGAAGTGAGCATTAAACGTTATTCTGCGGCCTTTCTCAGAGGAATGCTAAGAGGAGAAAGATTCATTTCTCTTAGGGAGTCATAATTGTTCTTTCTGTTATTTTCCTCTAAAATTATTTTTATTTGTATTCATTTGCATTACGGAGCTCGTTTGGAAATGGAACGGGGTTGAAAGATCTATCAGCTGTATTTCCTTCTAGAAAAGGGATCCGGTGAGGTCAGGAGTGGATGTCCCATAAAGAATGCGGGAGTTCCGTCAGATGAGTGAACAAATATCCTCAGATCTTAAAAGAGCTTAGTTCAGTTCTATCTAGACCACAGTTTCTAATCGTTTCAGATGCACGTTTCAGACGTGCCGCTGGATTGAAAAAAAGCCAATGTAATACCAATATTCAAAAAAGGTAGTCGTTCCCAGCCTGGTAACTATAGACCTGTAAGCCTAACATCAGTGGTAGGGAAGGTGCTGGAAACTTTGATACGGGATCATAATCATATCCCTGCCTTTGTCTCCAGAACAGATCTTGTGTTATGGTCCTGGACTTATCGGTGCTGAGGGGTCCTGGTGCATGCGCGTACCAGCATTCACAAGCAGGCATGCGAGGCACGGGGGAGTTTGTTTTCCATGCACGCATGCGCCAGTCTCAGCCTTGCTCCAGCTTCCAGTTTACCTTGGTCTCCATACCTGTCAGCCTTGCTCCAGCTTCCAGTCTACCTTGGCTTCCATACCAGTCAGCCTTGCTCCAGCTTCCAGTTTTCATTGGTCTCCATACCTGCCAGCATTGCTCCAGCCTTTGGTCTCCATACCTGCCAGTTCACTCCAGCTTCCACTTTTTGGTCTCTATAACAGCATTGCTAGCTTTCAGTTCTACTTGTTTCTATCACTGCCTTGCTGTCCTTGTGGCCTTCTCTGCATTGTGGGATTGGCTTTTGTGGGGCTCTTATCAGGAGCAACAACCTGATGCCTACTTTGCCGCACAACATCCTCACCATCAGAGGCTCTGGGGAAGACTGGCAGGTACATAGATTCCGCGTCAAGTGGGGTTCTCATATGAGCCTTTCCCGGAAGATCTTGTTAGTAGTTAGTAGTAGTCAACATGGATTTATGAGAAATAGATCATGCCAGACAAATTTAATTGTTTTTTATGAAGAAGTGAGTAAGAATTTAGATTCAGGCACAGCAGTGGATGTGGTATATTTGGATTTTGCGAAAGCTTTTGATACTGTGCCACATAGGCGACTAATGTATAAACTGAGGACTGTTGGCCTTGAAGAAAACATTTGTTCATGGATAGAGAACTGGTTATTGGATCGCAAACAGAGAGTGGAAGTAAATGGGGCTACATCTATGTGGGATAAAGTTCTAAGCGGAGTGCCTCAGGGTTCTGTACTGGGGCCGCTTCTGTTTAATCTGTTTATAAATGACTTAGAAGGGGGAATTGAGATCAAGGTCTCTGTGTTTGCTGATGACACTAAACTATGCAGAGCTTTGGAAACTTCCAATGATGTGCAAGTGCTGCAAGCAGACCTAGATAGATTATCAAAATGGGCAGCAGAATGGCAGATGAGATTCAGTGTTGATAAATGTAAGGTGATGCATTTGGGGTTAATTTTCATAATTCGGATGAACCTTTCTAAGCTCTGAAATAGTTTGGTTTTCCGAACTTGCAGACGTATTTTCAATAATTTTTGAATTTACAGATTGTTCACTAACCCTCGATTACGGCCATAACGGAATGTATTAGAATTCGGAATGTATACTTCGAATTCAATAACCCTGAAATGTATCGTTCGGTAACCATCGAATGTAATGTTCGATTTTCCGTAACCCTTGATTATTGTTCGGTAACCCTTTAATGTATAGTTCGATTTTCGGTAGCCCTGGAATTATTGTTCGATTTTTTGTAAACCTCAAATGTATTGTTCGGTTACCCTCAAATTAACCGTAACCCTCAATGTATTATCTTTGATAACAGATCACATAGAAAGACAAGAGATGCATTGTTTTAATCAGCAATTTCTGTCTTGTAAGTAAAGGGAAACATTTTTTATAGGGAATTTCACCCATGATGTACCACTATGCACACGGCCCATACAATCTTTACCTTGGGCCTCCAAGTCACTCATCTAGAACGCAAGCTTTTTCTGACAGGGAACTCTTTCTTGCCCACGTGTCTAATTGTTTCCCCATTTATTGCTTATTAAAGATTATGCCTTAGGTCTGTGTACAATTGAGTATATACACGTGTGTGCGAGGTGCCGAGAGATCCGGATTTGCTTTGTGCTGAACATGGTAAATTTCTCCATTCCAACTGAACATACTTTGCCTTTTCTGATCTTATTATCATCACTATCTGGATACAACATAAACACAATCTGATAAGAAGATTATTCAGGGGGATCATATCCAATACTAAATGTGACCTACATAAATACTGTGCTCCACTTATTTAACAATATTGGGTGTTCATTGTTTTTCCCGCTGGTTACTGGTATACTGTCACTATCCGGTTTATTTATTGTCTTTGGTTTTAACGTATTTGGTACAAAGTATATTTCCTAACAAGAAAAAACAAACAAAAATAAAACATTTGGCCACGGACATATTAAAATCTTAATCAGGATTATGTCTGACTAAATCTCCCAGAAATCTGCACAGGATTCCCTCAATCTGTGCACAGTTTGGAAGTGTGTCCATTAATGTATATTCTGACCCTGTGCATATTATCATCTAGAAGGTCAGTGTTGGACGGTCCCAGAGTTACAGGGGAATCCACCGATGGTCCATTCACCCAAGAAAACAGAGAAACAGAGCCTTACTATGAGAAAAACCATTCAATCTATAAATGAATGTGTTTGCGTCTACGTTTTCCCAGTTTAATGATGACATTTTAGCAGAAGTTGTAATGTTATTATTTAGACTTTAAAACCATTAACTTAACCAGTTTCCCCAGTGGAAATATATCCCCTCCATCATATAAATGATAAGAAGTTATAAAGAAAAAATAAAAGCATTTTTATAATTTAATATCTTTTCACAATTTGAACTATTTATTATTTTTAGCATTTATAAATCTGTAAATAATATAAAGCATTTGTTTTTTCATACAAGCACCGAGATTTCTTTTAAGCCAACTGCCTATATATTGGAAAAGATTCCGTAATATCTTCCAAGTTTTATAGAAGATGTACAAATTTTATTTTGATTCCCATAAGTGCACAAAGTAAAAAAAAAAAACAAGCTTGTGTAATAGAGGAACATAACCTGGCTTATTCCTCGTCGAAATCTAAAATTCTGTGCACGTAGGAGAAAAATATGCCCGTAGTGGAAAGAATACATCACTGTCACTTTTTGTTCCTGCGGGAAGATTATCATTCCGTTTCCAGCCAGAGGAAGAAAAGAAAGAAAATCAGGAAATGAGAAAAGAAATCAAAATTAATTAAGAAACAATGATACAAAAAAAACATTAACAGAAAGGAAGATATATCTAGTGAACATTTCATCTGGTTAAGCAAAGATTTGGGACTTGTTTTTCAATTCTGTGCACAAATTTGTATTTGCTCCTTTTATTGAAATTTAGACGGAAGGTAAGTGTACCCACATACAAGGTTATTCAATAAAATTTCTTATCGTTAAAAATGGTGCTAATTTTGCCCCAACTAATCAGATTTTAGCTTTCAAATGTTAAATAAGATCTGATTGGTTGGGGCAAAATTAGCACCATTTTTAACGATAAGAACTTTTATTGAATCTCCCTGATAGTGTTTTGTAGCTGCCAGTACAACCCCCTAATTATTTCTTAATTCGAAGCGCAACACTTTCAAAGAGGTCATAGACAAGTCACTCAAAACTGCAAGAATGCGGATAGAGAACTCTCTAGGATATACTAGAAGAAGGGCTACGGGACACATACCTAGCTCTCCCACCCCTGAAAAACACATCAATACCGACTTTACATGCCTGATGTTACTGAAGTGAGATATTCGCTTTGGAATAACCCATCCTCTTCGCTGGTCCTGCTTCTTCTTACATTTTCCTGGTGCAGGAATCATGTCCATGGCGGATGATGTCACTGTGAATGACTGACTATTGTTGTGCTGCCTTATCTACATGTGTGAACTCAGCATTGGGAAAGAGTAAGCCTTAGTCCAAAGCAATTATCTCACTTCTGGAATGCTGTGCAGGTAAGTCAGTATTGCGGTCTTGAGGTTTGAATGGAGTGGGACTTTTATATCGGTGGTGAGCTTGCTCTTTAAAAACCAATATTTGTTCATGTTATGGGTGTCCGCCTTTAAACCAAAAAAAGAGAAATTGGCGATTATAAAGAATATAATGAAATTAAGTTTGTGTATCTATAATTCTATGTTTATCCATGAACCCACCATAGAAAAAAGGGCACAATGAAAGCTTCATCATCTTGGGTTGAGGGATCCCTTTAGAGTTACAGATGAAACCTCTGGCCTAATAGACAAAGGCACATGCAAAAAAGGGTTTCATTCTAAAACACCGTAGTCGGTAACTTGCCAAAAGATAGTAGATGCAAAGCTCATAGTCTTTCTACCCCAAGGTCACGATATTAGAGAGGTGCACACTACTTAATGTGTATCATTATTGTGCAAAACACATACCATTCGGGGAGCTACCTTACCCCAGCACCCTTCTGGGGAGCTACCTTCCCTTAGCACCCTTTTGGGGAGCTACTTTCCCCCAGCACCCTTTTGGGGAGCTACCTTCTGTACTTACATCACCTCTTTCCCCCGTCGATGTGTCACGGCCCTCTGCTTGCATGAAACTGCAAGCAGGGGGCCGGACCGGCAGCCGCGTCTGTGATTGGCTGAGAGGCAGCCAATCACGGACGCGGCTTCCGGCTGTGCAGATCGACGGGGGAAAGAGGTGATGTAAGTACAGATCGGGGGTGTTTTGTGTGAAACTAATATGGCGTTTGGAGTTGGGGGAGGGAGCCCTACACTACAGAAAAGGGGTTTTGTGCTAGGGGGAGGTCTGTACTGAGCATGACAAAATTCTCCCGGAGGAAGAGACAGGAGGCAGAGTCCTACTCTGCAGAGCTCCTGGTGGGCAGTTTTTTGGACTTTAGGGGGGGGGGGGATTACTGGACAACCATTTGGAGCTGGGTGTGAGGTAAGGGTTTTTCTACACTACATAGTGGGGCCAGTAGTGGGTTAAATTGTAGTTTTGGGGGTGGAGATGCCCTTTAATGGAGTTCCATGACCATATAAAAGAACGAGGCCACCGGCCGAGTACCTTTTATACAGGGCACGGAACTCCAAGGTGACTTCTAATATAGTGGATAATGTACCCCCTACTGTAAATTATAAGGATATTAGAATTCACAGAGGAGTTCCGTGACCATATAAAAGCACGAGGCCGGAGGCCGAGTGCCTTTTATACAGGCCACGGAACTCCGAGGTGCCTTCTAATATCCCTATGAATTTACAGTAGGGGGTACATTATCCGTTATAACCCACCCTCATTTATAAACAAACCCATGGTTATTGTGCAGCCACCCCACCCTCATTTATAAACAAACACATGGTTATTGTGCAGTCCACAGGCTGCTGTCCCCACACCACACACTACTGATTCTTCTTTTCTGACCCCTTCTCCTCCTGACACACACACACACCTGACACACACACACACTCCGTCCCCACACCACACACTACTGATTCTTCTTTTCACCACACACTACTGATTCTTCTTTTCTGACCCCTTGTCCACCTGACACACACACACACACACCTGACACACACACACACACACACACACACCTGACACACACACACACACACACACCTGACACACACACCTCTGACACACACACACACACACACACACCTGACACACACACACACACCTGACACACACACCTGACACACACACACACACCTGACACACACACACACCTGACACACACACCACTCTTTCTTTCCTCTCCTGCCCCGTAGTTTTCTGCATATGGTCAGCTGACCCCTGCTCCTCCTGGCAGTCCCACCCACCTGCTGCTTTCAGTGCTCCGGCCGGAGTCTAACAGCTTAGACCGCACCCCTTCTGCTTCCTCCTGGATTATCTCACATAACACCGGCTTCTCATACTTGCTTCCGGCGTATACGGCTCTTCATTTGATCAAAGGTACTTTTTTCAGGTACTTCCGTGTTATTATCGGCGCGCTACTGCGTAGTAGCGCGCCGATTATAGGGATATTTTTTACAGTTTATGCCCATAGGGATCAATGGAAGGGGTGGGTTATATAAGGGATAATGCGCCCTTTACCGTGTAATAGAAGAATATTAAGTCACCGAGTTCCATGACCAAATAAACTCACAAGGCCGATGCATGTAAGGTCGGGGAACTCTGAGTTGACTTCATATCCTTATATTATATTGTAAGGGCTGCATAATTTCTTGGAAGAAAAACAAACCATTTTATCTCCTTCAGCAAAGTTTCCCATGAAGCAGTATGAAACCATTCTGTCATTAACAGGGGTGTCCCTAGGGTCATTGGCACCTGAAATATTTTTTGGATGCCGCTTTGCGTGCCGCAGCTACGTGGGCGTGGCTTTGTGTGGGTGTGGTTTAGCATGGGCATATCTTTGCTGGGTGTGGCAAAACTTTTGGTAAATCTGTATTTGGAAACGGTTACACACACTGAGCGCGTAAGTAACACGCAGGGCGTACCGGAGCCCAATGGGACCAATCAGCCGGGGAGTCCACTGCTGCTCCTTCCTCTGGCCGCCAGGCAAAGCTCTGTGCTACAGTTACATTATTACCCCCAAACCCAGGACAGTAAAATACCCACTGCCAGTGAAGTAACCCCTAGTACAGTAAAATCCCTATTTCCCCCCAAAACAGTATAACCCCCAACCACAGTACAGTAAACCCCACATTTCCCCCCAGTACAGTAAAAAAAAATACCTCAATTAAACCCCTATTGCCCCAGTACAGTTTTACCCCCAAACCCAATAGTTCCCTCTCCCCCCCCCCCCCGGTACAGTAACAATCTGTTCTCCATGGAGGTTTGTTCAGGCCAGTGTCTGACAAACTATACACAGCCTGTTGCTGGATTGTTCTTATGGTGTAGAAAGTTAAAGGGAGAAGGAGTCTGCAGGGTGAGCAGGTGATATTAAGGTGGCAAATAAACACAAAATTCTTAGGCACACACTATGGTGGGAAGATTCTTCCCACTTCCAAGGAAGGTAGATACTGGAAACTCAAATAGGGTCTGGAAGGCACTCCTGATAGAATTCAAAATTTATTGAAAACCACACAAAAACAAGTTTCGGGGGAATGTGCTCCCTTCTTCAGGTAATGAAAGTGCAACAAAAAGTGAAGTTAAAATACCCTAGCCTCTGGACAGTTCCCACCTTTGTGGGAGTGTCCAGGGTGTGCAACTCACATATATACGATTTTACAAACCCAACCGAGCGCTCCTGCAACATTCAACAGATCCTACCGGAACCGCCGTTCTTCTATGCGACCGACATGCGATCACAATTCCCATTCATTTTGCGATCGCATAGAAGAATGGGAAAGTGGGTTCCCACAGGATTGGTCGAACATCGCTGGAGCACTCGGTCGGGTTAGTAAAATCGTATATATGTATGGCCACCTTTACAGTCCAGAGACTTCTATTCAAGCAAACTGGGTTTTCTTATTTACAGCGCCACCTACTGCTCACAGACAGCTACAACTCTTTAAAAAAAAAAAACAACAAAAAAATCCGACATTCTGCTGCATTTCCAGAGGCACACGATGAGCAATTTATTCATATTGTTTCATGGTAGGAGCAGCCCTGGTCATTAAATTAGTTTAACACCTATGTAGCATTAGAAACCGTGCACATGACCTTTCATGTGACTCGTAATGCTAAATCGCTGATTTTGCCATGTTTTGCGCTCCATTTGTGATCCATAATGACATTTTCTTTATAATATAAATGACGGGAAGTAGGTCCCACTGCTGCAACATTTTTTGTTTTTTCAAAATCGTTTTCTGTGCCAAAAACACAAAGGGAGGCAAAGGTCAAATTGAAAAAGAGGTGCCTCTTTAATGTCAAAAATGCCTTCTGCCCCTCTGCAATATTTGCAGTGTTGCTAAAATATTATCAGGGAGATTCAATAAAAGTTCTTATAGTTGAAAATGGTGCTAATTTTGCCCCAACCAATCAGATCTTATTTAACATTTGAAAGCTAACATCTGATTGGTTGGGGCAAAATTAGCACCATTTTAAAGGATAACAACTTTTATTGAGTAACGCTGTATATATTTCTCAGTGGTGTAAGGTGAGTAACTAAGAAGATAGGATGGTAGGTTGGTTGTCCAACAATTTAATTTTTTTTTGATCCACAACCATTTTTTGTCTCTTCCTTAGTGATGGCCACTGACTGTGCAGCATTCTTTGGCTCTGATTTCCGCTTTCATGAAGCACAAGTCTGTATCCTAAGCACATGCTCTGGAACCTGTGGTAACCGATATTGCAATATCATTCCTGGGGGTGAACTCGATCAGTCCCAGTTCCTGTGCATAGTGACCAAGTAAGTGGGAGTGGCAAAAGCTATTCTTATAAGATTAATCATGTCATGAGGGGAAAGATGTGAAAATCATGAATTCTGAGATGAAATGTTCATTTAATAATTCATTTTACATTAATTTTAATTATATGGCCTTATATTGTAGATGATAGGTTATTCTTCCATAATTTTTATAGAATTTTCTAAAATACAAAAATCAGCTGTGCTTAAAGGAGAACTAAAGTCTGCAGACAGCATTGTCCCAATAGACAGAGCACATTCACAAGCATACAAATGTGTTTGCTGGGTTGGGTAAAGCAGCAGTCCTTTTGCATTATAATGTCCAGTGTTCTCACTAGGATTTCTTCTGAGCAGCAACAACCTTACTCAACTTTTCAATAAAGACAATCCATTGCTCTCCGGGGAGGTAAATCGGACACTTCATTGCAAAGCTACAAGTAACCAAGACTGCCCACATCTGCTGTGTATTTTTAATGCCCAAATCCTCAACCTGTCCACTAATTTCTAAGATCTACCCTTATCGGGCCTTCCCTGCAGATAGCGTAAAGGCTCATACACATGTGTGATCGCTGGAGCCGAGAGGATCATCAATGAAGCTCGACCGAACGTCCATTTCGCCCAACATAGAAGTCACAATTGCAGCACAAAAACTGGCGCTTATACGCATCATGGGCCACGGGTCGGCCTCTGCGATCACACGTGTGTATGAGACTTAAGAATGCATGTAGGTTTTGTGGGAAAGAAACCTGCAACTTAAAATAACCCTGGAACAATGATCAACCATCTGGACTCAAGAAATCATCTATTTTAATATAAAATATGGAGCAACCATACAAAACCCTGTACAAGTAGCATCACACCCTGAAAAACTACACAAAGTAACATGTGGGTTTGTAGGAATGTATTAACATTTTCTCAGGTCCTAATTACATAGAGCTGTTTTGAAATGATTCATAGTAACGAGATAATAATAAATAGATGGGAAAGATTACATATCCTAAATACTAATTTAGTTTTTTATAGAATCCGTTTGCCAAGAGCTTTACTTCAGCTTATTAGATGTACTGATCCTTATTGTGCCATACAGTGCCCTGCATAAAATTAATTGCATTCAGAGGAGAGAAGAAAAGGGCACACACAACAATACAGAGAGGAACATGCTTTCACCATTATAAATTCACAGAGCAGGCTTGCATACATGTGTTAAGCTGGGTTCACATGATCGCTACAAAATGACTTTATAACTGTACAGGGAAACTACCGCGGGTGAGGGACGTTTTTCGGCAATTTCAAAATGATCCAGAGGCCGATTGTGACCATTCGGCAGCCTCGAAAGTGTGCTACACACAGTAACGAGAAAGGGACGATACAGTTTACTAAAGACAAGACATTGTTTTCATTTTTTTTTACCGATATGCCTTCTTTTGTTTCAACAGTTATTGGGTGGTCATCGGAGCTATAATCATTACAGCCATCTTAATTATAGCTGGAGTTATCACTTGTGTTGTTAAATCCTGCTGTTGCCTGTTCAGCATTTGTGATAGGCGCCGTAAGTACTTAACCCCCTTGGTGTCTCTAGCGCATACAATCCATTGAAAATCCAATCTTCTTATACCTAGCGCAGTGTTAATATTTTGAGCCGTAGAACAAATTGCACAGATTTAGAGAACAGAGTTGCTGATGTTTAACCTGCCAGAATTCTTGATATTTTACTTGAGAGAAACCAGATTTGAATCATAAACTTTCTTGGACAGTTTATATTGTGGCTAGTTTTCTACCAAATTAAAATAATGTAATTAAAGGACTGCAAAACGGAAAATATTACTTCTTTACAAATATTTTATAATTATGTGAGAGTTAATTGCTATAGAAGTGTTTGCATAGTGCTTGCATCTCTCCCTGCTTGATATTTAGTTGGTGCAGGTAAACGTTTTCACTTCTTGGTAGATAAGCCCCTAAATGTCTGTTTCTGCTAAATTACTGCTATTTCCAGCACCACTCCTGGATAGTAAAGTGCACCCCTTTCTAAGGTGCCTTAACTCCTATCTCTTTCCGCACCCTCTGCCTTCTCATATCTCCTGCAAAGTTCTTAATTGTGCCAGCCTGCCTGCCATGTGGCATAATAGTATAATTTGCCTTGCTCCAAACTTTGTTGGCCAATCAGCATATTCCAGCACCTGACATATTATGCCATTGCACTGCTGGCTGTCATTGGAATGCCAAAGGTTGGCACTATAGAGAACCTTACGGTGGATTCAGGAAGAACTTCAGTGAGGGATCTTTGTAAGCACTTTTGTAAGCTTAAAAAAATATCCATTAGTTTTCCTTAAAGTAATGGAAGACTACATTTTTACAATTCAATGTCTATGGCAGCTGCAGAACATTAAGGCTGGGTACACACTAGCAGATATTTTAGACCGACCGACCGATTCACGGCACTTTCGGTCGGTTAGCCAAAAAAATATCTGCTGGTGTGGGGCGGGCGGCCATGACTGACCCCGTTCGTTCATCCGGATCGGACAGACGAATAATCGGACATGTCGTAAATTTTCGATCAAATGTGCAGTTCCCTATGGGACCACACAATAGATCGTTCGCACTTTCAGCCGAATTTGCTGCGACCAACGGACAAATAATCTGGGGCATATACCCAGCCTAAGAAAACAATGTGTGGGAACCAAAGTATTATTTAAACTGCACTAATTTAACTAATAATTTATTGTAGTTAATATAGTACATTGGCTTTTTCTGTTTCCTTGAATACGCTTCCCTCTGCTGGCCAGCATTTTCAGTTTAGCTCTGTGCAATGGAAATGAACAGCGTGCCCACATAGAATTGCATGCAGCAGTGTGTGTTAAAAACGCAAACTAGCATGGACACTGAAATGTGATCCCCATGGGGGAAATCTGTCTGTTATTTGGAAAGCAGCATTTCTATCCACTCTGGGGTAGAACTGGCTGCCATGCAAATTGCCCCTTTCAACTCCTGACCTATTAATAACACGATGGTCATAATGTGTAGTTATTCAATTTTACTTCAGCCTATGGCATCTGACTAAACTGGTTTGTCATATTCAGTAATGTACAGTCAGTGCCTGGGGATCTTCAGTCTAATAAGGGAAACTAGAAAGTAGCATACATTTTAAAAATATCATTATATCCATTTTTATTACTGCCATGCCTTCTGTTGCTTTTCCAGATCAAGTCCCTGTTGTAACAAGAGAAACTAGAGTTTTAGTGACCAATGTCACCCCTCAACAGACAAGGATTCCTGTAGTGGGTTCAATGTCATTGCGCACTGCAGGATACCAGCCACTTTTAAACCCACCTGCCTATAGCCAGACAAATGAACTGGCCCCTCGTTCCACAGGTGAGTTGGGGACAACATTAGATCCAGTGCTGTAAACTTCTCATACAAATGCAGTACCAGTCATGTTCATTTATTTCCAGATTGAGAGCCAACATCATCCAAATGAATGAACAAAATCCAGACATATGTCTGTTCTCTCCATATTCATCTTATATATCTTTATATATAGGCATTAGGGAACACAGCACTGTAAAATGTTACAGTACAAAAAATTCAGAGAAAATGAAATTCAAATACATAAATACGTATACAGATATATTAATATGCTTGAAACCATATGACACATGGATAGAGGGCCCTGAGGGATTAGAATATATCTGTGTGTTTGAACATGACTTCCCTTCTCTTTTATTTGCTGTTTTTTTGTGATCTTATGGGCATGGCCACACTGCAACGCAATCTCAAACGCATGCAATTTCATTTGTGATTTCGTTGCGTTTGCACATGCGTTTTTTTCATTGAAACTATTGAAAAACGTATGCGATTGAGATTTAAAATGCAGAACGCAAATCGCAACGCACCCGAAAACGCGCGTTTTCGGTGCGTTGCCGCATTTCAATGATATGAAGAAAAAAACGCAAAAAAGCGCAGCAGTGTGGCCTAGCCCTACAAAAAAGTTTAAACTTGCTAAACCATAGGTTTCTGTCTGCTGGCTGCATATGGCCCTGAGGAGAAAAGTTGTGGCCCACAGGACCGTCTGAGTATGTGGGGTTAGGAGTGGATGGAGTAAGGGCATGTGAGGATTGGGGAACATACATAGCTACCTGGTCAGTGCCTGAGGTGACGTTTCTGCAGTGGCAGCTGGGTTGGGCACACTTGTGCTCAATGAGGTTGTGCACATAATTGTTGAAAATTCCTTAAAGGCTTGTATACGCGTGGAATCGCGGGTGCCGACCCGATGCACAATGTGATCAGGCAACAATCCCCGAACGAGCGTCCGTTTTGGCCGATAGTGCCCATACACAGGCAGATTATCGCCCAAAACGGGCACCAGCGACCGCACATGTGTACAAACCTTAAGGCTTCATGTTGAGTGGTTTTCTAGGTGAGAACCAGTTAAAGATTGTGCTCTTGGCCTATCTGTTTGGTATCTGCTATAGTATTAATTTGAATGCATTTTTCATTGGTACCTTTTGTCTGATGTCAAACATGAAACAAAAAAAATTCCCTTCTAGAAATCTGCTGTGACAGATTAGCAGCATAGTCATATAAACCAAAGCCTTTTGCAGGGTCATGCTTTTCTACACCTCATTGACTATTAGCTAGACCAGTTTCCCCCTTTTTTTTTATAGCAGATTGGGTTGTAAGCTCTACAGGACCATTTATTGTAATTAAGTTCTACTTGTATGTACATATGGAATCATTACCTATTTATGCATTTGTTTTAAAGCAGAGTTCAACCTAAAATAGAAACTTTTAGAGAAGTTAAATTAAAAATTCCACACCCTGCATTGTTGCCTTAAACTTTCCAGAAGTTTGTATTTTAAAGCTTACCTTTGTTGCCTCCCCTTAGATATGAATAAATATTAGCCACTCTCCCACTCCACTGGTTGCTAGACCACAGTATAACCTGGCACATGCGCAGTCCAGTGTCTCCTGCCGCTCCGAGGGATGGTTTTCCATAGCGAGATTATAGAAAATCTTTCTATGGAGCTTGCTGAGCTTCATAGAGAGATTATAGAAAAGCGTACAGTTTGGTATGTTTAAGGTAGCAATCCAGGGTTCTAGTGGGCAGCACCGATGCCTTGCAGCGCTGAAGTCATGAGTTTGATTCCACCCATAAAATGCTCCCTTAACCAAAAATAAATATTTATGGTTTGTTCTTTTTTACATTCTTAATAAATTGCACTTGTTCCATGGTCTGCATCTTGTGTACTGCATTATTTTTCCAAGAGGTACTATAGAAATAAAAAATGAATACACCCATGCATTATTTGACACTAACGACCGTATTTATAAAGGTTTGTTATTGGCAATGTCCAAAACAAACCTTTATAGCAGTGAAGTTGCTTTTTTTGTCCACTCAATGATTGTATCAAAGAAATATAATATCCCGCATGTAAATACTATGATAGTGAAATGGTTTCTTATTTAGGATGAGCAAAAAATATCTAATGAAAGTATTTTGAACCTTTTATCTCCCCCAAGCTCTCCTTTCACTGCTTGGGGATCAGTCATCATACAGAAACTTCAAATGCCAATGTCAATCACTACATTTGTATTTCATTTTTTTTAATTTAGTGATTCTATTCTAGTTCCAGAGATGCAGATCTGGTAAAATAACCTGGCTTACCTGCAGTAAGAACCTTACCCAGACAGTAGTTTATGTATCCAGTCAGTTCTGTTAGTTTACTTTTTTGCAAGTGTTTGCAGACAAAATTTGTTACTGTGACAGAAATCAGAATGGTTGTATCTATTAAAATGATGATTTCTGATATTGATAGGCTATATTCAAGAAACAAGTGAAATATTAAGGCAGGTGCTACACTTTGTGATGTAGCCAAACATGGACAATTTATAAAAAATATTTCAGCCTTTACTTTTCCTTTAAGGAGTTTATTTATGGTGCATGTTTACCTCCACTGGATTTAGCTTGTTGAAGAGCTGCAGAAAAATGGATAGTTTGTAACGAGGCACTCGTAGCACAATGAAATCTTGCTGACCGGTGCTTCAAACATAATAGGATATTGAGAAAAGTGAGCATTTTTAGTATATTAGTAAGTATATTACTACCAAATTAATTTAAAGTAAAGCAGTTCCTGCCAATGGAAGACTAATTAATCAATCTGTGTATGGTGAGCCTAACTGCAGTAGACCAGTTAAAAGCTTACATCTGATTGGTTGCGGCAGATTAAAAGCCCACTCTCCAACATTTACCCTTAAAGGGCATCTATAGTGGGAAAATGAACTTTTTTTTTCTTTCTTACTTTCCATGTGTTCTATAATTCCCCACAACCCCCAGAGTGTCTTCACTTTTTTCAGATTCCCTCTCTGTCCTGAGATACACCAGTTAGAAGTGATTGCATTCCTCTACTCCTACATGGACTGTCAATCAAATCCCTGTGACGTGATCCCCCCTCCCTGCTCTGTAATAAACATAGAGATACGAGCATTAGCAGGGGAGAGAGGTAGCTTTGATGGTAGATGTAAGACTGCACTTGACCCCCCTTCTTAATAGCTTTCACGGATTGATGATGTAGCTTTCACTGATTGAAGATGGGTCACAAAGTGAGAGATCGTAAACTGTACTGTTCTCCTTCTTCCGTGTCTCCAGGACAGCTTGCTTTCTATTAGCCACTGTGCGTGGGTGCGTTTTTCAGGATGTTGAACTTTTACCTCCTACTGCACATGATAAGCTTGTCGGTTAGCCGGAGTTGAGACATGGAGGAGGTAACAGAGGGGAGGGGGAAGGGGGGAGTGCTGCACACAGATCTGACACCATAGTTAAACAGAGTCACTGACCTAGGATTAAGGCAGCACAGAGTACATGAATTTAACTTTGCAAAGGGGCAATGTGTTTTTTTCACTATAGATGCCCTTTAAAAGGGTACAGTAGTGAGAAATACATTGCACAGAACTGAGCTTAGATCCGTTTCAGGGTGAAATATCCTCTACCTGCAGCTCTGCAACATGTTTCTATACGTTCGTCTATTAAAGGGTATCTCCTCTGGAGTTTTATTAAAGAACAGTAGGTAAAAGGTGCTTTGTCTTACCTCCTGTTTTTCAACTGTATGTGCATACAGTATGAACTCCGTTGGGACCTGTCAGAAGAACAGAGAAAGGGTAAATTCCCTATCCATTTTCTGCAAAACTTTTCCTCCATGAACAATAGCTGCCTTAGTGGTTCCCTCTATGCTTTGCCTCCAAGCATCAAGCTTAGTAAAACAAACAAAGGTGAGGTACCAACAAAGCACTTCTTGCAACTCAAACGGGTGAAATTGCTTATTTATTATATACCGTATATACTCGAGTAGAAGTCGAAAAAATTAGTAAAAACTGATTGACTCCAGTATAAGCAGAGGTTAGAAATTATGACCACTGCTGCCTTCTGATTCAGTATTGTTTTGTGGCTTAAGTTGCCCTTTAAATGGACAGCAGATTTCCCATACAGTAGTACCATACAGTAATAGCCAAATCCAGTACCAGTAACCCCCCAATTCCTTGGCACTCCAGATGTTTAGTTTCTGGGAATTGTAGTTTCTAAACATGTGGAGTGGCAAGGTTCAATAAACTTTTTAATTAAGCTTACCATCATTTACAATTCTCCTGACCCCCATATAGTAAAGGGCCCTGTGACCCCCATATAGTAAAGGGCCCTCTGACCCCAATAGTTACCAATAGTTACAAATGTCATTTTGCCCCAAACTGAGGAGACCCATCAGATTTACAGCATTCAGATGAGCAGTGACAGTGCTGAGTGAGTCCAGCAGCCTGACTACAGGAAGCAGGAAGGAGTGTAAGGGCACGGCAGCACTGTGCTTGAAATGCAATCGCATGTGATTTCATGTGAAATTTCGTTGCATTTGCAAATGCATTTTTTTATTAGATATAGCAAAACGCTTGCGATAAATGTGGAACGCAAATCGCATTCGAAAATTCACGTTTTCTGTGCGTTTCCGCAATTTCAATGATCGGAAAAATGCACGCGCAATCGCAAAAAAAGTGCGATATTGTGGTCTAGACCTAAAGGCAGATAAGCTCCTGTAACTTTCTATGCAGATTAAGGATTTTTTTTTAACACAGCCACCTACTGGTTACTATCCTCAATTGCAGAATTTGGATCTAAATTAGGACTTGACCTGAGGATAAGTCGAGGTTAGGTTTTCAGGCTAATTTTAAAGCCTGTAAATCTAGACTTATATTAGAGTATATACGGTACACAACATGTTTCAGACAGCATGGTCCACAAGTGACACTTGATAAAGGACCACGCTGACCGAAACCTATTGTTTATATAATAAGCAATTTCACGCATTTGAGTTGCAAGAAGTGCTTTGTTGGTACCTCACCTTCATCTGTTTGTTTTAGTAAGTTCGCTATCTTTGTTACTGGATTCTGCAGGTTATAATGAAGAACGTGAGGGAAGACATCGCTCCTTTACCTCCCATTCTTCAATAATACAGAAAACCTCAAAACTAGTGAAGATGCCCTTTAAAGGGGGTAATGTTGCAGAATATGTAATAGAAGCAAACTATATTGTACATTATTTGTGTAGTTTAATTGTGTATTTATTTATCTTTACAGGTGAAAACAAACTGGTGTTTTTGGACTCCCCTTAATGCCTCTGCTTTTCTTCTGTTTGGAAGACATTTTTAAATAAAACTACTGTGTTCTTTTTGGTATAAGGCTTGGTTCACACAAACATCTTGTTTTTCACTTTGCCAGCCTTTTTATCTTCCTTTTTTTAGCGCTGCCATATATATATATATATCACTTACTAGACTTAAATACAACTCACAGTTATTGTAGAACAAGTGAAGGGTTATAGAATAATTTTTAACATAGGGAGAGATTTACCCAGAACTGCATGTGCTCCGATTTGTTCAATTTATTATAGTGATTGCAGCTCTGGGAGAATCCCAATATAATAGGGCATTATAAAGTCAAGCTACAATGGCCACAAAAGCAATACTGAATCGCATGTGGTAGCTGTGTGGGTGTCTTGTAAATTCATCACCACCACAGTTATTACAATTTTAAAGTTGTACTAATACTTTGTTAAAGCGTTAGTGTGGTTTAAGACTGTAAAAAGTTGCGCTAACATATTCAGTATCGGTTAGTGCAACTAACTCCTTTGTGCTGGCTGTTCTGGTATCACAAAGACACCCGTGCAAGCGATTTACTATTTATTTTGAGCTACTATTAGCGCAACATTAACGCCAGCTATAGCTGGAATATATATTCATACTAGGCCCAGGTTTAGTTAAATTGTCACCATAGTTATTTTTGCAAATAATTGCACTGTTTCTTAATGTAATTGCTATAGAATATTTTCTACTACCAACTATGTACCAATCACATGGGGAATTGTAATAAGTTCTGCCTTATTTCTTTATAAGATATATATATCTGTCCTGTAGACATACTGTGGTGTTACTGTTAATTGTGTGACACAGATATTCTTTATTCAATAAAAGTTATGTTTTACATAGTCTACATACCTTGTTCCCATTTATTTATTACTTTCACACACCCCAAGCATTTTCATAACACCCATACAGACCTAGTAGTCCATTATGGCTGTACCTGAATGAGAATTCAATGGTAAGTAACAAAAGAGTTTCTGCAGTTAAAGTCACTTCAATACAATAGTGAACAATGTACAATTCTATTGCATACAATTCACATACCACCAGCCACTCTGTGTGATCAGTCCACGGTGCTCACATAACCATAGCTTCGGTGGAACATAATTCCTGCAATGTTATTGACTACTACTGTGAGAGAGCTGGGAGTCAATTAACAGAGGAGCATATTCTAAAGCCATGTGGTATAGGTCATTATCAATACCATGTGTTCTTATCTACCTCTTCAACTTTTTAGGATGCAGCTGCAAATTACCAACAGCTATAAAATAAATGTCACAGCTTGAGAAAGGTCTTAGACAAGGACCGAAACGTCGCTATTGAGTTCGTTGTACATGAAATAAAAGTTTGAACATTTTTTTCACAAGTCCTGTGAGTGCTCTGCATCTTATTACAAGGTTGGATATAAAATAAATGGGTTGTCTTGAAAGTACCTGACCCACACCCCAGGTCCCCTTATTCTGTAAGTGAAACTTGCTCAACTTAGTTGAAAAGTTTGGAGGGAGGAAAGAAAGTCTCCTACCCTTGCAGCTCCTTCCAGTTGGACAACCACCCAGTACTTCATTTAACAATACCAGCAGTATTTCTTCACTCTCTAAAAGTTTGTTTGTGATTGGATGCATGAAAAATCACACGTCTGCACCAGCTTATAATACTATAGAATATATCTTATGTATTAAAGACATACAGGGTTATTCAATAAAAGTTCTTATGGTTAAAAATGGTGCTAATTTTGCCCCAACCAATCAGATGTTAGCTTTCAAATATTAAATAAGATTGGATTGGTTGGGGCAAAATTAGCACCATTTTAACGATAAGTACTTTTATTGAATCTCCCTGTTTATGCGTTACTTACAATATAATGAAAGGATTTTACGCCACTGAGGGGTTCCATCCTCTAATATAAAATCACACAGCCTGCAGACTCGTGCTTTTACATGGAACTACTTTGTGATATAATATACTTATAATCCACCCCCTTAATGGATTACAATGAGACCTGCCAACACAATAATTTTCTTATAATTAGCACGCTACTACGTAGTAGTGCGCCGATTATAAGTTTGCAGGAGTAACTGGAGGATCCCCCGCAATGTCTCCCATATAGACTTACACTGTCTACACACAGTTTCAGCATGGTCCAGTGGAAGATCACACAGACTTCTGCATTCTAGGTTCAGAGGTTGTGTGTGCCAGGAGATAACACACAAAGCCAGGAAGTCTTTAGCCAGCTGTAAAGGGAGGAGGAGGGGCAGAGCCGAGCATAGAAAACACTGTAAATGTGCGGAGGCATAGGGTGGTTAAAGGTGTAAGGGTGAGAGAGCTGGAGGGTGAGATCTGTATGGGGGGGGAGATCTGTAAGGGCGAGATAGTGGGGGGGGGGGGGGAATAGCTGGAGGGTGAGATCTGTAAGGGGGTAGAAAGCTGGAATCTGTAAGAGGGGAGATAGCTGGAGGGGGTATCAAACTAAAAAACAGTTAGATTGAAGGTGGGGGTTTAATGGAATTGGGGAATATATTTTATTAGACATTATTTAAAGTCTGTTGGAGTGGATTATATTGTATAATGCACCCCCCTAATATAAATGACTTGATATTAGAAGTCACCTAGGAGTTTTGTGCCTGTCTGCGGCCTCATGATTTTATATGGGCACAGAACTCTCAGACCAATATCCTTATAATTTACAGTAGGGCGTACGTTATGCACTATATATTATATTAAACGTCAAGTAGCGTTATTATCCCTTATATATTTTACACATTATATACTTTTTTATAAAAAAAAGTAGTGACCCACGATAGAACCCCGAATAATCCCATCAACCAATTTTCATTACCTGGTTTATGTTGTACTGTGTTAATCCTAGGGAATGTTGATGTACAAATATACAGCAATACCATTTTTTTTTCTCTAGTTGGAAAAAAACGGCCTATTTATTAATGTACCATGCCTTTACTGCAATCACATAATACTGGTATTTTGGAATAAGTCTGTGTTTTACAACTGTGCCAAAGCAATAGTTGATGTTTTTACCGTGTTAGCCATAAGTACGAGAATAAAAGTAGAGCTCTGATACCTTTTATTGACTAACTAGACAACTAAAATAGCATCAGGTATCAGATCCAGAAACTGTGAGGAAAGGGCAGGGCTGGATTTACCAGTAGGCACGCACCTAGGGGCGTCTGAGGTTGGAGGGGCGGCTGTCAATCTCCTCCCACCAATCCAACCCCGTAAAAGTCAATTTTCTTCCCCCAAAAAGAGAAAATGGGCGTGGTTTAGGGGTGTGGTCTGTGTTTACAGGTGGGGCCAAGCTCCGACCATGGGAATGGGGTTTGGAACACTTTTTTAACATACAAAATCTTAAAGGAATAGTTCACTGCAATAGTGAAGTTTCACTTTTCTACATTGATTGAAGCCAGGGATGTTAAGGAGCTATGACTTTTCCTCCTGTTCTTCAATCAATGTTTAGATAGCCAGTAATGAACTTCAGAAATTCTTACCTTTCACACGTCCAGCGGGGTTGCTCTGAAATTCCTGACTGCTTCCTGCTTCTGTTACACTATTATCGGGCATGTACGTTATAGCGTAACAGAACCAGGAAGGAAGTCGGGAACTGTCAGAGCGGCCCCGCTGGATCGCGTGAAAGGCAAGAATTTCTGAAGTTCATTACTGGCTATCTAAACATTGATTGAAGAACAGGAGGAAAAGGCATAGCTCCTTAACCTCCCTGGCTTCAATCATTGTAGAAAAGGAATAGTTCACTATTGCAGTGAACTATTCCTTTAACCATATATTTATGGCCTAAAGGTGCAGAATTACAAAATAGAAATTTATAAGGCACCTTAACTTCCACCTTTTTAAAAAAAAAAAAAGTTTGTTTTAGGGGTGGACCTGCCCTTTAAGGCAGTGGGTTAATGGCTACAGTTTCAAAAGTAATTTTAATACATACATGTCAGGAATTACATTTCTGCAGAATGGCATTTGGGAATATATAGACTAAACTGCCCAGACTAGTAGGTCCTACACAGATAAATCATATCATGTTAGTTAGCATCTCCTTTCTTTTGATGTTGGTGATGTAACCTCAGGGCTGCTAACTACAAACAGCTGTTTAATCAGATTTGTACATAATGAGGGACGCACTCAACTTTTTTTTAAGTGTCTTAAATTGAGACAAGGTGCGACTGCGTCCCCCATTACATAAAAAACATATCATGCCCTCCAGTGTACTGAATATTATCTTTGCCGAGACACATTTGAGAAACTGCTTTTTGCCAGAAACATGTCATTAGGAATGATATCATCATTATGTTGCAGTACATATCCAGTTTTTGTAAACTAGCAAACCTCTGCACGCGTCAACCCCTAACCCCCCTCCCTCCCCGCATGCACCATCCTCTGTGAACGCATTCCCCTGGCGCCCGTACCCAACCCTGACCCGTGGGCAGCGTTAAGATGACATCACAGGCGAGCGGAGATGGGTCCAGCATCCGTATATATACACACTTGTCTTTTAGTATATATGAAGGCTTTCCCAACACCAGGTTTATATGCAGGTAAGCTTGTGCTCCATAAACTCCATAAGTTCCATTCTGTGGGGGAGTTAAAGAGGTAGTTTTAGCCTGTCTCCCCACATGTTCTTGAAAGCCAAGGCATCCCAAAATGGCAAAGTCATATGTATAGGCTTATTTAAATATAGCCATTAAATACAAAAAGCAAAAACAGAAATTCTTACAGTATGGTAACCCAGAAATACAATAGTTGAAACGTACACATTCACAAGAATTGTACACAGATCCATCAGTCCTATGGTATGTATCATAGTACTAACAAAACATTCAGATTTTTGTTTCAACAGTCTTACAGCATAAATGTGACTATTGACAGCTTACTTCTTCCCTTTCAAGTAGGTTGTCTCTGTAATGTAAAATATACAGTGGTTTGCAAAAGTATTCGGCCCCCTTGAAGTTTTCCACATTTTGTCACATTACTGCCACAAACATGAATCAATATTATTGGAATTCCATGTGAAAGACCAATACAAAGTGGTGTACATGTGAGAAGTGGAAAGAAAATCATACAAGATTCTAAACATTTTTAACAAATCAATAACTGCAAAGTGGAAAACTTCAAGGGGCCATATACTTTTGCAAACCACTGTAGATTTATGGAACAATAGTCCACATGTCACACCCAAAGAGCAATACATACAAAGAATATATTTCGTTTGTTCAATAATTAAATTTATTTTACTTACTAAGAAACAGTATTTATAAGGTATTCTTAAAATTCTCACTATATTTTAAATATTAATTTATATTTAAAGCCAACACAGATAAATAGTCTTGTGAATCAAGCCTTGCAATGAAATACTAGTTAAAACTTGGTCTATAGATTATATGAAATGGTAAGGCTAGAAATAGTGAGTTGATGGGGGTATGGATAGTTTTTACTTTGTCAGTCACGTGCAGTCCATATTTTCTTCTGTTTCCACCTCTGGGGGGCACAGTTCATCCAGAGCAAACTCTGTAAGAAATATTTTATGGTAAAATGCCCAAGAAAGTGAATTATTGTACTAATACTTGTAAATAAAAGTATATATGGACTTAGAGAAATATAACTCAACTTTCTACAACTTCTTACAACTTTCTACAGTTGTAAAAATAGCTAAAGAATTGAGATTAAACTAAATCAACTTAAGATTGAAATCAAGGGAAGCTGGGAGGCAGTGACATCCCCAAGTGCTTACAGCAAATTTCAGATGTGATTTCTCTGCTCCAAAGAACAGGAGGTAGGAACACTTTATCCTACCTCTAATACAACTACAGCACAAAGGTGCGCATTTAAAAATAATTATTATATATCTCATCTTAATTGTAAGATCTTTGACAACAGCGATCTTAGCTCTGCTCATATAGACTCGACCGATCGCACCATACAAGGTATGGGGATCGGTCGGCCATGTGGCCATACATGGGCTGATGGTATTGGCTCTCTTTACTTTGAAGTAAAGGGAGACCATACCGACAGATGTAAATTTTTTCTGTCTTTCCTGACCTGCCGTAATGCCGACCACAGCCGTTCATCAGCATTATGGTTAGAAATTTTCGGCCCCTTAACATTGGCGATAATAGTGGACCGACGGGATTTACCCAATATCGCTAATTAGTATGGCCACCTTTACATAAAGCAAACAAATGGTGCAGATCACGCATTGAAAAGAAAAAACAATGTATGGATTTTTTCACCTTCACTTTCTTTCAAAACTTGCGCCTTCCTAAAGACAGCTCGGATGCCTGATAAGGCTTGGTCATACTGGTGAAGAACCTCCAGGCAGTGCTCACTGAAATTTTTATCCTTCTGTGAAAGGCAATGTAGCAGCAGAACAGCATCACGTAAAAATTGCACCACCTTGCTTTCAGCAGCAGTCAGTGTATCGAGTGATGAGCGGTGCAAGCCAAGCCATTCTTGATGCAGCATGAGGATCACTGCTTTAACTACCTGCATGGGAAAGCAATAACGGTAGCTTTACAGGCTGAAGAGGAACTACAGTCACAAACCATCTTCCCTCCCATTTGATGTACTAAAATGATAGATTTCTGGGTTTACAATTAGATAAGCTAGAACACATACCTGAAGTTGCAGCTTCCTGGTCCATTCTGGCCTGCCGTCTTCAATGGACAGGCTATATGAGAAGGCATGTGCACCCTACCATACCCTGGCTAACCAGCTCAGGGGCCAGGGCTTGAGAGGGAGCTGCATCTTCGGCTATATGTTTTCACATATGAAAGGTATAGTTCATTCAAAAAGCGAACTATTCCTTTAATGTATTGATTGAAGCCCGGCGGTTAAGGAGCTATGACTTACCTCCATTTCTTCAATCAATTCCCCAGGAGTGACAGCCGAAGAAGGAAGAAACTTACCTTTCTCGCGATCCTCTGCAGCAGCAGTGTAAATTCCAGTCCGCTTCCTGTTCAGAGTAACTATAGCGCGCATTATTGGGCATGCACGCTATAGTTACACTGAACCAGGAAGCGGTTGGGACCTGTCACTGCTGCTGCTGCGGATCACAAGTAAGTTAGGTTTCTTTGTCCGTTGCTCCTGGGGAATTGATTGAAGAACGTGAGTTAAAGCATAGCTCCTTAACCTCCCGGGTCTTCAATAAATACATTAAAAGGTATAGTTCACTTTTTGAGTGAACAATTCCAATAAAGGAAAACCCAGGGGTGATTCCCCTGTGTTTACGGTCCCCACCAATGATACATCAAATAGGAAGTGGGGTGGGGTCTTAAAGAGCATGTACCTTGTTCTCGCTAAGTTTAAAACTCTCTGCAGATGCTGTTCTGTGCCTTTCCCGTGCACAGCAGCAGCAGAAGGGGCTGAACCAGCAGCAATGTTAATTGAACGGCTGAGATGCAATGCCCGATCAACCACCATAAAATTTTGGTACATCAGGCTGAAATATCAGCAATACAGTGTGCAGTGTATGCTTACCAATCATGCAAATTAAAATGATCTGACATCAGCAAATCACAGAGACTGCTGCTGGTCTGGCCCCTTCTGCTCTTCCTTTCCCAGAAAAAGCAGAAGAAGCAGCGACCAAGAGAACAAAGGTGGGTAAGTACATTTCAGGGCAAATTTTAAAGGTTTAAAGGTAGCGTAAGGGTTTGGGGGCCCATACATTATGTGAGATTTGGCATTTGGGGGTGGAGATATCCTTTAAGACTGCCATTTAATTCAGTAAAATACCACATAATAAAGAGGTTTCACTGGACTACCAATTTCTAAAATGGGTTCTCACCTCACGATTACACTGGCAGACAGCATTAGAAGTTTTGATGAAAGGGTCACAGCCAATTATTGGTATTTTGGTGAGAAGTCGAACCACCTGGGGGGAAAAAAAGCGAATGGTCAAAGCACATTTGTACCCATGATGTTTGGATTAATAGTAAAATGGAGAATTTTGATGTAGCAGATAGAGGTACAAATAATAGAACGGGAAAGCGCATGACTGAAGCAAAGTTGCAAAAATGTTAAACCTTCTATAAATTAATTCTAATATATAAAAAGTTTTATAGGTGTGGAACATTTCAATAATTTCAATAAATAAGTGAAAGCAGTTTCACTTAAGTTTTTTTTTTATTATTCAAAAGAGTTTTAATACATAAGAGAATAAATTGGCACTTTCCTGGTACTCTGAAAATATGACCTTTCTAAGGGAGGAGCATACACAGGCAAATTATTAAGATATTGTTAATTTCTGACCCAATTTTTAGCAAAATAAGTCGATCCAAGTCAGACATTTTGGAAACTCATGATGGGAGAAAATTCAGTGGGGCACTGCTGCTTTAATTCCGGATTGACAGACTGTGGATATCTTGTTAATCAGGAGTATCGGACCATAGTTGACCCATGTATACCTAGCCTTAGACATCAAGGAAAAAGCATCTAAAAGTTAGTTGCCAGGAATACATTTCTAGGTCATTGACTACTGCACCCAGGGGAGAAAGGAAATTATTAGTTTAAACAGAGGAAGGATTACAGTTAGATACCTCATGCTCCAGTTGAAGCCACTGAGATTCTGGTGCACATTTATCCGATCGTGAAGTGACATATGTATACATTGCAAGCAGCATACAGTTTTCTGCAGTTAAAGAAAACATCATATATACATGGATATAGAGAAGTATAAAAGGAAAGGTACCATAAATGGAAACCTGACAAAAGTTTTCACTTTTAAATGCAAAATAAAAAATGTGAGGGGGTTGGGGGACGTGAATGAAGAATGCAAATGAGCATTTTCAATGATTGGATAAAAGTGTGTTCTCCGTACAAGTGGTCTTTATTAAAAAGAGCACACTCCTACCTACCTTTAAATTGACTCCAGGATCATGTTTCTATCTGCAGTCTGTTACAGCAGTAGAAATTATGTGACATCACCAGCACCACTGCTCAGGTTGGACCATGCACACTGCACACTGGGACAGAGCATCATCAGATGCATATAAATTTCTAAATAATTTTTGAAGCAAGCCACAAGCCTAAAAAAAACATTTTTTAGGCTTGTGAGAATGGTTGCAGGACAGGGGGTGGGGCTTCTTACACAACACACCATGTGATTGTCACAGACTCAGACAGTGTATACTATGCAGAACACCTATACATTAGTATAGCCTATACAACTAGTAAGTTGTATTTACGTACACGTGAGGAACAGATTCTGTAACTAAGAAGGCTTCCATGTTGTTGTCAGTACAACGGAGAACCTATGTACTTTTTATAGGGATAACACTTGAGACTGTGTAGCCTAATCTTTTAAAGATTGTTACTGTGTATACCCTGCAGTTTATTTACTAGCCAGCATGGATTGACTACAGCCTTCCTGGGGAAATACAAAATATTCAGCTTATTTTACAGATTTTTTTTTTTTTTATTCTGTTCCTAGCAAGAGACAAAACTTTATAATGTACCTATGTTCTTTGTATATGCTGTGGTGGCTTACCAATAAAGCAATGATTTTAGAAAAACACAGCCCACAGGGTCCCTGAGACTTACCTTTTTTTCTATGTTCCTAGCAAAAGATAAATCTAAATGTACTATTGTTCTACCTGAAAGTTCTGTTGGGATAGGGGTATAAAGCATTGCTTTTTCAAAGACAGAGTACATGAGGTTGCAGGTTCAATTCCCTTGACTTACTAAATATTACATTTTAATATTGTTTCTTCTATCCATGCTAGCTAAGAAATAAACTGCAAAGGTTAATGATGGTTTTGAATAAAAAGAAAAGGAATTTATCATTATTAGTGTCCGGATCATTTAAATATCTTTACACAAAAACTGCACTGAATTCCCTGTTTTGTGTTAGGAACAGGGAGAATCTCTGTGCTGTTTTAGGATTGGAACAAGGTTGCTGCTTCCTTGTTTTGATCTTTTGAGCAATACAGAGCATGTGATGTGTACTGCATATGCTTAGCTGGGTGTCACCACAGATTAATTTCATAACTCAGCCAGCAGCCACAGCAAAGGGAAAGGTGAGACATCTTGTTGTAGGCTTGTGAATGTGCTCTGTCTATTGCTACAATGTTGTCTGGAGACTTTAGTTATCCTTTAAGATCCTGAGAAGCTGAAGACAGCATCCTAGGCTTGGCTCAAAGATATGAGAGCTCTTTTACACAGAGGACACTTGTGAGGTGACCATAGTTACCCTTTAATAGATGTATAATAGTATAATGTATGTTCTATTAAGATGGCCATGTTACAACTAATGATGATTATTATTACTTTTGCTTTAATGTTAACACGTGAATTAACCACTAAGATGACAATGAAATTTACTGAGAGCAGCATTACAACATTAAAAGGAAACTGTATTGTCTAATCTCCCCCACAACTCAATCTATTCAATGGGAAGAAGTACTTCTTGCAGAACATGTCTTACAATTAGTTAGGGCCTGGGCCAAAAGGTGGGTGGAGCAGAAATCAATTTAGTTGTACTTTAAACATAAAGAATGGCCCAAGTAAAATTTTGGGTGTCACTTACCAGAGCTGGAACAGAGCAGAGAGAACAGCAGCTGGTGATCCGTGAGCATGGCCAGGAGTCTGACAGTCATGTGGCCCACGGAAATAGGGGACTCTGGAGCCAAGCAAAGGATCAGTGCAGGCTTTGTCAATAAACTCTGAAAGCTTTAGAGACAAGTATGGTAGGAGTAGCAATTAAACATATTTGGTTATTAAGGAGATTTGGGATTATTGTATTTATACAGATTTGTTATGGGTGCAGAAAATTCACAGAGGAGCATGCACACCACAAACTATTTCAATCTCCAAGTAAGTAAAAACGGTTAATTTAATTAGAACATATTTAAACAAACAGCAGAACTGATGGGTCACCTGATGTGTTTTGTGTCTGGCTAGACTACTTAAACATTGCTATGGGCTACATGAATATATTTGCATAAATTCATATGTAAACTGGTTAAGGTTTCAGATTTAGATTAAAAACTAGCAAAAGGCTTCATCAGCTCAAATATTACTAGTAAAGGTCCTTGAGGGCAGCAAGGCTGGGGCCCCTGGTCTCCTGGTGCTCCTGTCGTTGCACAATAAATAAACCATACACACAACATGTTTTGGGTATTGAGCCCTTTTTCAAGTGTGAAAACTTGAAAAGGGGTTAAATATCCAAAACATGTTGTGTGTACTGCACTAATAAACCTGTTTGCAGCTATATGCCCAGGGTCTTCTCTTTATGTTATATTTTTTCAGCTCAAAGTTGCATTGACTCACCTAGTCAGGACAGCAGATAACTGAACATGTCCTGCAGGGAAAGGTTATATATTATATCTGAAGCATCTTACTTTCTAGAAAGTACCTTATTATGTTAAACTATTCTGCGCATATATCCACCCGTATAATAAAGCAGAGATTGCTATAGCTGTAGTAATGCAGAGGGGCTGATTCAGCCATATGAGGCTTAAGTTGCCCATACCATAGGAATTCACATTTCGATGTTCCCATGACAGAGAGAAAATGAACAAACCGCCTGACCAGTTTTTTCCCCCCGTAAAATGAAAGGGCCAGGCAGACTGTTGCAGAAACTTAAAGGACAATGTAAACTGTGCCAAATAATTTTTAACTAATCACACAGTAATTAGGATTACCATATATACTCGATTATAACTCAAATTTTTCAGGCTTTAAAGTTAGCCTGAAAACCTAACCTCGACTTATACTCGGGTCAAGTCCTAATTTAGATCCGAATTCTGCAATTGCAGATAGTAACCAGTAGGTGGCACTGTGTTAACCTGCATAGAAAGTTACAGGAGCTGATCTGCCTTTACACTTCCTGCTTCCTGTAGTCTGGCTGCTGGACTCACTCAGCACTGTCACTGACTGCTTATCTGGATACTGTAAATCTGATGGGTCTCCTCAGTTTGGGGCAAAAAAACAGCTGCTAGTACAGTGCAAATGACAGCCAGAAACTACAACTCTCAGGTGACCGTTTAACTATTGGGATCAGAGAGTCCTTTACTATATGAGGGTCAGAGGGCCCTTTACTATATGGGGTCAGAGGGCCCTTTACTATATGGGGTTCAGGAGAATTGTAAATAATGGTAAGCTTAATTAAAAGTTTACTGAACTTTGCCACTCCACACAACAAAGCATGCTCCACAAAAAAAAAACAATCAATTTGTGAAATGTGCTCACAGGTAAATAATACCTACAATACGGGATTTTCTCATTTATAAATACTAGAACGATCATTTTGCTAGCCAAGCTTAAAGGGACACATTTATTGAAGAAAGCAGTATAGTTACCTGGATAGCAGTTCAATGGGCGCATTTTCTGCCAGTTTCACCAGTACTCTTAATGTCTGGTGTCGCATAGCATCTTTCTGGCATTTGGTAGCTGTAAAGCACATGAGCTGCACAAGTTTATTAAATAAAGGGTGCAAATTTAGAACACTACCAGTCTGGTAATCACAACCAGACTCGGTGGATCTTGAAGTCCTGGACTCCTGTTCTTTGTCAGAGAAAGGTGTTGTGTATGTCAGTAAGGTGCTTACTACCTCCATACTGTAAAACACTAGATGATAAAGTATCCTAAGAGAGGCCAAAACAGGTTCTACAAGAGGTGCCAGGATATCCTCAACAGTAACCAGACTTTGTACTGTACTAGAGGAAGAGATAGACTGATTTTCAGAAGGACCTGCTCCAGACTTTTCCAAGGCCTGCTGGGCATTACAGTATGCAGTGATGTGATATTCAACTAGAGGCAGCATATGTACGGCTCCTGCAATCTGGTCCATCTTATTACGGCACAAAAGACCACTTGGGTTTTGGTTTTCATTCTTCCACAGCAAATCTTCACCCATTGCAATAGAATTAAGTGCTGTAAGGGCCAATTTCTGTGCGTCTCTTAGAACATTGCGCTGAGGAGCAGACACAACACCGGCACCGGATATTCCAGTGGTGCTGAATGAAATAAAACACTTTATAAATCCACAATAATAATAATATACCTTACATAGTGCCAACATCTTCTGCAGCGCATTACAATTACATGTATACATTCACATCAGGCCCTGCCCTGAAGAGCTTACAATCTAAGCTATTTAAGTTATAAAAAAAAAACTGGTTTAGACAAAAAAAAAACAAAACACTAAAATATAAAAGAGCCTGAGAGGAAACTACGAATCATAACATGTTGACAGCTTGAACTTTTATCTCGGAGAACATCACAATTATGGAGAAATCATTTGTAATTCTGCAGGTTTACGGCATTTCCTTATTTCTTTAGCCCTCCTTCATAGTAGGTAAAAAAATGGGTTTCTGATTGCTCAGTCTTAATCACAGGTTAATAGGCAGGTCAGCATATAGTGACATGGCAACTCATGCACTGTGCATGTGTAACTGTATATATGTGTCCAGGACATACAATGGAAAGAGGGATGAGTAACTTACAGAACACAACTGAATTAAATAGATGATGTCTCTGCAAAGATACTGATTTCAGAAGTGAGGACAGAGAATATAATAGAAGAATATGAAAAGATTCTAGAAAGAAGTAGGCTGAAACAAGAAACTTCCTTTAGGAACTCACAATGCAAATATTAAAGCAGTGCATAATACCATAGCTATATAGTATTGGAGGTTGAATAAAGAAATACATCCATCTAGTCCAACCTTTATACCCTACTAATTATGACATACCGTATATACTCGAATATAAGTCGATCTGAGCATAAACCAAGGTACTTATTTTACCTGAAAAATTAGTAAAAACGGATTGACTCGAGTCGAGGGTAGAAATTATGACCACTACTACCTTCTTATTCTGTATTGTTTTGAGGCTTTGGTTGTCCTTTAAATGGACAGGAGAATTCCCATACAGTAATAACCAAATCCAGTATAGCATTACTGTATGGGAATTCTGCTGTCCATTTAAAGGGCAACTAAAGCCTCAAACCAGTACAGAATCCGAAGGCAACAATAGATACCATCCTCCTTCTGATTCTGTATTGTTTTGAGGCTTTAGCTGCCCTTTAAATGGACAGCAGAGTTCCCATATAGTAATAGCCATAATGGATTTGGCTATTACTTTTATGGGAAATCTGCTTTCCACCTAAAAGGCAACTAAAGCCTCATTACTTGGCACTCCAGGTGTTAGGAAACTATCTCCCTACAGCATGCGTTAGTAGCTGAGAGCTGTAGTTTTCAAACATCTGCAGTGGCAAGCAACCTCCCCCTCCCCCCCCAGATCAGTGGACAAGAGGACTTACTGTTAAGTAATTCAATTCAGTCATTTACTAATCCAGCTGCCGCTCACTTCTCAGTTTAACTTGCTTAATCCGGCAGCTGCTCCTTGTGTACTGATCTGCCGGCTGACGTCACTACTCGGCGTCGGGCAGTGAGACAGACATGAGTAGTGATATCAGTCGATATCAGTACACAAGGAGCAGCCATTGGATTAAGTAATGACTGACCAGAGAATAAACTGAGGTTGGGTTTTCAGGCTTATTTTGAAGCCTGAAAACCTTGGTTTATACTCTAATATATACGGTAGTAACATAGTATTGGAGGATAAATAAAGATACATAGGTCCATCTAGTCCAACCTTTAAAACCTATCTATAATCTAACAATTAAATAGTAACATAGTATTGGAGGTTGAATTAAGATATAAGTCAGTCAGAGCTAATGCCTTGTATAAACTTTAAAGATCACACCAAACAAGATTTAATTAAACGATTGATCACAACAGGAGTTATCTGCTGATCCCATATAGAAAGGCTGCTTGGTAAAAGTTAAGCAGCCTGTTCTATATAGGGAGGGAGGAAGGAGCAATTCAGAGACCTCCCACAGCACAGGAGAACAATTTGGCAGGGAAGATCACTAAATGTTGTTGGCAGATACACCCAAACACTCTAGGGCTTAATGCTGGCCATACACTACATCAATTTGACATTCGATCTGCGATAAATGTTGTAAGGTTGAGTGGAGCAGCAGTTTTAAATGCCGATGTTCCTTTGATGTTTCACACATTTGTGATCGGTCCAGGTGGTTGTCAGACCATCGCAGAAATGTTGGGAGGTAGGTTTGTAGTGTATGGCCAGCTTAAGAGACTGGAACAGTGGAGCTGTATGATCTCTCTTAGGAAGAAAACAGCCGAGTTCAAAGTAGACTTCAAATGACTGGAAGTAGTAATAATATATAGTAATAAATAAATATCCCTTATATTTATAATTTCATGGGGAATACATTGGGTTTTTCGGAGGTACTATGTTGGTGGGGGTGGGTAAAAGTAATATACATAGGGACAGTGTTTATGTGTTGTTTAAGCACTAAATAAATAACTATATCAATATTAACAAATATGTAGTAATGACATCAAAGTATATAATAATGTAAATAAGGCAAAATCTATAAATAAATAAAATTACTTGCATAGTCCCCACTCCTGTTTAGTAATGGTATCTTGAAAGGAAGTTTTACAGGGAGGCAATGGAAGCTTACAAAGGAACATATTTCTCACTTCCCTTTTAGTGTTGTATCCAATGATGTGCTTAATATTAAATTGACAGCAGTGTTAGCCAATCAAAACATTTTCTGAGTATTAGAAGGAAGTAGGAAGTGTTTATAGGAAGTTGCAAGACTTATATGTCACTTCCTTTGTAAAACATGTGACAGTCTCTCACCTCACCCCACCCCACCCCTCCCCTCTCAATAGAAACAAAGGAGAGCTGTTGTTTGCTGGACAGGGAAGCGGATATTATTTATCAGGGAAACATGACAGGTTAGTCTGGGTTCTTTATAGAACCTCAGATTTACCAGTAGTGATCCCTCTCTAACGGAATTCCTGGTGACAGCTGTGAGTTAGGGCTAAGCCACACTAGTGCGTTTTTGTACACATTTTCACTTGCGATTGCGCCGCGATTTTGACTAAAATAAAAATTTTCAATGCGCATACGATTGTGCTTCCGTTCGCGTTTTGGTAATGCACACGTTCGCCATTTTTGGTGCGTTAATGCATGCGTTTCCGTAACGGAAAACGGCAAAATCGCACGTGCGATACCACTTGCGACTGTGTGCGCGATCTGGTGCGTTGTAGTGTGGCCTCGGCCTTAATGGGGAATGATCCGATGGATCTGCTATTGATCATTATTGGTTGGAAATTTAAGGGAAAAGATTGATTCAAGCTCTGCACAACAATTGTATTTCACTGTGGTGTTTCTACTGAACTATAACACTCTTAACAATGTTACAATAAATAGATCAAGAATAGAGATGGACCGCATTGCTGATTAGAACCCAGTTCCGCGACGGATTTCCATGATTCACGGATTTTGCAGGAATTCCGCTTTGCAGATTTTTTCGAGACGCGCTCAAAAATTCAAAGGACTTTTTGAAAATTTTGTAAAAATTATACAGTAATTAATTGCAAATAGTTTTGGGACCTGGAAAATGGTCTGGGGTAAAGACAATTAGATTCTTATCTAGTATAGATATCTAGTATACCAATCAGATTATTTCTTAAAGAATCTGATTGTAACTAATTCTGATTAGTTACAATTAGATTCTTCCAGAAAGCATACCAATCAAATTCTTTCTGAAAGAATCTGACTGTAACCAATTCTAATTGATTACAATCAGCTTTTTTTTTCTTAGAATCTTATTGGTATACCAATCAGATTATTTTCCAATTAGAATTGATTACAATCAGATTCTTTCAGAAAGAATCTAAATGGATAGTATACCAATCAGATTCTTTCCCAATCACAATTTGTTACAATCAGATTCATCCAGAAAGCATACCAATAAGATTATTTCTAAAAGTATCTGATTGTAACCAATTCTGATTACATACAATCAGATTCTTTCGGGAAGTATCCGATTGCTATACTAACTAATCAGATTATTTTCCAATCAGAATTGGTTTCAATCAGCTTATTTCAGAAAGAGTCTAATTGGTTAGTATACCAATCAGATCATTTCTAAAAGAATCTGATTGTGACCAATTCTGGTTAGTTACAATCAGATTCTTCCAGAAAGCGTACCAATAAGATTGTTTCTGAAAGTATCTGATTGCAACCAATTCTGATTGGATACAATCAAATTCTTTCAGAAAGAATTGGTATACTAACCAATCAGATTATTTTCTAAACAGAATTATTTACATTCAGATTCTTTCAGAAAGATTGATTTGTTAGTATACCAATCAGATACTTTCTGAAAAAATCTGATTGTGACCAATTAAGATTTGAAAGAATCGCATTATCTGTTTCCCAGACCATTCACAAGGTCCCAGAGCCTGGGGAATGTTTACTTTTCAAAAATTTTGGTTACCCTTGAAAATAGATATATAATAGATAGCAATGGAGTCGCACACAGTGGATAGAAGCAGATGTAATTAGTTTATTGACATGCTTACAAAAAGATTTCAGCAACGTTTCGGAAGTATGTCTCCCTTTGTCTAGTTTGCAAGCAGACCTGCAGACCTTCTATCCACAGTGTGCGACTTCATTGCTAGCTGGACGTGTTTATGTCAAATAGATACAACACTCCTGGGTCTTTTTAAGTAGTTTTATTAAAGTGCAACAAAATTGCAGGCAACGTTTCAGTAAGTCCTAACTCAAGCTAAGTCTTAGTGATGTTGATGTGATGACAGGAGAGAGACTAGTGAAAGATTAAGTCTAAGAAACATGCTCTCCAACTGGGTTAATGACCATATTGTCAAGTGGTGGAAAAATAATGAATTTGGTTTTAAAGGGCATGTCCACCCCCAAAACTTAATCCCCCCCACTACTGGCCCCATCATGTAGTGTACTTTAATCTTACCTCACATCCCAGCCCATATGGTTATCCTGTAGTCCCCCCCCAAAGTCCAAAAACTGCCCACCAGGAGGATAGCAGAGTCCATATAGGATCTGCCTCCTACCTGGCTCCGGGAGAAGTTGGATGTGTACGCAGCCTTCTCCCCCTCCCTCCCTCCCCTCCCGATTTGGATTCCCTCCCCCTAGTAAAACCCTTTTTAGCAACATTGCCCCTGTCCCCCAGCCCCAACCGTATGTTTGTAATATCAGAAAATGCCCAGAACATTATACCTTCCTTTTGCCTCCGCCGCACTGAACTCCCGGCAGCCGCGTCCATGATTGGCTGCCGCTCAGCCAATCACAGGCGCAACTGCCGGTCCCGCCCCTCTGCTTGCATTTTCTCGCAAGAAGAGGGCCGGCAGCGAGGCGGAGGCAAGAGGGAAGGTAAGTAAGTTCTGGGCATTTTCTGATATTACAAACATAGCGGTTGGGGCTGGGGGGACAGGGGCAATGTTTGCTAAAAATTTTTTATGAAGGGTGGACATACCCTTTAAATTGATTGAGTTTTAGGCAGGGTCTATTAAAGGTCATCACGCATGCACACATCCGTGCGCCATGACGTCATGCGCGTGGCCATGGAACCCACAGGCATCAGCATTTGAGGCTGAAGAATCATGAGGAAGCAGAGGAAATCTCAGAGGGGCAGAGCTTAACATTCAGCAAACCAGTAACAAGAGGCTGGAGGGGCATAGGTTAAAAAGAAGATATATGGCAACAGTATTTTTAAAGCTGCAGCTTCCAACTGAACATAACTTGATTTTACAGAGCACTTATCCTTTAAGTAAATAATTGTTATTGTTTTTTTAGCCCATCTTTTGTTAGCTAAGTGTACAAGTCCAATCTTTGTAAACAAAAAAAAGCTAATTAAATGCAAGTTCTTATCACCCACTGACTGACAGCTTGTTCAGCTGTCTCACTTACTAAATGATCATGGTAGGGGTTGGTTAAAGGTGCACAGTAAATAAAACATAATTAAATGCAAAATTCCCTGTTTGCCTGGTTTATACCAGTACAATGAACAAAGGCAATGGAATTCACCTGACTGTGTGGGCACTGCGTACTGGGGAGCCCGGTGTAAATTCAGGGCTGCTACTGAGTAGATGACAGAGGCCAAGGGATCCTGGGTGTATCGGCTGCTGCATCAAAGCATTCAGCAAAACTGAACCTGAAAAGAGAAAGCACTTTACATTTTAGTTAAATGTCCCACCAGAGTTCAGTAATTGTTACAAATGATATTTAAATGAGTACAAAAAGAGAGGTTTTAACAATTTTAAGATTTAAGAAAAAAGTTATTTTCCCGAAACTTTGTATTTATACAAAGCGTGAAACCAAATAATTTGCTATGCTACCAATTGTACAATACCAATATTGCATGAAAATCACACATTTGTGACGGCAAGAGAAACATGGTCCGATTTTGTTATTGGCCATAGGGGAATGTTTTTATAATACTTTTGCATGTATGGGCCCCTTTAGTCTGCTGATAAATGCCAAGTTAATCGCAACATGAGCTCATCACCACAGGAACTAGTGACCTGTCAGACATGATGCTCATCATACAATGAACACTTGGCGGTGTGCAAAGAGACGCTTAGTGGCAGATTTACACCTCAGGAGCCTATAGGCCCAAAAAGCCTGGTGCACCCACCCCTAAAAACAGGCTGCACACCCCAAACCACACCAATTTTCTCTTTTTTTTGGAAAGAAAATAGCCCCTTAAGGGGGTTGATTGGTGGGAGGAGATTGACAGCCGCCCCACCAACCACTGGTGCCCCATGGCATGTGTCTAATGTGCATAATGGTAAATACAGGTCTGGACACGCTGCTTGGCAGGTTGCACAGAGATTAAGATCAAATGGGGCCTTGGGAGCTCTGTACAAAACAAGTCTCTTCTACAGACCTTAATACAGTTTCTGTTTGTGTAGTCGGACTCCTTAATACAGTTTCTGTTTGTGTAGTCGGACTCCTTAAAGTTTCCTGGGCTCTAACCAGGAGCCTAGGCTGCAGTATGAATAAACCTGTTCTGGGCTTCTGGATTTGTGACTATTACAAGTGATAGGACCCCAATACTTTCACTGCAGTGAATAGAAAATCTCATATCACAAAGCTTCCCGAGATCAACGCTGGCCTGCTCATTTTTCAGTGGTGAATGTATCATGTACATGTTCAGAGAAGGGCAACTAAATTAATAAGGGGAATGGAGGGGCTTGAATATGCAGGCAGATTAGACAAGTTAGGGCTGTTTACATTGGAGAAGCGACATTTGCGTGGGGATATGATAACCATATACAAATATATTAATGGGCCATACAATGAACTCTCGGGTGCATTGTTCACTAAGAGGTCATATCAGAGGACACGTGGACATCCTTTAAGGTTGGAAGAAAAGACGTTTCATCTTCAGGTTAGGAAAGGTTTCTTTACAGTGAGAATGGTGAAACTGTGGAACTGTCTTCCAGCAGATGTTGTAATGGCAAGTTCATTAAATAGCTTTAAAAAAGGCCTGGATAAGTTTCTAAAACTAAAAAATATTGAGAATTACTGGTATTAATACATATAGATCTGATTGATCCAGGGATACTTTCCGATTGCCGTTTGGAGTCAGAAATTTTCCTTCCCCCCCTTTTTTGCTGTTTTTTTTTGCCTTCCTCTGTATCAACTGTTAGGTAGGGTTAAAAAAAAAAAAAGGGTGAAGGGTTAGACTTGATGTCTTTATTCAACCTCAATGTTACTATGGGAACAAGGTAGGAATCATAAATGTAAAATACACACACCACCATCATTTAAACTGTGAGTCTGCCTTCTTACTAAAGTTAATGAAAGTAGATGTGCCCCAAGATACTATTAAAATTCCCTTATCCTTTCGTCCTTAAAAGAAACTTGATGTGATTCTTAATTTCCGGCTAAAAGTACGCTGCTTGCCAATTTTACATAACTTCCACTTTAATTATCATTGCATCTTTTTAGGCTCAGGTGAGGAAGGGGACCACTGAGCCCCAGAAACTTTGTATGCTTTGATAATAAAGAATTGGACACTTACGTAGTGTTCGTCTCTCCATTTTCTATTTTGGAAGATTGTGACCCCTTGGGTAGGGGGTAGAGAGGATTGCACCTATCAAACATAGGCCTCATGTGGTGTGCTGGAGTGGATTTATTGCTATTTATATACAGAATTACATTTGCTCACCTTGGCTGCTTTTCCTTTGAGCATAGAATGAAGAGGAAAATGTTTTTACTAAAGAAGATGAAGCTTCATTTTCTAAAATAAAAAACAAGATATGTTAAAGCACACAACATATATTTTGGATTAGATCATTCAACCAGTAATTCATCTACGAATACACATAATTTGCACTTATTCTACTTGATGAATCTGCTGTACTGTTATAATGTACAGCACTGCATAGCTAAGCGGCACTAAGGCTGAGGCCATGCTACAATACAACAAATACATTGCCACATGTTTATGTGTGTATTGTGCTAGCCCTTTACCCAATAGTCTCTTATCATGGCCCATGCGATCTGCACCAAGAATGGTGATCAGATGCATTACGATAAAGGACCAGAACTACATTACCCCCCATTGGCATGCATTGTGCACACTGCAATAAGATTGCAAAACGCAATCCGAATTGTGGCAGTGTGGCCTAGCTCTAAATACACACACATGCATAGAGAGATTTCATCCCCTCCCCCTAAATTGTAGGCATGCTTAGGCTCTTTCATCCAGGTAGATACAATGAGCTAAAGTAGGAGGGACAGAAGAAAGCACTGGACTAAGCAACAGCCGATATAGTCAATGGGAACAAATTGTTAGGTCAACATGCCATGCTTGAAAATTTTCAGCACAGAAAATATTTTTTATGAACGACTATGATTTAGGACATGACTGAATGATCCTAAGGGCACACTAACACGTTGCTTATGATCATGTTCACAATTCATTAGGGCATGAGAAACGCATGGCAGTACATGACAATGTGGGTGGCCACATTGCATGCACTGCAATCCATTTTTGAGCACAGACGGTAATGCAGGTAAAACGCACGCTAATGCACACGCTCTTTTCACACGCATACTATTCGGTATGTGTAAAGAACAGTTGAGCCATCAGGCTGGATTTCACCCAGTGACCCATTCCTGCATTGGTGTCAGAAACAGACAGCCCTTAACACAGTGGGGAGGGGGCTGGGAGAAGGAAATACAGCTCTTGATGGGGCTGGGTGAAGTCAACTTCCAAGTATAAATACTAAAACATTTTGTAAGAATAAGTCAGCAATAATCCATGGTTCTGTCTTTATGTAGTCCTGCTAGTTTCCTTTGGGATGTCTAGATAGAAGAAAAGTACTTCAAAGCAGGGGGTAATCAAATGTGTCCTGAATGGCAGCATATAAGTCAACTGGCGAGTGACCAGAATTGTAGCATGTGGTCTATTTATATGTCCAACTTAAATCAGAGAATAAATTGAAATGCATTTAATTTCTGCTTTATATAAATCGCTAAGTGTACTGGAACACTGAACGTAAACTACTACTAGATACTATGATCCCCAAAGGGTTAAATGCCAAATGGGACATAGCTTGCCACATATAGGCCTTTAATCCCATTCTTTCTTCTTTGATGTTCCACATGTTATTTCTAGTATACGTGTTCTCCCCACTGGAGCTACATTAGGTACTGTAAACTATTGTACACTATTTACCATATGTAGTCAGTTAATTAAGCATTTATGTGCAATTCATTTCTTTCATATTAACGTAAAGTTTACATAGTGTCAATATTTCATTTAGGTTCTTAAGGCAATGGTTAACTATATTTATGTTAATAGGACTATATATGGTAATATCCATCATATGGTAATATCTAATGATAGCAAATACATAGGCTTCCAAATGTGTAAATTAGAAGCACATTTCAAGGTATCAATTGGTCTCCATTTAGTACCCTCTATTACCTCGGCAGCTAAAACTGTTTTGCTCATTGTTTTTATTGTATATAATAGTTTTACATAGTGGCAATTTGTTTTATTCATTGTGTTTCTATTTGTATTTCATATGTAACGGCTTTCATCCCTGGGTCCTCACATGGGGCGGTGACATGGCTCGGCTTCCTGTAATTCCTCCCATTGTTGGGTGGTCTTGAGGATAGTGCACGTTACTTAAACTGCAACATGGTGGACACCAGGGTGAACCTATGACTAAGGGCTTGTGTTTGGCCCGAAACGCGTCAGGTATGACATGTTAACGCTGCTTCCGAACATGCAGGGCCGGATTTCCCACTAGGCCGTGGCCTAGGGCAGCACAGCCACCAGGGGCGGCAAAATAAAACAAAAAAAGGTTTTCAAGTTAGGCAGTATTGCATCCCCATATTAAATTTACACAACTCACATTATTTGGCACACAACAGAGCTTTACTGGTCTCTGTTAAATGTGCAGCGATTGCTGATTTGCTATGGGCAGCAGGTCCCTCTCCCACTCACAAAGCTCCGCTTCAGCCAATGAATTACCGCGTATGGGGGGGGACAGAAAGTACAAGTTAGCTGGCCTAGGGGAGAAAAAAGTATAAATCCATCCCTGCGAACATGGAATATTAAGAAGCAATCCAGTGTAATATATGTGGGGCCGGTAGACTTTCCCGGTGTGCATATCCACTAGATCGGCAATTTTCATCTGGAGTTAATCGAGTCGGAGCGAAGGACTCGGTGCAGCTGCACCCGGGTCACTGCCTTAAGAGAATGAATAATCGCTAGTCCAGTGAGGACATATGATATAGTAATTTTAGATACACATCAATAGAAATTGTATATACAGCAGGTGACGGGGTCTGGAGTTTTTAACACCCAGACCGCTTCCACTCAAGAGTGAGTTGGTTGATCTCATTTATTTATACACGCAGACTTGCATTTGCATTATGTTTGATATGTGTTAGCAACCGTATTGCCACTTAGTAGTGGCTTGAAAAGGAAACGATGTTCATTATATATATATATGTACATTATACATGATTTTGGATTAGACTTATGAAGGTTTACTATTTTTTTACTTGTACCACCGAACGTAAACTACCTTGGGCACCAAAGTTTGGACTAAATCTAAGAACAATAGCAAAGCCTTGAAACAAGTTATATTTATAGTAACCATATTACCAGCAAGAAAGCTGCATGTTATACAAGTGTGTTTTTACCTGTGGTTTTAACTGGAGTAAGGGTCGTGTGAGGAGACATGAATGTGGGTTGTCTAATAGTCATTTCTGCATTAAACGATTCCTTTGTAGGAAAGCTACTTCGTGCTCGATTTGGAGAGGGGCAGGTCTCAGATTTCGTGCATGATGAGGGGCTTTTCTTAGGGCTGTAAAATTAAACCAACAAAAATAAACATTTCACAGTGAATTTCACTTTTACAGAATTTTAATTCCAACATGGTACTATGAAAATATAGAAACTGTAGAGCATTAGGGTAGTTTTGTACATGGATAGTAAGTTGGTTAATGAATAGGATGCATAGAGTAGTTGTTAATAGGGCTTCATAAATATGGACTAAAGTGGGGTGCCACAGGGTTCTGTGTTGGGGCCACTTCTATTTAATCTGTGAATCTAGGTGAATCTAGATAGATTGTCACATTGGGCAGCTAAGTGGCAGATGATATTCAATGTTGATAAATGTAAGGTGATGCATTTTGGACTTAAGGGTATCTCCACTGGGAAAAAACTTTGCCATTAAGTTTTATTGAAGAACGGAAGGTAAAGGAGCAGTGTCTTCCCTCCCGTTCTTCAATAAAACCTGCAGGAGCCAGGAGAGAAGCTCTGTGTTAAGTGAAACTCTGTTGGAAAAGGATCTTGTGGTTTTGGGGGATAACAAAGTTAAATGAAGCAAGCAGTGCTAGGCAGCAACAGCTAGAGCCAGCAAGATATTGTCTTGTATAAAGAGAGGTATGGATTCAAGGGAGAAAAATGTTATTCTCCCTCTTTACAAAGCACTGGTAAGGCCTCATTTGGAATATGTAATGCAATTTTGGAATCCTGTGTACAAAAAGGACATCTTAGAAATAGAGAGGGTTAAGAGAAGGGCATCTAATATAATAAAGTGAATGGGGGAGCTTGAATATGAAAAGATATGATTGGATAAGTTACAATTATGTACACTAGAGAAAATGCACTTGCGTGGGGATATGATTACTGTGTATAAATACATTAACGGGCCAAACAATACACATGCATTGTTCACCAAAAGAAAATGTCAGAGGACATGCGGACATCCCTTAAGATGACGGAAAGGGTTTTTCACTGCGAGAACGGTAAAGCTTTGGAACGGTCTTCCATTGGATGTTGTGATGGCAACAGTGGCAAGTGCAGGATTTTCAAGGGGGGGGGGGGGGATGGGAATTCCTAAATGGATTACCACTGAACAAGCCCAGAAGGAGGTTCATGACAAACACTTCCATGTGTTCTATTATGTATGGATCATATAATATATATTCTCTAATTGCCATGATTATCATTACAGTTAGCCAATACAGATATTCCCTTTACTTTTGTTATAAAGTATATTCATAAAGGCTGGGTACACACAAGCATATTTTTGGAGCCAACAAACAGATATTTCCGTGTATCAGTCGGTCGGGCCGAAAAATCTGAGTATTTTGGCGGTGGCGATGAACACTGTGGTCCATAGGAGACATTTGCTGTGGCCTACCACTCTATAGCGGCGAACGGTCGGGACAGAAAATTTGTCTGTGTGTACCCAGCCTAAAGTTCTTTTACTGAGAAATCCACATTTGCTACATTTCCATTAGTGTCTTTCATAGTCAGAGCTGTGACACTGACGAAGGATCTGACAGAATTTGCTGAATATTGGGTTTCGGGAAGTATCGGGCAAGATGGAAAATTCCATTACCAGTTCCCTTTACTATAGTAGAAAAAGACAATAACTTAAGACCATGTATGGGCACATTAAAGGGGAACTGTGGTCTCCAAACAAGTTAAGCTTAAATGAAAGGTCAGTTTGCTACCTTTAAAACGAGCCATCAACCACCTCGCTACGTGCTCCAAAGCCCAAGATATACAGAAATGACTGACCAGAAAGTTAAAGGGTGGGAGGCTGACATGTGACATTCCTGAGGCTTTCTCAAGCACAGTGCCGCCGGTGAGCACAGCTTCAGACTCCCTCAGTGTGTGAGGGAGACAGGAAGTCCCTCCTCCTCTCTGCTGTGTAGAGAAGGCAAGGGAATCTACAGCCCTTCTCTTTCACTGTGTGAAAACAGCCTTTTCAGAGTTCTTACTCTGCCTGAAAAGGCTGTTTCCAGAGGGTTTTGGGTGGGAGTGGGGGGGGGGGGGGGTCTGAGTAACCCACAGCACCCGTGAGTGGGCGGGGCTGTAAGATAATGGGCCATGGGGGCCTACAACTGGAGGGACCATGGGGTCTATGAGTGGGAGGGACCAGGGGGGCTGCAAAGGGGAGGAGGAGACACAGGACAGATTGACTGAGATTTTAACTATTTAAATGGTGATAGTTTCTATCATACTTTTTTCATTGTGTTATTGTAATGAGAGTTAAGATGTCTATCTACCAAGCTTGATGTCTATCTACCAAGCTACCAAGATTGACTGACAGTTTCAGAGCAGGAAGTGCAGGGGACCTGGTGATGCTGCTGTCATATCACACACAAAAATGTAAATATCTTCAAAACTATGCAAAATAAACAATGGAAATAAATTGCAAAAATTCACAGGGGAGCAATTCCTATCAATTTACCTAAAGTAATTTTTGGACCACAGTTCCCCTTTAAACGATCATTCTGTATAAAGAATATATGGAACAATCACTCCTGTGTATGTTTAATATATATAATACAATGATGACAGTCAGCTATACAACCCCCTACAGGATTTCGTAATGTCCCTCTTCCTGCTCACTAAGCTCTATCATAGTAGGTACAATAAGTAATGTATATAAACCCAGTCTCAGCAATCACCTCAGGCAGCTGCAGGGTTAATGTTGATACAGATCTCTATGCTGTTGTCTATCGCAGGGCAGACTGGATACTTTTTTGAAACAAATGCTGCTTCTCACTCACAGCTCAATTAACAATGTAACAATCTAAATAACAATCTACCAGTCTATGGGCACCAGGAGAAGTGGAACAACAGACTGCACTGAGCAGGCAGAAAGGGGGGATTCCAGGCACAAGAAATCCCCCCCTAAACCCGCCCCTGGCCAGGTTCATTGAATAGTTTCAAAAGAAAGCTGGACGTGTTTCTGAAAACAAGGAATGTTGCAGGTTACAGGTATTGATACATAAAATAGAGTTGATCCAGTGATATTTTCGATTGCCACTTATTTCCCCTTCATAATTCTGGTGGGGGTTTTTTTTGCCTTCCTCTGGATCAACAGTAGATTGGACTGGATCGACGTGTGTCTTTATTCAACCTTAAATACTTTGAAACAATTGTATTCGATAGATGGAGTGTGTATTTGCTAATGAAATGAACTGCAATATGATATAATAAATCATTATATACTCTAATCAATATTAACATTGTTTCACCAACATAGGCCTGGCATACACAGGCCATTATTTGGGCCCAATCAATCACCTATGACTACGTGATCAAAGACACTTTTAAGTAAAACTGCACGATCCAGTTGATTGGTCATGTCAAGACAATAAAATAGTATGTAACACTAATTTCAACCGACAGAATAACCATCAGTTTTGATTAGATTAGAAAATCTCTTGGTCAAAATGAATGCACCTAAAACAGCCCAACAGTGTCCAAAAGGAGGATTTCCAAAATCTAAATGTCAACATTACCCTCATCGAATTCATAAAAAACAAAATGTAGACAAAAATGAAAAAATTATTTACATATTTTTGAGATATTAAAACAATACAAATGTATTTGTACAGGATTTTGATGTCAAGAAAGAAACAAAAAAACCTGCTTAACTTCCAGTGTTCAAAATACAGCTCATAAATCCAACAAGGAATCAAAACATGTAATTTGTCCACCAGAGGTCACCATTTCTCTGGTACTGGTAGGTATGAAGAGGAACATTGTGGCAAATCTAAAGTGGATTACACACCTCTCTCACATACCTAACCGATGTTACTGCAATCTTGCTTCGATCACAGCTGAGAAGTTTGACTCTTAATTCATTCATTTCTGCATCTTTAAACTCCAATTCTGATTGCAGACTCTGCATCTAAACCATAAAAGGTATATACACAAGGATTATATAGCCAACGTAAAATAAAACTGGTTAAAGAAATAACACTTTAATGTGGACTGAATGGAGTGTAGAGAGGGATGTGTGAAGACATTTGAAGACATTTCTACCCATCTTCCAAATTCTGGAATGACCAAGTACAAATCTTTTAAACCAATACTGACATGCAGATGGAGCAAACATCTCATCTGGGTTATACAGCCACATTATTTTCCCTGTGGAGATAAATAAGACTCTCCGTTGTGTGAGCTAAATGTTTTCTTCAATTCTGCTCCTGCCAAATGCGTTCTGCTGACCATATTTTATTTGACATTAGCAGCCAGTAAGGTAACAATCATTCAATCTAGCATTTAGGTCATTGAAAAGAATAATTTTTTTTTTTTTAAATAATCACTATGTGACCCATTGACACCCTGGCTACTATAAACTTTGCAGTAAATGATTGTGATTATATATCTAATTAAGTCAGATGTAGATAGGTACACAATGCTTATTTAAATCAGTAGTTTCTGTGCTATGATGCTGAATATACACTATTGAGCTAGAGGTTTTACCTCAGCCCAGGCAAATCCTTGGATGCTGTGCAAACAACGCAAGGTAAAGCTAGCCATACACATGTAACTTCTGTCACACATGGCAGGATGGATTCCTTTTTAATCTGTTTGGAACATGCAAAGCCCGCCACATACACACACCAAGCCAATCTCCCACAATCTTTATGAGAAGGTTGGCCAGGTCTGCATAAACACATAAAAAGGATGTAATCTGACAATTTTTTTTTTATTGTTTTAGTCCCATACACCTTAAAGGGCATGTCAACCCTTAGAATGAAAATGTAAACACTTAATAAAACAAGCTCATGTTTCACTTTACTGGAAGACATCTCCTCCACACAGCAGCAGAAGAGACAGCTTCGGGTGTGCTGATCAGAGGAGACGGCCACGGCGAGGGATTGTGCTGTGTAAATAGGGTTAGAAGCATCTTTGGTAAAGACAAATATTGCTAAAAGTGGGTTTGGGTGGATCCTTATTAAGTGGATGGTGGACATGCCCCGATATAGACAAATCCCTGCATTTACCCTTTATTGTTAATGCAAATGGCCAACTTAAGTTTACTTAAGGGTACTTTAAAGGGCTACTATACTACTATACCATGCATGCCTTCAATCCAGTATCAATTTCAGTATCCCCCTACAAATCATACCTGCCTCCTCCTTTCAGCAGACCTAACTTTCTGTGAAGTCAAACATGCTCGGTAATCCCACATGAAATTCCCACATACCAATTGTCATACTTCCAGTTACAGTAAAACTTCACAAACCAGAAAAGTTAAAGCGTATGTCCACCCTTAAAAAGAATTTGTTATATCAATCCCCCTGTCCCCCCAGCCCCAACCGCTATATTAATTTTATTAGAAAGTTCCCCAAACTCTACTTACCTCCCCTCTTTCCTCCGCCGCGCTGCCGGCCCTCTGCTTGCAAGAAAATGCAAGCAGAGGGGCGGGACCGGCAGTCGCGTCTGTGAATGGCTGAGCGGCAGCCAATCACGGACGCGGCTGCCGGTCATTCAGTGCGGCGGAGGAAAGAGGGGAGGTAAGTAAAGTTTGGGGAGCTTTTTAATAAAATAAACATAGCGTTGGGCTGGGGGATTGATGTAACAAAAGGGATTTACACTAGGGGGAGGGAATCCTAAGAGGGAGGGGGAGGGAGGGGGAGAAGGGCTGCAGTACGCATGCCAAACTTCTCCCGGAGGCCAGGTAGGAGGCAGAGTCCTATATGGACTCTGCTATCCTCCTGGTGGGCAGTTTTTGGGACTTTGGGGGGGGGGGACTACAGGAGAACCAGATGGAGCTGGGATGTGAGGTAAGAATTAAGCTACACTACATGATGGGGCCAGTAGTGGGGGGGATTATAGTTTTGGGGGTGGACATGCCCTTTAAAGGCGTTGAATGACAGCTGAAATATAAGTGTGGAGACATAATATCGCAACTTCCCACTTCTTACCTTTACACGTGATTATGGCAGGTGTTTAAAGCCCCATACAACCCCTACAAGGTAGTGCAAAACTTAATACATTGGAAAATGTTTTGGGTGCGCAGTAGTTTCCAAATGTTTTTGGAAATAGCCCAATGAACCCGATACAATTTCCAATGCCCAACTTCCAGTGCACTAAAATAAGGGTAAAACCTACATTACATCTGTAGCCACCTGGTTACACAGAATAGACTTTTGGTATTTATAGTTTGGATTGGCGCTACAGGAGTCCTGTGCCTCCGCTATATGAGAAAGCAGGAATAACAGATTGGTGGGCCTCCACCCAGGATTGAGACAGGCTCCCAGGAAATTGCAAGTAATTACTCTGTATTCACTTTAAGGCAGAAATCAACTTTGTAACAGTACTTACAATCTGCCAGCCAGGAGCAAGTGTTGCAAAACCAGAAACTGATACATTGTATGCTGGAGGGTAATACATGAGAGAAAATAGTTTCCTGAAGGAAACTATTCCTTCTTTCTGTTTACACCTTAAAGTACAACAATTCCAAAAAAATAACATCACCCCCCTCATTACATGTGCACACTTCCAGCAGCTGAAATTGGTTGCTCACATTTACAACCGTGCTGCCCTCCCTTGGATATCACACAGCAAAGATGAGTGCTAAAAGCCCGCCTCCTAGACAGCCCAGGGCCCTGGTTAACTCAACACTTGTCATTGGTTGGTGGGAATGTCTGTTACAACCTCTTCCCTCCTCCTCCTCTGCCAAAGGAGAGGAGGACATTTTAACAAACTTGAAATGCCCTGTTGCTAGGATACAGCCTACATAATAAACAAGCTAATCAAGGGTGGGTGGAGGAGTGTTTTCTTGCATGCTAGTTTGAGTGACAGAGGCAGACAGAATTGTTACGCCCCCTTTCACAGCATGGCTAATTGAAGGCTCGAAATCAGGACAAAAATGTATGGGGAAGGCTGCATACTCTTTTTAAAGAAATTTTAAAAATGCATTGAGGCAATAGTTATCCTTTAATCATAGTCACTTTTCATAATGATTCTCTTCCTAACTGCCTAACTAAAGGTTCGTACACACGCTCAATCTGTGAGCGAGGAACGACCGACTGCCGAGCGCTGCACACGATAACCGGGCCGTTTTAGGTCGTTCCTCGCTCACAGATTGAGCGTGTGTACGAACCTTTACTGGTTACCTGGCTCTTCCCCCTCACCTTTCCTAGACTAAGCATCTTAAACTCACTATGATACAGAATGAGAAGCAGGGAAGTATCCCCAGCTTCCCTACACTTCTGATAGGACATTGGGTTAATGTGTATTTTACCCTAATTATAGGGATCTGAAATCTCCATGAAGATGCTTCAGATTGGATATCTAAAGAAATAGGGGACAGATCAACAAAACATCAGTACAGTGACAGCTGGACAGAATTAAAGTTTCCAGCAATGGGCCAATTTAAAAAAAGAATCTCATTATAAATGCCCTTTAAGACAGGCAAATGTGTTTTTGCAAGAACATTTCTTTTTACCAGTCAATTATTGAAATCAAATTGTAGATCTTGCTCCCTATCTGGACTACGATCCTCCACTATCGACCATCTTCTTTTTGTATTAAGGTTTGTGCACACAGGCAATGCGCACCTACAATCCCTGATGAACAAGTGGGTGAAGAACAGCTGCTATCATGACCCAAGTGTATGCTGTCTGTCAGGTATCATCAAGTGTATCAACAAACGGTGCTTGACTGAACAAATACACACAGCGCCTTTTCATCTGCCACTTCATCAGGGATCATGGACGAAATCACCCATGTGTACAAACCTTTTTCATAATTCTAGCACACAGGAAAATGTTCCTGCACATCAGCTGCTATAGTAAGGGCTCACATGATAAAAACCACTGCCATCTCTGTTTTAGAACTCATACTGAGAGAAGTAATAAAAGTTCTTATAGTTAAAAATGGTACTAATTTTACCCCAACCATGGGGAAAAGATGTTAGCTTTCAAATGTTAAAGGGCATCTATAGTGAAAAAAACACATTGCCCCTTTGCAAAGTTAAATTCATGTACTTTGTGCTGCCTTAATCCTATCTATGTCAGTGACTCTGTTTAACCATGGTGTCAGATCTGTGTGCAGCACTCCCCCCTTACCCCTCCCCTCTGTTACCTCCTCCATGTCTCAACTCCGGCTAACCGACAAGCTTTTCATGTGCAGTAGGAGGTAAAAGTTCAACATCCTGAAAAACACACCCACGCACAGTGGCCAATAGAAAGCAAGCTGTCCTGGAGACACGGAAGAAGGAGATCAGTACAGTTTACGATCTCTAACTTTGTGACCCATAATCAATCAGTGAAAGCTATTAAGAAGGGGGGTCAAGTGCAGCCTTATATCTACCATCAAAGATACCTCTCTCCCCCTGCTAATGCTGTTATCTCTATGTTTATTACAGAGCAGGGAGGGGGGATCACATCACAGGGATTTGATTGACAGTCCAAGTAGGAGTAGAGGAATGCAATCATGTATTCTTCTAACTGGTGTATCTCAGGACAGAGAGGGAATCTGAAAAAAGTGATGACACTCTGGGGGTTGTGGGGAATTATAGAACACATGGAAAGTAAGAAAAAAAAGTTAATTTTCCCACTATAGATGCCCTTTAAATAAGATCCGATTAGATGGGGCAAAATTAGCACCATTTTTAACAATAAGAACTTTTATTGAATCTCCCTGATGGTCTGCAAAAAGTTATCTGTCTCAAGGCGACAGTGCAAAAAGCCAGAACACACACATAAGCATGCTACAGTAACATTTACTACTGATGAAGCATTGCTATGCAAACATGGTTTATGAGAATTTCCCCTATTTCCACCTTATTCTTCATAAAGCATTTATACGATGTACAATAATACGATGAAATACCTTTTTGGAAAGATCTCGCTCCTTCTCACTGTGAATTTGAGACTTTTCTTTCTCTAGTAACACATGGGAAATTTTCTGCTGCTCCAAGTTGGATTCTGCCAGCCGCAATGCATCACGCAAAACTTTAATTTCACCATTTTTAACAAGTATTTCTTCTTGTAATTCATTTAGCTACACACAAAAGAGAAAGTAATGTGGTAAATGGCATTATTTAACATAGTATCTGAACTGACAAGCTCAGACACAGAATTAAGCTCCGTATTCATGAACAAGCGTGCATCAAGCTGTTTTCCCAGTTAATTGCACGTGTGGCTGTTTGGTCGGGTGTTATTAGTGGTCTCACCCAGTGGATAACCAAACGTCACCTGACTGAAAGGTTACACACGTGCAATTACAAGCGACACAGTTGAAACCCTACTCATGAAATTAATAAAAAATTCAGTTTTTATATACTGTAATGATTTAGGCTTGGTACACACAGGCCTATATTTTGACCTGATTGATATTTCGACAAAATATCGTCTGTGCTTTTTGTCCACAAACAACCAATGTCCAATTTGGGCGAAGGTTCAATTTGACGTGTTAGTAAATTCTGGGCGACTGTGTGGTCTTTTGGAGCACACAACCGGTCACACGAAAACATCAGCCGCAATTTTCGATACAGCCTACGATATTTTGACCCAGGCAACCAGTCTATTAAGTAGAAATAACGTCCCATGTGCACGTAGCCTTAAACACATGAGCCTCTGATCTCTTTGTCTGCAGTGACTATCTGCAGCTTTCCAACTGTAAAGAAGTGGATAGCAGTAAATTGAGACTGCAGTGAAAAGGAGCTCAGGCTCACAAGGAAACAAGGCAAGTGCGTGTTATATATGGCAGTCAACATCTACTAAAGAAATCAGTGCACTAAAAACTACATCAAGGGAAACAAAAACAAGTATAATGCATTATTCTTTATATGGTGTGAATGGCACCTGGCTTATTTGTGTACTGGAACCAAAAGTAGTTTTAGTTCTGAAGTTTGTTTTCCTTTGTTACAATACTGGTCTCAGTGCCAGTATATCTTAATTATCATAAACATGCTGGTGGTTTAGAAATAAGCTAGAAAAATATAAAAAAAACTTTTTGTATGAGAATTATTTAAGAATTTATTTAAATAGGACTATAAAATGTTTTAGACCTTAGTGGTAAGGAAAGGGAACAAGTTAACCGCCAATCTGACCCAAAGCTCCCACCTTTTGTTTTAGCTCTTTATGCTGAATCTGCAAAACATCCAGCCCCAAATCAATTTTTTCTTTGTTAGAATCTAGAAAAGCAAAGCAAATGTATAATATAATGTAAGAATAACAAGGAAAGTTAAAAAAACGGGGTGAGAGAGGTAGATCAAGTTAGAGTAAATGCTTATAACAAAAAAGAATTTCATTAGCAAATAGTAAAAAAAAAAAAAATGTAACCCCCTCCTTTTGGAGGAATTTTATTGATGACACAATGAAGGAAATATAATTACACAGCATACGTAGCAGAAATTATACAGGAATAATTGTGGTTGATATAATATACATGGGTATACAGTTATTGCTAATAAACAGTGTATGATTATTATCTATATTCTGTATCATTATGTACTAATTTTAATATCTTTAATCACCTTTAAAACAACATACAACATTTTGCCTTGTGAATTGCTTTTTTTCTTTTGTTTTATAAACCCAAAAATAAACTTTTAGCAATTATCATTCTTTTATCTTGCTTAGACATTTAGTCATTACAAGTGTGTGGGGAGATTTCCCATCTTGACCATATTTTGTCATATTTAGTGGGGCAGCCCCGGTGGGTATAGATTAGTTTTTTAAAAGGGAGAGTTGCGTTAATGGCGGCCTTCCATCTTAGCAATGAGGGGAATGGTTGGCTGGATCTAGGTTTGAGCAATAAGCTTTTTAGCGTAGAATAAGGTTTCATTAAGAAAAGAGGATTTTTAAGTCTCACTCACCTGTAAAATCCTTTTCTCCGAAGCCGTAAGGGGGACCCAGGAACACAGGGGTTAAGTACCCTCACTTCAGGAGCGGACACTTTAAAATAAAAAAAAACTTGAGGCTCCAGTGCTCCTCCCCTCCTATATTAACTTACCAGCACCGGAAGCCTCCCTCAGTTGGTCCCAAAGCGGGAGAGAAAACCAAATAACAGTATAAACAAGAACAGTAACAGGCAACAGGCCAAAGACAATCATGTCAAGTGAGGGAAGTACCTGGGTCCCCCTTACGGCTTCGGGGGGAAAATGATTTTACAGGTGAGTTAGAAATAAATATCCTCTTTTCTCCTACAGCCTTCAGGGGGACCCAGGAACACAGGGGACGTCCCAAAGTCCCGAGAGGAAACTAGGGTGGGACAAAAAAAAAAATCAAGGAATCACACCTTCGGCAGTTCTGAGGACAGCACCGCTTAGGGCGGTATCCCTTTCTGTAAATACTTGGAGGCGGTAAAATTTAATAAATGTGTGAATTGAAGACCAAGTTGCCGCCAGACATATCTGGTCCACTGAGGCGCCATGACGAGCCGCCCAAGAAGCTCCAACTGCCCTGGTAGAGTGAGCTGTAACCCGCAAGGGAGGAACAGCCAAAGTAGCAGCGGACGACCTAATCCACCTGGCCAGAGTTTGAGGAGAGGCCCGGGACCCCCGGCAGGGCCCCGCCAGAAGAACGAATAACGCCTGAGAGGAGCGAAAGCCTTGTGTGCGATCAATGTAAATGTTCAGGGCTCTCACCACATCGAGACAGTGTAAACTGCGCTCCCTGGAAAGATGAGGACGAACTCCACAAAATGTATTTTTGCCAAATTCTATAATAAACCTTAGCAGAAGAAGGTTTTCTAGCCGCTAACATAGTAGGTATAGCTGAAGAAGGTACTCCGCGTCTTCTTAGTATAGCGGATTCAAGCGCCACGCCGTTAAACTGTAGGTCCGGATGACTAAAGGGTCCTTGTAAAAGAAGGTCTGATCGTAGTGGAAGAGACCATGGTTTCGACTGACATGGAGAGGATATCCGAGAACCAAGCTCTCCTTGGCCATCGAGGGGCAATGAAGATCACCGGAGCTCGCTCCCTCTTTATCCTTTTCAGGATCCTGGGTATCATAGGAGTTGGAGGAAAAACGTAGCCCAAGCGAAAGCTCCAGGGCACCACCAGGCACAGGGCCGCTAACGGATCCCTTGTTTTGGCACAAAATACCGCAACTTTGCGATTTTGTCGGGAAGCCATCAGGTCGATGTCCGGCGTTCCCCATCTTAGCGTCAATGCCTGGAACACCTCCGGGTGTAACTCCCATTCCCCGGGATCGAGAGTCACTCGACTGAGGAAGTCTGCTTCCGCGTTGAGCGCTCCGGGTATGTATATTGCTGATATCGTCGGGACATGACCATCCGCCCAAGTTAAGATCCGGTGCGCTTCTGCCATCGCCAATTTGCTTCTGGTGCCCCCTTGATGATTTATGTATGCCACAGCCGTGGCATTGTCTGACTGTATGCGCACATTCTTGCCCTTCAACTGATGTGTCCAGTGAGATAGAGTCAGAAAGATCGCTCGCAGTTCCAGGACATTGATTGTCAACCGGGACTCCTCCGTGGTCCAGAGACCCTGGACCTGCTAAGAGTCGCAAACTGCTCCCCATCCCCGGAGACTGGCGTCCGTGGTCACCACCGTCCAAACGGGGAAGCACAGTGCTTTGCACGCTGATAGGTGTTTCTCCAAGGTCCACCAGTTTAGTGAGGTCAGAACTAGACGCGGTAGGTGGATCCAAGAATCCAGGGACTGTTGGGATTTGTCCCAACAACCAAGAAGATATCTCAGGAGAGGGCGAAGGTGGAATAGAGCGTACAGAACCGCTTCCACCGATGACACCATCTTCCCCACCAGGCGCATAGCTTGTCGAATTGAGAGGTTCTTGGAAATTTGAGCCTGAATGGTCCTGCTTCTCAGGGAGGCGACCTTGTCTTGAGGCAGAAAGAATGGCTGTGTCGAACAACATTCCCAGGAAGATCATCCGTTTCAATGGGGTTGTCGTGGACTTTGCCCGATTTATGATCCATCCGAAGCGTGACAAGATCGCTATGCACTGAGACACCTGAAGCCGAGCCTATTCGAAGGATTCTGCTTTTATCAATAGATCGTCCAGGTAAGGAAGTATGAAGATTCCTTTAAGACAAAGAAAAGCTGCCTGGCATGTCATCACCTTGGTGAAGACCCGGGGTGCAGATGCTAGACCGAACGGCAAGGCCGTGAATTGGAAGTGCCGGGAACCTATAGCAAACCTGAGGTAACGGTGGTGTCCGGCCCAGATGGTAATGTGTAGATACGCATCCTGAATATCTAGGGAAGCGAGGAAGTTGTCTGGCTCGATCGCTAGCCGTTGGTTATCACCCCCATAGTCCATGAATCTGTGGATGGCAGCTGCCATTCCTTGTGGAAAAAATGAAGGCGACCCCCGACCCCAGGCGGAAGTGGATAGTCATGCCTGCTTGTGTTTGTCTCCGCCTGGTTTAAGGCCCCCTTGTTTGGAAGGCCAGGGGGGAAAGTGTTTTTGCCCCTGGCGCGTTGGGAAGGCATTGGAAGCGTCCGGCTGCGAGAGGTTTGTAGAACGGGAAGCTCTTGAGGGGCGAAAGGAAGAGGAGCGTCGAAAGGATGGAAAACGACGTGCTATCGCCTGTGGAAGAAAAGTGCTCTTACCACCTGTGGCTTGGGCAATAATCTTCTCCAGTTCCGGCCCGATCAGAAGTCGCCCCAGAAAGGGTAGGTTAGTGACAGCCTTCTTAGATGCCAGATCCGCTGCCCAAGCTTTAAGCCATAGGGATCGCCTGGCCGCGTAGAGGCCGCAGATGATCGTGCGATGAGACGGCTAGTCTCTAGGGCTGTATCCCCAATATATATGGCTGCATCTGATAACTGTTGAATGATATCGATCAAGTGGCTGTCTGAAGACTCCTTAGCCACTGCTTGATAAAGTTGGTCCAGCCACGCTTCCATAGCCTTGGCGACCCAAGCAGAAGCAAAAGTGGGGCGCAGAGCCACCCCAGAAGCGACAAATGAAGTTCTCAACAGACCTTCCAAACGTCTGTCTGTGGGATCCTTAAAAGTGGCGGCCTCAGCCAAGGGAATAGCCGTGGCCCTGGAAAGCCTAGCCACTGGGGGATCGACCACTGGAGGCATGGACCACTTATTCACATCCTCCTTGGGAGGAAAAGAGCATTTTGGAAATTTCTAGAAAAGTGTAGTTTCTTTTCGGGTGGGGGCCTATTCTTCCAAGACGATCCACAGAACACAACTGATCGTATGAAGGGAAGGTTGCCGTTGTCTTCTTAGGACGACTGAATAAGGATTTGGCAGGGTCTACTGGTTCGCCCGGATCTTGTATATTCAGGACCTGCAACACCAATCTAATAAGATCGTCAATCGTTTCCAGCGTGAAAGTGTTCTGAATTTCCAAGTCGGAAGCTGAGGTGTCTAGTTCTCCTTCTTCCGATTCTTCTCCTTCCTCTAAGGAGCCCCCTTCCACTGCAAGAGTCGCCATGGGACCTGAAGCTCTGACAGCTCTGTGTGGTCTGGCTTCCGCTCCAGCGGGACTAATCGACTGTAGGAACTGTGACATAGAAGCCGATAGTACCGACATGGAGTCTGTTAAGGATCTAGCCCAGGTCGGTTCGGACTCCTGAGAAGAGACCCCCGAAGGGTCTCGGGCCAAGACCGATCCAGCAGGTGGATTCTGAATGGAATCAATGGACGCCCGAAGAGTCCCTGCCCACTCGGGTTCCTGACTGGTGGACGGAATTTGCATGGGCTGGGAATCCTGGTTAGCACTACATGGTCCACGCAGTGGTCCAGAGTGACCGGCTGGCAACTTAGTCTGGCATAATGCGCAGACGTAGAAGATCGCCTGGGCAGAGAGAAGAGACCGAAAAAATAGTAGAAAAGGGAAAGATTTCCCCTTTAAGAGGGGGACTTAGCTGAATTCCTGGCAGAGGAAGGCTCCTGGTGTAGATACCAAATGCAGAGCACGCCGCGGAGCAAGAGAGAGAGGAAAACGGAAGTGGACGGAAGTCCCACCTTCCAGGAAAAGCCCGGGAGATTTGGTGTCCGCCCCCGCCAGCCCAAAAGGAGATCTCCCTCAGCCTGAGGGATGTACGCGACATAAGCAGCGGCCGACCGCTGGTTTGCCGCCAATGCGTAAGGGGGACCTGGCCATTTTAGACCCGCGGGTCATGATGGCCAGCCCTTCCGTAGCTTTGCAGGGAGGTACCTCCTGCCCGATTGCCACGTAGGGAGCCAGTGGTCTATGCTCCATTGATTCCAGCTCCATTGATACCAGCAGCAGGGAAAAAGTCCGTCACTCCTGAAGCGGACACTTTTAAAACTGAGGGAGGCTTCCGGTGCTGGTAAGTTAATATAGGAGGGGAGGAGCACTGGAGCCTCAAGTTTTTTTTTTTTTTTTTTAAAGTGTCCGCTTCTGAAGTGAGGGTACTTAACCTATGTGTTCCTGGGTCCCCCTGAAGGCTGTAGGAGAAAGGTGAATTTATCAGGGATTGATTCTTCCATAATTCCTAAAAGACAGTTTTTAGGGTCTAATATCACTGGGGACCCCATTTGGTCAACTTAACTATCTGATGCCAGAAGACCTGAACTCTGGGACATTCCCATATCATATGGTAAAAGTTACCTGGTGCTAGCAGACATTTCGGACAGTGTGGATCATAATTTGGCCTGTATCGTGAATGAACTGGGGTGAAGTAGGTTCTATGGAGTACCGTTATATATAATTGGGTCAGTCTATCGTCATTTTAGGAGAGACAAGTGTATGGGAGAAAGTGCATTTGCTGAGGGAAATTGGAGGGAGCAGTATAGTCTTGAAATTAGCTTCGAGGAGACCGTGGTGTTTAGTATATTAAATAGAGGGTTCCTAACAAAGTCAAGGGGGTATTCCTAAACTGTGTTTTTGAAATGCATGTCGCACCTGGAGGAATCTGAAAAACATGGTATTTGGTAATGCAAATTCTTGCTTCAGTTGTGCTTCAATATTTTTAAATTGTTAAAACCACTAAGAAATTTTCTATAAGTCAGGATAAATCGTTCTCCATCAACTTGTAAATGCAGGTGAATACATTATTACCATGTAAACTGGACATTTATAGAAATCTATAATGCCCTGGAATGCAATATAAATCTGAATGCAATACAATGAAAGTGTTTTTAAAAAGGACAAATCTACACCACACTAAAATTTGAACTGAATGCTGCTCCATGAGCCTCCTCCACTGCACATGTACAAATTTGTACAGCTTTAAGGAGAGAGAGAGCGCGCAAACCTTTTTAGAAGGAAGACCAGGAGCAGATTGAGACTGTATACTTACTAAAAAAATAAGTTAGTACAGCTAGAGTAATATACAGCTTTTTCTTAGACATTCTGAACCCAGGCAAAATGTATGTCAAGCAGACTCTTTAATAGATATTGGTTGGCATTTTATATCGGAAATATTAAATGGTTTAGGTGGGTCGGCCATGACTAATCTCGCCCGTTAGTACGATCGAATGAACAGGGGATTGGGTATGTTGGTAAATCATGGGTGATTGAGCGCCACAATTGGTTCAGCAAACGACGGCCGTGGCTACTTCTGCCATGAGCAACAGTGATTTGTTCTGGCAGACTGTTTGTTAGTGGCAAACGGTCGGGACAAATTTAGTCCAAAATGTTGTACCCAGTCTTAGGACTACATTAAGCCTGGTGGCATAAAACAGGATAGCTTTACAGTATTTATTTTTTATTTGTAACATTCCACCAGTAATTATTAGTACTTAATGTACCCTCTAAGCTGTGCAGACTTGTGCACAAAGTTTAAAGGGCTGTCCATCCCTAAAATGACATTTATTCTACAAGTAGAAAACCCCCAAAGCATTAAACTGTAATGCTCACACTGTTCTCAAGCACTTCTACAAGCAGTTAGTCATGGCTATGGCAGACTGGTTTATACGGAAGAACTGAGACATAAGATTCAGTACAGGGCCAATGGACATCCCACTGACCTTTTGGACAAGAAACGGAGATCAAAGAGTACTACAGTTTTTGGTTTTGGGGGGGGGGAGGGGTCCTATACTTGTAGAAGAAATTTCATTTTGGGTGTGGACATGCCCTTTAAAATAGTGCACACAAAAATCTGGGTGAATAATGGTGAGGAACTTTGGAAACTTTGTAGCAGGAAACTTTGATTTAGCCACTTACCGAGAAACAGATTTTCTTGTCTGTTTGCTAAAGATGGCAGTTTTGTAGCATTTGAGGTAAATGCCGAGTTGTTACTTGCTAGTATTTTGCCTTGTCTGTCGTTTTTATGGCTATTTGTTGAATCTGGTTCCGGTGTGTAAGCCTGTGATGCAAGAATATCAATTTCCTCCAGGTCATCTGCTGTAAAATCTTCATTGTCACTAAAAGGGTCTTCTGTGTCTTTGTGATCAAGAATGCTGGATGACCTGTGACGTTTTGGAGGAGGACAACTGCTTCTGTCATAGCTTGATCCCTGAAAAGCTTGAGGTGTTCTGACAGAAGAATGACCATGTGCTTGCTCTTTTTTGTACAATATGGAGTTTTCCCTTTTCTTATTCACAAACAAGGGGTTCACAGACATAATGCAAAAATGTCCTAAGAGAGAAGAACGTTAGAAATTAAATGCACTAACAAGTATGCAAGTATCACGATTGCATCTTTCAACATTTCCTGCATAGGAAGCTGGCAAAGAGCTAGTAAAAGGATACAAAGTTCTCCAGAGCAAAGCCAACTATTTTATAATTTTCTGCATGCAGTGTGAGAAAACAACTGATCAAGAACATGCCAGCTCAACATGTTGAGAGCACGTTTGAAGTTCAGCATAAAACATTTTTCATAACAAAAAAAATGCTGATTAAGGGCTCGTTCACACTACATCAGTTTCTATCCGTTTTTCAAATGCAGGTGGGTTTTAAAAAAATGGACAGACCGTAAACCCCCATAGGATTTCAGAATATCGTTCACACCTGCTGCGTCATAATCCTTTCCATTCCGTTTAAAAAACGCACTGCATGCAGCATTTCTGTCCATTTTTTCATGCATTTTCTATAGAAATCTATGGAATACACATTGTTAAAAAATGGATACAAACTGACAAACACGTGCTGTGCGTTACTGTCAGTTTCTAGTAAGAACGAGCCCTAAAGCACTGATGCCTTGTAGTGCTAAAGTCCTGGGTTTGAATCCCTTGGACACATCTTCAAAGAGTTTGTATGTTCTCTCTGTGCTTGTATGGGTTCTCTCCAGGCACTCTGGTCTTCCCCACAACCCTAAAGACTTCCGAATGGTTATATGTGTGAAATAAAGAGATTACATTGTAGGGGTTGTTCCCCTACATTATCGCATAGCAGCGTCCATTGATTTGAATTATTGTATGGCGGCTCCGTTCGATCGCCGACCGTTCTTTCGTCCGAATCGGACGGGTCGGAAAACCATGACGATCGTGCGGTCCTCTATGGACCGCATGATTGCTCGTGGCTAACTTTCAGACATGGCTGCTTTTGCCGTGACCGACAGTCCTTCCTCCTGGCCGACCGGTTGGAAGCATCAATCGGTCTGCCAGGAGGAAGATTTGTATGGTGTGTACCCACCTTAGTTCTTATTATAGAAATGATGAAACTTTCATTTTCTGCAAATCAGAGAAAATGTGTATTAAGTTGAACTACTTTTTAAAGCTACGTACAGACTTTCCTTTTGATTATTTTAGACAACAAATTAACCAATAACGGTTATACGGACAGACTGCTCAGATACAGTACCACTAAGCAGTCGCTTCTGCTTTATAGAGAGGAGAGAGAACAAGTTTTGCAGGAAGGACGACAGCCATAGTTGGCATTAGTTTAGAGATACGACTAGGAGCTGTACAGACCAGACACTAGATTATCACCAAAAAGAATCCATCTGGGTTGTGTCAGACAATAATCATCTACTGATTTTACTTATTTCAGAAAAGCAAATCTTTGGTAAGCAAAAACTTAAAAAAGCAATTAGTTAATCTAACTTGCATAAACTAAATAGTTAAATTAGCTTGTTCTCTTGTAGACTTCCTGTAAAAGTATTTAACTATTTAATTATGAATTAAAGGGAAACCATAGTGCATATAAAGTTTTTTTGAAAACCGTTAAAATAAAAAGTACCCGAGGCAGGGAGGTAGGATTGGTGTTTTTTACCTCCCAATATAATTTCCATGAGGAGCAGCAGGACAAAGAAAATTGCTTCTGCCAGTCTTCCTGTATGCTTCAGCACTATCTTTAATATAGAATGGCCCAGGGCCATAACCTGGCAGATGAAACTGTATGTGCTGTAGCTCCTTAACAAAACAATATTGGGAGGTGGGAATAATCAATCCTACCTTCCTGCCCCAGGTGCTTTTCATTTTTAAATGAATTTAACAATCATTTCTCAAATAAATCATGCAAATAAATATTAATAACAAATAATATTATTAATAGTGTGCTTTCTTTTGAAAAATTCTACATGACAAAATATATATAAAATCTGTAACACAAGGAAAAAACCTTATGTACCTAATATTTCCTGGTTAAAAGTAAAATTGTTGTGTTAGGCTATAAGTAGTTACATTAGGGGTGGGAAATTAATTTTTCCAGCAGGCCGCATGAGAAACCAGGACTACTTTAAAGGGCTCAACTTATTACTGCTTAAATTATAAAAGGTTAATTATATGATTTCAATTATTCGCTGCAATTTTTAATAGAAGGAACAGCAGGTGTGTAATAAATTATATACCGGTACATTCCATCAAATTTAATTCACCATTTTATCAGCAAAAAAATAAACATTATAAATATAAATCAATTAAACGGCCTGCGGCAATCAATGAATATTTTTTTTCATCTGTGAAACGTCTTCAAGAACTACATTTCAAGTCCAGTTGATCTAATTGAATACAACAGATATAATACCACCATATTTTCAAATAGTTTTGGAAATGGCGCAGGCATTACAAAATGGGTTTAAAACCCCTCGCTATTACGATAGTCTGGATTAAGCACTCTGAAAGCCCGATTTGACATTGTATACACTTTTTTTTTTTTGTTCTACATTTTTTTTCTCTTCAATAGTATTTTTCAGTAACCAGCAACAGGTAATGACCTCCATCTGCATTATATTCAAAACCTACATTGTGGAAAATTACACACGTCAAATTTCACCCTGAGAGCCAACCATGCGTTTCAGCTGATAATCGCACATGTATGGGCGCTAGTTCGGATCAACAAATAAGTTCCCATACACGTGCGATTCTTGGTCGGTACGGTCAGAGTTCTCGCCCGAGCTGAATTTGATGCGTGTACCAGACTTTAATCTGCAGCAATCAGACTTTATCAAATTTTATTCTATAGCACCGTACGCACGTCCAAAGCACGACACAGGCATGGCCGTTTGCTTGGGGGTCATTCATCGGTCCATGCGTTGTACGTGAGTATGAGGCTTAACTGTAAAACCTGTAAAATGGTCTATGATTGGTTGAGGTAAATTAACAGCTCAGGCAATGTTTGCAACTCTTAATTAGCCCGAATGAATCTCTCTATTCCAATGACAGGCAAACTCTCACACAATCCTGGGGAGAATAAGGAATATGAACTTTCCCCGTTTCTGGGACCCTCCTTCCTCACAGTACCTGCCAATCAAACTTCTACATTCACTACTAGTCCGTTTTTGCTCTCAGTCCGACTTTGCTTCATCCTTTCCCGCAAACACGTTCTGGAAAGTAGAAGATGATGAACAGCCAATCAGGAGAGTGCTTGCAAAAGGCAGCTGCTTATTGGCTGAAAAAGAACATTACAGATATAAGAAATGGTATGATAGGAAAATACGTTCCATGGAGCTCACATGGTACATTGGTTAACGTTAGAGCTTTACTATTGGCTGATGGGGATAGCCAATCACTGCGGCTGTCCTGTGAATCATTCGATTGGTTGTTTAGATGATGACGAGCTCCAGACTTTTTCCTTGGATGGGGGAAGGGAGATAGACTGAGGTTTGTTCTGCTTTCCCCTGCTCTGTGAATGGGGAAGGGTAGATCGCTGCTGGGGGCGGGTTCATATTGTGTTAAACATCGCAGAGAGCAGATGGCAGATCCCAATTCCTTTATCCCAACTTTGTTACTTTCCAGACCTATACAGAAACTGGGTCAGACCCCCTCCTACTGAGAGAGCAACTGGCCCTGCACCCCATCCACATAACATGTTTACTTGGGCATCCACATAACATGTTTACTTGGGAAATGAGATGGTGAATGTGTAGGGTCTCCTGCACTTGGATATTAATATTAGGAATATTGTATTTATATTGTGGACCCTACCCACACTACAGTAAAATATAAGGATAGTCCATCGAGTCCCATGAACATATGAAAGTACCAGGACTGCAGCATCATACCTTTAAATATAAATAGGAGGTGCTTTACTTCTATTTATACACAGTGAGTCCTTATGACAATGTATAGATAAATTTGCAGTTGTTGTCATGCCGAGGTATGGCACCATCTTTTAACTTTAAACCCACTCACTCTGCTCTTCCTGTTTCCCCATATTTTCCATACTTTGGTGCAATACAGGGCCCCCCCCCCCCACCCCCCCCACCCACCCCCCACCCCCCCCCCACACCCCCCCCCGGCACGGCTTTAAAGGGAAGTTCAGTGCAAATACATATGCTTTTAAGAAAAAAGACCAGTATTTTTTCATCCCAATGACCTAATCTGCCAATTCAGCATTTTGTCTACTAGAGACCATTATGGTTTGCCTGGGTTGATTCAGTTGTTCAGTAGAGATCTGAGCATCTTTGACCCATTCAACAGCCAATCAGTAGAAATTACTTATGGAACATTCCAAGGAAGTGGTGCATCTGGGAAGAAGAAGGACGTTAGAACCTGAAATGTCAGCTAACTAATGTCAACAAGATATAGTGTCCAGGGGAGAAAACACGCCCCGTCCACCAAGATCCCCCACAAATGGCACAACCATATACCGGGTCTACTATAAAAAATACCTTATTGAATACATCACTAAAAATCAAACCAGTCCCACACCTTCATATACAAGCTTAACACCAAAAAATATATAAATAGATATACCGGGCGTCCCCAGTGGTAAAAGCCCAGACGAAGCCAGTGCGCTAGAAACCGCAAATGGCGAAACACGTGTAGGTTTTTGTTTGGTAGCTCCCCCATCTGCTTGGACCCACAGCTCTGGAGTTAATACGCATACAAGAGAAAGGTTTGTCTGCCTCTGGGATTCAACAATAGTCCGTGTGATAGAAGCAAAACAGGCACGGGAGGCGGATGGTTAAGAAGTGGAGAATGATGTATATACCCAGGTGAAGAGTGTGGTCCGTCCGTGAAGAGGTATCGTATGAAAGTCGGACATGGCTTTTCACGATTAAGTCCCTTACATATGTTAGACTGTGACCTAAATTGCGGTTTGAGCACTTGGAGGGTAGTAGGCATGTGGGGAGCGAGCCCAGTTTTTTAACCACCGGGGACGCCCAGTATATCTATTTATATATTTTTTTGGTGTATAAGCTTGTATATGAAGGTGTGGGACTGGTTTGATTTTTAGTGATGTATTCAATAAGGTATTTTTTATAGTAGACCCGGTATATGGTTGTGCCATTTGTGGGGGATCTTGGTGGACGGGGCGGTGTTTTCTCCCCCGGACACTATATCTTGTATATTTGAAGTTGTTGGTTTGTCCCCCTGAGCACCGCTGTACTTAAGCGTTCCATAAGGGTATAAGGTTAAAAACCAATTTCTAATTTTTGGAATTTAAAAAACCCCAAAAAAAATCAGCTTTTTTTTTCTTAGAATCTTATGGTATACAAAATCAGATTATTTTCCAATAGCAATTGATTACATCAGATTCTTCAGAAAGAATCTAAATGGATAGTATACCAATCAGATTCTTTCCCCTCACAATTAGTTACAATAGATTCATCCAGAAAGCATACCAAAGATTATTTCTAAAAGTATCTGATTGTAACCAATTCGGATTACGTACAATCAGATTCTTTCGGGAAGTTATCCGCGTGCTTATACTAACTAATCAAGATTATGTTCAATCAGAATTGGTTTCAATCAGGCTTATTTCAGAAAGAGAGTCGAATTGGTAGGATACAATCAGATCATTTCTAACGATCTGATTGTGACCAATTTGGTTAGTTACAAATCAGATTCTTCAGAAAGAGTACCAATAAGATTGTTTCTGAGAAGTATATGATGCAACCAATTCTGATTGGATACAATCAAATTCTTCAGAAAGGAATTGGTATTACTAACCAATCAGATTATTTCTAAAAAGAATTATTTACAGTCAGATTCTTCAGAAAATTGATTTTGTAGTATACCAACAGGATACTTTCTGAATGAAAAAATTCTGATTGTGAACCAATTAAGATTGAAAGAATCGAATTATTCTGTTTCCCAGACCATTCACAAGGCCCAGAGCTGGGGAATGTTTACTTTTCAACACTTTTGGTTACCCTGAAAATTAGATAATAATAGATAGCAATGGAGTCGCACACAGTGGATAGAAGCAGATGTAATTAGTTTATTGACAGCTTACAAAAGATTCAGCAACGTTTCGGAAGTATGTCTCCATTTGTTCTAGTTGCAAGCAGACCTGCAGACCTTCTATCCACAGTGTGCGACTTCATGCTAGCTGGCGTGTTTATGTCAACGAGATACAACCACTCGGGTCTTTAAGTAGTTTTATTAAAGTGCAACCAAAAATTGCAGGCAACGTTCAGAAGTCCTAACTCAGCTAATCTTAGTGATTGTGATGTATGACAGGGAGAAGACTAGTAAAGATAAGTCTAAGAAAACATGCTCCAAACGGGGTTAATGACCATATTTGTCAAGGGTGGAAAAATAATGAAGTTGGTTTTAAGGGAATGTCCACCCCCAAAACTATAATCCCCCCCACTCTGGCCCCCATCATGTTAGTGTTACTTTAATCCATTACCTCACATCCCAGGCTCATATGGTATCCTGTAGTCCCCACCAAAGTCCCAAAAACTGCCCAACAGGAGGATAGAGAGTCCATATAGGACTCTGCCTCCTAATGGCTCCGGGAGAAGTTTGGCATGGGTACTGCAGCCCTTTTCCCCTCCATCCCTCTCCTGCCCGATTTGGATTCCCTCCCCCTAGTGTAAAACCCTTTTTAGCACAACATTGCCCTTCCCCAGCCCCAACGCTATGTTGTAATATCCAGAAAATGCCCAGACATTTACTTACCTCCTCTTGCCTCCGCCGCACTGAATCCGGCAGCCGCGTCCATATTGGCTGCCGCTCAGCCATCACAGGCGCAACTGCCGGGTCCCGCCCCTCGCTTGCATTTTCTCGCAAGAGAGTGGACGCAGCGAAGGCGGGAGGCACAAGAGGGAAGGTAAGTAAAGTTTGGGCATTTTCTGGATATTACAAACATACGGTGGGGCTGGGGGGACAGGGGCAATGTTTGCTAAAAATTTTTATGAAGGGTGGACATACCCTTTAAATTGATTGAGTTTTAGAAGGGTCTATTAAAGGTCATCCGCATTGCACACCGTGCGCCCATGACGTCATGCGCGGTGGCCATGGAACCCCCAGGCATCAGCATTTGAGGGCTAAGAATCATGTAGGAAGCAGAGGAAATCTCAGAGGGGCAGAGCTTCTTAACATTCAGCAAACCAGTAACAAGAGGCTGGAGGGGCCATCAGGTTAAAAAGAGAAGTATATGGCAACAGTATTTTTAAAGCTGCAAGCTTCCAAACTGAACAAACTGATTTTACAGCAGCACTATCCTTTAGTAAATAATGTTATGTTTTTTAGCCCATATTTTGTTGAGCTAAGTGTACAAGTCCAATCTTTGTAAACAAAAAAAAAGCTAATACATGCAAGTTTCTTATCACCCAATGACTGACAGCTTGTTCAGCTGTCTCACTTACTAAATGATCATGGTAGGGTGGTTAAAGGTGCACAGTAAATAAAACATAATAAATGCAAAATCCCTGTTGCCTGGTCTATTAACCGTACAATGAACAAATGCAATGGATTCACCTGACTGTGTGGGCATGCGTACTGGGGAGCCCGGGGAAATTCAGGGTGCTACTGAGTAGATGACAGAGGCCAAGGGATCCTGGGTTGTATCGGCTGCTGCTCAAAGCATTCAGCAAAACTGAACCTGAAAAGAGAAAGCAGAAAGCACTTTAACATTTTAGTTCAAAGTCCCACCAGAGTTCAGTAATTGTTACAAAATGATATTTAAATGATACAAAAAGAGAGGTTTTAACAATTTTAAGATTTAGAAAAAAGTTATTTCCCGAAACTTGTATGGATTTACCAAAGCGTGAAACAAATATTGCTATGCTACCAATTGTTACAATCCAATATTGCAGAAAAATCACACTTTGTGACGGCAAGAGCACATGGTCCCCGATGTTGTTATGGCCATAGGGAATGTTTTTATAAACTTTTGCATGTTGGCCCCTTTAGCTGTGATAAATTTGCCAGTTAATCGCAACATGAGTCATCACCACAGGGAGGACTAGGACCTGTCAGACATGATGTCATCATACAATGAACACTTGGCGGTGTGGCAAAGAGACGCTCCTTAGTGGCAGATTTACACTCAGGAGCCTATAGGCCCAAAAAGCCTGTGAACCCCCACCACTAAAACAGGCTGCACACCCCAAAACCACACCAATTTTCTATTTTTTTTGAAAGAAAATAGCCCTTAGGGGGTTGAATGGGGGGAGGAGATTGACAGCGCCCACCACCACTGGTGCCCCATGCATGTGTCTAATGTGCAAATGGTAAATACAGGTCTGGACACGCTTGATTGGCAGGTTGCAGAGATTAAGACAAAATGGGGCCTGGGAGCTCTGCTACACAACAAGGATCTCTACGACCTAATACAGGTTTCTGTTTGTGTAGCGGACTCCTTAATACAGTTTATGTTTGTGAGTCGGAACTCCTTAAAGTTCCTGGCTCTAACCAGGATTGAGTGGAGCATAGGCGCAGTATGAAAAACCTGTTCTGGGCTTCTGGATTTGTGACTATGTAAAGGATAGGACCCCAATACTTTCCACTGCAGGTGAATAGAAAATCTTCATATCACAAAGCTTCCCGAGATCAACGCTGGCATGCTCATTTGTCATGGTGAATGTATCATGTACATGTTCAGAGAAGAGGGCAAACTAAATTGATAAGGGGGAATGGAAATGGGGCTTGAATATGCAGGAATTAGACAAGTTAGGGCTGTGTACATTGGAGAAGCGACATTTGCGTGGGGATATGAAACCATATACAATATATAATGGGCCATACATGAATCCGGTGCATGTCACTAAGAGGTCATATCACAGGACAAGTGTGGGACATCCTTTAAGGTTGGAAGAGAAAAGAAAAAGACGTTTCATCTTCAGGTTAGAAAGTTTCTTTACAGGGAGGAATGGTGATGAAACTGTGCGAACTGTCTTCCAGCAATGTTGTTTAATGGCAAGTTCATTTAAATAGCTTTACAAAGGCCTGATAAGTTCTAAAAACTAAAAAATATGAGAATTACTGGTATACTACTATAGATCTGGTGATCCAGGGATACTTTTCGAATGGATCTGCCGTTTGTAGTTTTGGAGTTGGAGTCAGAAATTTCCCCCCCCTTTTGCGGTTTTTTTTGCCTTCCATTGTATCAATGTTAGGTAGGGTTAAAAAAAAAAAAAAGGGTGAAGGAGTTAGACTTGATTGTCTTTATTCACTCAATGTTACTATGGAACAAGGTAGGACTCATAAATGTAAAATACACCACAACCACCATCATGTAAATGTGAGTCTGCCTTCTTCTAAAGTTAATGAAGTAGATGTGCCCCAAGATACTATTAAAATTCCCTTATCCTTTTAGTCCTTAAAAGAAAACTTGATGTGTTGTGATTATTACTTTCCGCCTAAAAGGACGCTGCCTTGCCAATTTTACATAACTTCCACTTTAATTATCATTGCATTCTTTTAGGCTCAGGTGAGAAGGGACCACTGAGCCCCAGAAACTTTGTATGCTTGATAATAAAGAATTGGGACACTTACGTAGTGTTCTCTCTCCATTTTTTCTAGTTTGAAGTGTGACCCGCCTTGGGTAGGGGGTAGAGAGGATTGCCACCTATCAAAAATAGGCCTCAGGTGGGTGCTGGAAGGATTGTATTGTAGTTATATAAAGAATTACATGTGCTCACCTTGGCTGCTTTTCTTTGAGCATTAGAATGAAGAGGAAAAGTTTTTTTACTAAAGAAAGATGAGCTTCATTTTCTAAAATTAAAAAACAAGATTATGTTAAAGCACAACAACATGATATTTTGGATTAGATCCATCAACCGTAAATTCATTCTACGAATACAAGGATAATTTGCCTATCTACTGATGAATCTGCTGTTACTGTTATAATGTACAGCACTTGCATAGCTAAGCGGACTAAGGCTGAGGCCATGCACAATACAACAATACATTGCCACATGTTATGTGGTATTGTGCTGCCCTTTACCCCAATAGTCTCTTATCATGGCCCATGCGATCTGCCACCAAGAATGGTGAGTCAGATTGCATTACGATAAAGGACCAGCAGCCAGCAGCGCCCCCCCGCAGCAGAAACCCAGCCAGCACAGAAACCAGCAGCCAGAACCACCCAGAACCCAGAACAGCCCCAGCCCCGCCAGCCCCCTTCCAGCAGCACAGCAGCCCGAACCCGAACAGCCCCCCGATACAGCCAGAACAGAACCCAAGCAGAACCCCGACCAGAACTTCCCCAGAGCCCCCCAGCAGAAAAACCCCCCAGAACCCAGAAACCCCCCAGCCAGGCCCAGAACTCCTTACCCCCCATTGGCATGCATTGTGCACATGCACTAATAAAGATTGCAAACGGCAATCCGAATTGTGCAGTGTGGCCTACGCTGACTAAATACACAAACATGCATTAGATGAGATTTCATCCCCTCCCCCTAATTGTAGGCATGCTTAGGCTCCTGTCATCCAGGTGATACAATGAGCTAAAGTAGGAGGACAGAAGAAAGCATGGACTAAGCAACAGCCGGATATAGTCAATGGGAACAAAATTGTTAGGTCAACATGCCATGCTTGAAAATTTAGCCAGAAAATATTTTTTATGAAACGACTATGATTTAGACATGACTGAATGATCCTTAAGGGCCCACTAACACGTTGCTTTATGATCATGTTCACAATTCAGTAGTGGCATGCGAAACGCACATGGGCATACATGACCAATGTGGGTGGCCACATTGCATGCACTCTGCAATTCCAGTTTTTTGAGCACAGAACGGTTAATGCAGGTAAAACGCACGCTAATGCACACGCTCTTTCAACGCATCTATTTCGGTATGTGTAAAGAACAGTTGAGCCATCAGGGTGGATTTTCACCAGTGACCCATTCCTGCATTGGTGTAAGAAACAGACAGCCATTAAACAGTGGGGAGGGGGGCTGGAGAAGAAGGAAATACAGCGCTTGTGGGGCGGTGAAGTCAACTTCAAGTATAAATACTAAAACATTTTGTAGAATAAGTCAGCAATATCCATGTTCTGTCTTTATTGTAGTCCTGTGTTTCCTTTGGGAATGTCTGATAGCAGAAAAGTACTTCAAAGCAGGGGGCGGGAATCAAAGGTGTCCTGAATGGCAGCATATAAGGTCCAACTGGCGAGTGACCGAATTTGTTGCATGTGGTCTATTTATATGTCCAACTAAATCAGAGAAAATGAAATGCATTTAATTCTGCTTTATATAAATCGCTTAAGTGTACTGGAACACTTGAACCGTAAACTACTACTAGATACTATGATCCCAAAGGGTTAAATGCCAAATGGGACATAGCTTGCCACATATAGGCCTTTAATCCCATTGGTATCTTTGATGGTTCCACAGGTTATTCTAGGATACGTGTTCTCCCCACTGAAGCTACATTAGGTGGTACTGTAAAACTATGTACACTATTTACCATATGGTAGTCAGTTAAAAGCATTTATGTGCAATTCAGTTTCTTTCTATTAAACGTAAAGTTTACATAGTGTCAATATTTCATTTAGGTTCTTTAAGGCCAATGGGTTAACTATATTTATGTTAAAGGACTATATATGGTAATATCCATCATATGGTAATATCTAATGAAAGCCCAAATAATAGGCCTTCCAAATGTGGTTAAATTAGAAGTTTGCACATTTCAAGGATTAATTGGTCTCCATTTAGTACCATCTATTTACCTCGGCAGCTAAAACTGTTTTGCTCCATTGTTTTAATGTATATAATAGTTTTACATAGTGGCAATTTGTTTTATTCATTGTGTTTTATTTGTATTTCATATGTAAAGGCTTTCATCCCTGGCGTCCTCACATGGGGCGGTGACATGGCTCGGCTTCCTGTAATTCCTCCATTGTGGGGGTTGAGGTGGTCTTGAGGATAGTGCACGTTACTTAAACTTGCAAAATGGTGGACACCAGGGGAACTATGACTAAGGGCTTGTGTTTGGCCGAAACGCGTCAGGTATGACATGTTAACGCTGCTTCCGAAACAGCAGGGCCGGATTGATTTCCCCACTAGGCCGTGGCCTAGGGCAGCACAGCACGCCACCAGGGGCGGCCAAAATAAAACAAAAAAAGGTTTCAAGTTAGGCAGTATTGCATCCCCATATTAAATTAACACACTTCCATTGTTATTTGCCACAAAACAGAGCTTTACTGGTCTTGTTAAATGTGCAGCGATTGCTGATTTGCCTCTGGGCAGCAGGTCCCTTCCCACTCACAAAGCTCCGCTTAAGCCATGATTACCGCGTATGGGGGGGGACAGAAAGTACAAGTTAGCTGGCCTAGGGGAGAAAAAGAGTAGAAAAAAGTATAAATCCATCCCTGCGAACATGGAATATTAAGAAGCAATCCAGTGTAATAATGGGGGCCGGTTTAGACTTTCCCGGTGTGCATATCACTAGATCGGCAATTTCCTCTGGAGTAACGAGTCGGAGAGCGAAGGGGACTCGGGTGCAGCTGCACCCGGTCATGCCTAAGAGAATGAATAATCGCTAGTTCCAGGAGGACATATGATATAGTAATTTTAGATACAAATCAATAGAAATTGTATATAAGCAGGTGACGGGGTCTGGAGTTTTACACCCGACCGCTTCCACTTTCAAGAGGGAGTAGTGGTTGAGTCTCATTATTTATACACGCAGATTGATTTGCATTATGTGGATAGTTGTTAGGCAACCTTCTTGCAACTAGTTAGTGGGCTTGAAAAGGCGAAACGTTTTTTATATATATAAATATAGTACATTATGACATGATTTTGGATTAGACTTATGAAGGTTTACTATTTTTTTACTTGTACCACGACGTTAAACTACCTTGGGCACCAAAAGTTTGGAATAATCTAAGAAACATAGCAAAGCCTTGAAACACAAGTTATATTATAGTCACCATATTACCAGCAAGAAAAGCTGCATGTTATACAAGTGTGTTTTACCTGGGTTGTTTAAACTGGCAGTACAAGGGTCGTGTGAGGAAGACATGAATGTGGGTGTCTAATAGGCATTTCTGCATAAACGATTCCTGTAGAAAGCTTACTTCGTGCTCGATGTGGAGAGGGGCAGGTCTCAGATTTCGTGATGATGAGGGCGTTTTCTTAGGGGCTGTAAATGTGTAAAATTAAACAACAAAAATAAACATTTCACAGTGAAATTCACTTCTACAGAATTTTAATTCAACATGGTACTAGAAAATATAGAAACTGTAGAGCAATTAGGGTGGTAGTTTTGTACTGCGTAGTAAGTTGGTTAATGAATAGGAATGCATAGATAGTTGTTTAATAGGGCTCATTAATATGGACTAAAGTTGGGGTGCCAAGGGTTCTGTGTTGGGGCCACTTCTATTTAATTGTGAATCAGGTGAATCTAGATAGATTGTCACATTGGGCAGCTAAGTGGCAGATGCAGATGATATTAAATGTGATAAATGTAAGGTGATGCATTTGGACTTACGGGTATCTTCCCACTGGAAAAACTTTGCCATTAAGTTTTATTGAAGAACGGATAGGTAAAGGAGCAGTGTATTCCCTCCCGTTCTTCAATAAAACCTGCAGGAGCAAGGAGGAAAGCTCTCGTGTTAAGTGAAACTCTGTTGGAAAAGGTCTTGTGTGTTTTGGGGGGATAACAAGTTAAATGAAGCAAGCAGTGCAGGCAGCAACAGCTAGAGCCAGCAAGATATTGTCTTGTATAAAGGAGAGGTATGGATTAAGGGAGAAAAAATGTTATTATCCCTCTTTACAAAAGCACTGGTAAGGCCTCATTTGGAATATGTAATGCAATTTTGGAATCCGTGTACAAAAAGGACATCTGAGAAATAGAGAGGGTTAAGAGATAGGGCATCTAGAAGATAATAAAGGAAGGGGGGAGCTTGAATATGAAAACTATGATTGGATAAGTTACAATTATGTACACTAGTAGAGAGAAAAGTGCACTTGCGTGAGGGATATGAATTACTGTGTTATAAATACATGAACGGCCAAACAATAAACATGCAATTGTCACCAAAAGAAATGTCAGAGGACATGCGGACATCCTTAAGATGACGGAAAGTTTTTCACTGCGAGAACGGTAAAGCAGTTTGGAACGGTCTTCCATTGTATGTTGTGATGGCAACAGTGCAAGTGCAGGATTTCAAGGGGGGGGGGGGGGATGGAATTCCTAAATGGATTACCAATGGAACAAGCCCAGAAGGAGTTCATGACAAACAATTCCATGGTCTATTATGATGGATTATAATACTATATTCTCTAATTGCCATGTTATCATTACAGTTAGCCAATACAGATATTCCCTTACTTTTGTTATAAAGTATATTCATAAAGGATGGGTACACACAAGGCATATTTTTGGATGTTTGCCAACAAACAGCTATTGTGTTGTATCAGTCGGTCGGGCGAAAAAATAGAGTATTTTGGCGGTGGCGATGAAACACTGTGGTCCATAGGAGACATTTGCTGGGCATACCACTCTATAGCGCGCGACACGGCGGGCCAGAAATTTGTCTGTGTTTTGTACCCAGCCTAAAGGTCTTTACTGAGAACCACATTTGCTACATTTCAATTAGTGTCTTTCATAGTCAGAGCTGTGACATGCCGAAGGATCTGACAGAATTGCTGAAGAATTGGGTTTCGGGAAGTATCGGGCAAGATGGTGGAAAATTCCATTACCAGTTTCCCTTTACTATAGCTAGAAAAAGACAATACTTAAGACCATGTATGGGCACATTAAAGGGAACTTTGGATCTCCAAACAAGTAAGCTTAAATGAAAGGTCAGTTTGCTACTTTAAAACGAGCCATCAACACCTCGTACGTGCTCCAAAGCCAAGATATACAGAAAGACTTGACCAGAGTTTAAGGTGGGTGGGGAGGCTGACATGTGACCTTCGAGGCTTTCTAAGCACAGTTGCCGCCGGTAGCACAGCTCAGACTCCCTCAGGGTGTGAGGGAGACAGGAAGTCCCTCCTCTTCTGCTGTGCTAGAGAAGGCAAGGGAGAATCTACAGCCCTTCTCTTTCACTGGGTGAAAACAGCCTTTTTCAGAGTCTTACTCTGCCGAAAAGGCTGTTTCCCACAGAGTTTTCTGTGTGTGTGTGTGGGGGGGGGGGGTCTGAGGGGGTCTCGAGAACCCACAGCAACCGTTGAGTGGGCGGGGGCGGTAAGATAATGGGCCATGGGGGCCTACAAACTGGAGAGGGGACCATGGGTCATGAGTGGGAGGGACCAGGGGGCGCAAAGGGGAGGAGGAGGGACACAGGACAGATTGACTGAGATTTTAAACTATTTAAATGGTGATTGTGATAGTTTCTATCATACTTTTTCATTGTGTTATTGTAATGAGAGGGTTAAGATGTCTATCTACCAAGAGTGATGTCTATCTACCAGCTACCAAGATGGACTGACAGTTTTTCAGAGCAGTAAGTGCAGGGGACTGGTGATGCTGCTGTCATTATCACACACAAAAAGTAATATCTTCAAAACGTATGCAAAATAAACAATGGAATAAATTGCAAAAATTCACAAGGGGAGCAATTATATCAATTTACCTAAAGTATTTTTGGCTGGACCCAGTTCCCTTTTTAAACGATCATTCTGTATAAAGAATATAGTGGAACAATCACTCCTGTGTATGTTTACTATATATAATACAATGATGACATAAGCTATACAACCCCCTACAGGATTGTAATGTACCTCTTCCTGCTCATAGCTCTATCATAGTAGTACAATAAGTAATGTATATAAACCCGTTCGCCAATACCTCAGGCAGCTGCAGGGTTAATGTGATCAGATTCTTGCTGTGTCTATCGCAGGGCGACGGATACTTTTTTGAAAAAAAAAACAAATGCTGCTGTCTCACTACAGCTCAATTAACAATGTAACAATCTAATACAAATCTACCGTCTATGGGCACCAGGATAAGTGGAAACAACAGGACTGCACTGAGCAGGCAGAAAGGGGGATTCCAGGCACAAGAAATCCCCCCCTAAAACCCGCCCCTGGCCAGGTTCATTGAATTAGTTTCAAAAGAAAGCTGGGACGTGTTTGCTGAACACAAGGAGTTGCAGGTTACAGGTAGTGATACATAAAATAGACTTGATCCAGTATATTCGATTGCCACTTCGTATTACCCTTCCTAATTCTGGGTGGGTGGGGGTTTTTTTGCTTCCTCTGGATCAACAGTAGATTGGGACTGGATCGACGTGTGTCTTTATTCAACATTAAATACTTTGAAAAACAATTTTGTATTCGATAGATGGAGTGTGTATTTTGCTAATGAAATGAACGCAATATGAGATTAATAAATATATATACTCTAATCAATATTTAACATTGTTTCACCACATAGCCTGGCATACACAGGCATTATTTGGGCCCAAACAATCACCTATGACTACGTGATCAAACGACACTTTAAGTAAAAAAATGCACGATCCAGTGATTGGTCATGTCCAGACAAGAAATAGGAGGAACAATAATTTCAACGACAGATAAACATCAGTTTGATTTATATTTAGGAAAAATCTCTTGGTCAAAATGAATGCACCTAAAAACAGCCCACAGTGTCCAAAAGGAGGATTTCCAAAATCTAATGTCAACATTCCCTCATCGACTTCATAAAAAAAAAAAAAATGTAGACAAAAAATCGAAAAAAATTATTTACATATTTTTGAGATATAAAACAATACAATGTATTTTGGACCAGGATTTGATGTAAGAAAGAAACAAAAAAACCTGCTTAACTTCCAGTGTTCAAATCAAAAATACAGATATAAATCAACAAGGAATTCCAAAACATGTAATTTGGCCACCAGAGGTCACCATTCTCTGGTACTGGTAGGTATGAAGAGGACGGAACATTGTGGCAAATCTAAAGTGGATTAACACCTCTCTTCACATACCTAACGATGTTATGCAATCTGCTTCGATCACAGCTGAGCAGTTTGACTCTTAATTCATTCATTTTGCATCTTTAAACTCCAATTCTGATGGCAGACTTGATCTAAACCATAAAAGGTATAATACACAAGGATTATATTAGCCAACGAAAATAAAAACTGGTTAAAGAAATGGATTGTTAAAGAATAATAGAAATAACACTTTAATGTGGACTGAATGGGAAGTGTAGCGAGGAGGTGTGAAGACTTTGCAAGACATTTCTACCCATCTTCCAAATCTGGAAAATACCAAGTACAATCTTTAAAACCCCCAAATACTGACATGCAGATGGACAAACAGCTCATAATGGGTTATAAAGCAACATTATTTTCCCTGTGGAGATAAAATAAGACTCTCCGTTGTGTGAGCTAAATGTTTCTGCAAGTATGCTCCTTGCCAAATGCGTTATGCTGGACAATATTTATTTGACCGCATTAGCAGCAAGTAATTCCGGTGGTAACAATATCAATCTGCATTTAGGGTCATTGAAAAGAATAATTTTTTTTTTTTAAATAATCACATATGTGACCATGACACCCTGGGCTACTATAAACTTTGCAGTCAAAATTGATTGTGATATATATCTAATTAAGTCAAGATGTAGATAGGGACAACAATGCTTATTTAAATCAGTAGTTTCTGTGCTATGATGCTGAAGATACACTATTGAGCTAGAGGTTTTACCTCAGCCCATGGCCAAATCCTTGGCTGCTGTGCAAACAACGCAGTAAAGCTAGCCATACCACAGTAACTTCTGTCCCACATGGCAGAGGATTCCTTTTTAATCTGTTGGAACATGCAAAGCCCCCACATACACACACCAGCCAATCTCCCACCAATTTTATGAGGAAGGTTTGGCCAGGTCTGCATAAACACATAAAAAGGATGTAATCTGACAATTTTTTTTTATTGTTGTAGTCCCGACACCTTAAAGGGCAGTGTCAACCCTTGAGAATGAAAATTGTAAACACTTAATAAAACAAGCTCAGGTTTACTTTACTTGAAGAAAAAAGACAGAAAGAAGAAAAGAAAGACAAGGAAGAAAGAAGAGAAAAAAGACGAGACAGAAGAAAAAAAAAAGGAAAGAACGAAAGAAAGAAGAAGAAGACAGTAGAAGAAGACAGCAGAGAAAAAGAAAGAAGAAGAGGAGACAAAGAGAAGGAAAAAGAAAAAGAAAAAAGAGAAAAGAAAGGAGAGTAGTGAGAAAAGAGAACAGAAAGGAAGAGAAAAGAGAAGAACCCCCAAAGAAAAAAGAAGAAAGACAAGAAAAAGACAGAGCAGACAGAAGAAGACAGACAGACAAAGACAATCAAGAAAGAAAAGGGAAAAAGAGAGAAAGACAAAAGAAGAAGAAGAGAGACAAGAAAAAAAAGACAAAAAGAAAAGAGAGAGGAGAAGGAACAGGAAGAAAGAAAAGACAAGGACAAGAGAGGAGACAGAAAGAGAGAAAAAAGAAAGAAAGATAAGAGAAGAAGACAGAAGAAAGAGGAACAGAAAGCGAAGAAAAAGACCAGAGAAAAAGAATAAGAAAAAGGAGTAAGAAAGACAGAGGACAAGAAGGGGAAAGAAATAGAGAGACAAAGAGACAAAAGAAAAAGAAAGAGAAAATAAGAGGACAAAGATAGACAAAAAAGAAGAAGAGACAAAAAAGAGAAGAAAAGAATAAGAGAAAAGACAGAAGACGACAAAAGAGAAAAGAGAAGACAAGAAGAAGAGGAAAAGATAAAAGAGGAAAGAGAGAAAAAAGAGACAAGAAGAAAAAAGACAAAAAGACAAGAAAAGAAGAAAGAACGAAAAAAAGAAGAAAAGACATAGACAAAGAAGACAAGGACAGAAAGAAAGAAAGAGAAAAAAAAAAAAAAGAGACAGAGACAGAGAGGAACAAGGACCGAAAAAGAGAAGAAGAAAAAGAAAGAAAAGGACAAAAAACGGAAGAAAGAGAAGAAGACAGAAAAAGACAGAAGGCGCGTGAAGAGAAAGAAGAAGAAGGAAAAGAAAGAAAGGGGGGGGGGGGGGGGGAGAAAAGAAGGAAAAAAAAAGAAGAAAAGGAGAGACAAGGGACAAAAAAGACGACAACCAAGGAAAAGAAAGAAAGGGGGGGGACAAAAGGAAGAGACAACGAGAAGAAAAAAGAGAAAGAAAGAAAAGAAGAAGAAAAAAGAAAGACAGAAAAGACAGACAGAAAACAAGGGAAGAGAAGAGGAAGAAAGAAGAAAAAGAAAAACAGAAAAGCACAGAACAGAAGTAAAGAAAAAAAAACGAAGAAAAAAGACAAAAAAGAAAGAAGAAAGAAGAAAAGAAGAAGAAAGAAGAACAAAAAAAGGAAAAAGACAAAAACACAGACAAAAAAAGAATAAAAAAAAGAAGAATGGACAAGAAAATAGAAAGAAAAAGACAAGAAAAAGGGAAAAGAGAGAAAAAAAGAAGAGACAAAGAAGAGAAAAAGGAAAGAAAGAAAAGACGAAAATAGAAGAAAACATAGAGAGAGAAGACAGAAAACAGGGAGAAAAAAGTAAAAGAGAGAAGAGAAAGACAAAGACATCAAGAAAGAACAGGAGATGAAAAAAAAAAGAAAAGAAACAAGACAGACAAAGAAAAAAGAAGAAAAAAAGAGACGAGAAATAAGAAAAAAAAAAAGAAGACCAGATAAAAAGAAGAAAGAGAAAGAAACAGAAGAAAGAGAAAAAAAGACGGAACAAAAGAAAGAAGCACAGATAGAAGAAAGGAAGAAGAAAAAAAAAAAGAAAAGAAGAAGAGAGAAAAGCAAAAAAGAAGAAAAGAATAAGGAAGAGAAGCAAGAGGAAAAGAAGAAAGAAGAGAAGAAAAAAGAGAAGAGAGAGAAAGAACGGAAAAAAGGAAGAAAAGAGAGCGAGGGAGAGACAAAGACATCCTCCTCCACACAGCAGCAGAGGAGACCGCTTCGGTTGTATTGGGTGTGCCTGATAAGAGGGAGACGGCCACGGCGAGGGAATGGCCTGGGTAAATAGGGTTAGAAGCATCTTGGTAAAGACAAATATGCTAAAAGTGGGTTTGGGGGTTGGATCCTGTATTAAGGGTGGATGGTGGGAGCACTCCTCCGATATAGACACCCCTCCCTGATTTACCCTTTATGTTAATTTGCAAATGGCCAACTTAAGTTTCCTTAGGGTACTTTAAAGGCTTCTCTTACTACATACCCATGATTGCCTTCACATCCAGTATCAATTTCAGTATCCCCCTACAAAGCATACCTGCCTCCTCCTATTCAGCAGACCCTACTTTTCGGCAACATGCGCGTAATCCCACATGAAATTCCCAGATGCCAGTGTTCACTTCAGGGACATATAATTCCAAACAAATAGTTAAAGGGTATGTCCACCCTTGAAAAAGAATTTGTTATATCAATCCCCCTGTCCCCCCAGCCCCAACCGCTATATTATTTTATCTAGAAAATGTCCCAAAACTCTACTTACCTTCCCTCTTTCCTCCGCCGCGCTGCAGGCCCTCTGCTTGCGAAGAAAATGCAAAGCAGAGGGGCGGGACTCGGCAGTCACGTCTGTGATGGCTGAGCGGCAGCCAATCACGGACGCGGCTGCGGGTCATTCGAGGCGCGGAGGAAAGAGGGAGGTAAGTAAAGTTTGGGGAGCTTTTTAATAAAATAATAGCGGTTGGGGCGGGCGGGGGATTATGTAAAAAGGATTTACACTAGGGGGAGGGGAACAGAGGGTAGGGGAGGAGGGGGGAAGGCGTGCAGTACGCATGCAAACTTCTCCCGGAGGCCAGAGTAGGAGGCAGAGCCTATATGACTCTGCTATCCTCCTGGTGGGCAGATTTTTGGACTTTGGGGGGGGGGACTACAGGAGAACAGATGGGATGGGATGTGAGGTAAGAATTAACTACACTAACATGATGGGCCAGTAGTGGGGGGATTATAGTTTTGGGGGTGGACATGCCTTTAAGGCGTTGAATGACAGATTGAAATAGATAGTGTGGAGACAATAATCCAACTTCCAACTTCTTTACACCTTTACACGTGATTATGGCAGGTGTTTTAAAGCCCCATACAACCCTACAGGTAGTGAACAAAACTTAATACATTGGAAAATGGTTTTGGGTGCGCAGCAGTAGTTTCCAAATGTTTTTTGGAATTAGCCCATGAACCCGATACAATTTCCAACTGCCCCAACTTCCCAGTTGCCAGAAATAAGGGTAACACCTACATTACATCTGGTAGACCCCGGTACACAGTAATCGACTTTTGGTATTTATAGTTTGGATTGGCGCTACAGAGTTCCTTGTGCCTCCGCTATTGAGAAGCAGGAATAAACAGATGGTGGGCCCCACCCAGGATTGAGCAGGCTCCCAGAATGGCCAAGTAATTACTCTTATTGCACTTTAAAGGCAGAAATCACTTTGTTAACAGTTACTTAAATCTGCCGCCAGGAGCAAGTGTTGCAAAACCAGGATAACGATCTTATGCTGGAGGGTAATCAGAGAGAAAATAGTTTCCTGAAGAAACTATCCTCTTTCTGTTTCACACCTTAAAGTACACAACTTCCAAAAAAATATAACATCACCCCCCTCATTGACATGTGCACACTTCCAGCAGCTGACATGGAAATTGTGCTCACATTTACAACCGCTCTGTGCTCCCCTACTTGGATATCACACAGCAAAGAGAGTGCTAAAAGCCCCGCCTCCTAGACAGGCCCAGGGCCCTGGTTAATTCTCAAACACTTGCATTGGTTGGTGGGAATGTCTGTGAAGTCTGTTACAACTCTTCCCTCCTCCTCTGCAGAGGAGAGGAGGACATTTAACAAACTTGAAATGCCCTGTTGCAAGGATACAGCCTACATAATAAACAGCTAATCAAGGGTGGGTGGAGGAGTGTTTTTCTTGCATGCTAGTTTGATACAGAGGCAGACAGAATTGTTACGCCCCCTTTCACAGCATGGCTAATTGAAGGCTCGAATCAGGACAAAAATGTATGGGGAAGGCTGCATACTCTTTTTAAAGAAATTTTAAAAATGCTTAGGCAATAGTTATCCTTTAATCATAGTCACTTTTTCATAATGATTCTCTTCCTAACTGCCTACTAAAGGTCGTCACACCCGCTCACTCTGTGAGGAGGAACGACCGACTGCCGAGCGCTGCACACAGAAACGCCGTTTTAGGTCGTTCCTCGCTCACAGATTGAGCGTGTGTACGAACCTTTACTGGTTACCTGGCTTTCCCCCTCACTTTCCTAGACTAAAATCTTAACTCACTATGATACAGAAGAGAAGCAGGGAAGTATCCCGCAGCTCCCTACACTTCTGATAGGACATTGGGTAATGTGTATTTTACCCTAATTATAGGGATCTAATCTCCATGAAGATGCTTCAGATGGATATCTAAAGAAATAGGGGACAGATCACACAAAACATCAGTACAGGTACAGCTGGACAGAATTAAAGTTTCCAGCAATGGGCCAATTAAAAAAAGAATCTCATTATAAATGCCCTTTAAGACAGGAAATGTGTTTTTTGCAAGAACATTTTTTTTACCAGTCAATTATTGAAATCAAATTGTAGATCTTCTCCCTATCTGGACTACGATCCTCCACTATCGACCATCTCTTTTTTTGTATTAAGGTTTGTGCACACAGGCAATGCGCACCTACAATCCCTGATGAACAAGTGGGTGAAGAACAGCTGCTATCATGACCCAAGTGTATGCTGTCTGTCAGGTATCATCAAGTGTATCAACAAACGGTGCTTGACTGAACAAATACACACAGCGCCTTTTCATCTGCCACTTCATCAGGGATCATGGACGAAATCACCCATGTGTACAAACCTTTTTCATAATTCTAGCACACAGGAAAATGTTCCTGCACATCAGACTGCTATAGTAAGGGCTCACTGATAAAACCACTGCCATCCTGTATTTAGAACTATACTGAGAGAAGTAATAAAAGTTCTTATAGTTAAAAATGGTACTAATTTTACCCCACCATGGGGAAAAGATGTTAGCTTTCAAATGTTAAAGGGCATACTATAGAATGAAAAAACACATTGCCCCTTTGCAAAGTTAATTCATGTACTTGTGTGCCCTTAATCCATCTATGTCAGTGACTCTGTTTAACCATGGTGTCAGATCTGTGTGCAGCACCTCCCCCCTTACCCCTCCCCTCTGTTAACCTCCTCCTGTCTAACTCCGGCTAACCGACAAGCTTTTCATGTGCAGTAGGAGGTAAAAGTTCAACATCCTGAAAAACACACCCCGCACAGTGGCCAAGAAAGAAGCGGTCCTGGAGACACGGAGAAGGAGATCAGTACAGTTTACGATCTCTAACTTTGTGACCCTAATCAATCAGTGAAAGCTATTAAGAAGGGGGGTCAGTGCGCCTTATATCTACATCCACAGATAAATCTCTCCCCCTGCTAATGCTGTTATCTCAATGTTTATACAGAGCAGGGAGGGGGGATCACATCACAGGATTTGATTGAAGTCCAAGTAGGAGTAGAGGAATGCATCATGATTCTTCTAAACTGGTGTTATCTCAGGACAGAGGGGAATCTGAAAAAAGTGATGACACTCTGGGGGTTGTGGGGAATTATAGAACACATGGAAAGTAAGAAAAAAAAGTTAATTTTCCCACTATAGAATGCCCTTAAATAGATCCGATTAGATGGGGCAAAATTACACCATTTTTAACAATAGAACTTTTTATGATCTACCTGATGGTCTGCAAAAGTTATCTGTCTCAAGGCGACAGTGCAAAAGCCAGAACACCACATAAGCAGCTACAGTAACATTTACTACTGATGAAGCATTGCTATGCAAACATGGTTTATGAGAATTTCCCCTATTCCACCTTATTTTCATAAAGTCATTATACGATGTACAATAATAATACGATGAATACCTTTTGAAAGATCTCGCTCCTCTCACTGTGAATTTGAGACTTTTCTTCTCTAGTAACAATGGGAAATTTTCTGCTGCTCCAAGTTGGATTCTGCCAGCGCAATGCGCATCACGCAAAACTTTAATTTCACCATTTTTAACAAGTATTTCTTCTTGTAATTCATTTAGTACACACAAAAGAGAAAGTAATGTGTTAAATGGCATTATTTAACATAGTACTGAACTGACAAGCTCAGACACAGATTAAGCTCCTATTCATGAACAAGCGTGCATCAAGCTGTTTTTCCCAGTTAATTGCACGTGTGGCTGTTTGGTCGGGTGTTATTAGTGTCTCACCCAGTGGAAACCAAACTCACTGACTGAAAGGTTACACACGTGCAATTACAAGGACACATTGAAACCCTATCATGAAATTAATAAAAAATTCAGTTTTTAATACTGTAATGATTTAGGCTTGGTACACACAGGCCATATTTTGAACCTGGGATAATTTCGACAAATATCGTCTGTGCTTTTTGTCCACAAACAACCAATGTCCAATTTGGGCGAGGTTCAATTTGACGTGTTAGTAAATTCTGGGCGACGTGTGGTCTTTTGGAGCACACAACCGTCACACGAAAACATCAGCCGCAATTTTCGATACAGGGCTACGATATTTTGACCCAGGCAACCAGTCTATTAGTAGAAATAACGTCCCATGTGCACGTAGCCTTAAACACATGAGCCTCTGATCTCTTTGTCTGCAGTGACTATTCGCAGCTTTCCAACTGTAAGAAGTGGATAGGCAGTAAATTGAGACTGCAGTGAGAAAGAGCTAGGCTCACAAGGAAAAAGGCAAGTGCTGTTTATATATGGCAGTCAACATCTACTAAGAAATCAGTGCACTAAAAACTACATCAAGGAAACAAAAACAAGTATAATGCATTATTCTTTATATGGTGTGAATGGCACCTGGCCTTATTTGTGTACTGGAACCAAAAGTAGTTTTTAGTTCTTGAAGTTTGTTTTCCTTTGTTACAATACTGGTCTCAGTGCCAGTATATCTTAATTATCATAAACATGCTGGTGGTTTAGAAATAGCTAGAAAAATAAAAAAAAACTTTTTGTATGAGAATTATTTTAAGAATTTATTTAAATAGGACTATAAATGTTTTAGACCTTAGTGGTAAGGAAGGGAACAGTTAACCGCCAATCTGACCAAAGCCCCACCTTTTGTTTTATCTCTTATGCTGATCTGCAAACACATCCAGCCCCAAATCAATTTTTTCTTTGTTAGAATCTAGAAAGCAAAGCAAATGTATAATATAATGTAAGAATACAAGGAAAGTTAAAAAAAACGGGTTGAAGAGGTAGATCAAGTTAGAGTAAATGCTTATAACAAAAAGACATTTCATTAGCATGTAAAAAAAAAAAAAAAATGAACCCCTCCTTTTGGAGGAATTTTATTTGATGATACAATAAGGAAAAACAATTACGCAGCATAAGTAGCAGAGATTATACAGATAATTGTGGTTGATATAATATACATGGGTATACAGTTATTGCTAATAAACATGTATGATTATTATTATATTCTGATCATATGTACTATTTTAATATCTTAATACACTTTAAAACAACATACAAACATTTTGCCTTGTGAATTGCTTTTTCTTTTGTTTTATAAACCCAAAAATAACTTTTAGCAATTATCATTCTTTTATCTTGCTTAGACATTTAGTCATTACAAGTGTTGGGGAGATCCCATCTTGACCATATTTTGTATCATTTTAGTGGGCAGCCCCCCGGTGGGTATAGATATTTTTAAAAGGAGGAGTTGCGTTAATGGCGGCCTTCCATCTTAGCAATGAGGGGAATGGTTGGCTGGATCTAGGTTTGAGCAATAAGCTTTTTGGCGTAGAATAATAAGGTTTCATTAAGAAAGAGGATTTTTAAGTCTCACTCACCTGTAAAATCTTTTCTCCGAAGCCGTTAAGGGGGACCCAGGACACAGGGGTTAGTTAGTACCCTCACTTCAGAGCGGACACTTTAAATAAAAAAAATTGAGGCTCCAGTGCTCTCCCCTCCTATATTAACTTACCAGCACCGGAAGCCTCCCTCAGTGGTCCAAAGGGAGAGAGAACCAAATAACAGTATAAACAAGAACCAGTAACAGGCAACAGGCCAAGACAATCATGTCAAGTGAGTGGAAGTACCTGGGTCCCCCTTACGCTCGGGGGTGACGGGGGGAAAGGAGGGGAAAGGAGAGAAGGGAAAAAAAGAGAGGGAAGGGAGGGGAGAGGAAGGGAAGGAGAGGAAAAGAGGGAAGGAAAATGATTTTTTGGAAAATGATTGGAATGAAGGGGGGAAGGGGAGGGGAAGGAGGAGGAAGGAGGAGGAGAAAAGGGAAAGAAAGGAGTAAGGGAGGAAGGAAAGGAGGGAAACTGAAGGAGAGGAGGAAGGAGGAGGGAGGAAAGAGAAGGAAAGGAAGGGAAGGGGAAGGAGGAGGAAGAATGGGGGGAAAGGAGAAAATGATTTTGAAACTGATTTTTGGAAATGGAGGAGGAGGGAAGGAGGAGGGAGGGGGAAGAGAGGAAGAAAATGGAAAGGAGGGGGGGAAGAAGGAAAGGGGAGAAGGAAGGGAAGGAGGAAAAAGGGAAAAGGAGAAAGGAAGGGACGGAGGAAGGGAGAAGGGAAGGGGAGGGGGGAGGGTGAAAGAAGGAAAAGGGAGAGGAAGGGGAGGGGAAGAAAGCGAAAAAGAGGGAGGAGGGAAAAAGAGGGGGAGGGAAGAGGGAGGGGGAAGGGGAAGGGAAGGGGGGGGAGAAGGAAAAGTGGGGGGGAGGGAAGCAGGGGAAGAAGGGAGAGAGAGGGGTGAAGGAGGGGAAGGGAGGAGGGGGGGGGAAATGGGGGAAGGGGGGGAGGAGGGAAGGGGGAAGAAAATGAGTGGGGGGAGAAGAGGGAAGAAAGGGGGAAAGAGGGGGGGGGGAAAATGATTGAAAGGGGGGGAAGGGGAGGGAGGAAGGAAGGGAGGAAAAGGAGGAAGAAAGTGGGGAGGAGGGGGGGAAGGAGAGATGGAAAGGGAAAGGGGAGGAAGGAAAATGATTGGAAAATGGGAAGGAAGAGGGGAAGGAGGAAAAAGGAGGAAGCGGGAAAGGAAGGGAGAAAGGGAAAAAAAAGAGGAAAATGGGAAGGAAGGGGAAGGAGAGGAGGAGGGAGGAAAACGGGAGGGAGAAGGAGGGAGGAAGGAGAGGAAAAGAAGGGAAACGGAAGGGGGAAAGGGGGAAAAATGATTGGGAAGGAGGAAGAAGGGAGGAAGGGAAAGGAGGAAAGGGGGGAGACGCGGGGAGAGGGAAGGGAAGGAGAAGGAGGGAAGGAAGGAGGGAAGGAGGAGGAGGAGAGAAGGAGGGGGGAAAATGAAGGAAGGGAAGGGGAGCGAAAAAAAGGAGCAAGGGGAAGAGGAGAGGGGGGGGAGGGGAAGGGGGGGAAGGAAGGACGGGAAAGGAGAAGGGAGGAGAGGAAGGGAGAGGGAGGGGAGGAGGAAGGAAGGGGAGGAGGAGGAGGAAGGGGAAGGAGAAAGGGGAAGGGAGAAGGAGAAGGGGGGATGGGAAAGGGGCGGAGGAGGGAAAAGTTGAAAGGGAAGGAAGAAAAATGGGGGGGAAGGGAGGAGGAGGAAAAGGGAAGGGAGGAGGGGGGGAAAGAAACTGGGGAAGGAGGGTGGAAGGGAGAAAAAAAAATGGAGGAAGGAAGGAGGGAAGGAAAAGGGAGAAGGGAGGGAGAGGAAAGAAAATGATTTGGAGAATGGAAAGGGGGAGAAGGAAGGAAGGGGAAGGGAGGAAGGGGGGAAGGAGAGGGAGGAAGAGGGGAGGGGGGAGAGGAAGGAAGGAGGGGGGGGAAGGAGAGGAGGAGGGGAAGAAAGAGGGGGGGAGGGGAGAAGGGAAGGGGGAAGTGGAGGGAGGAAGGGGGGAATGGGAATGGGAAGGAGGGATAGGGAGGAAAAGGAGGAAGGGGAAAGGGGGAGAGAAGAAAAGATTTGTACAGGTGAGTGTAAAATAAATATCCTCTTTCTCCTACAGCTTAGGGGGACCCAGAGAACAAGGGGAGTCCCAAAGTCACGAGAGGAAACTAGGGTGGGACCAAAAAAAAAAATCAAAGGATCACACCTTCGGCAGGTCTGAGAGGACAGCCACGCTAGGGCGGTATCCCTTCTGTAAATACTTGGAGGGCGGTTAAAAATTAATAATGTGTGAATTGAAGACCAAGTTGCCGCCAGACATATCTGGTCCACTGAGGCGCCCATGACGAGCCGCCCAAGAAGAAGCTCCAAACTGCCCTGTGTTAGAGTGAGCTGTAACCCGCAAGGGAGAACAGCCAAACGTCAGCGGACGACTAATCCACCTGGCCAGATTTGAGGAGAGGCCCGGGACCCCCGGCAGGGCCCCGCCCAGAAGAACGAATAACGCCTGAGAGGAGCGAAAGCCTTGTGTGGGCGGATCAATGTAAATGTTCAGGGCTCTCACCACATCGAGACAGTTGTAAACTGACGCTCCCTGGAAAGATGAGGACGAACTCCACAAAATGTTATTTGCCAAATTATATAATAAACCTTAGCAGAAGAAGGTTTTCTAGCCGCTAACATAGTAGTATAGATGAGAAGGTACTCCGCGTCTTTCTAGTATAGCGGATTCAAGCGCACGCCGTTTAAACTGTAGGTCCGGATGACTAAAGGGTCCTTGTAAAAGAAGTTGCTCATATAGGGAAGAGACCATGGTTCGACTGACATGGAGAGGATATCCGAGAACCAAGCTTCTTGGCCATCGAGGGGCAATGAAGAGCACCGGAGGCTCGCTCCCCTCTTTATCCTTTTCAGGATTCCTGGGTATCATGGAGTTGGAAGGAAAAACGTTAGCCCCAAGCGAAAGCTCCAGGGCACCACCAGGGCAATCTATCAGGCCGCTAAAGGATCCTTGTTTTGGCACAAAATACCGCAACTTGCGATTTTGTCGGGAAGCCATCAGTCGATGTCACGGCGTTCCCCATCTTAGCGTCAATGCCGGAACACCTCCGGGTTGTGTAACTCCATTCCCCGGGTCGAGAGTCACTCGACTGAGGAAGTCTGCTTCCGCGTTGTGAGCGCTCCGGGTATGTATATTGCTGATATCGTCGGGACATGACATCCGCCCAAGTTAAGATCCGGGCGCTTTGCCATCGCCAATTGCTTCTGGTGCCCCCTTGATGATTTATGTATGCACACAGCCGTGGCATTGTGGACTGTATGCGCACATTCTTGCCCTTCAACTGATGTCCAGTGAGATAGAGTCAGAAAAGATCGCTCGCAGTTCCAGGACATTTGATGTCAACCGGGACTCCTCCGTGGCCAGAGACCCTGGACTGCTAAGAGTCGCAAACTGCTCCCCATCCCCGGAGACTGGCGTCCGTGGTTCACCACCGTCCAAACGGGGAAGCACAGTGCTTTGCACGCTGATAGGTGTTTCTCCAAGGTCCACCAGTTTAGTGAGGTCAGAAACTAGACGCGGTAGGTGGGATCCAAGAAATCCAGGGATGTTGGGGATTTGTCCCAACAACCAAGAAGATATCTCAGGACGAGGGCGAAGGTGAATAGAGCGTACAGGAACCGTTCACCGATGACACCATCTTCCCCACCAGGCGCATGCTTGTGTAATTGAGAGGTTCTTGGAAATTTGAGCCTGAATGGTCCTGCTTCTCAGGGAGGAGGCGACTTGCTTGTCTTGAGGCAGAAAGAAAAGAATGGCTGTGTCGAACAACATTCCCAGGAGGAAGATCATCCGTTTTCAATGGGTTGTCGTGGACTTTGCCCGATTTTATGATCCATCCGAAGCGTGACAAGATCGCTATGCCACTGAGACACTGAAGCCGAGCCTATTCGAAGGATTCTGCTTTATCAATAGATCGTCCAGGTAAGGAAGTATGAAGATTCCTTAAGACAAAGAAAGCTGCCTGGCATGTCATCACCTGGTGAAGACCCGGGGTGCAGATGCTAGACCGAACGGCAAGGCCGTGAATGGAAGTGCCGGAACCTATGTAGCAACCTGAGGTAACGGTGGTGTCCGGCCCAGATGGTAATGGGTAGATACGCATCCGAATATCTAGGGAAGCGAGGAAGTTGTTCTGGCTCGATTCGCTAGCCGTTGGTTATCACCCCCATAGTCCATGAAGATGTGGATGGCAGCTGCCATTCCTTGTGGAAAAATGAAGGCGAACCCCGACCCCAGGCGGAAGTGGATAGTACAGCTGCTTGTGTTTGTCTCCGCCTGGTTTAAGGCCCCCTTGTTTGGAAGGCCAGGGGGGAAAGGTGTTTTTGCCCCTGGCGCGTTGGGAAAAAGGCATTGGAAGCGTCCGGCTGCGAGAGGTTTGTAGAACGGGAAGCTCTTGAGGGGCGAAAGGAAGAGGAGCGTCGAAAGGATGGAAAACGACGTGCTCTCGCCGTGGAGAAAGAAAAGTGCTCTTACCACCTGTGGCTTGGGCAATAATCTTCTCAGTTCCGGCCCGATTCAGAAGTCGCCCCAGAAAGGGTAGGTTAGTGACAGCCTTCTTAGATGCCAAGATCCGTGCCCAAGCTTTAAGCCATAGGGATCGCCTGGCCGACGTAGAGGCCGCAGATGATCGTGCGATGAGACGGCTAGTCTCTGGGCTGTATCCCCAATATATATGGCCTGCATCTGATAACTGTTGAATGATAATCGATCAAGTGGCTGTCTGAAGACTCCTTAGCCATGCTTGATAAAGTTCGTCAGCCATGCTTCCATAGCCTTGGCGACCCAAGCAGAAGCAAAAGTGGGGCGCAGGAGCCACCCCAGAGCGACAAATGAAGTTCTCAACAGACCTTCAAACGTCTGTCTGTTGGGATCCTTAAAAGTGGCGGCTAGCCAAGGGAATAGCCGTGGCCCTGGAAAAGCCTAGCCACTGGGTGGGATGACCACTGGATTGGCATGGACCAATATTAACATCCCCTTGAGGAAAAGGGGAACATGGTTTGGAAAACTTTCTAGAAAAGTGTGTAGTTTCTTTTGCGGGTGGGTGGCCTATTCTTCCAAGACGATCTGTTCAAACTGATCGTATGAAGGGAGAAGGTTGCCGGTTGTCTCTTAGGACGACTGAATAAGGATTTGGCAGGGTCTACTGCGTTCGCCCGGATCTTGGATATTCAGGACTGCAACACCAATCTAATAGATCGTCAATCGTTTCCAGCTGGTGTTGAAAGTGGTCTGAATTCAAGTCGGAGCTGAGGTGTCTGTCTCCTTCTTCGATTCTTCTCCTTCCTCTAAGAGCCCCTTCCACTGAAGAGTCGCCATGGACCCTGAAGCTCGACAGCCTGTGGTGGTCTGGCTTCCGCTCCAGCGGGACTAATCGACTGTAGGAGAACTGTGACCTAGAAGCGATAGTACCGACATGGAGTCTGTTAAGGATCTAGCCCAGGTCGGTTCGGACTCCTGAGAAGAGAACCCCGAAGGGTCTCGGGCCAAGACCGATCCAGCAGGTGGATTCTGAATGGAATCAATGGACGCCCGAAGAGTCCTGCCCACTCGGGTTCCTGACTGGTGGACGGAATTTGCATGGGCTGGGAATCCTGGTTAGCACTACATGGTCCACGCAGTGGTCCCAGGTGACCGGCTGGCAACTTAGTCTGGCATAATGCGCAGGACGTAGAAGATCGCCTGGGCAGAGAGAAGAGAGAGAAAAAAAAATAGTAGAAAAGGGAAAGATTCCCCTTTAAGAGGGGGACTTAGCTGAATTCCTGGCAGAGGAAGGGCTCCTGGTGTAGATACCAAATGCAGAGCACGCCGCGGAGCAAGAGAGAGAGGAGAAACGGAAGTGGACGGAAGTCCCACCTTCCAGGAAAAGCCCGGGAGATTGGTGTCCGCCCCGCCAGCCCAAAAGGAGATCTCCTCAGCTGAGGATGTAGCGACATAAGCAGCGGCCGACCGCTGGTTTGCCGCCAATGCGTGTAAGGGGGGACCTGGCCATTTTAGACCGCGGGTCATGATGGCCAGCCCTTCCGTGCTTTGCAGGGAGGTACCTCCTGCCCGATTGCCACGTAGGGAGCCAGTGGTCTATGCTTCCATTGTTCCAGCTCCATGATACAGCAGCAGGGAAAAAAAGTCCGTCACTCCTGAAGCGGACACTTTTAAAACTGAGGGAGGCTTCCGGTTGCTGGTAAGTTTATATAGGAGGGGAGGAGCACTGGAGCCTCAAGTTTTTTTTTTTTTTTTTAAAGGTCCGCTTCTGAAGTGAGGGATATTAACTATGTGTTCCTGGGTCCCCCTGAAGGCTGTGGAGAAAAGGTGAATTATCAGGGATGATTCTTCCATAATTCCTAAAGACCGTTTTTAGGGTATAATATCACTGGGGAACCCATTTGGTCAACTTAACTATCTGATGCCAGAAGACCTGAACCTGGGACATTCCCATATCATATGGTAAAAAAATGTACCTGGTGCTAGCAGACATTTCGGACAGTGTGGATCATAATTTGGCCTGATCGTGAATGATAACTGGGGTGAAGTAGGTTCTATGGAGACCGTTATTATAATTGGGTCAGTCTATCGTCATTTTAGGAGAGACAAGTGTATGGGAGGAAAGTGCATTTGCTGAGGGAAATTGGAGGGAGCAGTATAGTCTTGAAATAGCTTCGAGGAGACCGTGGGTTTAGTATATAAATAGAGGGTTCCTAACAAAGTCAGGGGGTATTCTCTAAACTGTGTTTTGAAATGCATGTCGCACTGGAGGAATCTGAAAAACATGGGTATTTGGTAATGCAAATTCTTGCTTCAGTTGTGCTTCAATATTTTAAATTGTTAAAACCACTAAGAAATTTTCTATAAGTCAGGATAAATCGTTCTCCATCAACTTGTAAATGCAGGTGAATACATTATTACCATGTAAAACTGGCATTTATAGAAATCTTAATGCCTGGAATGCCATATAAATCTGAATGCAATACAATGAAAGTGTTTTTAAAAGGACAAATTACACCACACTAAAATTTGACTGAATGCTGCTCCATGAGCCTCCTCCACTGCACATGTACAAATTTGTACAGTTTAAGGAGAGAGAGAGCGCGCAAACCTTTGAGAGGAAGACCAGGAGCAGATTGAGACTGTAACTAAAAAAATAAGTTAGTACAGCTAGAGTAATATTACAGCTTTTCTTAGACATTTGAACCCAGGCAAAATGTATGTCAAGCAGACTCTTAATAGATATGGTTGGCATTTATATCGGAAATATTAAATGGTTTAGGTGGGTCGGCCATGACTAATTCGCCCGTTAGTACAGATCGAATGAACAGGGGATTGGGTATGTTGGTAAATCATGGGTGATTGAGCGGCCACAATTGGTTGCAGCAAACGGACGGCCGGTGGCTACTTCTGCCATGAGCAACAGTGATTTGTTCTGGCAGACTGTTTTTGTGGCAAACGGTCGGGACAAATTTAGTCCAAAATGTTGTACCCAGTCTTTAGGACTACATTAAGCCTGGTGGCATAAAACAGGATAGCTTTACAGTATTTATTTTTTTTATTGTAAATTCCACAGTAATTATTAGTACTTAATGTCCCTCTAAGCTGTGCAGACTTGTGCACAAAGTTTAAAGGGCTGTCCATCCCTAAAATGACATTTATCTACAAGTAGAAAAAACCCCAAAGCATTAAACTGTAATGCTCACACTGTTTCAAGCACTTCTACAAGCAGTTAGTCATGGCTATGGCAGACTGGTTTATACGGAGAGAACTGAGACTAAGATTCAGTACAGGGCCAATGGACATCCCACTGAACTTCTTGTAGAAGAAACTGAGATCACAGAGTACTACAGTTTCAGGATTTGGGGGGGGGAGGTCCTATACTTGTAGAAGAAATTTCATTTGGGTGTGGACATGCCCTTTAAAATAGTGCACACAAAAATCTGGGTGAATAATGGTGAGGAACTTTGGAAACTTGTGAGCAGGAAACTTTGATTTAGCACTTACCAGAGAAACAGATTTTCTTGTCGTTTGCTAAAGATGGCAGTTTTGTAGCATTTGAGGTAAATGCCGAGTTTTACTTGCTAGTTATTTGCCTTGTCGTCGTTTTTATGGCTATTTGTTGAATCTGGTTCCGGGTGGTAAGCCTCTGTGATGCAAGAATATCAATTTCCTCCAGTCATCTGCTGTAAAATCTTCATTGTCACTAAAAGGGTCTTCTGTGTCTTTGTGATCAAGAATGCTGGATGACCTGTGACGTTTTGGAGGAGGACAACTGTTCTGTCATAGCTTGATCCCTGAAAAGCTTGAGGTGTTCTGACAGAAGAATGACCATGTGCTTGCTCTTTTTTGTCAATATGGAGTTTTCCCTTTTCTTATTCACAAACAAGGGGTTCACAGACATATGCAAAAATGTCCTAAAGAGAGAAGAACGTTAGAAATTAAATGCACTAACAAGTATGCAAGTATCACGATTGCATCTTTCAAAATTTCCTGCATAGGAAGCTGGCAAAGAGCTAGTAAAAGGATACAAAGTTCTCCAGAGCAAAGCAACTATTTTATAATTTTCTGCATGCAGTGTGAGGAAAACAACTGATCAAGAAAATGCCAGCTCAACATGTTGAGAGCACGTTTGAAGTTCAGCATAAAACATTTTTCATAACAAAAAAAATGCTGATTAAGGGCGCTTTCACACTAACATCAGTTTCTATCCGTTTTTCAAATGCAGGTGGGTTTTAAAAAAATGGCACAGACCGTAAACCCCCATAGGATTTCAGAATATCGTTCACACCTGCGTCCTAATCCTTCCATCCGTTTAAAAAACGCACTGCATGCAGCATTTCTGCCATTTTTTCATGCATTTTCTATAGAAATCTATGGAATACACATTGTTAAAAAATGGATACAAACTGACAAACACGTGCTGTGCGTTACTGTCAGTTTCTAGTAAGAACGAGCCCTAAAGCACTGATGCCTTGTAGTGTAAAGTCCTGGGTTTGAATCCCTTGGACACATCTTCAAAGAGTTTGTATGTTCTTCTGTGCTTGTATGGGTTCTCTCCAGGCACTCTGGTCTTCCCCACAACCCTAAAGACTTCCGAATGTTATATGTGTGAAATAAAGAGATTACATTGTAGGGGTTGTTCCCCTACATTATCGCATAGCAGCGTCCAATTTGAATTATTGTATGGCGGCTCCGTTCGATCGCCCGACGTTCTTTCGTCCGAATCGGACGGGTCGGAAAACCATGACGATCGTGGCGGTCCTCTATGGACCGCATGATTGCTGTGGCTAACTTTCAGACATGGCTGCTTTTGCCGTGACGACAGTCCTTCCTCGGCCGACCGGTTGGAAGCATCAATCGGTCTGCCGGAGGAAGATTTGTATGGTGTGTGTACCCACCTTAGTTCTTATTATAGAAATGATGAAAAATTCATTTTCTGCAAATCAGAGAAAAATGTGTATTAAGTTGAACTACTTTTTATAAGCTACGTACAGACTTCCTTTTGATTATTTTAGACAACAAATTAACCAATAACGGTTATACGGACAGACTGCTCAGATACAGTAACACTAAGCAGTGCTTCTGCTTTATAGAGAGGAGAGAGAACAAGTTTTGCAGGAAGGACGACAGCCATAGTTGGCATTAGTTTAGAGATACGACTAGGAGCTGTACAGACCAGACACTAGATTATCACCAAAAAGAATCCATCTGGGTTGTGTCAGACAATAATCATCTAATGATTTTACTTATTTCAGAAAAGCAAATCTTTGGTAAGCAAAAACTTAAAAAAGCAATTAGTTAATCTAACTTGCATAAACTAAATAGTTAAATTAGCTTGTTCTCTTGTAGACTTCCTGTAAAAGTATTTAACTATTTAATTATGAATTAAAGGGAAACCATAGTGCATATAAAGTTTTTTTGAAAACGTTAAATAAAAAGTACCGAGGGAGGGAGGTAGGATTGGTGTTTTTTACCTCCCAATATAATTTCCATGAGGAGCAGAGGACAAAGAAAATTGCTTCTGCCAGTCTTCCTGTATGCTTCAGCACTATTTAATTAGAATGGCCCAGGGCCATAACCTGGCAGATGAAACTGTATGTGCTGTAGCTCCTTAACAAAACAATATTGGGAGGTGGGAATAATCAATCCTACCTCCTGCCCCAGGTGCTTTTCATTTTTAAATGAATTTAACAATCATTCTCAAAAATCATGCAAAAAATATTAATAACAAATAATATTATTAATAGTGTGCTTCTTTTGAAAAATTCTACATGACAAAATATATATAAAATCGTAACACAAGGAAAAAACCTTATGTACCTAATATTTCCTGGTTAAAAGTAAAATTGTTTGTGTTAGGCTATAAGTAGTTACATTAGGGGTGGGAAATTAATTTTTCCAGCAGGCCGATGAGAAACCAGGACTACTTTAAAGGGCTCAACTTATTACTGCTTAAATTATAAAGGTTAATTATATGATTTCAATTATTCGCTGCAATTTTTAATAGAAGGAACAGCAGGTGTGTAATAAATTATATACCGGTACATATCAAATTTAATTCACCATTTTATCAGCAAAAAAAATAAACATATAAATATAAATCAATTAAACGGCCTGGGCAATCAATGAATATTTTTTTTCATCTGTGAAACGTCTTCAAGAACTACATTTCAATCCAGTTGATCTAATTGAATACAACAGATATAATACCACCATATTTTCAAATATTTGGAAATGGCGCAGGCATTACAAAATGGGTTTAAAACCCTCGCTATTACGATAGTCTGGATTAAGCACTCTGAAAGCCCGATTTGACATTGTATACACTTTTTTTTTTTGTTCTACATTTTTTTCTCTTCAATAGTATTTTTCAGTAACCAGCAACAGGTAATGACCTCCATCTGCATATATTCAAAACTACATTGTGGAAAATTACACACGTCAAATTCACCCTGAGAGCCAACCATGCGTTTCAGCTGATAATCGCACATGTATGGGCGCTAGTTCGGATCAACAAATAAGTTCCCATACACGTGCGATTTTGGTCGGTACGGTCAGAGTTCTCGCCCGAGGAATTTGATGCGTGTACCAGACTTTAATCTGCAGCAATCAGACTTTATCAAATTTTATTCTATAGCACCGTACGCACGTCCAAAGCACGACACAGGCATGGCCGTTTGCTTGGGGGTCATTCATCGGCTCCATGCGTGTTGTACGTGAGTATGAGGCTTAACTGTAAAACCTGTAAAATGGTCTATGATTGGTTGAGGTAAATTAACAGCTCAGGCAATGTTTGCAACTCTTAATTAGCCCGAATGAATCTCTCTATTCCAATGACAGGCAAACTCTCACACAATCCTGGGGAGAATAGGAATATGAACTTCCCCGTTTCTGGGACCCTCCTCCTCACAGTACCTGCAATCAAACTTTACATTCACTACTAGTCCGTTTTTGCTCTCAGTCCGACTTTGCTTCATCCTTTCCCGCAAACACGTTCTGGAAAGTAGAAGATGATGAACAGCCAATCAGGAGAGTGCTTGCAAAAGGCAGCTGCTTATTGGCGAAAAAAACATTACAGATATAAGAAATGGTATGATAGGAAAATACGTTCCATGGAGCTCACATGGTTCATTGGTAACGTTAGAGCTTTACTATTGGCTGATGGGGATAGCCAATCACTGCGGCTGTCCTGTGAATCATTGATTGGTTGTTTAGATGATGACGAGCTCCAGACTTTTCCTTGGATGGGGGAGAGGGAGATAGACTGAGGTTTGTTCTGCTTCCCCTGCTCTGTGAATGGGGAAGGGTAGATCGCTGCTGGGGGCGGGTTCATATTGTGTTAAACATCGCAGAGAGCAGATGGCAGATCCCAATTCCTTTATCCCAACTTTGTTACTTTCCAGACCTATACAGAAACTGGGTCAGACCCCCTCCTACTGAGAGAGCAACTGGCCGCACCCCATCCACATAACATGTTTACTTGGGCATCCACATAACATGTTTACTTGGGAAATGAGATGGTGAATGTGTAGGGTCTCGCACTTGGATATTAATATTAGGAATATTGTATTTATATTGTGGACCCTACCCACACTACAGTAAATATAAGGAAGTCCATCGAGTCCCATGAACATATGAAAGTACCAGGACTGCAGCATCATACCTTTAATATAAATAGGAGGTGCTTTACTTCTATTATACACAGTGAGTCCATGACAATGTATAGATAAATTCTGCAGTTTGTATCATGCCGTAGGTATGGCACCATCTTTTAACCTTAAACCCACTCACTCTGTCTTCCTGTTTCCCCATATTTTCCATACTTTGTGCTCAATACAGGGCCCCCCCCCCCACCCCCCCCCCACCCCCCCCCCCCCACAACCCCCCCCGGCGGCTTTAAAGGGGAAGTTCAGTGCAAATACATATGCTTTAAGAAAAAAGACCAGATTTTTTCATCCCAATGACCTAATCTGCCCATCAGCATTTTGTCTACTAGAGACCATATGGTCTTGCCTGGGTTGATTCAGTTGTTCAGTAGAGATCTGAGCATCTTTGACCCATTCAACAGCCAATCAGTAGAAATTACTTTTAGGAACATTCCAAGGAAGTGGTGCATCCTGGGAAGAAGAAGGACCGTTAGAACCTGAAATGTCAGCTAACTAATGTCAACAAGATATAGTGTCCAGGGGAGAAAACACCGCCCCGTCCACCAAGATCCCCCACAAATGGCACAACCATATACCGGGTCTACTATAAAAAATACCTTATTGAATACATCACTAAAAATCAAACCAGTCCCACACCTTCATATACAAGCTTATACACCAAAAAATATATAAATAGATATACCGGGCGTCCCCAGTGGTTAAAAGGCCCAGACGAAGCCAGTGCGCTACGAACGCAATGGCGAAACACGTGTAGGTTTTTGTTTGGTAGCTCCCCCATCTGCTTGGACCCACAGCTCTGGGTTAATACGCATACCAGAGAAAGGTTTGTCTGCCTCTGGGATTCAACAATAGTCCGTGTGATAGAAGCAAAACAGGCACGGGAGGCGGATGGTTAAGAAGTGGAGAATGATGTATATACCCAGGTGAAGAGTGTGGTCCGTCCGTGAAGAGGTATCGTATGAAAGTCGGACATGGCTTTTCACGATTAAGTCCCTTACATATGTTAGACTGTGACCTAAATTGCGGTTTGAGCACTTGGAGGGTAGTAGGCATGTGGGGAGCGAGCCCAGTTTTTTAACCACCGGGGACGCCCAGTATATCTATTTATATATTTTTTTTGGTGTAAAGCTTGTATAGAAGGTGTGGGACTGGTTTGATTTTTAGTGATGTATTCAATAAGGTATTTTTTATAGTAGACCCGATATATGGTTGTGCCATTTGTGGGGGATCTTGGTGGACGGGGCGTGTTTTCTCCCCGGACACTATATCTTGTATATTTGAAGTTGTTGGTTTGTCCCCCTGAGCACCGCTGTACTAAGGTTCCATAAGGGTATAAAAAGCTGTGCGGTATTCTATAATACGTTGTGATAAAACTAATGTCAACAGCAGGAAATAGCAAAGGGTATGAAATCAACTGAATAACATGTGTAGAATAACTAAGAAGGCATTACACAAACTAACAATTTAAAGGACAATTAAACTCACCTTCCCTCTGCTCCTTCTTGTTCATTAGCTTTTACCCAGGGTGAGGACCTGAACCGCTAGGTCCTCACCCCTGGGTGCGGTAACTTCGTAGTCTTAGAGCAACGCTGCTCTAGTAGGCTGCCCCCTCCACGACGAGGCCAATAGGAAGGACGTTCTGCAACCAGTGTGCCTTCCTATTGCCTTGTCACGCAAGGAGAGGAGGGGGCGGAGCCTACCAGAGCAGCGTTGCTCTAAGACTCTGCTTTAAGTTACGCAAACCCGGGGTGAGGACCTAGCGGTTAGGTCCTCACCTGGTAAAAGCTAATGAAAAAGAAGAGGAGCGGAGGGAAGGTGAGTATAATTGTCCTTTAACAAATATTGATAATTTCCACTGAACTGTCCCTTTAATCATATCAATCGCAAAATGATTGGTCCAGGTGGATGTTGGAAAATCGCTTGAAACTTCTATCAGTAGGCATACATCTAATCAGGGAACAATGGGATTTACCCATTATCGTCATTGTGGAGGGGCTGTTCCTGACCGACCCAGAATGCAGACGAAAAACTGTAGTTGGCATTACAGTCGGTATTGGGACCCTTTAAGTGAAGGGAGCAGACCTGATCGTAATGTATATGGCCAACTAATCCCCATATCGTGCATGGGAATCAGTTGGGTCCATGTGTGCAGTTCCCACAGCATGTGTGCCAACAGATACCAATGTGATCTGTCTACACACATGCTGTAGAAAACACATGTGTATGGCCACCCTTAGTCTCCAGGCCCACCTGCCATCGCAGGGGGTGTAGGCAAACCACTGTCCTCACCCTCTGGCACATCTGCTTGCAAGTTATGATAGCTGGCTAACTTAGTCCCGCCTTGAAGCTTGTGTCTAGAACCTGGTCAATGGGAACATACGCTTCTAGTAGAGTGTGCCTTTTAATCGCTGAAGCTGGCTATCATAACTTGGTAGCATAAGTGCTTAATAAGGTGAACCCAGGGGTGAGGATCTAGTGGGTTAGGATTAGGTCCTCACTCTGGGTACTATTAAGGGGAAAAACTTTTTAAATGTTCCTCATTATAATGCTGGGTACACTCTGTACCAATCTTTTAAAGAAGACAGACATAATCTATAAGATCTGTCAGCTTTGAAAGATGAGGCTACACCTAGTCGCAAGTGTTTTCGCTATATAAAGTATAGGGAGATCGTTCGTAACTACCATACACCAAACACTCGTGGATGACCACTGCCGAGGAAAATTTTCATTTTGTAACGACTGTTTCCGAAGCCGACATAGAAGGTTTGTTGTCATCAGAAATGGTTGTTACGGACATACACACATTACCGATAAAGGGCCAAACCCTATGGTTGTTGACCCTTAATCGGTAATTAACCAGCTTACCACTTTTTACCCATACCTTTGAGTCTCTTTCTTACTCACCAACCTACATTGAAAGCTGTCCATAGCAGTGACTTCTTTCCTCATGTCCCATACAACCACCACAATTGTCTTCGTAAAATCTCGCTATATTGGTTAGTGTGAAACTATATTCTTAATTGTCAATATAATTTTGCTATTTAAACACTTTTTACTTATAAATCTCCTATAAGATATGCACCTGTGTTTTATAAGGATGTCACTCTGAGCTCAGAAACATACATGTTAGGGCTAGGCAACACTGCTTAAAATGGAAATCCGATGCGTACGTGTTTGCGCATACTTTTGCGTTTTGCGTTTACCATTTTTTACGCAAACGTTATAACATAATATTAATTTACAAAAACACATGCAATCATATCGTAACGAGCAACAACGAGCAGAAATAGCACATGCAATCACATGCGATAACGCTCGCAATTGCGTGCATGATTTGGTGCTCTGTAGTGGGGCCTCGGCCTCTGTGTCTTGGTTTATAGGCATGGTCTGTTCACCTTATATAGCACAAGCTAGCAGCAGACATTTAAAGAAAAGTTTGTTTTGTACAGAGAAGTAGTGCAGTGTTGGTTGCTGTATCCTCCTGAGACCAGCTGTGTGAAAAGAACCTTTTTTTGTCTTCTTCCTGTTGCAGTTCTTTTGTAAATATCAGGCACAGTTTGTACTATGTCTTAGAAAGGAAGGGAAGTTTGCGGTTACAGATCACACAACCAGGTGTGCACAGTAATTAATGTGGATGTGTGCTAAACTGAGGGCTCTGTTTGTTATAGTCTCAGATTACAGTGAACAAGATGGAGGTAGTAAAAGCATTTTAGTAAGAAACATTTAGTTTCAAGTGGAGTAAAGTTTCAATTCATATTGACTGAAAATTACTATTTATATTGGTTGAAAAGAAGATGCAATCTTAATTTTCATACACGCCTTCAGACATAAATGAGACTGTTGCTAAATAAAACAATCTGTAAAAAAGACACAATTCTGCTCGGTAGTCATTTATTTTATAGTAGTAACTGGAAGGGTAATTGTAAGCCTCTGAACAATATTGTATCACTAAAGTCCCCCTATATTCAATCTGAAGAATTCAATCATATTGATTGGACTTTTTCCATACTTTTAAAGGAACACTAAAGCCAGAAAAATAACTATTTGCCATTCGTTTGTATTATTCACAGGGAGGTGAGAACACTTATTCTCACCTCCCTGTGATTAATATTATGCTCGGGGGACCTGGAACTTACCTTACCGCCGCTCCACTCACAGCTGCTCCTTCACTGAACAGCTGTTCTCTCCCGATCGTGAGCCCTATCTTTTGTATTGGCGTGTGCGACTAAGATAGGGCACGCGGTCGGGGCAGAGAGGCTGCGAGTGGATCGGCTGCGAGTGGATCAGCTGTAAGGTAAGTTCCAGTGTCCCCCGAGTGTAATCTCACCTCCCTGTGAATAATACAAACGGACGGCAAATTGTTATTTTTCTGGCTTTAGGGGAGTTTAGTGTCCCTTTAAAAGATCTGCAATATCGATCTCTCTATCGAAAAAAATGTGATCAAGCAAGACAAAAAAAATTCCATCTACCAGAACCAGATATTCCATAGTTCTCATACTGAAATCTATGGAAGATCACCGGTTCAAGGTGGAGGTTTTCGATCATATTTTTGATTGTTAGGGCTGATCGGAAAACCAATGGACGGTGTACTCTGTTTTCCTATGCTCTGAAATGCCCTTTTAAAACTGTTTGGTTACCTGTGCTGCTATCAATATACATTGCATTAAAGGGAAACTAAACAGATAGTACAGCAAATTTGTATATATTATTCACAAGGTATTACAATCGATTGCAATACCTTGTGGTTGCCTTTTTATCATCAGGTGCCTCACACTTCATTCATATCTATTGGTATTGGGATGTTGGGAAGAGGACATTGAGGTATACATGAGCTATCCTACTGGGATATCTGAAAACCTCTGCATCTTCCCCATTAAGATGTGTTATACAAAGCATCGGGTGTGCAGATAGATTTATGTCTTTAAAACATTTCCCAAACACTACTAAAGGAATTTTATTTATACAAGTGTCCTATGTGTTCTGTTCGCTCTTCTTCTGCTGGAAGGAGAATTGTGACGACCTAACTTCTAGATTTAGATTGCAGTATAAATGTGGCCATACACATGGCCAATACTCAACAAATCCATCAAATCTGCTGGGATTTGCCAAGTTGTAGGGGCCAAAAATGAACAACCACGATGCTGAAGAACTACTGTCATTGGGACCATAATCAGTTGGTATCAGCTTCCTTTACTTTGAAGGGCATGTCCACCCTTCCTAATAACTTTTGACATAATGTTCTCCTTGCTCCCCCAGCCCCAACCGCTATATTTGTATAGACAGAAAGTGCCCCGATAGTTACTTACCTTCCCTCTTTCCTCCGCCGCACTGCCAGGCCCTCTGTTTGCGCGAAATTGCAAGCAGGGGGCCGGACCGGCAGTCGCATCTGTGATTGGCTGAGAGGCAGCCAATCACGGCCGCGGCTGCCGGTAGTCCTGAACGGCGGAGGAAAGAGGGAAGGTGAGTTACTATCGGGGCACTTTCTGTCTATACAAATATAGCGGTTGGGACGAGAGGAGCATGGAGAACATAAGAAAGGAAGGTTTTAGACCTAACGACAAGTAGGGGCCAGTAGTGGGGGGAATTATAGTTTTGGGGGTGGACATGCCCTTTAAGTAAAGGGAGTGGATGCCCCTTGTATAGCACATAGCCAACATATCCTCATGCCTCCTATGGGGGATCGGTCAAGGCTGATTATGCTGTTACTACTGCATGTTGGAGAAAGATTCCAATGGAATCTTTCTCCATACATCCAAATGTAATGCTAAATTTTAAGGTCACTACTCTTTGCTCATTCTTCTTGATCGGTCCTCTGCTTTTGATACTGTTGATCACCCTCTACTATTTCAGATCCTGGCCTCCTTGGGTAGCCAGGACACTGCATTTGGCTGCACTTGGCTATCCTCCTATCTCTCTGGTAGGACCTTTAGTGTTTTCCACTCTGGAATTAGCTCCACCCCTCCCCTCCTCCCTGTGGGGGTCCCGCAAGGCTCAGTACTCAGTCCTCTTCTTTTCTCCATCTACACCTATGGCCTTGGACAACTCATTAGTTCATTTGGATTCCAGTATCACTTGTATGCGGATGATACCCAAATTTACATCTCTGCCCCAGATCTCCCTACACTGACATCCTAGGTCCCATCTCTGCCTTTATGTCCTCCCGCTTCCTCAAACTCAACATGGACAAGACTGAACTTTTCCCACCCTCAGGATCTGTTCCCCTCCCTAGTTATATTAACAATACACCTATATCCCTACTCCTCAGGTCCGCTGCCTGGGAATAACTCTAGATTCCGATCTTTCCTTCAAACCCCATGTCAATTTGCTTGCCAACTCCTGTCGGCTTCAACTCAAAAACATTTCCTGCATTCGACCCTTCCTCTCGAATGAAGCTACAAAAATCCTAGTTCATGCCCTTATCATATCCCGGCTAGACTATTGCAACACACTCCTGTGTGCTTTACCAAACAACTGCCTGGCACCACTTCAATTCATCCTCAACTCTGCTGCCCGGCTCATTGATTTCTCTTCTCGCTTCTCTAATGCCTCTCCTTTCTGTCAGTCCCTCCACTGGTTGCCCATCATGCAAAGGATCCAGTTCAAGCTGCTTACCCTACTATATAAAGCACTATCCAACACAGCCCCTTCATATATCTCAGAGCTGATCCACCGATATCGTCCCAGGTGCAACCTCTGCTCCACAAACAATCTCCTCCTCTCACCCACCCTTGTCACCTCTTCCCATGCCCATATTCAGGACTTTGCTTGTGCTGCCCCTCTGCTCCCTTCTTCCATCTGTCAATCACTCACCATCCCTTAATATCTTCAAACGTAACCTTAATACCCACCTCTTCAGGCAAGCATGTAACCTGGTCTAGACATTACCCATCTTACTACCCAATATGATCCAATCTGCCTTTCACACTCCACTGCCAATCTATTTACAGCCTACTGATTCCCGCAACCTTGTGTCTCACCACCATATCCTCTAGACTGTAAGCTCTTTGGGCAGGGTCCTCTCTCCTATTGTATCATGGTATTGCTGTAAGAAACTCATCACTCTGTTTACTTATATTATATATTACCTGTGTATGTAATACGTATGACTTTTTATAACCTGTATTACCCTGTATGTAATGTACGACTATGTAATTGTAAAACGCCAGGAAAGATGTGGGAGCTATATAAATCCATAATAATAGTAATGGTCTCATTAAAAAGCTTACCTCACAATCTCCACTCCCCCCTTTCTTTCTTTCTTTCTTTCCTATTATAGCACAGAGAGATAGTAGCCCATAAGACCATGGTGGCTTAGTGGTTAGCACTGATGCCTTGTAATGCTTAAGTCCTGAGTTCGATTTCACCCTTGGACACATCTGCAAGGAGTTTGTATGTACTTGCGTGGGTTTCCTCCGGGGCACTCCGGTTTCCCCCACAATCATAAAGACATACTGATAGGTTGTATGTGTCAAATAAATGTGCTTAGATTGTAAGCTCTTCGGGGCAGGTCCTGATGTGAATGAATACATGTAATTGTAAAGTGCTACAGAAGATGTTGGCACTATATAAATCCACAATAATAATAATAAGAGTAAAGAACACTGAGCATGCTTAGGCCAGTGGCTAAGGGAAGAAGTGGGGTTAAATGTGACCAAAGTTCTTCACTTCACACTGGTATCTGGTTTAATTAGCATTTTCCAAGGCTGGGTACACATGGGCAGATTTTTTGGCCCAATCGAGCGATACTTATATGTATTGGTTGGTCAGGGCAAAGAATCTGTGCTGGTTTCGGTAAATGAAGGCCAATGGTGGGGTTCCCTATGGGACCGCACGATCGGTCACAGTAACTAGTGCTGTGAACAACAGTCATTTGTCCCGGCTGAGCGCTCGCTAGTGGCGAACGTTTGGTCAGGACAAAAAGTCCCTTTGTACCCAGCCTAAGAATCAAATGTGCTTGGACACCAACAATGTATAAGCCAATGTAATGAATCTGACAGCAGTTTGCTTATCAGCATGAGAGTTTAGCTACAAGGCTATCCAGCATAAGGTATATAGGGCCAATAATCAAACATAACATCTTCTGCACATTAGTGGCAAACACAGCATAGAAGGCCACAGCCACTTTACCTCATTAGGCATTATATTGTTTATTAACATCATACTAAATAGTCCCTTTGAATTATTTGCCTAATATGTAATTACTGGAATTCAATGTGTCCCTTTCAGCTGAGCAACCTTTGCCCATTTATAACTATTGTTAAAGGGCATGTCCACCCCCAAAACTATAATCCCCCCCACTACTGGCCCCATTGTGTAGTGTAGTTTAATCCTTACCTTACATCCCAGCTCCATAAGGTTCTCCTGTAGTCCCCCCCCAAAGTCCCAAAATCTGCCCACCAGGAGGATAGCAGAGTCCATATAGGACTCTGCCTCCTATCTGGCCTCCGGGAGAAGTTTAGCATGCGTACTACAGCCCTTCTACCCCTCCCTCTCCCTAGTGTAAAAATCTTTTTACATAACATTCCCCCTGTCCCCCCAGCCCCAACCGCTATATTTGTATAATCAGAAAATGCCCAAAACATTACTTACCTTCCCTCTTTCCTCCGCCGCACTGAACTCCCAGCAGCCGCGTCCGTGATTGGCTGCCGCTCAGCCAATCACAGACGTGACTGCCAGTCCCGCCCCTCTGCTTGCATTTTCTCGCAAGCAGAGGGCCTGGCAGCGCGGCGGAGGAAAGAGGGAAGGTAAGTAATGTTTTGGGCATTTTCTGATAATACAAATATAGCGGTTGGGGCTGGGGGGACAGGGGGAATGTTATGTAAAAATTTTTTTCGAAGGGTGGACATACCCTTTAAACTACATTTGTTGGTTATATATCCCTGAATAAAGGCATCCCACCAACTGGGAATTTGAAACCAGACAGTCACATGTACAGACTAGTCTTCTCAGCAATAACATCTAGACAATGTATGTATGATGTACATAGCCACTTGGACTTCAAGGTATAATCTACCCCTTTGTTTAAGGACAAATCTTTCCTTACTGCATAAAGCAAGATAGTCAGAGAGGAGTTTTACAACCATATAAAAGCATCAAGGCCAGTTCTTATATCCTTATATTATACAGCTTTTTGTTTTTTAGGGTTGTATTCTTTAGGTTGGATTGTCTAGGTGATCAATGGTGATTTCTGGAACAAACTTTTTTAGAAAATTGGTTGATCCAAATGGTCAGACGTGCTGGCAAATCAAGGGTGATTGTTTAGTCTCTAGTATGGGTGTTGACAGGACAGCCCAAAGGATCAGTCAATCAGACCAGCAATCAATCAATAAAATGTTAGTTATGTTACCTTTGATGCATAATGAAGAAGAAAAAAAACAGTATTTTTCCACCCTAATGACCTTAACCTGCCCATTCAGCATTTTGTCTGTGTATTAATAAATGCTTCCAAAATATTGACTTCCTGTTTGCAGAATGTTGTGGTTTTGCCCTTGATCCAGCGCCTGGGTTGATTCAGTTGCCCAGTAGAGATCTGAGAATGCTTGTCCCATCCAAAAGCCAATCAGTAGAAATTACGGTACTGTTAGGAACATTCCAAGGTAGTGTGCATTCTAGGAAGAAGGTCCATTACAGAACATTGCAGAAATGTCAGCTCACTTATGCCAACAGCAGGGGGAATAAATTTAACAAATGTTTCAAAATGGAAGAAAATATGTAGAATAACTAGGTATGCATAAAACAATCTAAGAGTTTTAAATATAATGATATTTTCCACTGAACTTTCCCATTAAGAAAGTATAACCCAAACAATAAACAGAGACCAAGAGCAAATACCAAAACATAAAATTCAAATTAAGGCCACACTAGACAGGACGGTAACACATTTAAAAAGCATGCGTGCATCGGCGTGTACTTAACGTGCCTTAGTTGTGTCTGTTAGTTGTGCTCCAAAAATGGATTGCAGTGCATGCAATGTGGCCCACGTGAAAACATGAATAGAGAAATGGACAAAAAGTGCACTAACTCGTGCAAGGGGGCATAATGGGTACCAGCAGTATCACTTATTAAAGTGGGTGCTATACCTGGACGGCTCAATATTCCTGACCATATATAAAAGGGATAGTTAAAGGCAAGTATAGACAGATATAGGCAAGTATAGATATAGAAAGAGAAAATTAAAAAGATAGAAATACTAGTGGAAATATAAACACAAAAGGACCAGGTTTAAACAAGGGTCCCAGAGCCCACACGACACTCAAACTGCATCCATGGGTACCAAAAGTATATATATCCAAAATAGGACATTCAATCCTAGTAAATACTACAAGGTCCAATAGTGGATATTAAAATATATAGCAAAGCTTTATTGTACATATAAATATAAAAAAAATCCTAAAAACAACAATCTATGATGCAATGGTATGATAAATATGTGCACATTTATATAAAGGAACCCGATGAACATCCCCTAAAGAGGACCTGATAGGAGCTGGTATGGAATAACCATAATCGTCTCTGAAAGTGCTGTTGCACTAAATGTCCTGTTGAAAGGTCCAACGTCTCCCAAGCCTCAGGTTTGTGACAGACTGCATCACATTTTTTTTCAATATCTCCTGGTACTAAAGAGAATTCATGGTACCTTGCACATGCTGAAGCTTCCCTGTACCTGCAGAAGCAAAATAGCCCCAAAGCATGATTGACCCCCCGCTATGCTTCACAGTAGGCAAGGTGTTCTTTTCTTCATAGGCCTTGTTCTTCCTCCTCCAAACATAGCGTTGATCCATGGGCCCAAACAGTTCTAATTTTGTTTCATCAGTCCACAGAACACTTTTGTGGTTTGTCCACACGTTTTTTGGCATACTGCAGTCGACTCTTCTTATTCTTTGGAGACAGCAAAGGGATGCGCCTGGGAGTTCTGGCATGGAGGCCTTCATTACGCAGTGTGCGCCTTATTGTCTGAGCTGAAAGTTCAGTACCCGCATCTGATAAATCTTTTTTCAGTTCCTCAGCAGTCACACGGGACTTTTCTCCACTTTGCGCTTCAGGTAGCGCACAGCAGTCAGCATCTTCTTTCTGCCATGATCAGGTAGCGTTTCAACAGTGCCCTTTGCCTTGAATTTGCGAATGATGCTTCCTATGGTGTCTCTTGGTATGTTTAATATCTTTGCAATCTTCTTATAACCATTGCCCTTCCTGTGAAGAGAAATCACCACTTCTCTTGTCTTCCTGGACAATTCTCTTGACTTCACCATGTTTGTAAACACACCAGTAAATGTCTAGAAGGAGCGAAGTATCACAGTCATTTTAAATCCGCCTAATTGGTGCTTATTATGCTTGATTGCTGCTCGATGACATACACAATTGTTTTCAATACCTGATCGTAATTGTGTCAATGAAGAAATCACAAAAAAAAACATTTAATACTGTATTACAAAAACAATTAATGTCATTTTAGTTGCATTTGGTTCTTTAAAAACACAATTACAAATGTACACTGAATTCCCTAAAACCCTTTACAGCATTGGGGGTTGAATAATTTTGAACACAACTGTAGATTGTTGTTTTTAGGATTTTTTTATATTTATATGTACAATAAAGCTTTGCTATATATTTTAATATCCACTATTGGACCTTGTAGTATTTACTAGGATTGAATGTCCTATTTTACTATACATATACTTTTGGTACCCATGGATGCAGTTTGAGTGCCGTGTGGGCTCTGGGCCCTTCGTTTAAACCTGGTCCTTTTGTGTTTATATTTCCACTAGTATTTCTATCTATCTTTTCAATTTTCTCTTTCTAGATCTATACTTGCCTATATCTATCTATGCTTGCCTTTAGCTATCCCTTTTAACTATGGTGAGTAATGTGGCACATGTGCCCTGCACTGCAATTCTCACGCTCTTATGGATTGCAATCGTGTGAGAAAACCCAGCCCAGCATGTGAAAAGCAGCATTAAAAAGCACACGCTAGTGTTGGCCAATAGGCCTGGCCACACTAGCTGCGATTTTGTATGTTGCACTAAAATCCAATTTTTTAACTTGCACTTCCTCTTCTCTGCCTTCCATTTGGCAGTGCTTACGGCAGTAACTGGAGGGGATTATTTATTAAGGACTAGGGGGGTTATTCAATAAAGGTTCTTATCGGTTAAAATGGTGCTAATTTTGCCCCAACCAATCAGAACTTATGTAACATTTGAAAGCAAACATCTGATTGGTTGGGGCAAAATTAGCACCATTTTAAACGATAAGAACATTTATTAAATAACCCCCTAGGTGTTTTAATGCGCAAACCTGAATGCGCGACAAAATGCGCACGCTAGTGTTGGCCAATTGGTCTGGCCACACCAGCTATGCTTCTGTCTGTTGCGCTGTGATCCAATTTTCTGAACACATGCGATCACCATTTTTTGAGCGTTTCTGTCCAATCTAGTGTGGCCTCACAGGCCACACCACCGCTTTTTAATTGGTCTGGCTAAACTAACTGTGCTTTTGTCCGCTGCGCTGCGATCAACTTTTTTTGCGGATAGCATGTGCTTAGATCCCAACATAGAGCAGATTGTAGCGCAAGCGGACAGTAACATGTATGTGCATGCACATGCAGTTCCATCCATTCTAGTGTAGCGTCACCCTTAAGCCTCGCTTCCCCAATGTTACAACAAGCATGCAGAGCGTGGCAAACCGAGGAGGCAAGTCGCATTTTGAGCCAAGTGGGAAGGAAAGAATTTAGCCAAGTAGCTGACACAGAAGTATTACATTAAGTAAGTCTGCATTCAAGATTGGCAATTCAGTTATATTGGTATTCTCTGTGTGGGCGCACTTATATTAACGTTCTTTGTGTGAGCAGTACTTTATTATTATTATTCTTAGTGTGTGGGGTACATGTATTATTCTCTTTGTGGGGGCACTTATAATAGTATTCTTTGTGTGGGGGCTGCAATCAGGGGGGTACAAGAAATACTCCTGTACCGGCCTGAGTGTGCCCTGAGGCCCAGAGATGAAATCACAGAAGATCAAAGGGGCCTGCCTGTAGTGTTCCTGAGATAATATGACATTGCTTCTGTCAGGCCCTGTGTACTGGTGTAGTGGTTCAGGTACTCACCCTGGGTACTTAAATAAGGGAGAGGCAAGAGGGATGGGATTAAAAAGTTGTAGTTGTCCTTTAATTGTGGCTTTTAATTAGATTGTGGGGTGGGGGAAAGAGAGTAGCTTCTTATTATAAAGGGTTTGGGAGGGAGAGTGGCTTCTTGTTGTACTGGGAAGGTGTAATGGTGGCCCTGCTTATATTCATATTCTCTGTGTGGGGGGCTCTCAGTGTTGGACTAAACTGTTGGGGCCTACTGGGAAATCTGAGACCAGGGGCCCACCAGGATAAGTTAAGCCCCTCCCCTAATATTTCATATCTCTATTATAACTCATTTACAGATCAATCTAACTCCTATTGTTTACTAAAATGCATTTCTTACTGTCCCTATGGCTCTGTATTTTAATGTTAGCAGTTTTCTTGATTGAATGGGCTGTGGGCCCACTGGGGGATTTCACTGTAACCCTAGGGGCACTTATATTGGAATTCTCTGTGTGGGGGAACTTACATTACTAATTCTCTGTGTGGCATATATGTCAGCCCTCCAGTTTACCAGCCAGTGTTGAGTTAGCTCATGCCTCACAGGAGGTTATATGGGGCGCATTTTAGAGTTTGCCTCAGGTGCTAAAAAGTCTAGAAATGCCCTGGAGACAAGTAAGAGATGGCAGACAGCTCTAACAATACCAATTTAAGTGATGTTTACATGTTTGTGATCTCACACAATACACACCCATGTGTCAAATGCAGAAAGGCCAATATTTTGGAAGGGAGTTTCATGCAGTTTAATTGGACAGGATGTGCCTTTACCAATACCCATCCCACCACACATGATTTCATCATCAAAGCTATAGAGCTAGCCCAATATTGTACAATGTGGATTTTTGCATGTATGGACAACATTAGTCAAAAATTAGTCACAATGCTATCACTGGCAAAAAATGCTGGCTTGGTTATTGGTGGTTTTGGCCACAATAGTTTTATTGCGCAGGGCTATGAGCACAAAACACCTTCAGAAGTATTTGCTCAGCTTTTTGGATATCTTATAGAATAAACTAATGTGAGCAGCTTTACAATTAATACAATATACATAGGACGCACAAACTATAGTAGATATGTGTTGCCCGAAGACGGTGCTAAGGGTCAGCTGAATAGAATATATAAAATAACAAGTATGGGAATATAGGATTCCCAGAACCCATTTTAAGCACTCACACACTATATCAATATTTGAAGAAATGTTAATTTATTAGCAAATCTATACATAAAGCACAAATCAAATACCCACACACCTCGTAAGTATAGAACTAATGTCACATGGCTTTGCAATGTGACATTAGCCTTTATTTTATTTCTGGGTTTTTGGGGTTTTTTTGGCTTTGAACCTTGTATTTTTTTCTACTTTATAATTTTCACATTACCTGTAAAGTTTAGAAAATAGAATTAATCAACTCAAATCAGCAATGACAAAGACTTATTTAACAGAATGACTATTACTGATTCATGCAATGAAAATGGTTACTAAGCATCTCATGAAAGGAAGAGATTGACTGTGTTGGTGTTACTCTAGTAGACAGAGAGAAAAGAACATTTTTCCAGCTGGAGTAATATTAGACAACCCCCGATCCCCAGGGCATAAAGCACATAGGGATGTGTGAGATAATCATTTGCATTATTATACCAATAGAACTAGAAACTAGAATAGACCTATTACTTTCTTATAAGATTACATAGTCATTTATCAAAGGTAAACAAAGGAAAAACAATTTTTTTCCCGAAAAAAATTATAAACTGTATAAAATATTAACTAGTGCTGAATTTAAAGCATTTGAGAAGTAACTAAATATTTCATATTTGCACATTAAGGAATTCTGGCATAAATGTCCATTCATCTGTTGTCAATTATGGTTATAGATTTAAATGAATGGTTGTAACTTCATGGCGGATCAATGAACAGCACCCGACCGAACACAAACACGTGCGATTATCACCAAAACAGCCATTTGTCGTGCGTATACCCATGCTAAGGGGTCGTTCCTCGGTGGTAAAATCGTACCTGTGAAGAATCAAAGTTTCAATAGTGGACTGGTGCTAGTCCTTGTACACAGAAGCAATTTTTTTGCTCCCGATCGATCTTTCAAGATTGATATCAGTAGGGAATTTCCGAAAAGCACATCTAATTTGACAGTAATTTTCAAAGACATGTGGGTAAATATTAATTGTATTGCTGATGTGTACCAGCCCTTAGGGTGCCCATACATTAGAACTTACGTGCTGACCGATCCAGCAACATTCAATCAATTCTCTCTGAAGCTCCTTTCTCATTTTTCTTCTTCGTGACCAACATATAGTCGCAAAGTCCCGCCTGGCCCATTCATTTTGTAAACATATGTCGGTAACGAAGAAGAACGGGAAAGGTGGTTCTGGGAGAATTGATTGAATTAAAGAAAAAGAGAAAGTATCCCCCTTTCAAATTATCCCATCCTGAAGCACAGACCAGAGACCCAGAAACAAATTAAAACATAAAAACCCTTTATTAGATATGCATTAAAAGCTAAGAGAGCAAAAAAACACAGTTTAAAATATATGAATGGTGGGTGCATATAAATAAATGGCTGCCAGATATGCAGATAGATACAGAGAGAGGGGGGGAAGTAGATTACCTTCCAAATTACAGACAAAGTGCCCAATATGCAAATAGGTGGGAGAGACCTCTCCACCTTGAACAGAAGCTGTAACACACAGGATGGGCCCCCCTGAAGCACACTGTGCTTCTATTAATCTACAGACCTAGGGATCCCTGATCTAGGTCCCCAAGTCAAACACCATGCACACCACCAGCCTTAAAAAACAGTCAAACGTAGCTTTAAGCTCCTAATGGGTAGCATATAGGTACAATCGCAACTCTACTGGTACAGGAAAAGTTACCTGTATTACGCCCTCCTCATTAGTATGTCATGAGGAGCATCAGGTAATTGGAGGAACAGGCTAGCAATGCTGCTGTTAGTTAAAAAATCACAAACATAATAGAGCCCCTGACGTGTTTCATCCCTGCACAAGGGACTTAATCATAGGGCTATGCAGCATTGCTAGCCTGTTCCTCCAGTTACCTGATCCTCCTCATGACATACTAATGAGGAGGGCGTAATACAGGTAACTTTTCCTGTACCAGTAGAGTTGCGATTGTACCTATATGCTACCCATTAGGAACTTAAAGCTACGTTTGACTGTTTTTTAAGGCTGGTGATGTGCATGGTGTTTGACTTGGGGACCTAGATCAGGGATCCCTAGGTCTGTAGATTAATAGAAGCACCGAGTGCTTCAGGGGGGCCCATCCTGTGTGTTACAGGTTCTGTTCAAGGTGGAAAGGTCTCTCCCACCTATTTGCATATTGGGCTCTTTGTCTGTAATTTGGAAGGTAATCTACTTCCCCCCCTCTCTCTGTATCTATCTGCATATCTGGCAGCCATTTATTTATATGCACCCACCATTCATATATTTTAAACTGTGTTTTTTTGCTCTCTTAGCTTTTAATGCATATCTAATAAAGGATTTTTATGTTTTAATTTGTTTCTAGGTCTCTGGTCTGTGCTTCAGGATGGGATAATTTGATAGGGGATACTTTCTCTTTTTCTTTAATTTGTACATTTATATCCCCATTTATCCGTCCCACACATCAGTATCTTTAACTGTGCATCACATTTTTTCTATTAGTACAGAATTGATTGAATGTCACAGGACCAGTCGGCAGGTAAGTTCTAACATATGGGCACCTTTACATAGTATTTATAGATGAAAAGTTAGAAAGGGAACCTGTTTGGAAAGGTCCTGTATCTAGAAAGGGATTGGGGATAAGTGGACCTGACCATAAAGAAGAAAAACATAGACTTTATATTTAATTAATGGGAAGATAGCAGGTTTATATAACAATATTTAAAATTAATGCTCTTACTCGCACACTCACCTGGCATACTGCCCATAGCATAAACAAATGTATACATAAAACAGTGCTCGGTCTAACCCACACTGTGGTGTTGACCAGCTGCTAGAAGCACCCTAGTGCCAGCGCTCAGTCTAACCCACATTCTGGAGTTGACCATCTGCTAGAAACTATAAAAAGCTATTTTTTGTTCACATATAAAAAAGGGGAAATTGCTAGTGCAGGGTTTGCCTAAAAATAATTAGAACAATGAGTTGTTAGTACCACACTTTGACCAAAATATGTAAGCTTGCATTCCCCCTCAAGGCCCCTCATTTAATACGAGTCCTACTCTGCTTAATAGCAAGTCTGTAGTGCATTTACGATCAAGTCCCCCAGCATTGCACCTTAGAAATAAGACCGTGTTGCACTTACATTGACATAGAGGCTCTAGTGTCGTGGAGACTTTAAACCCCAACCAATTAAAATACAGTTATGAGAAGTTTCTTATTTACTGATTGATAGCTAGAAGCAATATAGTATTTGGCTAAAATGTGTACACAAAACACAGAAAGAAATCACATTTATCTTGCTATGGCCTTTGACCATTGCAGTGATGATGATGAGCTCACAGCCTTGTATTAAACTACAGATAACATACGTACTTAGCGTTAACCATGCTAGGGTCTTAAAATATGTGGCCCACTACCCAAACCAGGATGGGTGTGGCCATGTTGTGGGTGTGGCTATAAATGGGGTGTGATACTATAAACCTGGCTAAAAAAAAAAAAATAGGAAAGCTGTATGTACACATACAATTTTGCAGCAGACCCCCAATCACGACTCACAACCACAGCGAATGGGCATTTCGCCTGGCGGATCGACAAACGACCACCGACAAACACATACACATGCATGACTACTGGCCGAAAAGGCCATTTGTCGTGGGTGTGAGTCGTGATCGGGGGTGGGAGGTCTGTGCAAAATCGTACGTGTGTACGAACCATAAGGCTTCGCTCACACTACACATTAAATTGCATTGCCATTTAAAGCATTTTTGCAGTGTGTTTTTACGTGTCTGGTAGTGTTTTTGTTCGTTTTGTTGTGCATTTTATGCAATGTGTTTTTGTGTTAAATGTCATAAAAACACAAAAACTTTTCCTCTTCCCCATAGACTTTCATTGGGTGTGCGTTATTGTAATAAACTGCCGCAAGCAGTGTATTTTTTTAAAGCATAAAAATACAGTTGTGTGAATGCTATTATGGCATTCCTATGTAAAATTGATGTCCCTGCTTCTTTTTCCAAAGCACATTACCAGAAACAGAATTAAACGCTTCTTGTGTGAACGAAGCCTAAAAGTAGTATAAGAAAATGGGAAAGAAGGATTGGAAAAGGAAAGCAGAATGGAAAAGTGTAAGATAAACAGTAACGGGAAAATTAAAAAAGCAGAATGGGAAAGGAGACCACTGGGGTTCTTTTTTGCACTCTCTCTCTTTATTTCTCTCTCTATTTCTCTTACACACACACAAACCGACCAACATAAACACGCTCTCTCTCACACATACATACACCCAATTACTAACATACCTTTTCTCTATCACACACATTTATACACACACTCTCCCACATACAAATAAAACATGCACTCTTATACACAATTTCCCCCACGTATACCAACATAATACCTTCCGCACATACAGACACACACATACACTCTCTCACACACAATCACCTACACAGACATAAATATATAAATACACATCATGGAATGATAACAATTCTCCTTTGCTCTACAGCACAGAGCATAGATGCATCTAAAAATAAATATCCCTCCCACTTTACATTTAAAGAAACCATATCATTAAACCTAGACAGAAATATGGGTGTTGGAAGAGAAAAAACATGCACTGCAACTTCATTCCTGCCTTTGTGAAAATGTTGGGCAAGTGGGAATGGTCTTACTGCTAAATCATTTTTCAAGTAATCACACAGCACTATGGATTCATTGCCAATCTTTCAATCTGCTTTTACCCCTTCTCTGACCATCCTTTCCCTTCTTTTCAGCTCCTGGAGTTTCACTTGTTCAAGGGGGACAGGGCACAGAAAAGCAGTGAAGAACTGCCAATCACCTACGCTTTATAGTTAGTTTCTCTATAAACTGTCTGTGTCAGCACGCTCCTGATTTAACACTGTTCCTGCAAAATCAATTCTACCCCTCACACACACATCCATCCAAACTCCTACAGCTGGAATAAAATCTTAATAAAAAGTGAATTCAAGCCGTGATAACAGTCAATAGAACTGCTTTGCTATGGGAAGGAATGTGGTGTCCATTCACATTTACTAAACTGTGCTGGTTTTCCAGCAGATGTGGTAATAGCAAGTTCATTGACTAGCTTTGAAAGTGGCCTAAAAAAGTTTCTAAAACTAAAAGATATTGAGAATTACTGGTATAAATACATATACTGTAGTTCTGGTTGATCTGTGTATACTTTCCAATTGCTGTTTGAATTTAGGAATGAATTTTTAGCTGGGTTTTTTACCTTCCTCTAGATTAGGTATTATTAGGTAGGGCATTATTTACTACAGCTAAGTCTTGGGGGTTTTAGAGATTCAATTAACACAGTTATTTATAGTAACACAGTAATTGAGGTTAAAACAAGACATATGTCCATCAAGTCCAACCTTTTCACCCTCCTTTTTAATCATACCCAACAGTTTAGCCTCGTACACACGTCAGATCATTTTCGTACGATGTGCCCCCGACGAACGTTCAGCAACCGTCTCGTTATACACTAGTTCTGCCAACAACGCCTGTACATACATCAAGGATAGTGGATAATGTTTATTGGTAAAGGTGTTGCGTGACGTACGTATTAAGTGACATTCAGAATATCACATGACCTCAAAATGTTGCACATGTGTATGTCATTCAATCTTCCAATCTGTACAAACAAACGACAATAGGCAGAACGAAACTTATCTAACCCACTTTTAAAGCAATTCAATGAACTTGCCATTACGACATCTGCTGGAAGACAGTTCCACAGTTTCTCCGTTCTCACTGTAAAGAAACGTTTCCAAAACTGTAAATTAAACTTCTTTTCTTCCAATCTTAAAGGATGTCCACGTGTCCTCTGATATGACCAATTAGTAAACAATGCACCGGAGAGTTAAGTGTGGCTCATTAATATATTTGTATAAAGTGATCATATCCCCACGCTTCTCCAATAAAAACAACCCTAACTTGTCTAATCTGCCTGCATAGCCAAGCCCCTCCATTCCCTTTATTATTTTAGTTGCCCTTCTCTGAACTGCTTCCATTTCCAAAACGTCCCTTTTGTATATGGGATTCCAAAAGTATTCCAAACGAGGCCTTACCAGTGCCTTGTAAAGAGGGAGAATAATATTTTTCTCTCATGAATCTATTCCCCTCTTTATAAAAGACAATATTTTGCTAGTTCTAGCTGTTGCTGTCTGGCATTGTTAAGGACGTCATCTACCAGAACCCCCAAATACGTTTCCATTAGAGATTCACTTAAAGGACAATTATACTCCCCTCCCCCTCGTTCCTTTCCCCCCACTCCTGCAAAGTACCCAGGGTGAGCACCTAAAACGCTAAGTCCTCACCTCTGGTTACTTTACAAAAGTCTTGCACTACTTGTAATCTCCCTCGTCGCTCCAGTCCAATCCTCCCCACTGGCACTTTGAGTGACAGGTCGCGAGGCAGCCAATGGGAAGACATGCTCTGCAAGGAGGAGTGTCTTTCTATTGGCTGCCTCCCGGACAGTCACTGACAGTGCCAGTGGGGAGGATTTTTTTACCAGAGGCTGTGCAACTCATCTGCAAGTAAATATTTAACGCCGGCTATTAGCTGGCATTAAATACTTATGTGCAAACAGCCGCACAGCCTCTGGTAAATTGGTTTATGGTTTATGACGGCTACGCAAGTGCCTCTTCTGGTACTCGGCAGCCGCCGAAAACGGAGACATAACGTCACTGACGTCACCCGATCTGATGTTGTGCTAATCGGGCTGAAAGGAGCCCTGCGATCCTTGGTAAATGACCCTGTAAGAGTATATAACTTATTTTTTAATTTAAAATGTTACAGCCATTCATTGAACTGCACGTTGTTCTTGGATGTAAACATGTCCTAGCCCTCCCCCACAAAATCCATTCAGTAGCCAGATACTATGTCATTGGATGTTTGACATTACTGTGAGTAATGGGGTGGAGTGATGTGTGAGAATAACCCCTGTGTGAGTCATTAATGCAGTATGCAGTGCTTTCTAGACTGTGTTATCTGCCAGTTGTTACTTAAAGGAGACTGGATGGGGAAGGGCTTTATGACAATGAAAAAGGGGAAGGGGGGCTAGAGTTATTATAAAGACTTTTTAATTAACCTCTACAGCTTGAGTTAAACAAAAATCTAAACTTCTGTCTTCAATGTTTTCCATGTTTATTTATGTTATTTATTGGTAAAATTATTAAGAGAAACATTAAGACAGCATTAAGAGAAAAGAAAGACAAATCATAAGGGAAACTACATTTGTTTATGAGATACAAATACACACACACACACACACTTCTCAGTTAGGACTTATTAGTTAGATGGGAAATCATACTATTTGATTAGGAAATATTTAAACTTAGTGCAGAGTTTGGCAAATTTTTATTTTTACCTTAGGAGTCAGTCACTTTTTTTTAAGCAGCCTGTTCTATAGAGTTCATTAGCAAATCCTATAAAAAGTAATTTGCTAGCATGGCTTTTGGGTTTAGTCCAGCTACCCATGCAAATATTAGACATCTGATAGATTTGAAGTTTGATAGTTGAGTCTATCAAATGGCTAAAATGCCCAGACTAGTTATACCTCCAAACATTCTGTCATCCTGAATGATTTTAGTTCCTAATCACACTTTTTTGTGTTTAAAATAATAACATATAATATCCATGGTGACCTGGCTGTCTTGCATTTACCACCCAAGGCCAAATCTGCTCTCTTTCTTTTTTAGGAACATGTGAGCTTCCTGGTTGAATGAGCTGTAATTCCCTAGGGGATATTTACACCTCTCAGTGTATAAACATTCAGAATACAGAAAATAATGGAACAATGAACAGGAAAAAAGGCACCAAGTGAGAGAGAAGTTTATCTGCAACAGAGTTTGGTTTCCTAAGTGATCAGGCTTTGACTATGTTCAGATGAACGGTTTTGAAAATTTTGCATGCATTTTCCACATGGTTTGCATTTAGGGAGATGTTGCATGTATTGTTTTCCTTTCAGCAGCTGCTAATACACCACTGGGAATGGAGGAGGAGCTTATCCTAACTGTAATTTCTACTGATTGGCTGTTAGATGGGTCAAACATGCTCAGACCCAGGCGCTGGGTCAAGGGAAAGACCATAACGGTCTCTATTAGGGGTCCTGCAAACAGGAAGTCAGTACTTTGGAAGCATTTATTTATACACAGACAAAATGGTGAATGGGCAGGTTAAGGTCAATAGGATGGAAAAATCCATAAAAGTATATGTATTTGCACTGAACTTCCCCTTTTAGGATGGGGGGGGGGGGTTGTCACATAGCAGGGGGGGGGGCAAAAAAAATTATGTTTGTGTCTATTGTGGAAAACAATGGCAAATTTCCCAATAATGCTGCCGGTTATTTCAGATCTGCTAAATTAATGTTTTCTAATGTATGTATTTTTTTCCTATATAGCGCTACATATTCCGCAGCGCTTTATAATTATTTACTTAATTCACATCAGACCCTGCCCTGAAGAGCTTACAATCTAAGCACATTTATTTGACACATACAACCTATCAGTATGTCTTTGTGGTTGTGGGGGAAACTGGAGTGCCCGGAGGAAACCCACGCAAACACGGGGACAACATACAAACTCCTTGCAGATGTGTCCAAGGGTGGAATCGAACTCACGACCTCAGCACTGGCAACAGTACTAACCACTGGGCCTCCGTGCTGCCCAGTATCTGGCACTTTATAGGCTGCAAATGTTACCTGGCGCTATTAACCCTACAGCACAGCAGCCAATCACATTTTAGCTTTTATCGGTCTACTACAGTTAACTATCATTTGATTTGTAGCTGAATATGCACATTATAATTTTACCCTATTGCAATACCTCATTACTTAACAGGGCCCACAGTAATCATTTCCCTTAAAGACAGCGTTATTGTAACAGCAGCTGCAAGAAACGTTCATGTTAAACCCACTTTTCAGCTGTTGCCAGGCAGATTCACCCACACAATCCCACCCACTTCCCCACTTGTTGCCAGGCAGATTCCCAGGCTCTGACGTGTCACCGCGTTTCTGTTTATTTCTACCGTGTCACTAACCTGGAAAGGACGTGCTGGCTCCTCCCCGTGTGGCGATGTGCGCTTAGGGGCGTGCCTGTTATGGCGTCGTTGCTGGGGGCGTGCCCTGGTAAAGCCACCTCCTCCTTTCCCTTGTTTACAAGCTGTGGCCTGGAATGTAGTTGTTCTGTAGCTGGAGCAGCTGGTGCCAGGACTGTATGGAGGGGGTTGCGAAAGCGGCTGAAGTGTAAGAACAAGGCTAGATCCCAACAGATACGGTTCTGCCAACTCGCAGCGACCGTAAAGGACTGGGCGGAGCATAGCGACAAGGGAGGAGAGTAAAGAAACCAAAACAATTCAACGACTTTGTCCCCCCCCCAGTCCCCACAGCAACATCACAAGGACCACCAGCTCCTCTGTCTGGGACTCACCGGGGCACAATAGTTGTGGATTAACCCAACTCTGGAGAGATTTGAGGGGGGGCATCAGCAGGAAGTTGTTGGAACAGTCCACATACAATAACCAGGGGGGATCCCAACAAGTAAAGATAATTCTAGAGGTGATCTAAGGTTCCAAACTGGCCATTGGTGCTGACCTGTTTGTTCAGAGCAGGAAGTGGATTTTTATGTTTTTTAATTGGAACAACCAGATTAAGGTGGCACAATGAAAACAGAAATCTCCTCAGCAGCTGCTTTCATCACAAGTTTGCTGAAGACCACCGGGGTGATAGAGGAGAGCAGGCTGCACCAATTCTGCCAAGTCCTACAGGAGTCCATGAAAGGTGAGAAGGGTGATGGGAATTTAGATCAGGCATAAGTGAAGTGGAATCAATCAAAGCTCAATCACCTGGGTTGGAAAAAAACAGTATCTGATGGGTTTTTGACACCTTTTGAATGATTCATGTTTGTGTTATAAAGTAATTTTTAGATCATCTTTATAGAATTTAGCGTATTGAGAATTGATAAACGCGTGTAATTCGACAATCAATTCATTTTCGATCAACAGTCTACAGTTTTATTAAACAATATGACGTGAGGTTATTAAGTGCACGCACACCCTTGATATTCAGGGTTTTAATTCAACCATGTTGCTATTCTTTGTTTTCCTCTGATGTTTTTTTCCCATTGTTTTGGTAATCCTAGTTACATGGGATACAGAAAATGGCATTTCAACTTTTTAAGCATTCCCCAATTGAAGTTAACAGCTGCAGGTTGGATATTGATTATTCAGTTAATATTTTAGGAAAATATAAACATTTGAGGGGAATGTAGGTAAATTACTTTTTTATAGATGTACCTATTGGCACAGCATGACTCACTGTTGCACTACTGAAAGAAAAACACCTTTGTTTTATTTTGTGGGTGGAGCAGCAAATTCATTAACCAAGGGTATCATTTATCTCAGCAGGAATGGGGTTAGTTCAGGAATCTAGGGATTCTTTTTCTACTTCACTGTTTATTTTATGCATGATTACTGTGTTGCTACAAAACAAGCCTCTTCAGCCCACAATGGGTTCTAAAACTATTTAAGAGTTAAACAATAAGCACAGGATATACTCTATACAGAGAATTATACTGGTTTTCTTACACATATACAAGTGTATATATAGCCATATAATTCTCTTTTTATAATTTTAAAATTATTTCATTTAAAAAAAATATACATGTTTTGATGGACACTATTTATAATGAGTATACAGATTTGTAAACCGTACTGACCGCAATATGGTTTTATTTAAGTGGTTCAGACTGTAAACAAGGCAGTTTTTTTTTAACAAAATATGATTATTATTTGCCTGTTTTTATTTTTAGGCACCCTTCATGGTGCTTTTGGTGCATGAAGTATATTGCATGTGTAAATTCTTGAACTATTTATGAACATTTTCTAAGGATTATTTTTTCTTATCCCTCCCAAATCCCTTCTCCCTTTCCACCCCCTCCTCTGCTCTTTGTTTCCAACAGATCATTACAAACACCACTGGTTTCCCCAGAACCCTTTTAAAGGATCAGGATATCGCTGCCTGAGGATCAACCACAAAATGGACCCTTTGATAGGACAGGCAGCAGGTCACATTGGGCTCAGCCACCAGAGACTCTTTCAGCTTCTTCCCAGGGAGCTGACCATGTGGGTTGACCCCTTTGAAGTCTCTTACCGTATAGGAGAAGATGGTTCAATCTGCGTACTGTATGAAGGTTCTGCAGCAGGAGGCAAATCTCTAGAAAACCATGCCAGCTGCAAGGATGCACTTAGAATTGGTCGGAATAGCCCAACCAAAAATTATATTATGACAGTTTCAAGTTAAAATTTTCCAAAAATGTAGGAATTTTACAACTATGTACTCACGTTCAGCCTTCACTTTCATAAATATTTCATCTTCAAAGACATTAAAATTGCAATACTGCCAAATCTCTCCTGTCTTGTTACAGAAAGTGAATGTAGAACATCATTTGGGGTTAAACAAAATTCTTATTGTCACTTGTTTTATGAATTTTGCCCTAGTCTCCGAAATTGTACATTGTAAATGGAATCATGAAATGGAGTCAAGAAAGAATTTATATTTTGATATAATCATTGGCTCTTTTTAATAAAAGAACAAAATTATAGTTTTACTTCTATTTTTTTTTTATTTGTGTGATTATTTGGTAAAAGCAGATGATATGAAGAATAAGAAATACAGGGTGTTTTTTGCTTATACAGAAAAGCGTGGAACCATAGATTATAAAAACAGAATTATAGAAACAGAGCTGGACATATTCCAGGAGCCATGTAGTCAATGCGCCTAAAAAAAATAACAACAGGAAACTAACTTTGAAATAGCTCTGGACATTAATATAAAACCATACATCTGCAATTGGGAAGTTCTGATTGAACTACACTACCTTGCACCATTTATTGTTCCACTGATGCCCTTCTGATCAATAAACTGCCAGATAGCATCGGGCAGTCTATCAGATGGCCATATACAAGTCGGTATTTCTGATTAAGATTGGAAATATCAACCCATGTAACTTTACGGTTATCTGGTTTGAGGAAAGAATACCCATGGTTTCTAAACATGCTTATTTTATTATAATTCTTGTTTTAAATTCAGAATGAATGTATTCCAAAAATTTATTTGATAATCCTCAAAGTGTGAGTTGAGAGCTTCTTACTGGTTACCAGACAGGCATCAAAAAGCTAAGGAATTATTTTTTTAGATGTTAGAAAACTTATTACCATATTTAAAAAAAAAAAGTGTCTATTTTCATAAAACAATGTGCTAGTAATTAAACTAAGAAACCCTTCCCAAACAGCTGGTGAGGGGGAAATGAACTGACTCGTGCTGCAGCATTTAATAGAGGATAATCAAAGATTTCCACTACACATCATAAAGCTCAGTGCAACAGGCTGAAATTTTAAGCTCTATGGGAAGCCTCAGGGCTGCCAATGAATTTGAAAGCATCAAGCCTTAGGTCAACACAGCATGGCGACATTTTTCATCTGCACGCATTACTAAAGAATTTAGATCTATTTGCTAGGTCTGGTTTCAGAAGCCAACATTTTATGCAAGCTGACAGATCCACTTTAAAAGAGAACAGAAGTCAAAGTATAATGTAATGTCCTAAGATGCCCAACCTCCTATTGAACTCAAATTAAAATGCCAAGAAAGTTTCCTATTACCTTAGAACAGGGATTCTCAAACTGTGTGCCTCCATATGTTTTGAAAACTACAACTCCTAGCATTCCTCAACTAGAGAGGGATTTTGAGTTGTAGTTTTTAAAGGAACACTAAACTTAAAAAAACAAGTATTTGCCATCCGTTTCTATTATTCACTGGGAGGTGTGAATGCTTATTCCCACCTCCCTGTGAATAATAGTTTGCTCGGGGGACCTGGAACTTAGTTGACCTGGACCTTACCATGCTCCTCTCACAAGCAGCTCTTTCACTGACAGCCGCTCTGTCCCCACATGCGCGCCAATACAAGAGATAGGACGCGCGATCGGGACAGAACAGCTGTTCTGTGCAGGAGCGTCTTGCGAGAGGAGCACGGTAAGGTAAGTTCCAGGTCCCCCGAGCAAACTATTATTCACCTCCCTGTGAATAATAAAAATGGATGGCAAATACTTGTTTTTTTAAGTTTAGTGTTCCTTTAAACACCTAGAGGCACACCGTTTGAGAATCCCTGCCATAGAATTTATTTTGATGCTGCTTTAAACCTCATACACATGTTGGATAATTGTCGTACAATGCAGCCGGCGAACGAGCAATTGCACTATATTCGTACGGAAATATAGCATCAACGATCGTCAAAGACCAACGACCGCCAACTATTGACGGCTTTGTTCTGCCGATTATCGTATATTTGTACTTGGTCGGCAGATTATCGTTAACGTTCTATGAAAAAATATATAAAAGGCGCATGCTTTGCTTTCGTAATTGCACAATGATACAAACATGTTACGTACGAAGGTCTATATCTAACAACTATCGTGGTGACTTGTTGCTGTGTGTACAGATGTCATTTCAATTATGAGGATTAATGATAATGTTGTCAAACGTTCGTTGGCTGCATCGTACGAAAATTATCCAACATGTGTACGAGGCTTAAGACTAAGGCCCCTCACATTAGCGCGCCTGTTTTCTATTTAGTGTTAAATTACAATGCATGCATTGTGATCCAAAAATAGTAAATCACACGTTTTGTCACAAAAAGCTTCCTATAATCTTAGAACAGGGATTCTCAAACTGTGTGCCTCCAGATGTTTTGAAAACTACAACTTCCAGCATTCCTCAACTGCAGAGGGGTTGCTGGCAGTTGTAGTTTTTAAACATCTGGAGGTACACCGTTTGAGAATTCCTGCCTTAGAGTTTACTACGGATTTATGTCCGTTTTCTATTTGTGACTGCATGCTATGCGTTCCAAAAATAGTGATCACATGCGTTTTGAAAACGCAGCGAAGATAGTGGGACATGGAGACTGCAATTAATGTATAACGGTCTTTATGCAATTTGAAAAACGGATCACATAGTGCATTTTTTGCACCTAATGGGGCCTAGTCCTTACCCACAAGACTTTTGGGGCTGTTATAGTAGTCCTTTTAATATGATATAATCTGCAGCCATAAGATAACAGAGAAGATAGTAGTGGAGAAGATTTTAATTTGGGGCAAAGCTTTGTTTAAAATGTGAACTCTAGCATTTAGACTGTACATGCTTACAGTAAATTGGCAGACAAACTAGGCAAAGAATAACTGCTTTGGCAGACAATATAATAATTTCATTTCTTAGCAGGCTCAGCCTCTATCTGACCTCATCACTCTGGGCCATGCAAATAATTGTACAAACTACAATTTTGTACAAATTTGTTACAAATTGTACAATTTTTTGTACATTTTAGTTTATCAAAAGTATGCATCTATGTTCACCACCACACCTTCCAGCTAGTTAACATTTGATTTTATTTATGTGAGACTGCTTTTGGAGACAAAAGTAAGAACTTTTTGTTCTATATATTGCCAATAAAAGGTATCTTCAACAATTTTTTTAACTTTCCTTTTTTCAGTTTAGTTGAAGAACGGTAGGTAAAGGAGCTTACCTCTGGTTCTTCAACTAAACAATCAAGAGAGAACTTACCCACGAACAGTCCAAAGCTGGCTTTTCACAGGAGCTTGAGTTTTACAGTAGAAAATGGGTAAAATGAAAATAGCATGTCATGTTGATTGTGTCCGCTTTTCTAATTTCTATGTGCTTCCATAGACTTGTATTAAGTTGTGATTTTGACAAAAACAGACCAAAAATGGTGATCACATGTGTTTTAAAATCACAACACACACACACTGGGGCCTTCTTCTTACAACTTACATTATAAATAAAATGTCATGTGAATCACAATAACACGCTAGTGGGGCCTAGCCTAAATGATACAATAACAGTAACTCTTGAGCACAATTTTAGAAAAAATAAATAACATTTTCTAGTGTGACAAAATAAAAAGTGTTATCAAGGTCTGATATTTCGGGCTGATTGACTGAAACCTTGTTTAATCAGGCTGAAACATCAGTGGTAATTCAGTGGATCGCTAAACTGGTTTGTGTCAAAATTATGGCTGAGGTACTTTTTTAGTTTGACTACTGATATTTTGCCCCTATTCAACAAAAGTTTGCAGTGGCCAGTCGATAAGTAAATTTCGGACCTTGTGTACCCAGCATTAGTGTTGAAGACTCTTGGTGCAGCTATTGGTTTTGATAGCGTTCTGATAAACGAAATATCTAGGGCTTCAACACATTGGGTCTAGTTAAATTTTTTTGTTTGTTGTGGATGATAGGATGTACATGTAAATCTTGATTGCATTTGACAAAAGGAAGAATCTCTTCCTAAAGATAATCTTAAGTATTAGTATTATTATATTCTTTACTTTCCACCTTTTTCCTGTGCATTATTCTATGCACCAAACAATTATCCAGGTAGCATTTTGGCTCCTAAATGTGTACTCTTAAGGTGCCCATACATCTATAAGATTTTACTTACCCGACCGAGTGCTCACCCGATGTTCATCGATGCTGCCGGAACCGCTTCTCCCGATCTTACATTCGACCGACATGCGATCGCAAAATCCCATTCATTTTGCGATCGCATGTCGGTCGAATGTAAGATCGGGAGAAGCGGTTCTGGCAGGATCGAAGGAACATCGGGTGAGCGCTCGGTCGGGTAAGTAAAATCTTATAGATGTATGGACACCTTTAGGCTGGGTACAGACAAGCAGATTTTCAGGCCAACTGACTGATATTTACCGGTGTCAGTTGGGCCAAAAAATCTGAGGCAATTTTGCCACCAAAGGTGATCAATGACCTTTACACGGCACAATTGGTTGCAGGAAACCACGCAGTGACATTTGCCATGTGTGATTTGTTTCAGCCGACTGCTGGCTAGTGGCGAATGGTTGGTCAGAAAAATATGCTTGTGTGTACCAAGCCTTAACCAGCATGTTGACAATTTATATAGTGATCCGTATGCTGGAATGAGCTGGACTCAATTCTATTTGTGGCAGGCTTTAGGGCATGGATCCTCAAACTATGGCCCTCCAGATGTTTGAAAACTACAACTCCCAGAATTCCTTTACTATAGCTGGAAAGCAGGGAATGCTGTGAGTTGTAGTTTTCTAACATTTGGAGGGCTATAGTTTGAGGATCCCTGCTTTAGGGCATCTAAACTGGAAAAATTGTGTTTTAAAAAATGTTTTAAATTTTTCCCAACTATCACTGTATCTTTTTTTTTATTGATCTGTCCCCTATTGCTTTAGATATCGAATATTAAGGATCTTACATTTTGGTTGTCAATCAAGTGCCTTACTTTCATAAACTTTTCTGCTGTATGCAGTTAGGAGTGACATAGAGGATGAAATGCATTGTGAGAATTTCCCATTCCCAGTGCTGCCTTGTAGTGATTAATGAGCATGCTTGCCCTCATAAAGAGTCATCCCTGATAAAGGGGGATTTGGTTAAAGAGTGGGAGGGGAAAGCATGAGCAAAACAAGTACTTGATTGAAAGCATGCAGCAATACACACCTCAGAGTATGTGCGACTTACATGTATTAATTTATAGATTAAGAAAAGGCAAAATATTTTTTTTCAGTTTACATAACCTTTATGCTGGCCATACACTACAATCTTACCTTCCAATATTTCTGCGATATCCTGATAACTACCTGGCACGATCATAATGTAATCAATATTACGATGGTAATTATGATCGCAAGCACAATCCACCCCGGGAAATGTCAGCAAGTAAAACTGCTGCTCCACTCAATATTACTATTAATTTGACATTCATCCCGGATCGAATGAGCCCTTAGCAAGGTATTACAGGTCATCACCCTGGGTACATTAATGCGAGGAGGGAGAAGGAGAGGGGTGGAGTTGCCTTTGAAGTAAAGGAAGCCAATAACACTTGCAGTATGTATGACCACCTGGATGACCTATCCCCTTGGAGAGTATGGGGCAATCAATTGAGTGAATGTATATGCGATTTATTGCATTTTATCTACATATTCCTATGGAATTTGCTGTGTATAACTTTTGTATGATTTTTTTTTCTCTTTAAGTACAAGAAGGGAATTTCCTTTTCCTTTTTCGTTTTCTAGGTCAGAGGTGTTGTGTATGGGCTTGATAAATGTGTTTTGATCTTAGTCATTACTGTTTTTAAACTTTAAATATTTTACAAATTCAGGAAGAAAAAATAAATGTTACCGATTTTTCTGTATGATTGTATGTATTTGTTGATGGAAAATAGAAATTTGGCAGTTACCGTAATGCGTCCAAACTGACTGTAAAAAGTCAAGTAAAGGTGGCCATACATATACCCGATATTACTTACCCGACCGAGCAACGTTCGTTCGATCCTGACGGAACCGCTTCTCCAGATCTTCAATGAGACCGACATGCGATCACAAAATCCCATTCATTTTGGGATCGCATGTCGGTCGATTAGAAGATCGAGAGAAGCGGTTCCGGCAGGATCGAACGAACGTCGCGTGAGCGATCAGTCAGGTAAGTAATATGAGGTTACGTATGGCCACCTGAAGTGTGGAGTTCATGTGCATTTGTTATTTGTGATATGGTGTGTTATTGCTGATAGTGAGTATGAATGAGAATAGATATATAGATAACTGAGTGTAAAAAGCTTGACATGTATAAAAGTATATCTCTCCCAACCATTGGTCCTGCTTTTCTTTCCCGAACATACGTTTGGTGGACAAGCGATTAATTCAGCATATAGGCCATATTACAGATATTAACATGATTGTTCCAGTGGCAATGTCTCTAATGATCTCTGTTCAGACAAGCTGCTCTAGGGAGGGGGTAAATGAGAGCCCGGGAGATCCTTTGTGGAAGGAGGAGAACAAAGGAAATCGTTTCTCAACATCATTTAGAAATCCATCGAAGCCAGATCACTAAACAATGTCAAGGGGTGTCTGTCCACGTGTTAGATTGTTGGTTAAAACAATCCTTTGGGGCAGCATCACACGAAAATAAGGGTTTAGAAAGAACAATTCAATCTAAGCATGTTTTTTCCTGGTCTCCTGTCCTGTGACATTATTATTTATGACCATTTTGGTGGACCATGTCAGGTCTAGAGTCTAATAATTACTTAAATTATATATTCACTCCATGTTAATACTACATTAGAAGCCACCATAACCTGGCCCTTTACTTGCCTAATAGCTGTGCATGTCCAATAGTAGTAAAGTGACTGTACAGTTTATGCTTACTAGGTTTTACCAACGAAGAGGAATGTTCCAACTCAAATAATAAACTTCTCAGAGAATCACTCTTTCATGCTAGGAAGATAATTGTACTGTGATGGATGGCACAGCCACCACCAAAATTTATATGGAAAAAATATACAGGGATATTCAATAAAAGTTCTTGGTGATAATTTTACTCCAACCAATCAGATGTTATCTTTCAAATGTTAAATATCCGATTGGTTGAGGCAAAATTAGCACCATTTTTAACAATAAGAACTTTTATTGAATATCCCTGATGATATCCACTAATTGCATATATACAAGGGACGTGGTACCCTCAATAAATTCCAGAATAAGAAAAATATGTAAACCCTGGTTAGACTATACTAATGTAATTCTATAAATAAACTAATGGTATATTTCATCAATGCCTTAAATGGAGGTTAGTCTAGTTATCTTAAATAATGGAAAATGTTCTGGTTGAGTGCTAAAGGAATATAACTGAAATTACAAATGTTACTCATCACATCACATCCCCCCCCATCCCCCCTCTTCCTAACCCCTAATATCATTCCCCCTTTATGGATATATAGCAGTTGTTTTAATTAAATCCCTAATTGCTGAAAATTCACCAGACGTAAATATTTTGAAAGAACAATATTAAACTGAACTGTTTTCCTTGTACAACTGTATACTAATTTTTTCAATAAAATTTTACAGTTTTAAAAAAAAGTGACTGTACAGTATTCTCAGAACTGAAATAGAAGGCCAGGTCTTGGAGTTTTCTGTAGCAGATGTATTGTAAGTATTAACATGGGGGTGAAAATATTCCATTGTTATGAGGAACATTAATGTATTACTTTTTTGCATTATAAACATAGATTTAAGCTATATTGCATGTTAGAATGCCAGCTGTTTTGGACTCAGGCATTGATCAAAAGTAATATAAAAAAAAATACTTTCATACTCATATCATATACTCATTTCAATCTATAAATGAATACATGTAAGCAGCACTTATTCTGGCGTGTTTGTGTTATGACTTTAATCCAGTACTTGTTAGGCTCAAGCTCAGTCCCTCATTACCACAGCCCCCTGCCAGACTGATCTGACTCTGACAGGTCCCGACTGACTCTGTCTTTTATGCGCATGGATCGTGCATGCACATAGAAGACAGAGTCCGTCGGGACCTGTCAGACTACGTGCTGGGGGAGCGAGTGAGCAAGTTGCTTACCTTCTGTCCTGGCTCCTAATTGTTTTATTGAAGAATGGGAGAGACAGCTCCTTTACCTCCCGTTCTTCAATAAAACTGAATTGCAAAAATGTTTTAAAACGAGTGGAGATACCCTTTAAAGGGGAAAACCAGCCATTGGTAAGAAAAACAGTATTCTTAAATGAATTATATTACAAATACCTAAGTATTCTACATATCCCGATTTCATCTCTTTTAATGTGACGACCAGATGGCTGCCATGCCATTCCTGGTTCTGCAACCTTCCTTTTTGCCCTTTCCAGTTCCCTAAAATGGAATGTTCCCAACACACATTTTTACCCCATTGGCTATTGGATGGGCCAAACCTGCTCAAATCCCTACTGAGCAACTGGATTGTCTCAAAGGGCAAAACCATATTAGATACTATTAGGAGTCCAGCATACAGGAAGTTAGTGAGAATTTAATGTACAGAAAACTAAGGTCAGTAGAATAAGCAAACACTTTTTAAAATTGCACCTAACTTTCACTTTAAAGAACATCAAAACTTAAAAGTTCCCTTTTAATGCTGAGACAGTAACAGTTGGATATATCAGGCAATAATACCTGTCTTCTCTCCTTGTGTATGTTCACAGTACAAATGAAACCTGGGAGAATATCCAGTGTTAGGCTACTTTCAAATGCCATATATTGGTAATTTAATGGTAGAAATTAGGATTTGTTTGACTGTTGGCTACCCTTCCTCATTTCCCTAAGATCTTCACCTTGCTATATCTCAATTTAATATCTCATATGTTTGACCGAGTCTGACAAGTGACAGCACTAGCAGCAGAGGACCTTGGGAAACAGGCATAAGCACATTATAAAAGTCCCCAAACCACCCTACTGCTTTTAATGTACCCAGTGTGAATACCTTAGATTGGCCACAGTCTTGTTTTACTATGTAATGAAATTATCCACCCCCTTCATTAAAACAGGGTCGTGGCTTGTTTCCTAGGGGCTGTCTCTCTTGCCTAGGGCACTTTCCTCAAATGAGCACCTGTCCATGTTCATGATATTGTACAAAAAATATACAATATCAGTGCACCATTAGTTTATATTGAAGGCAAAAATGCCCATTTATGCTTCATTCTACACACATGGTGCTAAAAGATTACAATCAGCACAACCACCCCCATTTTCTTCAATTACTATATACACCATGATAGAATATGGCATCATCAGCAAAATACGTATACCTGCAAATAAACAATAGTCCCATTTAACATTTGCATTCATTTCTTCCCTCCCACATAAACATTTATGTTTGAGCAACACACAGGCTGCAATGTAGGTAGAATACACCCCACTCACATTTCCTTTTACAGAATATTTGCACGTTACATAGAGTGTGACTGCTGTTAATTATACACCCTCATGCGCTTTCAGCATTGATAGTGTCTATGTACCCCCAGCCAGGCCTGCTCACACAGGTTGGAAACAAGTTTTATGAATCGTTATGGGGAAAATCTGTAATCTGTACAATTTGTTTTCTGTAGTTCCATTTCATTTCCCATATAAAACACAGTTTGGAAAATGTATCCAGAGCCGTATGTGGTTGGCCTCGTACTATTCAATATTGTGGTTGCAGCTCTGGGTAAATACCAATTCGGACTTAACCCTCTGAGTTGCTTTAATACCTGCTATTAAAACAAAGCCAAGCCGAATTTCCAGAAGCAGCTGCTACCTGGGTGCCATTTGTGTAACTCGCCCAGCTACTGCTGTTCCCTATGTAAAACGGTTAGGGCTGGGCCACACTAGTGTTTCTCACGCATTTACGACTGTGTTTTTGCGATTCCGTTAGCTAATGACAAACACATGCCAGGCTAACACACTGTGTGCACTGCGATCCATTTACCGAGTGCATCACTGTTTTCTTGCGTAACACATGTGCTCCGTTAACGGAATTTTAGCAGAACCTCATTCCAAACATATGGTAATGCGCATTTTGCGCTCATTACCAAGTGTTAGGCTGAGGCAACAAACAAAAAACATGCGCATTACTGTCCGCTTGCACTGTGATCAGCGCAACATCGCACATTAAAATAAGCTAGTGTGGCCTAGCCCTAAGTGTAACTTTAAGATGGGATTCCAGCACTTTATCTAGGCAAATACGGTATATTGCAAAATGAATGTTCCCCAGGCAGGCTCAACCATGTGGGGAGGGTGTACACCCTCCCCACAACTTGATAATATAAGACAATAGTATCACATGGGAACCAGAGACAGAGTACAATGCTTCAGAAGTACGTCTCATACTTACAGGTCTTTCATCAGGTGCAATAATATTGAAAGACTGTAAGTTCTGAAACATGTAGTGCCACATCTCCAATAAATATTTGAAGCATAGTATTTTGTATACTTTAAGATGGGATTCCAGCACTTTATCTAGGCAAATACGGTATATTGCAAAATGAATGTTCCCCAGGCAGGCTCAACCATGTGGGGAGGGGGTACACCCTCCCCACAACTTGATAATATAAGACAATAGTATCACATGGGAACCAGAGACAGAGTACAATGCTTCAGAAGTACATGTCTCATACCTTACAGGTCTTTCATCAGGTGCAATAATTATTGAAAGACCTGTAAGTTCTGAAACATGTAGTGCCACATCTCCAATAAATACTTCTGAAGCATTGTATTCTGGTTCCCGTATGATCCTATAGTCTATTTAGGCAGAGTAATTTGCTATCAGATGCTCCCGTACTTTACGATGCATCACACGTTAAGGTGGTGTGCCATATTGGGCGCTCCTAATGTGGCCAGCCAAACCAAAATACCCTAGTGTGGTCTAGCCCTAAGTGTAACTTTAAGTTGGGAATCCAGCAATAATGTTGCTTTGTGTATCTCTCAGAGGGAAGTCTATTTAGACAGTCATTCGCTATCAGATGCTCACGTACTTTACGATACGTCACACGTTAAGGTGGAGTGCCGTATTCGGCGCTCCTAGTGTGGCCAGCCCAATTAGCCAACAGTTGCGTGTGTGCTTTTTAACGCGTGTTCAGATTACACATTAAAACACGCTAGTGGTGCCTAGTCCTAAGAGTAACTTTAATAAAGCCCATGTCGCTTTGTAAATCTCCCTGAGTGAAGTCTATTAAGGCAAAGTCATTTGCTATCTGATGACAGTTTGTTCATTGCACACTACATTGATTATATTCCAGCGGATTTTTGTGTGCACACCATATTGCCCTGTGTGCGCAGGCCTACTGAGTTCTGTGACACACAAGACAGAATTCTGTGGATACATAACCAGTGTTACCCCATGGTACCATGGGGGGGAGGGGGGAGTGCCCCCTTCCTCATCTTGATGTGTGGTCACTAAAAAAAATAATTTAAACTTATCTTGGAGTGCGACCCTCAATTTATGCTGTTTGGATGTATATATTCTTCCTATTCTAACCCTATTATTATAACCTTTGGCCTTGGCTATACCTTAAAGGGCATGTCCACCACTTTTTAAAAAAAACCTTAATACTCCCCACCCTGACACTATGATGCTTACGTTACTGACTTCCTCATCCTAGTGTTGCAGGTGTATTAAGCATGCACAGCAGCAGAGGCAGCTGGCAAGGATCTGTAAGGGCATCCCCCCTCAAAACAAAAATTTATATTTACAACCAAACCCTCAAGCTAATTTACCTTTGTATCCGATACTCCTGAACATACTTACAAAGCCTGATCCCTTGCTGCAGCTCTCTCCTACTTCCTGGTAGCAGCTGTCAGTAAAGTAACTAATTCCCACTGCCGTATTCTGCTACTCTGTTACAGTGCCATCTTGCGACTAGCTCACAACACCAGCAGAAGAGTCATGAACCTGACCGTGAGGGTTCATGAGCCTTAAGGCCTCATGCACATATTAGCTATTGATAGATGTTCTAGCAGGTATCTAGCATGTATACAGGGCCTTAAGCAGACAAAAGGATTGATGGATAGACACATGGCTAAACTGTCGCTTTGTTAATTTTTTATAAAATCACATTTTGGGGGTTGCTTATTTCTTCCACTTTGTTTTTCTGTTTTGTACCAATGCCTCTTTCTGTTGCTAAAAATTATGACTTCATTGCACAGTTCACATTTTTATTTTCCCAGGCAGCCACCAGTAGCTGATTGGTGGGTGGAAGCCAGAAACTGGAACCTGCAGTTGTGCTTGTTGATAACCATGGTCACGCGGAGTTTCAAGGATCCTAAAGATTTCAAGCTTCAGAACACACTAGGCTTTACGCATGATCATCTGAAACTTTCCAACATTTTAGATCTTTTTGACTGGTAGAAAATGATAGGTGACGGTAATTCTCAATTCATTTCAGCCTAATAATAGCAAATAGGTTGATAGCAAACAATTTCAGGTGCAATGACCTTGCATGTTCGGATTTTCACCTTCTCAGCAAAAGGTATTTGCTTTAGTGTCTAAGAACTGGTACCAAACATTCTAGTTGATTTTATAAAATGTCCGATCTTTCTTTTTGAATACATTTTTTGTGTCTGTATGTAATGGCCAGTCCCTGTCCCTGAGCTATCGATCAGCCTGGAACATTGACCCATGTGTACCAGCCCTACAGTTACTAGATGAGAGCTGGGCATCTTTTGTTCTGTTACTGATATCATTTATTGGTTATGCTATACGCACCACCACCTACAAAGGTTGTCATCAGTTTTGTGCCCTGATATGGTCACAGCTTTTATGTTTCTGCACCATATAATAACATTGCCAGAGGCGTAGGGATCACCATAGTAACAATAGCGATTGCTATGGGGCCCAGAGCCAAAGGGGGCCCAGCCAGGTCCCCTCTAGAGATGTCCATCCTACTAAGAATAATTATAGTCACATAGTTCAGTCCCACAAACCCCCTTTTCGTTTTACTTAAACCTTTCAAAGAGGCTCCCAGGCTCAGATATTCTACTTACAAAACCGCGGATCCTCTCTTCATCCGTGACCGTGACATTACGCCCAATGGCTGTTACAGAACGAGACTCCTCTGCTACTGTGCATGCTTGTAACCAACAAGCATCAGAGGACGGGGTGTCCACGCCAGCGAGAGATTATAAGTAGAATATCTGAGCCTGGGAGCATCTGAAAGGTAAACGTAAAATGAAAAAGAAATTTGTCGGGCTGAACTATGTGACAAAACTTTTCTTAGGATGGTGGACATGCGTTCCCAGGTTGGGTTGAGCTGCACCAAACTGGGGTTTTTTTTGTGTGGGTTGAGGGGCCCCATCTAAAATCTTGCTATGGGGCCCTGTGATTTCTAGCTACACTACTGAACACTACTGAACCACTACTAACCAGCTACTGTATGTAGTTTCTTTAATCCCCTGGAAAAAAAACCCAAACTGCAGAATTTGCACATTTATGAGAAATACAGGTGCCATTTCTTAAATTTCAACAAAAATAAAGAATAGCCTAAATTATAAATGCTTATATAATTTGCATAAAGTAGTACATGGGTTAACATTGACGCACATTATTAGATCCCATCAGGCTCATTTACCCCGAGCCGATATTGCTGTGGGTAAATGTCCTGTTCACAATTCAATATCACGTTTGCGAATGTGGGTAAATCCCGATAAGCTATTTGCTGACATTATAATCCTGTGCAAAAACTAGCGCAAACGCGGTATTGAATTGCGAGCGTCAGATGCACGGATGATTTTTGCATAACCCCCACATCTGATAATATGGAAATAAAGTCGCGCTAACCGGTAGCGAACCGGCTAGCACGACTAACTCCATATATCTGCCCAGCGAGTCTGGGTAAATGAGCCTGCATACATATTATATTTTTGTTTGGTTGTAAGGAAAACAGTTTTCATGCTTTCATTTCTTTTGGCTTTATTTTTAACTTGATTGATCACCCAGTCTAATATATTGATCAGATCAACTGGGGGATCGAATATGATTTCTGAAATGACAAATTGTTTTTGACTAATTTTTCAGCAAAAGCAATTAATCTGGACAATAAGACATGTTGATATATTATGGTTGATTATATGGTCATTAGGCTGCACAATTACTGGTGCCCAATTTTGTCTGTGTCACCTTAAATGTAACCAACTACTGGTTAATTTATTAATCATACATCTGTTGGAAGAAATGTTCAGCCTAAACAGATAAATGTATCCAACCCCAACCCCAATCCAACTAGCCCAAGGGAACTGAGGGAATATAGATCCCATTGCTTGTGATACTGTCCAGGGAAGGACAATTGCAGTAAATATGAAAAATATCCTTTTCCCTGGAACCATAAATTTGATTGAGGTGCAGTTTACTGTTACAGACAAACACGCCTAATAAATATCACCCCATCTCCCGCCTACATACACGCCTAATAAATATCACCCCATCTCCCCCCTTCATACACGCCTAATATCATCCCATCTCCCTCCTACATACACGCCTAATAAATATCACCCCATCTCCCTCCTACATACACGCCTAATATCACCCCATCTCCCTCCTACACACACGCCTAATAAATATCACTCCATCTCCCTCCTACATACACGCCTAATATCACCCCATCTCCCTCCTACACACACGCCTAATAAATATCACCCCATCTCCCTCCTACATACACGCCTAATAAATATCGCCCCATCTCCCTCCTACATACACGCCTAATATCACACCATCTACCTCCTAAAGACCAGCTTAATATCACCCTTGACCCTACCTGTAGAAACATTGAGCAGGGTTTTTTACCGTTTTCTGGTAGGGTAGTGGGTCAGGAGCTAGGGGGAGGTGCCAAAAATCACATTGTGGGAAATGCAAGGCCAGCCCTTGTTTGTTTGATATAAAAGTTGAGGCATTTTGAGGGCTTCCCATCTGCTTTTGAAGCAGGACATAGCAATGCTTTAAGAATCTTAATAGTTCTAAGGCCAGAAGATTATGCTAATGAATATGCTAATAGTTATTTATTAATTCTTTTACCAATTAATACCCTAAAACTGACTGGTCAGTATAGCACACACATGAAATTCAATGAAACCTTAAAGGGTAACTGTGGTTTCCAATTCTTCCAAACTAGTAAGGGTTATATAAATAGCCTTCCCTCGTACCCTCAATATAAAACCTACAGTGGTTGGCAAAAGTATTTGGCCCCCTTGAAATTTTCCACATTTTGTCACATTACTGCCACAAACATGAATCAATTTTACTGGAATTCCGCATGAAAGACCAATACAAAGTGGTGTACACGTGAGAAGTGGAATGAAAATCATACATGATTCCAAACATTTTTAACAAATCAATAACTGCAAAATGGGGTGTGCATAATTATTCAGCCCCCTGAGTCAATACCAGGGCCAGCCTTTGATATGGGCGACCTGTGCAACTGCACAGGTTGCATTACCAGGGGGCGCCAGCTGGGAGTCTTAGGTCATGAACTTGTAAGTCAAAGTTGTGCATCAGTGCCACAGTCCCCTAGTTACGGTCCTGCAGATCAAATATATGTATCAGCACCACCCCACAGACAAAGCCCCAACACACGTAAGCCTTACTTAAGATGATGTATGCTGTTCTGTCTATACATTTAGTACTGTTATGTAATGATGGACACACAATATATACAAGCACGTACTGTAGATACTGAAAGACAGTAAGCGCAGGTGGCGGACTTGATTTAAAGAAGGCCAAGGCAAGCAGCATTCAGCAGCATATTTTGTGTGTCCGGGTGGGTGTTTTGGAGAAGGTGCTAGGCGCTAACAAATCTTGCACAGGGTGCTATTTATCCTAAGGGCGGCCCTGGTCAATACTTTGTAGAACCACCTTTTCCTGTAATTACAGCTGCCAGTCTTTTAGGGTATGTCTCTGAGCATGCTTCTCCCCTAGGACGGGGGTGTGTGTGTCAGGCAGAGGTCAGGTGATGTCACTCAAGCTACTGGAAGCAGGAAGTTTGAACATTCACCCCAATATCATTTCTGACAGGCTGAAACCAGAGATGTGATTGTTGGCTCATTATAAAGGAAATACTGCAGGCATTGATATAACCCTAACTTGTTTGGAGACCACAGTTGCCCTTTAAAAAGCACATCTCCCAATGATAATATATGTAGTTGCTGTTCACTTTGTTAAAAACATACTGTTACATAAACGGCCATGGTTTAACGTGTCAGACCAAACTGATTTTACCTAAAAAAGACAGGATTGCTCAGTCAGGTCAGTAATTATGGCTGCCAATTTAGCCCAATTGACCAAATTATCAGTCTTGGTGGTTGACTGGGCTGAATTTTAAACCCAAACATACCAGCCTTAAGGTGACAACCTAATTGTCCTTCATCCTGTGGAGAATTCTGAGCAGTAACTAATCACATACCCCCAATCACCCTGGTTTCACCGGGACAGACCTGCTTTAAAGGACGGTCTGTGGGCATGGGAAGATCAAGGCAGGAATCTTTGATCAGGGGCACGGTTAGCTGTCCATAGGTGGTGCAGACTGAGGGAAGGCATATATTGGCTCTCAACATGCCCATTCAGCCCACTTAGAAAGGTGGGACTCAGGGGTGCCCCTACCATGAAGCAAACTAAAACATTTGATCAGGGTGCACTACTGAAGAGCATTTAAAAGGCGGCAATTAAAAAAAAAAATCTTCTTTCCTGCAATACTGCATTTCAGCACCAGTCCACCAATCATTGTTAAGTCAGCCCTCCAGTCCACCAGTCAGTGTTAGGTCAGCCCACCACACCAACCTCCACAAGCCACGCCTTTGTTCCCCCGATGAAGCCATGCCTGCTTCACATGCCGCCACCCGCCTACCGATAGGCGGCATTTAAAAGCTGTTTGAGTTGTCAAAAACCCTAGGAACACCCCTGGTGGAACTAATGCAAGAGTGTAAACAGAAAATTAATCTTCGATGTTAAGGTGTTGTTGAATGCTTTTTTGCTAACAAAAAAACTAAATATGAATTGGGCTGTTAGTGCTTGCCTCTCATTATATACAGAAACTATATTTAGAAGTAACTAATCATGCAACCTAAAAAAAATGTTTTTAGAATAAAATAATTTAAAGGAAATTGTAAATTTGATTGATAGTAAAATGCCAATAGTTTAAAGCAGGCAATTTACCAAAATTAAGTATTGCATGTCTGAGTTTTTCAAGTAATCCCATTGTCCAAGTCCTAGACTGATTAAGGGGGCTGGGAGGGATTGGACCAGGGTGTGATCACTAAACTAGTGGTAAGACGAGTCACTAGAGAGAACATAAAAAAAATGTCTAAACTTTATAATATAAGGAACTGTTGTGAAGTCAGGTGCTTCAGCTGCTGCAATATTAACAATAGCAGACCAAGCCTGTAAAAAAGAATACACGGCCACACTGCAACGCAAACGCACACAGAATCGCATGAGATTTCATGTGCGATTTCGTTGCGTTTGCACATGCGTTTTTTCATTAAGTATTGGCAAACGCATGCGATTGCGATTTAAAATGCGGAACGCAAATTGCAATCGCAAAGCACCCGAAAACGGGCGTTTTCGGTGCGTTGCCACGTTTTCAATGATCTGAAAAAAACGCATGCGCAAATGCAGAAAAATTGCAGCAGTGTGGCCTAGCCCTAAATGTATATTCTATTACTGTCTAATCTGACTGCAATCTTGCAATTTACTAAATCTTGTAAGTGTTTAGTACATCACAGGATGTCAGCAAAGTAAGTAATATCCTCAAAAATTACTACATCCTCCCAATGGGCTGTATTTATAAAGATTTTTTGTGGCAATGTCTGCATCTGTGGTGAAAATGGATGCTGTGCCCGAAAAGTGGATACCTGGCGATTGTTTGATACCATCTGTTATCGTCCCATTGACCAAGGGTGTGATTGTTAAATAATTGCAAACTAGTCTAAACCTAAAAAATAATAAAATATAAGGAAGTGATGTAAAATTAAACACACAATCGCGTGCGATAACGCTCGCGATTTTGTTTGCGTTTCCTGTGCGTTGCAGTGTGGCCTCAGCCTTAGACACATCTGCAAGAAGTTTGTATGTTCCCCCATGCTTGCGTGGGTTTCCTCCAGTTTCCCTCACAATCATAAAAAGACATACTGATAGGTTGTACATGTCCAATAAGTGTGATTAGATTGTAAGCTCTTCAGGACAGGGCCTGATGTGAATGTATACATGTAATTGTAAAGCACTATGGAAGGTGTTGGCGTTATATAAATCCTTATACATTTCCAGTTTTTTAAGAACCATGGTGAGAGATAAGCTGTTTCTTAGATATACCCTCACTTCAATTAAACACCAAAGTGACGAAAAATCTACAGGGTTATTCAATAAAAGCTCTTATCGTTTAAAATGGTACTAATTTTGCCCCAACCAATCAGATCTTAGCTTTCAAATGTTAAATAAGATCTGATTGGTTGGGGCAAAATTAGCACCATTTTAAACGGTAAGAACTTTTATTGAATCTCCCTGACTGTGTATTTAATTAGGATCTAATTGCGGTGCCCGCTGCGCAGTTTACCAAAATCCTGCAATGTACTAAACATATAGCCATCCAAAACTCAATGCGGTGTAAATGGCTGCTGTGGCCAAAAAGTGGATACCGGGCAATAGTTTGATACCACCTCATATAACCCCTTTGACTTCAATGGAGTGATACCGAGTGGTATCGATTAGTTGGACTTTACAAAGAGGTGAGTTACATTGCAGCCGCAAAGTGGTATCATCATTGGAAAAAACATTGCTACTAGTCATTGCCAATAGCAAATCTTTATAAATATGGCCCCTTGATAGAAATTGACAGAACCTGCCCTCGAATATATGTGTAAAACTTGGGTTTGTTGACATAATGCAGCTGCAGCAACAGGGGGTAAACCAGCTCAAAGCTTCTCCAGCGCAACTGGTAATCTCAAGATGACAGCTGTGGGGCCACAAGCATTGAATCAACAGTCACTCGGCTAAGAGATTTTGGTAGCTACACATGCTGTACTCAATAACAAGAACAAGGACAAAAGTAGGAGGAGAAAGAATACAAAAAGAAAACTGGAAAATTTCCATCCTACAGGCTGAGACAGGAAGAACTGAGGTTAGGGTTGCCACCTCACCCACTGAAAGCACCAGCCTTAGTAGGTGCAGTATGGGCAGGGCTTGCAGTGGGACCTTAAGGAAATAAAGGTATAAGAAATCTGGCTAGTATATTTTTCTGGTTTACTCACCGGTACTGGTACAAATTACCAGAAATATACCAGCCAGGTGACAACCACCATTAAGGTTGCAGGTATTATCTGGCTGCAGGTATAATGCAATGCAGTGGGAGCATGTAACAATTATGGCTTAATCTGCTGCCAAAATGCAACATACAGTAAACCTCCTTCTGCCGGGGGTCTCCACATTGTATAGGGTCCACACCTTTCTGTTTATTGACAGTAAAGCTGGGTACACACAGCAAAGATCAGGCTACACACAGTCCCGAGTGCTCCCTCTATGCACAGCATATACACAGCATAGGGAGAACGCTCGCGACTGTGTGTTTCCCTCGGCAGACTCCCCTATACGGAGTCAACCGCGGCCGAGGCAAATGTTCCCACTTTCCCAAACAAGCGCTCAGCCGACCCAAACATTCGGCGGCCGCGCGCTTGTTCAGGATAGCAAGGTACACACTGTACTGATAAAGCCCCGATACCGTCGGATCGAACGGTATCTGGGCTTTATTGGTACTGTGTATACCTAGCTTAACTTTCACCCATTGACACTTCCAGAAAGGTGATTTTATAGTTTAGGATTTTTTGTTTACACTGAGATGGTTGGGTATAAAAATACTTCCTCTATTGTACGGAGGGAGAACATACAAGGCATAACCTACTAATCCACAAAGGCAATGTGGACAAATCATCCAAATGTATTCTGCTGAATGAGCAAACAATTACATATTGCAATTTTTCTTCAGTTTATGTGTGGGATATAGATGTGCATCCTGTCTGCTACACAAATACTAAAGCTAAATAGTGTCCTCTTGAGGACCATTTGTGCAACACATGCAAAAAAAAAGCCTTAGATTCTGTAATGCTAGCCCGTGCTCTATTTTAGGCAGATGGTACAATCGATAATTCTCAGGTCATAAATCAATCAGGTAGTATAAACCTCCTCTTCCTGGGTTATTTTCTGAAAACCCTGATTAAAACAACATAACACTTTTCTCTGTATCTCATCCCACAGTGCTATCTTCTAGCTAAGGAATCGTAAAAGCATTTGAGCCATCGTCACATATCCAGATTATTTTTGCGCATAGACTTTAATAAATATGTTGTAGGTATATTCAACATTGATTGCATTGAGCTATTTGACAGGCCCAATAAGCTCTGATTACATTTAATGGTTTCACAAATCTATTCTGTTCTGATTTCTCTTAATTGCATCCAGCTGTGTGACAGACCTTATCAGCTCTGAAATCTCTATTGTGTTCAGCTGTGCAATAGAGGCAGTTTAAAAAAAAAACAGCACACACAGACACTGACATTTATAGAGCTTTGTGTTGTCTTTCAAGACAAAGTTTATACTTTCTAGTAATTAAAAACTTTCAGAAAGCTTTCAGAAAGCCCTAGTTACTTTTAAGGGCATGTCCACCCCATTTTTGAATTTTTTTCTGTAGTGTAGGGCACCCTCCCCAAGCCCCAACCGCCATATTAATATTTGCAGAAACTCTCCCGATCATTACTTTCCTTGCCTCTCTCCTCCGGCGTACTGTCACGGCCCTCTGCTTGCATGAAACTGCAAGCAAAGGCTGTACCTCAGGTTTACTCAATTCTTGTGTGAAATGCAGACGCAGTACAAGGGAACTGCGTGGCCTGGAGGCACCTGTATAAAGATATTTATACTGGATGAGTGCAGTTGACCGTATATAAATTGTATGGTAGTAGTATCTTTAAGAAGCAGCGGTTTCACTTTCCAATCATTTATACTGATATATTTAAAATGCCTTCAAGTTTCCTGGCCCTTGGTAGGTAATTTGGTTGACATGAGGATAGTCCATCTGTGAGAGGAAGGGAATCCTCAGGGCTTTCTATGCTGACAAGATAAACACCACTGTAATTAGCAGATTGTGGACTGTAAAAAGTCATAAAAATGGTGTTTAAAAGGCATGTCCACCCCCAAAACTATAATCACCCCCAAAACTATAATCACCCCCACTACTGGCCCCAATCTGTAGTGTATAAAAATCCTTACCTTACATCCCAGACAATTTTGCCATGCGCAGAAGAGCCCTCCCCCCTCCCAATTTGGTTTCCCTCCCTTTAGCATTAAACCCCTTTCCTATAATATAGATATTGGTCCCCCAACCGCATTACTATTAGAGCAAGAAAGTCCCCCAATCTTTACTTACCTTACTTCTCTCCTTCGCCGTTCTACACTACCGGCAGCCGCGTCCGTGATTGGCTGCCTCTTAGCCAATCACGGACATGGCTGCTGGCCCCGCCCCCTGCTTGCAGTTCTATGCAAGCAGAGGGCTGATATTGTGCAGCGAAGGAGAGAGGTAAGGTAAGTAAAGATCAGGGAACTTTCTTGCTCTAATAGTAATACAGTTGGGGGACCAATATCTATATTATGGGAAAAGTTAGTTTAAAGGGTGGACATACCCTTTAAGGCTGAGGTCACACTGTAACACGCTTGTGATTACAAATCATAAGAGTACACCCTAGCACACTAGTGTGGCCACATCAACTGGGCTAAACTAGTGTTCACTTTTAAAAGCGCAATCGGATCACGCTTTAAAGCGCTTCAGTGTGGCCTAGCCCTTACTGAGATCACAGACTGCCCTTAGCAGTGAAACTGCTTAGTGATTGAGAATCTGATTAAACCTCTATGAGGTCCTCTACCGTACCCCTTTGTTTTAAAGGAAACTGGCAGAATTATACATCATTACTATATCAGTAATGATATAAATGCCAGTTTAATGTATTTCTAAAGCCTCGAACACACGTTGGATAATTTACGCACGATTTGCATGACGAACAACCCATTGTGCAACATTTGTGCGTAAATTAAGCTTTAACGATCTTGTAATACCAACGATCCACGACTATTCTCAGCTTTTTCCACGATCAGCCTGGCAGATTTGTTTTGCCGATTGTCATTTATTTGTACAGTCGGCAGATTATCGGTAGAGTGTAATGGAAGATTGAATGACATACACATGTGCAACATTTTGAGATCACGCGATATTCCGAACGTCACTTAATACGTACGTCACGTAACACCTTTACCAACGAACATTATCTATCCACTATCGTTGATGTATATACAGGCGTCGTTGGCAGAACTAGTGTATAACGAGACAGTTGCTGAATGTTCGGCAGGCACATCATATGAAAATGATCTGACGTGTGTACAAAGCTTAAGAACCTTATGTTTTACTAGATTAGGTACTAAACCTAATAACACACCTCAGACACCTGTGTGTATACGCACAATGTATTTTTGTGCTGTAGTCCAAATACCCCCTGGAGGATAAGCCAGCCAAATACTTAACCATATTGACGATGTGGACTCAAATAAGTTTTCTCTGCAGTTTAACCTGAGGCGCCCATTTTCAAGGTCTTCACACAGCAATATTGTTCTGTTTCAGGACACTATCAGCCAGATGCACTAAGAGGCGCATTGGTTACATTTGTTAGCGCGACTTAAACTCCTTCGCTGCGGCTGCGTGTCTAACGCTAAAGTTAACAGCGCAGCCACCGCAAGCGATGTTATATGCTGAAAGCGGAACTATATTGTGGCACTTTAAATGCCAGCTAGTAGCTGGCGTTAAAAGTGCTGGAATAGAAAAACAGCAGAGAGCCGCTGTCGGCATATAACATTGCTGGGCTGTTTGCACCGGGTTGCAGATAGCGGCTCTCGTGGTGCATCGCCCTGTATGATTTTATTTATAAATCACCAAAAACCTAGCATAGTCCATTGTTGGATAAATTAACCATTGGCTGAACACCAATCCTTTGACCTTGTCCGACAAAATCTAAAATTGACATTGAATACTATCAGACTGATCTGTCAGTCTCGCTACATGCATGTCCTACTTTATTTTTTTCTGAATTTCTTTCAAGTCAGCAGCTCTTAAGATAAACATACACAGAAGAATTTGCATTTAAGTTTGGGTGTGTCAGCCATTTTGGTATTTTTATCTTTAGATTGGAGGGCTGCCCAAATCTTCTTTATGGGTGTGGTGCTAAGATTAGCTATAACTTGAAGGATACATTCCAACAAACAAAGAAAGGTATTACCCTTTCACACACAATCTTATAGATACCCAGGTTTCAATAAGAATTGTACATATCAGTGTTTTTTTGTTCTGTAAATACGTAAGCACCTTGAACAGATGTAATCAAAAGGATCCTTATGGGAAAACAGGGATTCATACTCTGTCTCCAGGCAAGTGCACAAGTGATAGAAAACATACTGTATATGTTGCAGAAAAGTAAAGTGAATGGAGAGTTCATCAACCTTATAGAGAAAGAAAGCAGAGCACCACTAATCTGTGTATACCGTAATTAGTATCATACATTCAATAAACCCAAAGTATATTTAGGGGAGGAGCATATGGGTAATGATACAAACAGAAGGAACATGTATAAAATCCCTTTATACAAAATGTGTATGGGGAAATGGATACACTAGTTAAAAGCAATTAAAACTCTATATATAGGTATATACCAACAGTGGCGTAGCTACAGACTTTTGGTCCCCTGACACCGCCGCAAACACAAATTGGCACTGCAAACCAAATAATCATTTCCAGAAAAAACACCCAAATTAATTTTAAAACAGACAAACACACTTTACCCACACACCTAGTAAAACTATTAAATCAGATTCAAACAGTATTTCTAAACTTAGATCCTTAAACTTTCTAAAATAACTATGGGAATAATCATGTAACTGACATAGTGGAGAGGGGATCTCATGGGAACAGACCAAACACGTTTCGCCAAAGCTTCTACTGAGGCCTACTATCATTACTGTGAACACAGTATATAAAGAAAGAGCACCTTTTGTTCTACGTCATGCGTCTAAAAACACATACTCGCAAGATCTACTTTTCCCATAATAGTGCAACTGTCATCGCAAAGACTCGCAGGAACATCAAAGACATAGGAGCATACCAAACACAAAAGCATACTAAAGATTTAATTCCAAAACTACTATATATAATTATATATATGGTATATAATAATTAACACATATATATGGTGTATATATATATATATATATATACACATGGTATATATGGTATTTATATATACACCCCACATGGTATATATATATATATATATACACACACATGGTATATATATATATATATATATATATATATAACAGATACACATGGTATATATATATATATATTAATATATACATGGTATATATATATATATATATATATATATATAATATATATATATTTACTAGCAAAAGTGTGCCTGTTGGTGCACAATGGAAATTATGTGTGTATGTTTTGCTATGTGTGGATATAGTGGATATAGAATTTTTACACAGGTATATTTTAAACTGTTACTCAGACTGTTAGACAGTCACCAGCTTCCAGAGGAACCAAAGAGGATAATCCTGCAGGTCTGAGAGAAGACCCAGGCACACTGTGTGGTTGAAACTAAACATGCTAGGTTAATACGTATTCACCACGGCAAGTGGTGATGGTACCTCATATATTATAACAGAAGGTACTTCACAGCATCATGTTATTATAATAGCATTGCCCTAATAATCTAACGTATAAACAAAGATTTCTCATTCGCAGTTTACCTAAAAAAATGGATTTATCCTTTATATATTCTTTTATACAGATCTTATGGAAAAAAAATGCTTCAGAGCAATTTTTAGTAACTGATAACTGCTTTTTATTTCAGTATTACAGTAAATCCTTGGTATACCTGCCTGCCTTTACTACTAAGCAAAAGGCTAAGGCTAAGCGAGCTCCTTCATCCCAACCATTAATAGTGTCTGCCAATTCAAATTGTTCTAGCCAATCAGTCCACTACCCTAGTTACCCCCCATCAAATGGATCAGGTTTAAAAATAGGTTTGGCAATTGGGCCTGGTAGAGCTACTGAGTCTAATTGGGGAATTTCTTCTTCAGGTAAAAGGACAGGAGTATTTAAATCAATACTATCAGTAGCAGCCACCATAGCTTAATACAGAGAACAAATATACAGAGAAAACAGGGAGAATAAATGGTATTACCAGCACCGCTGCCACCAATTTGTACCAGATCACTGCTTTATGCAAGGATTATGGGTAGCATGGCACACAGTAAGTTACTCTGGTGGTCTGATACAAAGCAGACAGTGCACATAAACAGGTTCCCCACATAACATGTGCAGTTATCAGGGGTGTCCCTGTCTATGGTGCACCACTTTGAATATTGACCAGGCCTGTATATTGTTTGTCCTTGTAAGTTGGTGTACACTTATCTGTTGCCTCAGAGTTTGTATCCAATAAGGTAAATTGTCTGTCCATAATCTGTCCTCCCAACAGTGTAACAGGATCTTATACACAGGATCTGGTGTTGCAGTCAATATCACTCCAAAGCACACACCACAATCTACTTTCACTTTCTATCCTCCTAGCCATAGAGAGCAGGGATGTCTTTTCTTTTATTACTCACTGATACCACCTGCAGGCTGGATGTGGTATATGTCCATTACAATACACATCACATCCTGTGTAGCAGGCAGAAACTTTTTTTTTTTTTAACAGACCCAGGGGTGTGGCTTACATTTTGACCAAACCTTGTTCAAATAGGGATCTCAGCTCTGTAAGTAAGTTTATGTATTTTTTATATTTTGTCTTGTAACTAATAAAGGTCAGTGCTATAATTTATATATATTTATTGATGGTCATTTATATTGTAATAGTGAGAGAGTACACACATACATATACACCTTTCCTATGTAATATCATATACCCCCCACCACATTGGTAGCTCCTAAAAACTCAATGCAATCTCCTATGAAGATATAAATATATTTATATAATATAAGGGATATATATATATATTATATATATATACCGTATATACTCGATTATAAGCCGACTCAGTATAAGCCGAGCACCCATTTTGCCTCAAAAATTAGAAAAGATGATTGACCGAGTATAAGCCGAGGGTATACAGTAACCCTAATACCTTTCCACTGTAGATGTTTGGAACTACAACTCCCAGCATGCTTGGTTGCTGGGAGTTGTAGTTTCCAACCACCTATAGTAGAAAGGTATTGGGGGTTACTGTATGGCATACTGTCCCCCACCCTAATACCTTTCCACTGTAGAGTGTTTGGAACTACAACTCCCAGCATGCTTTTGTTCTGGGATTTGTAGTTTCCACCACCTATAGTAAAAAGGTAATGTGGGTGTCTGCATGGCATACTGTCCCCCCCAGCCCTCCCCCCAGTACCCCCAGCCCTCCCCCACCTCACTTACCTGTACCTGGTCTTCAGTCTTCCTCTCTCTGCAATCCAGAGGCAGCCGTGAGTCCGGCCGCAGTTCCCATTACTGCTTTGGCGCTGCGCGATGACGTATCGTCATCCCGCCAGCGTGCTTGATGACGTCATCGCGCAACCGCGAAAACTACTGGGAACTGCCGCCGGACTCGCGGCCTGCCTCTGGATTGAAGGTAAGTTTCTTCTGACTCGAGTATAAGCCGAGTCAAGGTTTTAAGGTTAATTTTTAAACCTAAAAACCTCGGCTTATACTCGAGTATATACGGTATATATATATAATATATATTATATATATATATATATCTATATATATATATATACACACCACACACAATAAAAAAACAAAAACAAAAAAACGCTGCAGCGTAAAGGTACATAAGGATAAACCACTTAACACTAGACCTTTTATCTGCCCCAACCAATACGTGTCACATCCATAATGTAAGAGAGAATATCAAAGGTATAGCCAAATATACAAAAACAGTACAAAATAAAGTTTCAAACATTTCCTTGGTCCCAAAGAATTTGCTGGTCAGAATTTGATACGTTTTTCTATTTTATTTTGTAATATCTTCCAAACTTGGGTCCATGCTTTTGAGAAGAAGGTCCACCTGATGGCGCAACATACAATTTCTATATCCAATCAACAATTTAAAGAGGAAGTTCAGTACAAATACATTTACTTTTCAGAAAAAAGAGCAGTATTTATTCATCGCAAAGACCTTAATCTGCCAATTCAGCGTTTTGTCTGTATATAAATAAATGCAACCGAAATACAGACTTCCTGTTTGCAGGACGCCTAGTAGAGACCATTATGGTCTTGCCATTGACCCAGCGCCTGGGTTTATTCAGTTGCTCAGTAGAGATCTGAGCATCTTTGAAACATCCAACAGCCAATCAGTAGAAATTACTGTTAGAAACATTTCAAGGATGTGGTGCATCCTGGGAAGAAGGAGGACCGTTAGAACCTGAAATTTCAGCTCACTAATGTCAACAGCAGGGAATAGGGGTATGAAATCAACTGATTTTTCAGTTGAGAATATGTAGAATAACTAAGAAGGCATTACACAAACTAACAATTTAGCAAATATGTCACGAACTTACCTGCCGCTCCGGTCCCGCGCCGCACTGCACTTCTAAATTTGGGACCCATTTGGAGGAAGGAACCCGTAGGTTAATATGAGCAGAAGAGAGCCATACTTTGTCTCCGACAGAATACGCTGGGGGTTCTCTACGTCTCCTATCTGCTGCAGTTTTTTGCACCAAAGCAGTTTCTGAAGCTGATTTCAGGAGCATGCCAGAAGGCGGTCATCTGGGGCCGCAGAGTCGTTGGCAGCAGGTACTTGTGTGACAAGAAAATCTTGCGGAAAACATCTAGGATTAGTCCCAAAGACACACAAAAAAGGAGATTTCCCAGTAGAAGCGGTAGGTGAATGTTATGGGCAAACTCAGCCCAAGGCAGAAGGTCAGCCCAATCATCTTGGGTATAGGAAAGTAACAACGAAGATATGTTCCCAAGACTGGTTAGTGCGTTCAGTAGCCCCGGGGACTTGGGTGGTGAAGCCGAAGAAAAAGTTGTAACTTGATAGGTTCATAGGTGAGGACCTAAGACCCCCTGCGAAGAGAAATTGGGTGAGAGAAACGAGGGGAAAGACGGAGTATCGGATAACAATGTAGAGTAGTGCATGAATGCTAGGCAAGAAGTTATAGGAGACTAAACCTCACGTTGACCCAGACATGTGATGGGAGTTTAGGAGGTGTGACACACAAATGGCATGGTAGGAAGGAGACTACATTTGTCAGCATTACCTAGTTTCGGCTTGGAGTCCGAAGTACGCGGCGACGAATAATTTGGAATAAATAGTGGCGTCCTAGATGGTAGTTGAAGGGGCGGTACAGGTGTGAGAAATGCCCAAGAGTTTATTGCAGTAGGGGTTACAGATTGACATTACAGCACGTGTAATCCTTGGACAGCAACTTTACAAGTAAAAGGTCTCAGTGTTAATATGAATTAGGGTTGTGCCCCAAAAGGACGTGGACGGAATGGGTATGTTGATATTGTAGACCAAGGGAGAGGGTTCGCATGAGATAGCAACAGACGGCATCACTATAATAAGCGTGGTCAGATACTTTTCAGTTGTGCACAAACAATGAAGATCAAGGGCAATAGTAATTAAACGTTTTTGTACCGGATCCAACCGAAACCATCAATCAAGATAGTTTCGAAGAAAGAAACAGCAACATTGGCCAAAGGTGTGTCGGACGGAGCAGAATCTTGTGAGGCTTGAATCTTGGAACAAAGTTGAGGGGATATAGAGGCCAAGATTTTAGTGGTTGGGATAACAGAGCCCTTATCTTGATTAGTACAGTCGGAGGCAACAAATGATCGGAAAGGGCATCAGCTTTTGTTGTTTGTGGAACCAGGTTGGTAAGTGATAACAAAGTTAAATCGGGAAAAGAATAAAGACCACCGTGCTTGACGGGGATTTAACCTTTTGAGATTCTGGATGTATTCAAGGTTCTTATGGTCGGTAAGGATGGTGATAGGTACAGAGGTGCCTTCTAATAGATGACGCCACTCCTCGAGGGCCAGTTTGATAGCAAGAAGTTCCCTATTCCCAACGTCATAATTCCGTTCGTTGGGTAGAAACTTCTTGGAAAAATATGCACACGGATGGAGTTTCCTTTAGTGCCCTGCCTCTGGGAAAGGACGGCTCCAGCGCCCAAGTCTGATGCATCAACTTCGATGTAGAAGGGGAGACTAGGATCTGGATGTACTAAACTGGTGCAACAGCAAAGGCTTCCTTGAGTCGTCTGAAGGCCTCGAGGGCTGCAGGGGTCCATGAATGAGGTTTACCACCCGGGCTTATTGGAATTTTGACAAACCCTTGAATGATTGTCTGGTAATTGCAAACCCAATGAACCTTTGTAGCTTTGGTTCCCATAGGAAGAGACCAATCTTGGACGGCTGAAACTTTAACAGGATCCATCTGGAACCCTTGCGCAGATACGATGTAGCCTAGGAAGGGTACTTGTGAAACTCAACAGACATTTTTCAATTTGGCATACAGGCTATTCTCTCTCAGACGTAGTAACACCTGTTTAACATGGAGGCGGTGTGAGGGCAGATCATGAGAAAAGATTAAAATGTCATCTAGATATACTACTACCGAGATTCCCAACATATCCGGAAGATGTCATTTACAAATTCTTGGAACACCGCTGGAGCATTACAAAGGCCAAAGGGCATTACGAGATACTCGTAGTGACCGTCCCTGGTGTTAAAGGGCGGTCTTCCACTCATCACCTTTGCGTATACGGATCAGATTGTATGCCCCCCGTAAATCCAGTTTGGTAAAAAATTTTAGCTCCTTTTATCTGGTCAAACAGTTCAGAGATGAGAGGGGAGTGGGTACCGATTCTTTATAGTGATTTTATTTATCCACGATAGTCGATGCAGGGTCGTAACCCGCCGTCTTTTTTTCAACAAAAAAGAACCCAGCTCCAGCAGGGGAAGTGGAAGGTCGTATGAATCCCCTAGACAAATGTTCAGTAATGTACTCTTTCATGGCTAGAGTTTCTGAGGGAGACAGTGGGTATGTGCGTCCCCGAGGAGGCATGGTACCAGAAAGAAGATCGATGGGGCAATCGTAGGAACGGTGCGGTGGTAGCTTCTCAGCTCGCTTTTTACAAAACACATCAGAAAAATCATGATAACACTCCGGGAGGTTTTGCTCAGATTTATTTCACAGGTAATGGTAGTGCAATGAGTAGAAAGGCAATTTTAAACAGAAAGGGCTCCAAGACTTGAGTTCATTGTGAGACCAATCAATAACGGGGTTGTGTAATCTGAGCCATGGGAGTCCAAGAATTAGGGGAGCAGAAGGGCTTTGGATGACAAGAAAAGATAAACGTCCTGGTGAAATATGCCAATGCGGAATAGGACTTCGTAGGTAGATTTGGAGATGAATTCTGAAGCCAACGGATTATTGTCAATAGCCAGGACTCGAAGAGGTTGCTGCAAGTGAAGGAGAGGAAGCCCCAATTGTGCTGCATAGGTAGAGTCAATGAAATTTCCAAGCGGCACCAGAATCGACAAAGGCCTGGGAGGAAAAAGTTTTAACCATTACAAGTGATAGCAGCGGGTAGAAAGAGATTTAATGGTTCAAATTTGGCAGGAGACTTAACGTTACCTAGAAGTAGCTCCTCCTAACTTCTAGGTCCTGAAGTTTCCCGACTTCTGGGGACAATTTTTTACAAAGTGTCCTTGCCCAGCACAATAGAGACAAAGTCCATTAGTTCGTCTGCGTGACTTTTCCTCGGGGGATAGATGGTGCCGCCATTTGCATTGGCTCTTCACCTGAAGATATGGCTTGCGGAAAGGTGTGAGTAGGCCTAGGAAAGGTCTTAGGAAGCTGGACTAGTGTGGCCTAGCCCTAAGTGTAACTTTAAGATGGGATTCCAGCACTTTATCTAGGCAAATACGGTATATTGCAAAATGAATGTTCCCCAGGCAGGCTCAACCATGTGGGGAGGGGGTACACCCTCCCCACAACTTGATAATATAAGACAATAGTATCACATGGGAACCAGAGACAGAGTACAATGCTTCAGAAGTACATGTCTCATACCTTACAGGTCTTTCATCAGGTGCAATAATTATTGAAAGACCTGTAAGTTCTGAAACATGTAGTGCCACATCTCCAATAAATACTTCTGAAGCATTGTATTCTGGTTCCCGTATGATCCTATAGTCTATTTAGGCAGAGTAATTTGCTATCAGATGCTCCCGTACTTTACGATGCATCACACGTTAAGGTGGTGTGCCATATTGGGCGCTCCTAATGTGGCCAGCCAAACCAAAATACCCTAGTGTGGACAGAATTTGGAAACAAATTGAGTACCTCTGTCAGATACTATTTCAGAAGGGAGTCCATGAAAGCGGAAGATATGTGAAATAAATAGTTGAGCTAACTCCGTTGAAGATGGTAGTTTAGGGAGGGGTACAAAATGGGCCATTTGGAAGCGGTCTACAGTTACCCATATAACCGTGTTCTCTTGGAAGGCGGAAGTTCCACAATAAAGTCCATGGATAGATGGGTCCAAGGTCTGGACGGAATGGGGAGGGGTTGAAGAAGACCACAGGGGAGGGTTCTAGATGATTTGGATTGAGCACAGCTAGTACACACTTGAATAAAGTCTTTAAATCTTTTCTCATTTTGGCCACCAAAGGGAACGGGCAATTATATTAAACGTTTTGTTAAAACCGGATGCCCAGCTTGCTTGGAAAAGTGAGTATGCAGAAGGATAGTTTTCCGAGAGAGAAACAGGAACAAAGCTTTTGCCAGAAGGTGTGTCGGACGGAGCAGAATCTTGTGAGGCTTGAATCTTGGAACAAAGTTGAGGGGATATAGAGGCCCAGATTTTAGTGGTTGGGATAACAGAGCCCTTATCTGATTAGTACAGTCGGAGGCAACAAATGATCTGGAAAGGGCATCAGCTTGTTTTTGGAACCAGGTTGGTAAGTGATAACAAAGTTAAATCGGGAAAAGAATAAAGACCACCGTGCTTGACGGGGATTTAACCTTTTGAGATCTGGATGTATTCAAGGTTCTATGGTCGGTAAGGATGGTGATAGGTACAGAGGTGCCTTCTAATAGTGACGCCACTCCTCGAGGGCCAGTTTGATAGCAAGAAGTTCCCTATTCCAACGTCATAATTTCTTCGTTGGGTTAGAAACTTCTTGGAAAAATATGCACACGGATGGAGTTTCCTTTAGTGCCCTGCCTCTGGGAAAGGACGGCTCCAGCGCCCAAGTTGATGCATCAACGATGTAGAAGGGGAGACTAGGATCTGGATGTACTAGAAATGGTGCAACAGCAAAGGCTTCCTTGAGTCGTCTGAAGGCCTCGAGGGCTGCAGGGGTCCATGAATGAGGTTTACCACCTTACTGATGAGGGCTAATATTGGAGAAATTATTGACGAGAACCCTTGAATGAATTGTCGTAGTAATGGCAAACCCAATGAACCTTGATAGCTTTGGTTCCCATAGGAAGAGACCAATCTTGGACGGCTGAAACTTTAACAGGATCCATCTGGAACCCTTGCGCAGATACGAGTAGCCTAGAAGGGTACTTGTGAAACCTCAAACAGACATTTTCCAATTTGGCATACAGGCTATTCTCTCTCAGACGTAGTAAACAATGTTTAACATGGAGGCGGTGTGAGGGCAGATCATGAGAAAAGATTAAATGTCATCTAGATATACTAAATACGAGATTCCCAAACATATCCCGGAAGATGTCATTTACAAATTCTTGGAACACCGCTGGAGCATTACAAAGGCCAAAGGGCATTACGAGATACTCGTAGTGACCGTCCCTGGTGTTAAAGGCGGGTCTTCCACTCATCACTTTGCGTATACGGATACAGATTGTATCCCCCCGTAAATCCAGTTGGTAAAAAATTTTAGCTCCTTTTATGGTCAAACAGTTCAGAGATGAGAGGGAGTGGGTACCGATTCTTTATAGTGATTTTATTTAACCACGATAGTCGATGCAGGGTCGTAACCCGCCGTCTTTTTTTTCAACAAAAAAGAACCCAGCTCCAGCAGGGGAAGGGGAAGGTCGTATGAATCCCTAGACAAATGTTCAGTAATGTACTCTTTCATGGCTAGAGTTTCTGAGGGAGACAAGTGGGTATGTGGTCCCCGAGGAGGCATGGTACCAGAAAGAAGATCGATGGGGCAATCGTAGGAACGGTGCGGTGGTAGCTTCTCAGCTCGCTTTTACAAAACACATCAGAAAATCATGATAACACTCCGGGAGGTTTTGCTCAGATTTATTTTCACAGGTAATGGTAGTGCAATGAGTAGAAAGGCAATTTTTGAAACAGAAAGGGCTCCAGACTTGAGTTCATGTGAGACCAATCAATAACGGGGTGTGTAATCTGAGCCATGGGAGTCCAAGAATTAGGGAGCAGAAGGGCTTTGGATGACAAGAAAAGATAAACGTTCCTGGTGAAATATGCCAATGCGGAATAGGACTTCGTAGGTAGATTTGGAGATGAATTCTGAAGCCACGGATTATTGTCAATAGCCAGGACTCGAAGAGGTTGCTGCAAGTGAAGGAGAGGAAGCCCCAATTGTGCTGCATAGGTAGAGTCAATGAAATTTTCAGCGGCACAGAATCGACAAAGGCCTGGGAGGAAAAAGTTTACATTACAAGTGATAGCAGCGGGTAGAAAGAGATTTAATGGTTCAAATTTGGCAGGAGACTTAACGTTACCTAGAAGTAGCTCCTCCTTAACTTCTAGGTCCTGAAGTTTCCCGACTTTGGGGACAATTTTTTACAAAGTGTCCTTGCCCAGCACAATAGGACAAAGTCCATTAGTTCGTCTGCGTGACTTTTCCTCGGGGGATAGATGAGTGCCGCCATTTGCATTGGCTCTTCACCTGAAGATAGGGCTTGCGGAAAGGTCGGAGTAGGCCTAGGAAAGGTCTTAGGAAGGCTGGAACGGGCTGCAGACCTTTCGGCCTGCCGTTCACGGAAGGGGTATCGATCTGGATGCCATAATGTAACCAAGTCTTCCAATGGGACAGGTAATTCCCTGGATACTAATTCGTCCTTGAGGCGGTCAGAGAGTCCCTGCCAAAAGGCTGCCGTAAGTGCCTCATTATTCCAAGAAGTCTCCGCAGCAAGGGTACGAAATTCAATAGCATATTGACCCACAGAACGAGACCCTTGGCGGAGCTGCATAAACGGAGGAGCAGCAGAGGTTCTTCTGGAGCATCGAAGACCTGCGGAACATACTAAGGAAGTCAGTAACATATAGACGAGGGGATCGTCTTTTTCCCATAGGGGAGAGCCAGGCCAGCGCATTGCCCTCCAACAAGGCGATGATGTACCCAACCTTAGCGCGATCCGATGCAAAATGCGATGGTTGAAGTTCGAATTGGATTCGGCACTGATTAACGAATCCACGGCAGGCTTGGGCATCACCATCAAACCGTGAGGGTGGAGGTATGCGGGGCTCTCTCCGAAGAGATGGATCACCGGACCGGACGTTGCAGGGGTAGCGTAGAACCCGGAGCAGCGGCAGCAGCGGGGGTAGCCGGACAGCAAGGGTATCCATAAAACTGGGCCAACTGGCCCTGATGGTGTTCAAAACAGGTCCATGCGTTTGGACAAAGCCTGGAGAGTTTTAATCAATTCAGCCATAGCCCCTCAGGCGTTTCCATGGCCCGATTTACTGTAATAATGGCCGACGGCCGTGTACTCACAGTACGCTTTAGGAGGGGGCGACAGTCGGAAGGTGCAGGATACAAAGGCTGCTGGAAACTGAAGGCTGTATGCTGGATGCAGGCAAATGGATGCAGGCAAGGTGAGACAACTGGGGAAACGGCAAGGTGGGTACTGGATACAGGCAAGGTAATATTGGATGCAGGCAATGGATGCAGGGCAAGGTGAGACACTGGAAACCGGCAAGGAGGTATTGGATGCAGGCAACTGGATGCAGGCAGGGTGAGACACTGGACACAGGCAAGGTAGGTACTGGATACAGGCAAGGTAAGTATTGGATGCAGGCAACTGGAGCAGGCAAGGTGAGACTGGAACCAGGCAGGTAAGTATTGGATGCAGGCAACTGGATGCAGGCAAGGTGAGACACGGACACAGGCAAGGTAGGTACTGGATACAGGCAAGGTAAGTAAGGAGCAGGATCCAAGGCAGGTAAGTACAGGAGCCAGGGAGGTAGCGGAATGCTACAATCGGGCACCGGGTCAGGAGGACACCGGCTTTTCAAATTTCGCGCGCCCGGCGTGCGGCGGGTGACGTCATGACGTCGACGCCGCCCACCCGTATTGGTCCTTTTTCTATCCTGGAATTAGTCGGCCCAGTGGCTGTTCGCCTTCAACTTCCTTCCAGTATGCGGATTTCTAACGTGTTTCATATTTCTCTCATTAAACCAGTATGTTCTAATCAGTATTCCACATCCTTACTACCTCCCGTTCCGATTTCCGTTGATGGTCAGCAGGAGTTTGAGGTCGAGAAGATCTTGGACTCTAGATTCTGGAGGAGGTCTCTGCAGTATTTGGTCCACTGGAAAGGTTTTGGTCCGGAAGAAAGAGCTTGGATTAAACATTCTGATTTGCACGCTCCTCGTCTAGTTAAAGCTTTCCACAGGAACTTTCCAGGGAAACCTGGCCCGTTGGGTCCTGTGGCCCCCCGTAAGGGGGGGGGTACTGTCACGAACTTACCTGCCGCTCCGGTCCCGCGCCGCACTGCACTTCCGGGTGGGCGGCGTCGACGTCATGACGTCACGCCGCCGACACGCCGGGCGGCGCGAAATTTGAAAAGCCGGTGTCCTCCTGGACCCGGTGCCCGATTGTAGCATTCCGCTACCTCCCTGGCTCCTGTACTTACCTGCCTTGGATCCTGCTCCTTACTTACCTTGCCTGTATCCAGTACCTACCTTGCCTGTGTCCAGTGTCTCACCTTGCCTGCATCCAGTTGCCTGCATCCAATACTTACCTTGCCTGGTTCCAGTGTCTCACCTTGCCTGCATCCAGTTGCCTGCATCCAATACTTACCTTGCCTGTATCCAGTACCTACCTTGCCTGTGTCCAGTGTCTCACCCTGCCTGCATCCAGTTGCCTGCATCCAATACCTACCTTGCCGGTTTCCAGTGTCTCACCTTGCCTGCATCCAGTGCTGCATCCAATACTTACCTTGCCTGTATCCAGTACCTACCTTGCCGGTTTCCAGTGTCTCACCTTGCCTGCATCCAGTTGCCTGCATCCAGCATACAGCCTTCAGTTCCCAGCAGCCTTTGTATCCTGCACCTTCCGGACTGTCAGCCTCCTCCTAAAGCGTACTGTGAGTACACGGCCGTCGGCCATTTATTACAAAATATTGACAATTTCCACTGAACTGTCCCTTTAATGTGTTATCCTTAATGTGGGTGGTGACTGACAATTTGAAAGGGTATGTCCACTGAAAAAGTGAACCTTATTGAAGGAGGCGGGATATACCCATTGTGTCATTGATGGCCAGGAATGACAACATCTTTAAACTATTGTTAAAGAAAAGAACAATGACCATTTTAAAGGTCGTTCACTCCCCCAACTAAAAATGATCCATTACTAGATTACCCCCCAAACCGCGATAGTTATACCTGTAAAACTTAATTTGTAAGCATACCAAAGTTCTACTCTCCTTCCCAGGAAAGGAAGTCCCCTTCCTCTTAAAGGCTCAGGTCAAGTAATTAAACTGCTGCCTGCAAAAAAAATTGTAGGCGTTATAACTATCATGGTTTTGGGGTTTAATCTGCATGTGGGTAGTTTTTAGTTGGGGGTGGGGTGGACATACATTTTAAACATAGACAATGTAAATACTGTATATGTTTTTTTCCCTTCCGGTAATCTATAGCAAACAATCAGGGATTACAGAGGACTCATCCGTGATAGTCACTTCTTGTTTTATTTGGCCACTTGGAGTCAGGAAGAAATTTCATCCCTCCCCTGGTGGTGGTGGGGTGGGCTTGCTTTCCTCTGGATCAACAGTTAGGTAGGAAATGTGGGTATTGCCAAGTAAGTTGAACTGGATACACGTATGTCTTTAGTCAAACTCAAATACTATACTACACCCTTTAAATAGCTGCCAGGTGAATCTATAAAATAGGTTAATCCCAAGTCCCTGCGAATTCCATAAAAATACTGCGAAGAAGGGGACGCCACAGTAGATTTACTGCAACACAAGTGACGTTTATTGTAACATGTTTCGGACTAACAGAGTCCTTTTTCAATAACAGTACTCACCCAATGTAGGGTTAGACCACTGATGGTGCGCCGTACAAATACGAATTGGTGAGCAGAGCAAGATCCAGAGGAAGGCAAAAAAAAAACCCTTTAAAAAGGGGAGGTAATCGGAAAGTAATCACTGGACCAAACAGAACTACTGTATTTATACATTAACACCAGTAATTGTCAATATTTTTTAGTTTCAGGACCGTATCTGTCTTTTTCCTATTCATAGAGAGGTTGCAGAGTTTGTTACTCCGGAATGGCAAAAATTATCCAGAAATAAATTTGACATATTTTATCCTTATCCACCTGATAAAATGTTGTGTCAGGAGATGCGTGTACGCCCCAGTAGCCTGGCTCCCCAAGCATACATCATCTATCAATGCATTATGCCCCTGGATGGATAGGCACATGGAGACAGACATAAAGAAGTCATATATAACAGCCAGGGCAGGCTGCAAAGCTGCAGCATTATTGGTTTCTGTATCTACTTTAAGTGTCTATCAGTGTGGAATGAAACTACAATAAGGCCGTAAGAGCGGGTTTGGGTGCAAATTTTGCACTGGAATCCTCCGCAAATGAAGTCAAACTCTCTGTTAAGGAAATGGCGTTTCACTTTATCAGTTTCTTCAAGGCGGCCCCATAGTTTAGAACATGGTTTTGCTAACCTCCATAGTGGAGGTTAGCAAAATTTCTGAGGTTCACCCTGGAGGGGTGCTATTTTAAGTTTCGATGTCTGCCTTTCGATCTCTCAACGTCCCCCAGGACTTTCTTGAAAGTGTTAATTATATTGATCGCAAAGTTAAAACAGATGGAAATAGAGATTTATACGTACCTGACCTTTTAATTGTGGCAAAATCAGAGGGACAATTAAATTAAGAGAGGGAATCAATTTCTGCAATTCCCACTCAGTTCCTTATGTATCTGGGAGCCATCATAGATACAGCCCTGTATTTAGTATATTTACCTCCAAAACAGATTTAGACTATTATACACCAAGCAGAGAAAATTCTCCCTCTTGTAAGCCTATTAATATATGACATTTTTAGGCACTATTTTCTATTAGTCAGATGAGACCTATTCAGTTGTATTTTCTTCATAGCTGGTACAATCTCAAGCAGTAATGGTCCCCAAAAATTTGCCTAACCCCACAACTCAAAGGCTACATAACATAGTGGACAGTTCACAGCAATTAAGGCAAGAGAACACATCTTTCAGAGGCACAATGATGCCTCAGCCAATGGTTGGGAAAGCCAATATGCTGCACTGTATAGTCCAGGGACTGTGGAAAGAAAACCCAGTTCTTGTTCCATCGGGTGTTCTGAAATTGAGAGCAATCCTTCAAGCTCTAGGGACAAGGAGTTTAGGGATGATGGTCGAATGCAAAACAATAATGTTGCTCAAATGAGAGATGCAAACAGTCAAATGCAATCTCTTTTTTTTATTATCATTAATTTTTATTGAAGATTTTTTTTCTGTAAAAGTAATATTCAATACATATTGAAACTCAACTCTACAGACCTTATATTTATATAAAATTAACATAAAATAAAACATTATTATCTAGTACAGTATATTTTATCTTCTGCATACACTATATTTCAGAACAAAAACAAAAAAATAATTTAAGGTACCTTAAATTTGCACGCACAAAATATATTGTTTTAACAAAGACATCATCTATAAGACTGAATATGAAGGTCTTGTTTGGTATCTGTTATCATTGTACCAGTATTCCCAGTTTTTATAAAACTTAGGGAAATTATTATTTACTATATAAAACATTTTTTCATATTGCATATTTGTTGTCAGGTTAGTTATTATGTCCTGTAGTTTAGGAACATTAGTTGATAACCAGTTTTTGGCAATTTTATTTTGAGTTATGGTGATAGTATGATAAATTATCGTCCTTTGTTCTATGGGAAATAGATTGAGGTTGATTAATAGTAATGATAGTTCCGGTTTCATTGGGAAGGGATGTTGAAATAGATCTGCCAAGAAATTCTCTATATGAATCCACAATTCTTGTATTTTTGCGCAGGACCACCAGATATGTAGGAATGTTCCTATGTCCTTTTGGCATCTCCAACACAAAGGTGAGTATGTGGGAAACCATTTTGCTAAAGTTTCTGGGGTTCTGTGATATCTGTATGTAATTTTCCTTGACATTTCCCAATGTGATACACATTTAGACAGCTGAAAAGGTATTGATAGAGCATCTTGCCATTGTTCATTTGTGAATGATTGGTTAAGATCAGATTCCCATTTTTGTGACCAACTCATAGATTCTATTACATCTTTCTTTTCTATAGCTATATAAAATATTTTGATTGTTTTAGGTTTCAACAGTAGTAAATGCAATCTCACTGGGAGTGCCTAAATCCATACCCTACAGGGTTGAGTCTAGTCATGGAGGTTGAGAGTGGAAGATCCTCAATCCACTATTTGAGCCCTTGGAAACATCTTCATTAATGGACTTGTCTTATAAGGTTCTTCTCTTGGTCCCCCTAGCTTCTGATAGAAGGGTTTGTGAGCTCCAAGTGTTATCATCGAAGGAGGATCATCTGATTTTCTAAACTCCCTGATCAGATCCCTGATGAAGCTGTAAGGATTAAAACAGTGAAAGATGTAGGAACTACCTCGCAAGCCATTACCAAGTGGATTATACCTTATCACAAAACCAAAATGATTTAAAGGGGCCGCAACATAGCAGAGGTGCAACTTCAACAGCTAATGAACTGTTACTGCAAGGTTTTTTAGTGCTTTTTATTGTTTTTAATTGCTATAATAAAGTTTGCTGGCAACTTTATTCTTGTGTGCAGATGTTTTTGGGAGCTGTACAGACCAAGCAAGCATCAAAACAGCACAAATTAAAGCCTGCATTAACCCTAGTGGTGGATAGGCACAAGTGAGTGTTTTAAGAATTTTTAATATATGGTGTATATAAGTGTAATTTTAAACTTATGTTATACAGAGATCTTGATTTTTGATTTTTTACCTTTTAAAAAACTGTTTTAACCCTTCCCCTACCCATAGCCCCAGGTGCAAGCAAGATACTTTTAAAGATTTTCTAAACTCGCTCAGTAACCTTATATCCTATGGATGAATTTTTACCTAAAGTGATGTCCAGTTTCCACATAAATCAACTAATTATACTTCCAGAAGTCCCAGAAGGAGAGATTGCCAAGTTGGATGTCTCCAAATGTTTAAGTTTACATAGATTTTTTTCAGAAAGTCTACACATCATGTTTTGGGTAGAGATAGTTGAAAAGCAATGAGTGAGGGTCGCACTCTAATGAAAATCAGTAACTTTTATTAGTGACCACAACACATCTTACACAACGTTTCGGGGGGGGGGGGGGGGGGATTGACGTGCCTCCTTCCTCCTGTACCTAGAATCTACCAAGGGTTGGACATTGAGGAGAAAGCACCCACACTTGGATTAGAGTGCAAAAGGACTGCACAAGTTTGGGTAGAGATACCCCTTGTCAAGACTGACACTTGACAAAGGGTATCTCTTCCCGAAACATGTTGTGTAGACTGCAATAAAGCACTTTTGCAGATGTTTAGAAACTATAATGAAGTAGTTGTAGTTTCCAAGCATCTGGAATGTCATGGCTTGACATTACTGGCTTAGAGTGATACACTATTTCATTTTTAGACGGATCTGTTATTTTATTTTGTCTTGGTTTCAATAGTAGAAATGTGACCTTTATTTGCAAACAGTAACAAGCCTTCTAACAGAGCCCTTTTCTAACCATTTCAACATTATGGATCATTGCTTGGACGGCAGGTCTTGGGCAAATGGAAACTTCATGACACAATATTTATAATTTATATATATAATTTATGTAATATATATTATGTGCTGTGTGTTTATAGCTCACATTACATGGAACAAGATGACCCATTTTTAATAATGCTTAGGGAACACTGTCATACTGTGATTATCTCTCAAACCTGCTGCAGTTAAGGAGCAATTAAACCCCTTCAAAGCCAATCCCCTCCCTTTTAATGTACCCACGCAACTACTTAAGGCTGGATACACAAGGGCAGATTTTTCAGCCTAAATGATCAACCCTTCTGTGTATCAGTCGGAAAAATCTGTGCTGATTTTGCCCGCTCAGTCGTACAAAAGGGTGATCGGACCTGTTGGTAAATCATAGCCAATCGTGTGGATCTCTATGGGACCGCATGATCAGTTGCGCAAACTGTTGGCCGTGGCAACTACTCGCTACTACCTCCAATGGAATTATAAATTCAGTGAAGAAAACTTGTTTAGGGTTTAGTGGTCCTTTAAGCAAGTGGCCTTTCAAACTTTTTTGCACTATGGACCTGTTCCATTGTTAGACAATTTTCTATGAACTGACCAAAGCAATAAATAAAATTATGCACAATATACTATTCTGTACAGATGACCAAATGATCCATGACCTAATGTTTGGAGACCACTGCTTTAAGATGCAACTAAAGTCTATTTCATGTAACATTTAAAAACACCATGGGGCTGATGATATATAAGTATGCACCAATCAGATGCTTTTTAACTAATGCCTTACAGTGCTAAAGTCCTGGGTTTAAATCCTCTCTTGGACACAAATCTGCATGGAGTTTCATAAAGACATACTGATAGGTTGTATGTGTAATAAAGTGATTAGATTGTAAACTCTTCAGGGCAGGGCCTGATGTGAATTGATTAAATAATTGTAAAGCGCTGCGAAATATGTAGCGCTATAGAAATAAAATACATACATGCAAGATTGTAATGGCCATTACAAAATATCAATGTATTACGTGCATAGTCCAAATAACACTGCTTGCTGTTAATCCTAATCCTAATGCGTCCATCCTAAATAAGGAAGGAGAAATGGATTTTCTCAGCCATTCAGCCAGGTGACGGGAAATGTAACAGAATATTACGGAAATAAACAAAGCTACAATTTGGAACATGAAACATAACAGATACAGGGAGACAGCCATATGGCTGATCTTTATCTTTATTATCAACTGATTTGCCCTCTCTCCACCCTGCACCACAGACGTGAGCCCCATTAAATTCTTGAGGGAGAGGATTCTGAATAGAGAACCTGCTAATGAAAACAATATATCACTTTCTACATCTCTTAATAAAAAGTAAAATCTTACTCCCCACTACAATTAGCACAGAATGATACAAGGTTAAGGCTATAGCTGGTCTTAAAATATTTTCTATAATAAAAATGTTTACCCCACCATGTCAATCATGGACAAAGGAGCAATTTTCTAGGTCCGATTTGGTCACTAGACACAAGGTATTTATTGTATGATAAGCTCTATATGTACGATGGGGGGTGGTGGGTAGTAAGAGGGCCCGGCGCATGCCTCAGACCTTGTCGAGGTTGAGGCTGAGACAGGTGCAGGATGAGTCACCCAGACCTTCTACACTACACTTTCCTGGACTTTGGAGGGGCACAGCATGGCAACCATAAGGAGCTGGGATGTAAGGTAAGGATTTTTGTACACTACAGAGTGGGCCCAGTATGGGGTTAAATTTGAGTTTTGGGGGTGGACATGCCCTTTAAGGGTTTGGAAAAGCGCTACACACATTAACGATGAAGTGCCGATCCGTCAGATCCGCCCTATCATTAGTGTGTGTATCCACCTTAAATTGCTATTTAAACACAAAACACTGCCATTCAACTATAGTTTTGTTTTCTGTCCAACAATCCGTCATACAGCGATCATGTCCAATATATAAGGCCAATCACTAAGATACCTGCCATTGTGTAGCCATGATTAACTGTCTGGCCATGTATTCAGAGACAACAATCAGGTGAACGATTGTCCACTACTGAAGTAAAGTAAGCCCATACCAAATGATGAAAATTTTCTGTTAAGGACCATTGCCCAGAATGCAGACGGCGGTAGTTTGTCAGCATCAATGTGGTCATTAATGTGGTCATTTTCATCCCCCACACCTTGCCAATACTGGATTCGACAGGATTTGTGGAATATTGTCCATTTTTTATGGCTACCTTCAGCGCTTTCATGTTTTGTGCAGTAACGTTTCTTGCTCCTGATAAGTCACATTAGTGACTCTACCTTAACCATTATCAAGTAAAGTATTTCAACTATTTCCCTTTAACAAGCAGAGATATCTCTAAACTGCCTTGCTTTCACATTTTACTTTGAGATAACATTCCAGGATATACTGGATATGTTCAATTACCCAACACACATATTTAGAAATTGTTTTATGCAACAGGGTATTAAAAGGCTGTGTTTGCAAAGAAAGGTAATCTGATGGGAAACTTCAGTTGTTTGGTTCCTGTTGTCAAACAAAGGAGGGAACCAGGGATTACCATAGATAGCCAAGACTTTCATTTCTCTTCTGTATGCCAAATTGCTGTATCAGTGTGTGTAACCTGCTAAAGCTACAGTGCAGTGACATCACACAGTAGCTTTAGGCACGAGCAGTCAGGCCCAAAGTTGATAGCCCAGAGCATTGTCAGTCTAAAGGTGCATATATACGTGCGATCGCGGGTCATCAACGAGCCCCAACCAAATGGGCATTTTGTCCGGCAAAGCTCCCATACATGCCAAAATGGCCTTGCATACACATAGTGCATCGCAGGTTGGCTCCTGCAATCGCACATGTGTATGAGCCTTTAAGCTACCTACATGTCAGTCCTTTCATATGGTTTACTTATGTGAAGAGTCAAAACATTAAGTCTAATGACAATCAATGACGAGTCTATGCAATTAACTGTTGGCTCCACCTATGATCAGTTGTGTCATCAGCAAACACAGAGACCTTGCTCTCAATGCCCCCAGTACAGAACCCTGAGGCACTCCACTTAAGGCTTGTACACTTGGCGGAGATCCGCCCAGTCGGTCGTTCAACGATCCCCGAATAAACAACCATTTCGGCCGATAAAGTGCCTACACACGGCCGATTATCGGCCGAAACGTTCGTTAGTACACATTGTGCGTTGCGGGTCGGGACCCGCGATCGCATGTGTGTATGGGCCTTTAGTGCTTTAGCCCACATAGACATAGTTCCATTGACCAACACTCTGTGTTTGCAATCCAATAACCAATTCTCTATTCATGTACAAATGTTTTTTTTCTAGGCCAACAGTCATCAGTTACATTAGTACATAAGTCGTCTATGTGGCATAGTATCAAAAGCTTTAGCAAAATCCAAGTATACTACATCTATTGCTATGCCTGAATCTAAATTCTTACTCACTTCTTCATAAAAAACAAGTAAATTTGTCTGGCACAATCTATTTCTCATGAATCCATACGGACTACTACTAATAAGATCAGTTCTGGAGACAAAGTCAAGGATATGATCCAGTAACAAAGTTTCCAGACTCTCCCCCACCACTGATGTTACGCTTACAGTTCTACAGTAACCAGACTGGGAACGACTACCTTTTTTGAATATTGATATTACTTTGGCTTTTTTCCAATCCAGCGGCACATGACCAGACAAAAGTGAATCTGAAAATATAAGAAATAGTGGTCTAGATAAAATTGGACTAAGCTCTCTTAAGATCTGAGGATGTATTTTATCCGGTCCTGGGGCTTTATTGATATTAATTTTGTCTAATTGTTTTCGTACCATATCCTCTGTCAGCCAGAGTGAATACTCATCATTTATACCCTTCATATTATTAGTCACTGCTATAAGAACTAGGATTCTCTAAACTGAATACTGCTGGGGAAAGAAACGGTTAAACACATTAGCCATTTGACATCCTCTGTAACCATTTCAGCCCTATTATTTAATGGTCCCACATTCTCAGTCCTCATCTTTATACGATTGATATACTTAAAACACTTTGGGGTTGGACTTGCTTTGTTCTGTTATCTGTATTTTCATTTTCTATTTAAGCTTGTTTAATTGCTTTCTTGCACTCCTTATTGCAGCATTTATACTCCCTGTAAGCCTGTTCTGTTCCCTCTGATTTCAACATTTCAAAAGCCTTTTTCTTTTTTTCCCATTTCTCTTTTTACCTGAGCATTGAAAGGTATCTCCACCTCTTAAAAGCTTTTTCTGTAGTTTAGTGGACCCTATCCCACCCCTGCTGCCATATTTGTTTGTTAAAAAAAGAAGAATCAGAAAGGTACTTACTGAGCTTCGTTCCCCTGACGTTCAAGATCCGGCCCTCTGCTTGCAGGAAATTGCAAGCAGGGTGTAGGACCAGCAGCCATGTTCCGTGATTGGCTGAGTGGCAGCCAATCACAGACATGGCTACCGGCAGTGCAGAACGCCAGTGGAACGAGGCGTACATTTCAGATTTTTGTTTTACAAATATGGCAGTTGGGGGTGGGATATGGTACAGAAAAATATTTTAAGAGGGGCAGCAAACAGGGATCGGGAGGGATAGGGGGAAAGTGCTGCAGTGAGCAAGCCAGAAACCTCTCAGAGGACAGGTAAGAGGCAGAAACATTCTCACTCACAGCCAGGCTCCTGCACTTCACTTTCTGGAACTTTGGACAGACATTGCAGGAGAGGAAAATTTAGTTTTGGGGTGGACATGCCTTTTAAGCCAGGCAGGAGTGGACCTAATTTTTTGATGATGAGCAAAATGGGTCACACTAGCCTGTCTTTTTTTGTTTATTACTATTTTAGCGCTAGTATGGAAACAGTCAGCTGCTTAACAGGTGCAGCTTGCAGGATTGTTTATCTGAACTTTCCTTTTTTTATCTGTACAGTTTCCTGTGTGTGCATGTAGCTCTGTTCAACATCTTAATCTACTTCACAAGTCTTTAAACAAACATCGCACTTCTAAATTATAGAACCAGGGTGTCATAGACTTCTCAGCACAATGGGTCAGCCCTGGAATTAATTTATATTTTGTAATATGTTATTTTTCCTTCCTCGTCTTAGATGCAGCCTCCCCCCATTAAACTGCTGTTGATGATAAAAGTAAGGGGGGCCCCCATGACAATTTATTTTTCTGGGGATTACCAGATTTCTAGTTACTAAAGAAATACTGTTTTTTTTTTTTTTAAAAGTACACTTTACTTCTAAAAGTATAAACCAAAAGGAAAAAACAACCCAAATATACCCAATAGTATATATAGAAGTATACAGCTGCATGAATAAAAGAGGTGAAGACCAACCCTATAAGAAAACAAAGAGCAATTATGTATAAAAAAAAAACTATTCCATACTCTTGTGCATCAACAATAGTATGATAATAACATAACCATCACAAATATATACAATATTGATACTTATGACTTAAATTGGCTGCTGGGATATTTCCAAAAACAAAATAAAATTCTTTGTCGATAACCTGGATACAATCAGAGCAGTCTCAATAGAAGTATCCTAGGTCTAGTACACAAGGCCTAGTACACATAAGATTATGTTTTTTTTCTCTCTTACCAGCCAGTATTCTGGTAAGAGATTTAAGAGGAACAGAAGATCCAGTCTTGCATTATTGCATATTAAGAATGCCGATGAAGAATCAATCAGGGCCAAACAGTCAGACAGTATTATTTTACTGGATCAACTTGCATGAAGATTTGGGATGTAGTGACATGTACAATCTTATTTAGATTGATTTCAATAGAACATACTATATATTAATCCTTACAACACGTTGAAAGAGATATTAAAGAAAAAAAACAGCACTAACCATAATTTTATTCATACCTCCAAGGTTTACATATCTACCAGCAGCAAGATTGATTACATTCCAGCTTGTTAACCTTTACAAAATGTTCTTAATTTTAATTACATCAAACAGAAACCTGAAAGCAGTAAAACACAGGGTGTAAACTAAACAGAAGGATCCGCCTCTTTCAGTAACATCCTGTCCGAACATTTGTCTGTTCAGCACATAATAATAATTCTAACTTAACATCTTGCCTGTCCATAGCAGGGACAATTATCTTATTAACTGTTGATGCCACTTAAAAAAATAAATAAAAAAATTGCACTATCAATAAGGTAATAATAAACAAAGGGGAAACGCTCCTTATTCAGCACGACATAACAACTTTGCTGACCATTAAAGGGTATGTCCACTCCCCAAACTAAATTGTGGTATTTGGTAGGAAATGGCTATATACCTCGACCTCGTAAGGTTTATAGCACTCACAGGTCCCCCGAAATGTACTTACCTGCCTTCGTTCCTCTGCCTTATGCTTAACTTCTGCGTCTTTCAGAGCACGGAAGTCAAGCAGGAGGGGCTCGACCAGCATCTGCTCCTGTAATTGGGCATCGCGCATTGTTCACTAGCCCCATGAGAGACTTTGTGTTTGCTTCCCCATACAGCATTACAGGTGATAAGAAGTCTGTCGTTGTGTGTGTGTGTGTGTCTGTGTGAGTGTGTGGGAATGGGGTAATATTCCTATTTGGAGCAATTGCTTAAAACAAGCTTTATCTAATGTATAAGGCTTTAACATTTTGCCCTTTTATGTTCCCACACATTAAAGCACAATTATGTTTTGTTTTAATTATGATCCTGATTATGCAAGCTGACCTGCCAAGTTAGAACTAATAGCCTGAAATCAGACTGAGCTATGCAGTAACCATCTATACAAAAACCACCGGGTTCAATTAAGATTCCAAATAATTTAAAGTTGCGTAACAGCATTTCTTTAATTGGCTTCACAGAAACAAAGTGTGAATTGCTTGAGTTACGTGATAGTTTTAAAGAGAGACTTTGTTCTAAATTTAAGTTGCTTACCATTGGTGAAATGCGAACTAAAAGGAGCTTCTTGTAGCCACCCAATGTCCTTGCAGACATTCTCCTTGAAGGATTTATGACAAGCTTTTCACATCTGACTGAAACTTTGTATTTGAACAGATTGCAACCATCAGCAGGAATTAAAACTGTAAATAACCATTTGCTTTAAGAACATTCAAATCTGTGCTTTCCTGATAAGACTGCATTGTGGTTCACAAATTCACAAAAAGTCTATGAGTATGGCAAAGAAAATAGAAGAATAATGTCACCCAAAGCCATTGTCAGCTTTCTTAAAATGGCAGTTACTGGCAGCACTGTGAAAAGGAATTTCTCTCAATGCATTTCATACATACCAACTAACTGAATACAACAGATGAATTTATGAAAATAAGGCACTTGATTGACAGCAGAAATTTAAAATGGTTCAGATTTCAATCTAAAAATCAGGGAACAGATCTACAATTAAATTGAATTGAACAGAAAAATGTTCTGAAATAATACCAGTCAACTATAGATAAAGAAGGAGAACAGGAATTACAGTTTGCTCTTAGCACTGTAATTCCTGGAAGGAACATTTCAGTAACACATACTAACTACTCTCTGGCAATCTATTTTCCATATCAAGTAACAGAGAACCATACCATATTGGTCGAGGTAGAATAAAGATTTATGTTCGCCAAATTGTATTAAATTAGCCAACAAAGTTTCCATTCTCTAAAGAAATTTTATCTTCTTGTTTTTCTCCAAGCCAAGTCTACCTAAAACATTCTTAACAACTCACTCTCGTGCAGTAAATAAAATGGTAATTTACCGTATATTCCCCAAATATCAATTTACCAAATTACATTAAAAAAATCAGCATTGTAAATTTAAATTCCAACTTTAAATGTCATTGTCATTTGGTAACATCTTGCATCACTAAACTCAACGTAAAGGAGAACTTTTGTATGTTCAAACTTTTAAAGCAGCAACTATTATAATTTTAAAATGCAATTGGTCTCTATACTATAAAAAACTATAATCCCCCCCACTACTGGCCCCATTGTGTAGTGTAGTTTAATCCTTACCTCACATCCCAGCTCCATAAGGTTCTCCTGTAGTCCCCCCCCCAAAGTCCCAAAAACTGCCCACCAGGACCATATAGGACTCTGCCTCCTACCTGGCCTCCGGGAGAAGTTTGGCATGCGTACTGCAGCCCTTCTCCCCCTCCCTCTCAGGATTCCCTCCCCCTAGCGTAAAACCCTTAATATATATGAGTCCCTGTCTCCCCAGACCCAACCGCTCCATTTTTATTCTTAAAAAGCTCCCCAAACTTTACTTACCTTCCCTGTTTCCCCCGCCGAAATGAACTCCCGGCAGCCGTGTCCATGATTGGCTGCCGCTCAGCCAATCACAGACGCGACTGCTGGTCCCGCCCCTCTGCTTGTATTTTCTCGCAGCAGAGGGCTGGCAGCGCGGCGGAGGAAAGAGGGGAGGTAAGTAAAGTTTGGGGAACTTTCTAAGAGTATAAATATAGCGGTTGGGGCTGGGGGGACAGGAGGAATCATATATTAAAAAATTATTTTAAGGGTGGACATACCCTTTAACCCCTGTATATTTAGTACCTAGAATTTCTAATATTTACCAAAATTGAAGTGCTTGCTGCTTCTGGCAGTCTTGACCCAACCACTTCTTCAGTCTGGGATTTCTTCAAAGGGAAGACACTCTTCACAAGAAGCATGCCTTCCTGTAAGTCAGGCGATTACAATAAATATCACAAACCCCTTAATGAAAAGACATTTTCATTTTTGTAAGTTTTCATCAGACAAAGCTATGTGTTAAGGCGGCATACTGCTGCAGGCAGGTGTGAATGGTGCCGCACAAAATTGCTAAATAGTGTGAACGAGCCCGTAGTTTTTATGTTCTCTGATGGCCATAACAGCTATTTCTAAAAGACCCATTTTCTGAACTAGGAAGTAGTTTAACCCCTAACTAGATTTTATGAGTGATAGCACCTAAGCTGTCACCAACTTTTCAAAATCGTGTGTGCAGTTAAAGGGAAACTGTGGTCTACAAATAGAAATTATTAGGTTTTATTCATAGGTTAAAAAAACCCTATATATGAAATTCCTGCCAAAGATCTTCCAATCTAAACTAAAATATTAATTGTATAAATTACTAAAAAGTTCCACATTAAAATGACATTTAACCCATAGACAAGGCTGTGTTACTTACCTGTGTCACAGTGGTTCTTGGAACGCAATCTTTTTTTGCTTCATCACTGGCCATTTCTGAATGTTGCCACCTACTCTGAAAGCTTAGATGACCATACATTAGGAGCGATTTTATGTACAATCCGACATTTCCACTGATTGGGCAAAAAACTGTTCATTTTCCCGATCCTATTATGCGACATTAGATCGTAAAATCAATCGTAAATACAACCGGGAAAGTCAGTTTTTTAAGTTGATTGGTAAAATGATTGTAGTGTTTTCCGATTAAGTTCCAATTAAATGTAAACTCACAATAGATGACATTTGACATTAATCATAAAACAAATTGAATATCGAACAATTTGTGTGGTACATCGTAGTACAATTAACATTGTACATTTGTCTATCAAAGTATCGGTCGGTTTAAGATTGTAATTATGATCATAATAGTGTATGGCCACCTTTATGGGCTTATGCAGCCACAGAGGAGGCGGCTCAAAAAGTATTGCAAACGCAATTTTTCCAGTTTATTTCCTATCAAGCACAAAGGGAAAAAACACAAGAAGTAAGTCTGGGGAACTAAATCTGTAGCCTCATGGACTGCGAGTTTCTAAAAGTAGGATATTAGTCTGCTGAGCTACCAGAGAAAAAAAAAAAAAAGTTTAACTTTTGCAAGGAAGAAAATGGAAGCAATTTTTTTTTTCTTCAAACAGCCAGTAAAATCAGCTATTTAGTATCGTTCCTGATAAGATGTCTGCAAATCAGACTGGAAAATAAACCACAGGGTATCAAACAACTTCCAAAGTCTTCAGAGACCTTTTATACTGGTGTGCATCTGTATAGAAAATATGTGCATAGAGACAGTGAATAGTGGGATCAGAGTGTGTGGCCAATAGGTGCACATGCTCGCAAGGCTCTTTGAATACTACATGGACTGCGAAATGTACTGGCAACAACATGGAAGCATTCTTACATACATCTTACTTCTTAGATTTTTAAGTAAATGCAACTTACTAGAGAAGTATCCTACAATGTATAGGTGTTCTGTAGAGAAAAGCTATCACACTAGGATTTTTAAAAAAATAGTTTTAGTTGCCTTTAAGGGACCCCTAAACAACTTCCTTCTCCCTATATTTCTTTTTAATATATGGGTGGTAGGGGCCTACCTACCTACCTTTGTTTTTCCCCCAAAAAAGTTATTAGGTTTATACGTTTTGCAGTACTTGCTACTCTGTCTCCCTGTTTACTGAAACATTTGTAACAATATTTTTAGTGATGACAGGCAGGGAGTGCTACAAGCACTTATTTACTTTTAGAAAAAAGCAAAACAGGAGAAAGGAATACTTTTACTTACATAGAATAATAGATTCCAGGGTCATGTTGCTATAAGATTGTTTGTGCTTGTTATGGTTAATGTAGTTTTTGCTTTGTTCAATGCAGTCTATTTACTTTCGGTATGATTAGCTTTATTTTCTAAGGTGCTGGAATAAAAACTATTCATTATACTGTGGCACTCCCTAAGATGTTTGTATTATTAACAGCGAGAAAGGAAACCTGAGCCCTGTGAGAAGAAACTGTTAATATTAAACTGTAATGCCTGTGAAGGTTCTCATTCATCCAGGTCATGGTATATCTGTTGTATTCAATTAGATCAACTGGACTTGAAATGTAGTTCTTGAAGACGTTTCGCTAGTCATCCGACTGGCTTTCTCAATTCAGAATGACTTGTACAGAATCTGTGGCAATTATGTACCCTGGAAAATCCCAATTACATATCACAGCCGTGTTAGGGTGTGATTGGATAGTGGCTAAGAGGTGTTATAGGAACGCCCAGGGTAAGGTGTTAAAACAGCATTGTACATGGCAGACAGTTGGTGTCGAACCCCCCCACCTCTATTTAGGCTTGGTTTCTTTATTTTCACCTAAATGGCCTCCTTAACACCCTGCAACACAGAGCTGAGAACATCCCCACTAGCACAGAGGCGAAGGCTAAAGAAATGAAACATCTCAGAGGAGCCCTAAAAACTTGTGGATATCCAGACTGGGCTTTGTCAAAAGAAGTAGAAGGAAAGAAAAGAACACGAATACCAACAGTGAAGGGGAAAAGCAAGACAGAGAAGAACATGGTCATCCCATATGTAGCAGGGGTCTCCAGAAATTAAGAAGAATTTTCAAAAAACATCTATCCCTGTTGCTTTAAACCAACAACACACTGAGGCAGCATTTGGTACATCCGAAAGACCCAATACCTAAACACAAGAAAAGCGACATCATATATGCATGCAGTGCAGTGAAGAATGCTCTGATTTGTATGTGGGGAGACCAAACAGCAACTGCATCAACGTATGGCCCAGCACAGAAGAGCCAATCTCGGTCAGGACTCAGCCGTGTACCTGCATCTTAAGGATAAAGGACATACCTTTGAAGATTGTAATGTTAACATACTGGCGAAGGAACGTGACTGGTTCAAGAGAGGTGTTAAGGAGGCCATTTATGTGAAAATAAAGAAACCAAGCCTAAATAGAGGTGGGGGGGTTCGACACCAACTGTCTGCCATGTACAATGCTGTTTTAACACCTTACCCTGGGCGTTCCTATAACACCTCTTAGCCACTATCCAATCACACCCTTAACACCTGGCTGTGATATGCTAATTGGGATTTTCCAGGGTACATAATTGCCACAGATTCTTGTACAAGTCATTCTGAATTGAGAAAGCCAGTCGGATGACTAGCGAAACGTCTTCAAGAACTACATTTCAAGTCCAGTTGATCTAATTGAATACAACAGATATTAAACTGTAATCTGGGAAAGAATTAAGTGTTTTTTTTTTTAAATTAGCAAGAGGAGGGTTATTTTTATTGAAAATAAATAATAAGGAAAAAGAAGGATATAGAAAATGTAGCTGATGATGTTTTAATTTGTCATTTTGTTTTAATAGAGATAGTCCTCAAAAAATGAAAATGTTCTAAAATGTTAAATAATAACTTTCTGTAGCAGACAGCTCTCTCTGGGTCATCCAACAGTCCCTTTCTTCTAGACCATATGCACGTGCTATGTCAGAGATGGGAGTAGAGTCAGTCATCCTAACTGGGATCAGGAGCCAGTAAGGCCTGGTACACGTTTCAATTTCAGCTTTATCTTATAGTAAAGGTTTGCGTTTGGAGGTTGACATGCCCTTTAAGTAGTTGTGCAGAACCTTTCTTTATTCTTTTACTTTTGAGATAGGGCATTCAGTTCTTATGGACAGACTGCTCCCCTCTTCAGTTACCAATTAAAGTGGGTAGCTGTATGTTAATTACAGGTGTAATTTCCATAGGAGTCTATAGATTTCCACCATGTTGCCAAAAACACGAAAAGCTCCACATTGTGGTGCAGAACTTCTTTTCCCTTCGATCTGGGACTATGGCAGAAACTGTGCATATGCATGTCAGATTTGGGCAGAGATAACAAAAAGTGATAAAAATTGCAACTGTCAAGCCTGCATGCAGCATTTCAACTGTCAAAACCTTTCCAGCTACAGTAAAACTACTTACAGAAGAATAGAAGAGCAAGGAGCTTGATTGACAGCTGAAATATAAGAAGTTTTAGATTGGATATCTAAAGAAATAGGGGGCAGATCAACAAAAAAATGAAACAGTGGCAGTTGGGAAGAATTGTAGTTTCCAGTTCTGGTCAATTTAAAATAAGCTTTTACCCTAGAAAAAAAAAAGAACCATATCTGAAACAAAAAATAGATATAAACAATATAGTTCTGCTTTATATAAATTTATAACTGAGAGGGCAACAGTGGCTTTTTCATTATAATGGGTTCAACTTCACTTCAATGAGGATAAAACGAACAGTATTTTGAATAAATTAATAACAGTAATACGATATGATGCCTGTTTTCAGTTCTCTTTTATATACATTGTATTGCGTAATTAATGGAGAATAGCTGGTTAATCATTAAAGGGAATGTTCACCTGTTTTTAAAAAAAATTCTGTAGTGTAGGGCTCCCTTACCCACCCCGAACCGCTACAGTACTTTGTAAAATAACTTAGCCGATCACTACTTACTTTGCCTCTTTCCCCCTACGTTCTGTCACGCCCCCCTGCTTACTTACAGGCAAAGTAAGTAGTGATCGGGAGAGTTATTTTACAAAGTACTATAGTGGTTGGGGGTGGGTGAGGGAGCCCTACACTACAGTAAAGGGGTTTGGAGCTAGGGGGAGGGAGAGGAAGAGGGAGTGCTGCACTGCACAAGTCATTTTTCTCCCGGAGGAGAGAGAGGAGGCAGACACTATTTGGGACACAGCCAGGCTCCTGCTCTGTTTTTTGGGACTGTGAAGAGCCATTGCAGGGCAGCCATTTGGAGCAGTGATGTACGGTAAGGATTTTACAGCACTACACAGTGGGGCCAGCAGTGAGTGAAAATGTAGATTTGGGGGTGGACATGCCCTTTAAAAAAACCAAAACCAAATATATATTCTCATTCTGAAAGCATAACCCTAAGAAACTGTAAAACCTAACTCCAGTAAATGTATGTATGAATGTATGTATAATTTTATTTATTAATATGCAGCGATGTACGTTATAAAATACAGAGTATACAAAACGTGATAAGTGCAAGCAATTATACAGATAAATAAAAATTAAATACAATTTCATACATCGGTTAGAAAGATATTATATATATATATATATATATATAATATATATATATATATACTACCTCCAAAGACAAAGATAGAGCACTCGTGGGTCTTCACACATGAAACTTTTATTTGTACATCGACGCGTTTCAGCTGACTCAAGCAGCCTTCCTCAGGATGTGCTGCTTGAGTCAGCTGAAACGCGTCGATGTACAAATAAAAGTTTCATGTGTGAAGACCCACGAGTGCTCTATTCTTTGGAGGTAGTTATGTTTTACATAGATGCACGGGGCTAGAGATATTTGAAACGTGAGTGCGGGACCCACGGCAGAACTATATATATATATATATATATATATATATATATATATATTAAATTATGATAAATTGATATAAGTGCAGCATGCCATGACACATTAGGTATGAGATCGCTGCCCCGAAGAGCTTACAATCTAAGTGTGTGGGATATCATACAGGTAAGTGGGGGATGGGTACAAAGTGCTTAAAAGGGCTAACAATCATTTGTTGTGCTGGTGCTCAGAAAGGTAAATGTAAAGCTGGGTACAAAATGTCAGATCCTTCCTCCTGTATTGCATCTGTATGGTAATAGTGGTCGACCGTTAGCGGCAACCAAGCGTGCGGTACATACAGGACCACACGATTGCCCATGGTTTTCAGACATGTCTGATTGTGCGATTCGGATGAAGGAACCATTAAATTATTTCGGCTCCATTGACCCATTCGATCGGGCCGAAAAATTGCATGGTGTGTACCCAGCTTAACCTCCTAAAGAACTAGATAATTGTGTAGTAGATAGTAGAAGCACTGTCCAGCCACACCTCCTGACCTCAGTCTCATCTTCCCTTTCCTAATGAGTACAATAATCGAATTAAGGATCCAATAAACTAAAACTTTAATTTCCAAAGAAACAAGCTATTTCAAGAAGGAAATAAAAGCACCAATATATACTGTATCAAAGGGAAATAAATTAATAGAAAAAAAAAAAAAAAATTTTACAATCAAAGTTTATGTACAAAACCTTATTAATTAGCTTGTATTTAAAGTGTTTTTAAGTTGCACTCTAAGAATGAGCACAAATAGAAAATGTTTTAAAAATCACTGTTGTTTAGTCACACCTCCAAAGGGGAGGGACAATGTGTATTTAACTGCCACAGTGTGTGTTGTACCTTTGCACCTGAGGAAGGGGGAGGACCCCGAAACGTTGTGTGTATATCAGCATGTCACGAATAAACTGATCTAAATTGAAAGAGTGCGTTTCCCTACAAGTATTCACTATTAAGGTATATCACTGCTGGTGGTGAGCAGGAAAAGGGGAAATAGCACCATCAAGGACAAAAAAATAAACAGGAGTGCGGGGAATATAAAAAAAATGTAATGAATTCCTGCAGTATCTTTGGAACGGCCATGTGCAAAAAAAAATAACACTGTGCGATAATGGAATGCTGGGAAATAAAAAACACAAACTTTATGTTTAATAAGGTAATTTTCCAGGGCCGGATTTCTGACTAGGCACGCAAGGCCCGTGCCTACAGGCGGGGGGAAATAGAGGCGTGAGTGACGTGCCCCGAATCTCGTGTTAGAGCTTTGATAGCACAAGTGCCCCGGCCCCCGAACCTCCCGGAACCAGGTCAGCCAATGTTTGCTCCCGCTCTCCTATCAGTGTGTGCAGCAGAGAGAGCGGGAGATTCAAACTCCTGCTCTCTCACTCAATCACTGTCTGCAGTAGAGCATCCGGCCGGGAGCACAGAGCAGCAGAAGTGGAGATCGGAGAAGCAGACAGCTGTGGATAGAGGGGGGGGAAGAGGATCCTGAGCTAAACTAAAGCTATGGAAGCACTGTAGGTCTGCCTTCAGGAAGAAAGAGGTCAGTGCTTCTGCATATTTGAGTAAGGGGAGGGAGAGAGCAGCAGGTTTGCTGACAGGTCATGATGAAAGGAAGAATGTCAGTCTGTCCAAACAAACTTACTGCTTTATTTACTGCTGTGACAGTGTTTACCTTCTCTATTTAGTTTAAAGGGGAGATAGGCAGACAGAGTTAGATAGATAGATGATAGATAGATGCAGATAGATAGATGATAGATACATGCAGATAGATAGATAGACGATAGATAGATAGCAGAGTTAGATAGATATATATAGATAGATAGCAGATAGATAGATTATAGATAGATGATGATAGATAGATGCAGATAGATAGATAGCAGTTAGATAGATATAGATAGCAGAGTTAGATAGATAGATATCATAACTTATTGGTTCACACGGACTTAAGGTATGTACCACTGTTGGCAAACTGTATTACACCAGTCACTCTGGGGGCAAACTGTATTATACCAGTCACTGGGCAAACTGTATTATACCAGCCACTGTGGGCAAATTGTATTATACCAGTCACTGTGGGCAAACTGTATTATACCAGTCACTGTGGGCAAACTGTATTATACCAGTCACTGTGGGCAAACTGTATTATACCAGTCACTGTGGGCAAACTGTATTATACCAGTCACTCTGTGGGCATTGATATATTTATATATTTAATGAATAGTTAAAAGGGGAAGTTCAGCACAAATACATGTTTTTAGAAAAACTGGTTTTTTTTCTGCAGAGGGCGTGGTAATGGGTGTGAATAGCAGTGGGTGTGGCTAATACTGGGTGGAGCTTAAGGCGGCAAACGATCTGTGCCTACAAGTTCCTGAAGCATGAATCCAGCACTGTAAATTTCACATCACTCTCAAAAGAGTCAGACATAGATTACTGCTTAAGGTGCCCTGTCTTCTGATTCAGTATTGCCCTGGAGCTTTAGTTGTCCTTTACATGTCCCATTTGGGGTCCATACACAGACCAACCCACGGTCGTACGATAAAAATTTTCCCGCTGGGCCGATGATAAAAACATCGACCCCGATATCGCACGATTGCCAGGTCGTGTATAGGAATGTACGTCCGATATTGGTTCGAGTATGGGCCCCATTATTCAGGTTAATTACTTTTATTGGAGTCCCCAAGTAAAGAGATACCTGTTGGAAATGGATGGAATTCCTACTTACAGGTACAGTCCCTTTAAGTATTGCCATTCAGTCCAGGGAAATCCCTTTACCATTGAACCTGGGTTATGTTTTTAGAGGAAACACTCACCATCTCTACAGGCTGAACCCCACCTTCCCACTCACTCCTTCACAGACCATAGAGATGTAAACATTGATGCCGTTGGCGCCGGCTCAGCTCTATGGTAGTCCTAGCTGGCGCCCCAATCAGCGAGTAGTGATTGGACCGGTGGGCGGGGTCGCCGTGACGCAGCTGGAGTAACTGAGTCTGGGTTCCAAGCTGAGACGCTGTGGCGGGTCGCTCTCTATGTAGGGACCTGGCAGCGGGAGGAAAACGTGAACGGTGAAGCGGCTGTTTTGTTTGATTTTTTTACCTTTCGATCCTGGCACCGATTATCAGAATATTGGCTTCACCAGACCCCTTGTTCGGTGTTGGAATGGAGCCGGAGAAGATGGACGAGAATGAATGGAGTTATCACGGGGAGGGGAACAAAAGCTTGGTGGTGTCGCACAGTAAGGTGAGTGGGGCAGGAGGGTGAGTGGGGCGTTGCCCTGTCCGTCCATCTGTGGTGTCCAGTAACGTTCAGCATCTTCACCTTCCCCTCAGAACGTTTCCCAGAATGCCTTGTGACATGGTGACCGTGTAGGAAGGAAGTTTCTAATGGGTGGGTGGGTGATGGTTTTACAACACTTTAACCGACAAGGGATGTCTGGGAGTTGTAGTTTTCAAATATCTGAAGATCCACAGAGTTGTGCTCTTGTCCTGCATATTTATTGAATGGTAGTAGTAGTTCTAATTAAATAAAGTTCGATTTTATGACTGCCCTTTCTTGGATTGAAGGGATACAGCAGCAGATGTTTGAAAGCTACAACAATGCTGCCAGGGAATGATGGGAGTGGTAGTCTTCAAACATCTGGAGAGACACATGTTTTTCTACCCTGGGCTACAGGTAGCATCCTTGGCTATGTACTTGGGCTATAGTCAGTCTCTTAGGCTAAAGGCTGGAAAACATGGATCATCTTCTGTCAGATATTCGTGACCGAGAGACTACCAGTCAATAAACAGGTACGGGAGTCTCTCAGTCAGTATTTAAATGTTACTGCTGATATCTTGGTGCATTTGATCCAGCGGCCCATTAAGGACAGAAGAGAACCAAAGAAGGACAGAGCATGCTCATTTAAGGCTTGTACATATGTGCGATTATAGAATGCGTCCATTGCTGAACGAGCTGTTTATCGATCTGCTCGATCGGACCACCAATGCCGGCCTGCTACACAGTCAAATATCCTCGAGTATAGCCATTCTTTGTGTGACCGTGTTCACATGCAGGAAAGCACTTGTGTGCGAGGCTTTAAAGGGTATCTTCACTCATAAATAGCACTTAGCTTTTTCCAGTTTCATTAAAGAACAGCTGGGAAAGGACCTAGGTTTTACCTCCCATTCTTCACTTAAAGGGAATATCCACCATTAAAGGAATAGTTCTCTGCAAAAGAGAACTATTCCTTTAATGCATTTATTGAAGCCCAGGAGGTTAAGGAGCTATGCCTTACCTTCTGTTCTTCAATCAATATTTCAGGAGCCAGGAAGGATGATGGCAAAAACTTACTTTTTGACAATCTACTGCAGCAGCACTGACAGGTCATGACCACTTCCTGGTTCTAATTAACTACAGCGCACATGCACAATAATACGCGCTATAGTTAAACAGAACCAGGAAGCGGCCAGGACCTGTTAGTGTGACAGCGGAGGATCGGGTGATAGGTAAGTTTCTTCTATCTTCGTTTCTGGCTTCTGAGATATGATAACTCACAAGTTTTTGGATCCCACTCCTCTCTGCACCCTCACTCTGCAGACTTACTGCTCCTCAGTTCGTTTCTGGCTTCTGAGATATGCATCGAGGAACGGATGGTAAGGAATAACTCTTTAAAGGATTATTATGCTGTAAAAAAAAGTTAATGTTAGTGGGGAGCTGAAGTTTTTAAAAGAAATTTTGGCTATTTTGTTTTTTTTTCTATTCCCCCCAGAACTTACCTTTCCTGTATATTGGAATTTGTAGCTCATCCCTGCCAAGATCTTCTGGCTCCTTAAGCTTCCTGGGTCTCAACAGGTAAGTTTTGGTTGTTTCACATACGCGCACAGGATGTTGCTGCACACGTGTTGTGATGTCAGAGCGGGCGTGAATGTGTACCCATGATGTCATCACGCGTGTGTGTGAAATAACTTGAACTAACCTGTTGAGACTCAGGAAGCTGAAGGGGAGATCTCGTCGGGGGGGAGCTACAAATTCCAATATACAGGATGATGAAGCCAGCAACTTTGAAGCAGTAAAATTAGGCTCTGGGGGCGATAGAAAAAACTAAATATCCAAAATTGTTTTTAAAGCTGCAGCTTCCCACTAACATTAAACTTTTTTTCTCGGTGTTCCCTGCCTGTTCCTGACTGTTTAATTTAAGAACTGGAGGTAAGACACAGCTCCTTTACCTAATGTTCTTCAACTAAACTGAAAAAAAGCTAAGTATATGTGAGTGGACATAACCTTTAATGCAGGGACATTTGTGAGGGGGACCTATTTATGCAGGCAGTGGCTGGCCACTTGGCTGCAAGCTGATGAAGGCAGAAAGTGTTCAGAAGTTATATTTCTAAACCTTTCCAGCAATTTGACTCCATTATAAGGAAGGTAGATAGGGTAATCTGCCGCCAAAACCCTACATGCCGAACTGTGTGTTGCCTGCCTGGTGCTAGGGTTCAGGATGTGGTGGATTGTGTAGACAGATTATTGGGTGGGGCCGGGTGTGACCCGGCGGTCTTGGTTCACATTGGTGCCAATGACAAAGTTAGAGGTGGAGGTGAGGTCCTTAAACATGATTTCCGAGAACTAGGGGCCAAGATAAAAGCAAGGACCTCCAGGGTAGTGTTTTCAGAAATACTACCGCAGCCACGTGCTAAGCCAGGGAGACAGCGGGAGCTTAGGAGCATTAATGCGTGGCTAAGAGAGTGGTGTAAGGAAGAAGGGTTTGGGTTTATTGAGAACTGGGCAGACTTTGCTGTCGGCTACATGCTCTTTAGTAGGGATGGGTTGCACCTCACTGATGGTGGTGCAGCTGTTTAAGGGGAGAAGATGGCTAGAGGGTTGGAGGAGATTTTAAACTAGGTTTGGGGGGGGGGGAGGGTATTAGCAGTCTCACTGGGATAGATTGTCCAGGAGGAAAGCAGGGTGTAGATAGGCCAGTGGTGGGCGGAAAGGGGGGTGGGGCTAGCATAGGGGATAGGGAGGAATGTGTATCAAAGTCTACGAATAAATTACAGGATCATAATCTAAAATGTATGTTTGCAAATGCGAGAAGCCTGGCTGACAAAATGGGTGAATTGGAAATGATGGCATTGAATGAAAAGTATGATGTAATAGGTATAGCAGAAACGTGGTTGAACAGTTCTCACGACTGGGCTGTAAATATAGAAGGATATGCCTTGTTTAGGCAGGACAGAAAAAAAAGGAAAGGGGGAGGAGTATGTGTTTATGTTAAAAAAGAATTGAAGCCAAATTTAAAAGAAGAGATAACTGGTGATATGGATGATAAAGTGGAGGCAATATGGGTGGAATTAGGCAACAGGAAAGGGGGTAATGTCATTGTTGGTGTCTGCTATAAGCTGCCAAATGCTAGCAGAGAGGAGGTGAGTCAACTTCATATGCAGTTGGCAAGGGCTGCAAGTTTGGGGAGTGTGCTCATTATGGGGGACTTCAATTACCCTGACATTGATTAGTGTGGTCGAACTGCCATCACAGAAAAAGGCGATGAGTTCCTGAATTTGCTGCAGGATAATTTTCTCTCACAGGTGGTTGAGGTTCCTACTAGAAAAGGAGCTCTGTTGGATCTGGTAATATCTAACATTGTGGACCGCATTATAGATATAAAGGTAACTGGAGGCTTAGGGAATAGTGACCATGAAATAGTGGCATTTGGACTTTGTTATCGAAAGGAAAAGTGCGCTGGGTTAACAAAGACATTTAATTTCAGGAAAGCAAATTTTCCCAGGTTAAAAGCAGCTCTTCAGAATGTCAACTGGGATAATGTATTATCAGGTAAAGGTACTGAACAGAAGTGGACTGTGTTCAAGGGGATTTTAAGCCAGTTCACATCTAAATTTATACCCTTGGGAAATAAATGTAAAAAAAATAAATCCGCGCCCTTTAAAACCTTTAAGGCCGAGGGAACGGAAAGGGCCTTTAGGGAGTATAAAAACTGTAACAAGGAGTGTAAGAAAGCAATCAAACTAGCTAAAATTAATAATGAAGTTAGGATAGCTGAAGAAAGCATCACTAAGCCTAAACATTTTTTTAAGTATATTAATAGTAAGAAGATGAGGACTGAGAATGTGGCACCATTAATTAATGGGGATAAGTTAGTTACGGAGGATGGCGATAAAGCAAATGTCTTGAATAATTTTTTTTCCTCTGTATACACTATAGAAGATCCAAGTACAGATATCATAGAGTATAGTAGCAATAAAGGTATACAAGATTCAAGTTCACTTTGGTTAACCGAGGATATGGTACAGAAAGAACTAAATAAGGTTAATATTAATAAATCTCCTGGACCGGATAAAATACATCCTCGGGTACTTAAGGAGCTAAGTTCAGTTTTATCTAGGCCATTGTTTCTTATTTTTGCTGATTCCCTCATGTCCGGTGCTGTGCCTCTGGATTGGAAAAAGGCTGATGTTATTCCAATATTCAAAAAGGGTAGTCGTTCACAGCCGGGTAATTACAGGCCTGTAAGTTTAACTTCAGTGGTGGGGAAGATCCTGGAAAGTTTAATAAGGGAACATGTTCTAGAGTATGTTTCAAGGACTGACATTATAAGTAGTAACCAGCATGGATTTAGGAGGAATAGATCTTGTCGAACTAACTTGCTTGGCTTTTATGAGGAAGTAAGTAGAAATTTAGACTCTGGTATAGCAGTAGATGTAGTTTACTTGGATTTTGCAAAGGCTTTTGATACAGTCCCCCATAGGCGACTAATGAATAAGCTAAGGTCTGTTGGTCTGGGGAGTCACATTTGTACATGGATAGAAAATTGGTTAATGAATAGGATGCAGAGAGTAGTTGTTAATGGGGCTTCATCATTATGGACTAAAGTGCTAAGTGGGGTGCCACAGGGTTCTGTGTTGGGGCCGCTTCTATTTAATCTATTTATTAATGATTTGGAAGTGGGTATTGTCAGCAAGGTTTCTGTGTTTGCTGACGACACAAAACTTTGTCGACCATTAAAAACTTCAGAGGATGTGCAATCGTTGCAAGGGGATCTAGATAGATTATCACATTGGGCTGCTAAGTGGCAGATGAAATTCAATGTTGATAAATGTAAGGTGATGCATTTTGGACTTAAAAATACTTGTGCTACTTATACTATAAATGGCTCTGTGTTAAGTGAATCCCTGTTGGAAAGGGATCTTGGAGTTTTGGTGGATAACAAACTTAAAGGTAGCAAGCAGTGCCAGGCGGCAACAGCCAGAGCCAGCATGGTATTGTCTTGTATAAAGAGAGGTATGGATTCAAGGGAGGAAAATGTAATTCTCCCTCTTTACAAAGCATTGGTAAGGCCTCATTTGGAATATGCAGTGCAATTTTGGAATCCTGTGTACAAAGGGACATCTTTGAAATGGAAAGGGTTCAGAGAAGGGCAACTAAATTAATAAGGGGATTGGGGGAGCTTGAATATGAAGAGAGACTGGAAAAGTTACAATTATGTACGCTGGAGAAAAGGCGCTTGCGTGGGGATATGATTACTGTGTATAAATACATTAACGGGCCATACAATAAACTATCTGGGGCATTGTTTATCAATAGAACATGTCAAAGGACACGAGGACATCCCTTAAGGTTTAGGCTTCAAGCTCGGAAAGGGTTTTTCACTGTGAGAACGGTAAAGCTATGGAACTGTCTTCTAGTGGACGTTGTAATGGCAGGTTCATTGGTCAGTTTAAAAAAAAAGCTGGATGAGTTTCTGCAAACAAGGAATGTTGCAAGTTACTGGTATTGATACATAAAGTAGAGTTGATCCAGGGAAATTTCCGATTGCCACTTGGAGTCAGGAAGGAATTTTTTCCCCCTTCATAAATTTGGTGGGTTTTTTTTTGCCTTCCTCTGGATCAACAGTTAGGCAGGAAATGAGGATATTGCTAGATGGGTTGGACTGGATGGACGTATGTCTTTATTCAACCTCAAATACTATACTGTATAAGTTATCACAAGTTTTACCTAGAGATGTGATACAGGGTTCATTGCAAATGTATGATGAAAGGGATTTTCTTTAACCCTTACTTGTTTGGAGACCACGGTTTACGTTTAATGTTAAGTAAAGCACCGCCCTCAAACCACACAAAATGTTTTAAATCCTGTATCATGGAGGATATAGCAATATATACGGTAAAATGGACATGGGGGTTGGTGGAGCCTACAGTACTGGAAAGAAATAAAGAGGTCATATTTCTGCTATAGTTCTCAATAGCATGGACTTTTTAATTGAATGATTGTTTGAAACTGTGCTCCCCACCCTCTGGGGGCAGCACTTGTTAATCACTTAAAGGAATAAAATGATTGATATTACACAATAGTTGTGGCCTCACTAGGTTATCTGTTAATCGGATCAACATTGTGCAGTTGCAGAGCACTGCTACCCCAACCGCTATAAAAATAATTTTAGAGAGTGACTAGATCTTTACTTACCTTCCCTCTCTCCTCCGACGCCTGGCCCGGCCTTCTGCTTGCAAGACACTGCAAGCAGTGGGCGGGACCTGCAGCCACGTCTGTGATTGGCTGAGAGGCAGCCAATCACGGACGCGGCTGTCGGCTTCTCAGAATGCCGGTGGAGAGAGGGAAGGTAAGTAGAGTTCTGGTCACTTTCTTAAAATAATTTTTTTGCTGTTGGGGCTGGGGGAACATATTCTATTACATGGGCAAGGGGTTTTATGCTAGGGGGAGGGATAGCAAAATGGGAGGGAGGGGGAGAAGGGCTGCAGTACGCATGCCAAACTTCTCCTGGAGGCCAGGTAGGCGGCCTATATGGACTCCTATATGGACTCTGCTATCCTCCTGGTGGGCAGTTTTTGGGACTTTGGGGGGGACTACAGGAGAACCTTATGGAGCTGGGATGTGAGGTAAGGATTTTATTACACTATATGATGGGGCCAGTAGTGGGGGGGATTATAGTTTTGGGGGTGGACATGCCCCTTAAGCTTATTTCTTTCTGGTGCTTTACCTTTATTACTATCAATTTCTGTTATGATGGCCTAAAGCAAGTTGTTCATGATAATAAGCAACTGATCTTATCGCACAAAGGAATACAGTATGTAGTTCAAGCAGGTGATCACAAACTGTATCTTGTCTGCCGGCCACGACCGAACTTGGACAATCAAGCGATCAGGTACATTGGTAAATTACATGCGATCGTGCATGGGACCACATGATCGTGCACTGTCGGACGGCCACACTCTCTCGCGGCGAACGCTCGGTTGGGACAAATAATAGCTCCATTTGTACCCAGCCTTACACTTCAACAAAAGATTGTAGTGTTAAGTTTGAAATCCTCTGCGTGGTTAGTGTACTTACATTTAGTTCTGCTGGGGATGTGTGCTATTCTTGCATAGTGTTGAGTGCCCTGCCCTGATAAGTTTGTTGTCTGCATTGATGAACAATCTATTCAGTATTGTAAGTCCCTTTCAGAGAAATTAGCTTGATTCTCAAACATATAAATAGGTGTTTGGAAAGCCCAACTACCATTGTGATCTATTGATTTTAGTTGCAGGCATTCGCTTCAATAAATTGACATGGGATCTTGACCTGATGTGAACGTAATGTGCTGCAACTCTATCCCTCTTAAAGAACAACTATACAGAAAAAATGACTGTACCTTATCTTAATTTAAATGGTATCTCTACCTCTAAAACAAGTTTTTGCTGTAGTGTAGTGGCCCCTATCCCAGCCCCAACCCCCATGTTCATTTGCCAAAGATATAATCAGAAATGTACTTATCGAGCTTCTATCTCAAGCAGGGGGCCGGACCAGCAGCCGCATCCGTATTTGGCTGATCTGCAAATCACATACGTGGCTGCAGTCAGTGCAGAATGGCGGGGGAAAGAAGCTCTGTCCATTTGGGATTATTTTTATTTTTGGCAAATGTACATGGAGGTTTGGGGTGGGATGGGGCCACTACACTACAGAAAAATGTTTTTAAAGAAGGAAACAAGGCTGCAAAGAGGGATACCCAGAAGGGGGGAGGGCTTCACTGTGCATGCCAGAAACCTCTCAGAGGAAAGACTCCTGGTCTTCACTTTCTGGGACTTTGGACAGCTGGAGCTGAGAGGTAAGGTAAGGATTTTTTAACAATGCAGAGTACGCCAATAGTGGGGGGAAATTTAGTTTTGGGGGTGGACAGGCCCTTTAAGGTGGGTACACACACGATAAAGCGCTGATACCGTCGAATCCAACGGTATCGTTAGTGTAGGTCTTTTTAGTATAATCGATCGTGGCAGAGGAAGAAGTGCAGTTCTGGACGATCTTACTATGCTTTGCATATAGGGAGGTTTTGCAGATTCTGTCTGTCATCTTTCAAAAAAACTTTGATGTACATGATGTGCGTACCGAGTCACGACCCCTGACACCTACCGCTACCCGCAATGAACAGCTGCTTCGGCCGAGAATCGTCCGTGTGTATGCGTTAGGTCATCCGGCATGTGTTAGGACGCCCGGCGTGTGTGCGAACCCTTACTCTGAGGTGTGTGTTGCTGCATGCCTTCAATCAGTTCTTGTTTTGTACTGCATTATAACCACTTCCATCTGACCTGACTTTCTGTGAAATCAAGCATACCAACTGTCAAATCTGTACACAGAATGCAGCATACCAAAACTCTGTTACCATTCCAGCTACAGCAAAATTGTTTACAGCAGAAGTTTGTTTACTGAAATTTAAGATCCTTCAGATCTAAAGAAATAAGGTACAGATCAACAACAAATGGATGGGATGGAATAAAGTTTCCAGTAAAAAAAAAAATCTGTATAGATGCCTTTAAAGCTAAACCGTACTGGGTGTTAGACAGTGTGAGTTATCATTGTGCATAGACCAAATGAGAAGACCTGCAAGGAAGCTTCCTTCCTTGAGTTTTTTATGGTAGGATGGTATTAAACCGTACTCCTTCCTCTTATTCTGTTGCCAGAATGGAGTGGAGTGCTTGCAAAAAATTCACACCTGTGTTCTTCTATTCCTTCCTAAGGTGTGCAAGCTTTACTCCATAAGGGCAAGGTCTCACTATTTACATTGTGTTGTTCTTTCCGTTTTGAGTGTGTTTAGGACCATGCATTTTGTGTTCTGGTCCATTTCCAGGTTAACAGACATGCGTTTTTCTATGCATTTGTCCGTCTGTGTCTGCATTTCCAGTCCGTTTTTGTACATGTGCAGTTTTTGGAAAATCCGCAGGAAACTCTGGAGAAAACAAAAAAATTCAATTTGTCAAGTTTTTTTTTTTCCCGTTTTCGACTATTATTAAAATGCGATTCTGGCACACACGGACCAAACGTCGTGCACGCATGCAGATAAAAAATGGACCGCATAGATTCAGAATGCAAATTATACAGTGGGAACTGATTCTCGCCATTTCCATTATACATTAGATTACATTGCGATTCGCATATTGGACAGAAAACGGAATGCAACACACATAGTGGGACTAAATCGTAGAATAGGGAGAGCAGACAGAGAAAAGAGCTGGAGATCGGTCAGCTGCTGCTCAAGTGGCATTTTGACAGATCACTGCTACATTTAAGGAATAGGACAAGAGGTAGTAGTACTTTCTACTACCTCCCTTGGAAATCTTATTTTAGGAGGGGGCAAATTGTTTGAGCACTATAGTTGCCCTATAAGTAAGTTATACATGGGCAAAAATCCTGTTTTCATATTTGTCCCTGTATGCTTTCAAAATTATCTAACCTATTACCAATAGCTTGTCTTTGTCTTGAATCAGTGGTATGTTTCAGATAGAAGTTTTTAAGAATAAGGACCAATATCAATTGAAGTAGTGTAGGGGGTTCCTGAATGACCAATCCATATAGAGAGAGCTAAAGTGTCCATACATTAGAACTTACCTGCCCCCGCGATCCCGCTAAATTTATTGGTAATTCGTTTCGCCTAGAAACTGACCTTTTTTTGTTTAAAAACTTTAGTTTCATTATTGTTTCACCTTTTAAAAGATTGGTTAAGCTACACAAGAACAGCGGGTTAGATATAAATGTCAATTTATAAAATATAAAAGAAAAGAAAATTATGGACCCCTAACTCAATGGCCTATTGGTTATATAGGCTGATACTCATTGGTTTGCAGATCATAACTGTATTGTTGAGTAAAACTTAATGCCAATCTTTAGTGCTGTTTGACTTCCCTTATCTTTCTCTCGTCTTCGATGGACTGGGTCAGGCGTATTTTTTCTAAGGAATTTCAAGAGATGGCAAAAGCATCATGTCATACTTTTCTTCAAGAGAAAAAATACTTTAAAAAAGCTCTAAAGACCAGCTGGAATTTAGGCTGTGATATGATGTAAATATGGAGAGCATGTTCAGTATTTAATTTAAGATTAAAGGAGAACTAAACTTAAATTTAAAAAAAAAATCCTAATATGAAAGCTTTTCTCCCCAGAACACCTATGCATAATATTCTTCTTTAGTAATTTGCATTTAGTACATGTAAGAAATAGATTCTGTAACTAAGAATGCTTTCATGTTGCCAATACAACTCACAGCCCATGTAGTCATCAAAGAGCCACACCCCATGACCCCAGTATACACTGTCTATATGCACAGAGTGCTTTCTATACTGATTTCTGCATGTCAATATGCTTGCTACCCTGCAGTTTATTTATGAGTCAGTGTGAGTAGCTGGTAACTTAACTGGAGGGTAACAAGCCACTTTCAGTGTCTAATCAGGGATTTCCTTGTAAGGCCCCAGTTTTAAGAAACAAACTCCAGACGGTCACCAGTTCAAATCCCCATGGTAACAAATCCGGTATTGTCCCTTTGTTGTTACTGTATGTAGCGCCGAGGGAAATTTTTGTGAATTTCCGAATGATCACAAGGCTGACTGAGAATGTTCGGAAATTCATGAAAATTTCCTTCGGTCACGGTCGGGTCCCTGTACTTAAAGAGTAGGGATTTCATAATTTTTGCCCCTCCTACCAAATATCCAAGTCTGCAGCACATGGTATGTGGTCATTCAAAATGAATTGTAATATATGAGACTATTCTATCAACTATTAGCAGTAATTTATATTGTGGCATTTTGTTCACTGCTCTTGTGGACTCATGTAATATTTTTTTCTCTGATATTAAGGACATTTCTAATGGTACATATTATTTTTATTAGATGGTAGTTCCTTCTGTTTTTACATGTTGGCTATTTTATGTTGATATGGCGAAGAAATAAACTGCTAGGTCCTCATTCCTGGGCTTTTCTTCAGTTGCTGGCTATCTTTACAAGAAGCAGAGGTAGAAATTTTCGCTGCTGCAGCAGAGGATCACATGTAAGGTAAATATTTTCTTTCTTCGTCCGTCGCTCATGGTAAATTAATTGAAGAACAGGAAGTAAGGCATAGCTCCTTAACCTCCTGGTCTTTAATCGATACATTAAGAGTTCACTTTTCGAGTGAACTCTTCCTTTAAACCATTACTGGCCCCACTGTGAAGTTTAAAAAAAATCCTTAACTTTATCTCTCTACTCCTTCTTGTTCTCCTGCAGTGGGTGTGCAAAGTCCAGGAAACTGAAGAGTAGGAGCTGTCTTCCTGTCAAAAGGTTTCTGCCACTAATCTGTCCACCTAGAGGGATTATGACATGCGCAGGGGAGCCCTTTCCCCCTTCCTTCCCTCCCTGGCTGCCCTGTTACCTAGCATAAAAACTTTTATCTGTATTGTAGGTTACCCCTGCCCACCCCCAACCAGTATGTCAGATAACTAAAAGAATCTGAAATCTAATTACAGCTCTTCGCTCCCACAGCGTTCTGCATTGCTGGCAGCCGCGGGAGCGGACCTTATTTGCAAGTTCCGGCAAGCAGGGAGCCAGATCGGAGCACTGCAGGAGTGAGGGGCTGTAAGTAGAGTTTGGATTCTTTTTTAGCTATCTATCATAGCGGTTGGTGGTGGGCTGGGGGGCCCTACAACATATAAAAAGTTTTTCTTTAGGGTGGACATGTCCTTTATACTGTGCATACGTGTATAGTCTATAATTCTAATTAGAATATAGTTCTTCACATTCTTCCGTGTTTCCATTAATAATTTTGAAGCTGCTCCCTCCTGTAGTAATCCTGTGATTTGCTGATATCCCACACTGCCCTCTGGACTGTTTCCACCTATTACTTGTAGCGAACATACATTTAAAGGCAGGAAATGGCCTGGTAATTTTTCCTTTGGCGTAGTGAAGCTCAAAAGTTTTTCCCCACCCATCTCTATACTATTTTATTAGAACGTATCTCCCTTGGCAATTATTTCTTAGATAATAGCTTCTCATATGGGAGGTATTAGCAGGCCAGATTTGTCATAAAAACAACTTTGAAATATACAGTGGTTGGCAAATGTATTCAGCCCCCTTGAAGTTTTCCACATTTTGTCACATTACTGCCACAAACATGAATCAGTTTTATTGGAATTCCATGTGAAAGACCAATACAAAGTGGTGTACACGTGAGAAGTGGAACAAAAATCATAGATGATTCCAAACATTTTTAACAAATCAATAACTGCAAAGTTGGTTATGCATAATTATTCAGCCCCCTTTGGTCTGAGTGCAGTCAGTTGCCCATAGACATTGCCTGATGAGTGCTAATGACTAAATAGAATGCACCTGTGTGTAATCTAATGTCAGTACAAATACAGCTTCTCTGTGATGGCCTCAGAGGTTGTCTAAGAGAATCTTGGGAGCAACAACACCATGAAGTCCAAAGAACACACCAGACAGGTCAGGGATAAAGTTATTGAGAATATTAAAGCAGGCTTAGGCTACAAAAAGATTTCCAAAGCCTTGAACATCCCACGGAGCACTGTTCAAGCGATCATTCAGGAATGGAAGGAGTATGGCACAACTGTAAACCTACCAAGACAAGGCCGTCCACCTAAACTCACAGGTCGAACATGGAGAGCGCTGATCAGAAATGCAGTCAAGAGGCCCATGGTGACTCTGGACGAGCTGCAGAGATCTACAGCTCAGGTGGGGGAATCTGTCCATAGGACAACTATTAGTCGTGCACTGCACAAAGTTGCCCTTTATGGAAGAGTGGCAAGAAGAAAGCCATTGTTAACAGAAAAGCATAAGAAGTCTCGTTTGCAGTTTGCCACAAGCCATGTGAGGTACACAGCAAACATGTGGAAGAAGGTGCTCTGGCCAGATGAGACCAAAATGCAAAACGCTATGTGTGGCGAAAAACTAACACTGCACATCACTCAAAACACCATCCCCATTGTCAAATATGGTGGTGGCAGCATCATTCTCTGGGGGTGCTTCTCTTCAGCAAGGACAGGGAAGCTGGTCAGAGTATTGGTATTGGTATTTCATGTGGAATTCCAATAAAATTGATTCATGTTTGGGGCAGTAAAGTGACAAAATGTGGAAAACTTCAAGGGGGCTGAATGCTTTTGCCAACCACTGTACATGTAGTGAGGTTGTTCAAGTACGGATAAACACATCCCTAGTGTATAATATTACTTCTCATTTACCCATTTCACATACTGTAAAGGTGGCCATGCATATGTTCGATATTACTTACCCGACCAAGCGATTACGCGACGTTCGTGCGATCCTGCCAGAACCGCCTCTCCCGATCTTATGTGCGACCGACATGCAATTGCAAAAATAATGGGATTTTGCAGTCGCATGCCGGTTGCACATAAGATCGGGAGAGACTGTTCTGGCAGCATCGCACGAACCGTGCATGATCGCTCGGTCGGGTAAGTAATACCGAACAAATATATGGCCACCTTTACAGTATGTGAAATGGGTAAATGAGACGCAATATTAGATCGAACATATGTATGCCTCAATTGGCTATGGAGATGGGGCATGGTTCCTTATTAAACTGGGTTAAATAAATACAGGATTTTCTAAAGTTAGAAGTAATGTGTTCAAGTACTTGTTAGGTGTCTGAAGTTGTCCTTTTAACTTAAAGGACAACTCAATTATAGCTATGTGAATTCAAATTAAGATAAAATTACGCTTTGTTTGTGTGGCCCTTTAATATTTTTGCTTACCTCTTCATTTTTTTTTTTTTTTTTACTAAACAGGACTTTTGGGATGTGAGTTAACTATTCAGTGTCAAGTTGTGGGTACCAATTCTGTTTTTTATTTTGTTTTGGTCCATTCAGTGGTAAATGTCAGTGTCAGGCTGTTGGATACAATGGCTTTTTATCTACTATAAACACATGTGCACATACTTGTTATATCTGTAACAGGATGACTCACATTTTTATGCTCTCAATGTAACTAATTAACAAAGTCATTTGTTGTACTTTGCAATTTTTAGACTAATGCCATATAATTTATTTATAGTAATTATTGCGATTATTATCCAGAAATAAAATGTCCGAATATCCATTAATTAAGCACAATGTAGCCTTTACATCTTTTATCCTTTATATTACCGTATATAAATATTTTTATATCTTCATAGGAGATTGCATTGAGTTTTTAGGAGCTACCAATGAGGTTGGGGGTATAGGATATTACATATAGGAAAGGTGTATATGTATGTGTATTACCATTTAAATGACCATCAATAAATGTATATATATAGTATGGCACTGACTTATATCAGGTACAAGAAAAAATATAGAAAATATATAAACTTACTTACAGAGCTGAGATTCCTATTTTATTTTACATTTTTTATTTTGTAATCAAGACATTTTACTGTATATCGCATTTGTGCATTCAGTACATTAAAGGACAATTATACTCACCTTCCCTCCGCTCCACATCTTTGTGCAATAGCTTTTACCCAGGGTGAGTACCTGAACCGCTAGGTCCTCACCCTGGGTTCGCGTAACCTACAGCAGCGTCTTACAGCAACGCTCTGGTAGGCTTCGCCCCCTCCTGCCCGTCGGCGACGAGGCCAATAGGGAGGCACGCTTGTTGCAGAGCGTGCCTTCCTATTGGCCTCGTCGCTGACGGGCAGGAGGGGGCGGAGCCTACAGACAGCGTGCTGTAAGACGCTGCTGTAGGTTATGCGAACCCAGGGGTGAGAACCTAGCGGTTCAGGTCCTCACCCTGGGTAAAAGTTACTGCACAAAGATGTGGAGCGGAGGGAAGGTGAGTATAATTGTCCTTTAAGGCATATATATTTGTATCTTCTCTAGACAGTTTTTCTTTTCTTGAGTTAGAGGAACTGTGGTCCAAAAATGACATTAGGTACATTGATAGGAATTGCTCTCCTGAGAGTTTTTGCAATGTATTTCCATTGTTTATTTTGCATAGTTTTGAAGATATTTACATTTTTGTGTGTGATATGGTGGCAGCATCACCAGGTCCCCTGCACTTCTTGCTTCTTGCTCTGAAACCTGTCAGTCAGTCTGCCCTGTGTCTCCTCCCCTTTGCAGCCCCCTGGTCCCTCCCACTCATGGACCCCATGGTCCCTCCAGTTGCAGGCCCCCCATGGCCCATTCCCTTACAGCCCCATGTGGCCCTGCCCACTCGCGGGTGCCTAAGCCCCACCCGCTCACAAGTGCTGTGGGGGGGGGGGCACTCTGACACAGTGAAAACTCTGCCTGAAATGGCTGTTTTCACATAGTGAGAGAGAAGGGCTGTAGATTCCCTTATCTTCTCTGCAGCTTCAGGTCCTTCACACAGCAGAGAGGAGGAGGGACTTCCTGTCTCCCTCACACACTGAGGGAGTCTGAGGCTGTGCTCGCCGGCAGCACTGTGCAGGAGAAGCCTTAGGAATGTTACATGTCAGCCTCCCACCCATTAACTTTCTGGTCAGTCATTTCTTTATATCTTGGGCTGTGGAACATGTAGAGAGGTGGTTGATGGCTCAAAGGTAGGAAACTGGCCTTTCATTTAAAGTATATTCATTTTAAGTATTTAAAGGGCAACTGTGGTCTCAAAACAAGTTAGGTTTAAATGAAAGCCTGCAGTATTTACTTTACGTTAAATGAGCCAATAATCACATCTCTGCCTGGAACCTGTGAGAAATTACATTGGGGTGAATGTTCAAACTTCCTGCTTCCAGTAGGTTGAGTGACATCACCTGACTTCTGCCCTGGGGTACAAGCATGCTCAGTTTAGACTTAATCAAAAATTGACCGTTGAGAAGGGGAGCCTATCAATGCAGGCAGAGGCTGGTCACATGACTACAAGCCAGTCACATAGCTGAAAACAGGAAGTGTTCAAGCTGGAAGTAATATTGCAGAACCTTTCCAGCAATAACATTTTACAAATTTTATGTAGATATGTGATTTAGGTTTTATTTTGAAGGTATGATGGAAGGCTTTTTATATAATTCCTAATAGTTTGGAAGAATTTGAGACCACAGTTACCCTTTAAAGGGCAACTATAGTGAAAAAAAAACTTTGTCTGTATACAATGTATAGATCACTTAGTATAAGCTGCCTTACTTTCATGTTTCTGTGTGGCTTCATTTCTTCACACTGGCAGAAGTTTGTACCAAGCTGTGTAGTCCCCCTCCCCTCTCTGTCTACTCCCCCTCAAGCAGTGACGGGCTGTATACAGAGTCCGAGCATTGTCAGTTGAAAGGACTTTAAATGAAGTGCTGACATCCTGTTGACCCCTCCCTTCCAGAGCTAGACTGCAAGCAATCAAAGTGTGGAATAAAGTAGCAATATGCTGAAGGGAGGGGCAGAGGGGGAGAGAGGACAAGTGGTGCTGAGATTCTTTACAAGTAAGTTACTGAACTCTGCCTGTTCTCTAACTTTGCTAATTGTTATTTATTTTTTACCTAAAGTTCATATCTCTCCCCTGCTTAGCTGAGATCATAATCACTGAAGAGAGTCAGTGTAACAGCAGCTTGTAGTGAGAGACCTTCACAAACACAGTGACACTGCTTGTCCTGTTACATTTCAGTTGCTTTAGTCTATATATTTCATACATTGCACTGTGTGTCTTGTTTGGTATATAGTCTGTATTATTGTATTATATATATACTGTATTAGTGTTCCATTTGAGTCACTGGTTTTGTATGTATATAAGATATTTTTTTTTTGGGGGGGGGGGGGCTGTTTTATAGTGTGTTATGCTCATATTGCTGGGTTAATGGTTTATTGATTGTGTTTAGCACTACAGCATTTGACTATATGTTGCACATGGTACATATAGTGTGGGTGAGAGAGTGTGTGACAGTACTGCATGGGAGCTTTGGATTGTGTGGGTGTGTGCCTTTGAGTGACAGATAAGGTATAGCAGCTCCTACAAATCACAGCATATTCAAAGGCTTATATCTCGGGGACTATGAAGAATTTAAAGAAACTAAAGGTACCCTGGTGGTTGGGATGACTTATAGGATACATTAGAAGAAATTAAAAAAAACACAATTTTCTCACTATAATTGCCCTTTAAGCTTATTCTTAACTATTTACATATATAAAAGAGAACATGTGCAGTTATCCCTTATATAAATACATTTATATTTTTACAGAGATTTCATTGAGTTTTTAGGAGCAACTAATTAGGTGGGGGTATATAACACTATTACACATAGGAAAGGTCTATATGTTTGTGTGTAATTATCACTATTTAATCAAAATCACCATAAGAAATAACACTATACACAGTACAGTACTACTGCTTACTACTAAATTACAAAACAAATGATAAACAATAAAGTATACTTACTTTACTTGACACCCCTAAGTTTGAATGGAAAACTCAAAATGCTAGGTTTAGCCCCACCTCTAGGATTTCTACATGGGTCTCTAAAAGAAAGTGGAATTGGGACACTAAAAGCAAGTGGAATTTTACTAACATCCAATGAGGTTCTGATCTTCCACTGTTGGCAAATCCAAAAATTCTCTTAGGCATTGTACATGACAAGACAGGAAGTTTAAGGAAGTTCATGTATTACACCCAATTATGTGCTGTTTGTAAAACATGTGACAGTCTTAGCCAATTAGAAAATTCCTCAGACTCTTACATTTACTCCTCCCTCCCCTCTCCATAGAAAGTAATGAGACAATCCAGTTTCTGTTTGCTAGACAGGAAGTGATGTCTGTATATGATTAAATGCATGTCTCTGAAACTACCCAGCATTCTTAGAGAAATAGGCAGTTTTCCCTCCCCCCCCCCCAATATTAATATATTAAACATGAGGCTGTCGGGTACCATCTGTTATAAGAAGGTTGTATTTCAGTTTATTTTCTATGGGGAGCTTTTAGCTCCATTAAGAACACCTCTCCATAATCTTTATAGCCAATCACTATGTTGTCCTGACCCCATAGTGATTGTCAATGTGGAACTTGCTGTGGTAAATACTAATTAGTATGAACCTAGCATGTTTATCTGGATCCTGTGAGGGGTCTCAGGTTCCCCAATGGTGCTGTTTGGTTTGAACTTTACAATGTGATAGAAATGCCTGGGTCTATTCTCAGACCTGCAGGTTTATTCCATTGACATTCTATGGATTATAGCTGTCAGGTGGTTTGATGTGTGACTCCTACTGCCTGAAGGGACCTGAATAATCCTTGTCTAAACCAATAGTGTAATTGCTATGGAAGTAAGGGAAGGGCAGATAAATCACTTGCATATTCAAACATTTGAATAGGAATCACTAAAGCATGGGCTTTTAAAGGACAATTAAACTTACCATTTCCCCGAACCATTCCTGCAAAGTACCTAAGGTGAGGACCTAAAATGCTAAGTCCTCACCTCCTGGGTCCTTTCAGGAGTGGGGGGGAAAAGGAACGAGGGTATATTTGAGTATAATTGTCCTTTAATGACTAAGTCCGTAAAAGGGCTTTATTCCAGGATGTATGAAAAATTAATTTTTCAGCATTCTGTGCAGACAGGGAATGCTGGGAGTTGTATTTTTTAAACATGTGAAAAGTTCAATACCCATGCTCTCTCTCATTACACTGTATTGCATCTTAATACATTCATTAGCCAATGGACATTAAGAAAAAACTTACTACAAACAGAATGTTAGGAGTTGTAGTTTTCAAACATGTGAAAGGTCCCAAGTTCAACACCCCTGCTCTATACCATTAGGCTGTATTACATCTCGATACATGCCTTACTTAAAGGATATGAAGGAAAAAAACTACAGAGAATGCTGGGATTTGTAGTTTTCAATCATGTGAAAGGTCCCAAGTTCTATACCATTAGGCTGTATTACATCTAGACACATTCCCTTAGCTACAGGCAATAAACAAGATACTTTGCATGTCCCCACCCATTTCTTTGGAAGTGAGAAATATGTGTTTATATGTTACATTATTAGGGCAATGCTATAATAATAACACAAATCTGTGAGGTACCTTCTCTTATAAGAAGGCGCTACTTCATGTTATACTCTGTGGGGAGCTTTTCGCTCCTTTAAAAACATCTCTTCCTATTTTATATTTATAGCTAATCCTTATCCTGTGTTCTTCTAACCCCATAGTAATTGTAGGTCTGGAGCCTGCTGTGGTTAATACTAATTATTAAGTATGTACCTATCATGTTAATCTGGATCCTGTATAGGGTCTTCAGTTCTCCAATGGTGCTGGGACTGGCTGGCAGGTCAAATTAGAATGGGAGGGTATGTATGTGTTTGATCATATTATGCAGTGGGATGTGTATTGTAACGGACATATACACCAAGGGTCTTTATGTACCACCTCTAGCCTGCAGGTGGTATCAGTGAGTAATAAAAGACAAGACATCCCTGCTCTCTGTTGCTTACAAAGACACACAATATACAGGCATTGTCAATATTCAGTGGTGCACAATAGCCAGGGACTATTACTGCACATGTTATGTGGGGAAACTGTTTTGTTATTACATCATTGCAGTAATTGCTGTTAAATGTATCTAAAACTGGTTTATCTTGTTTAAAGAAAGTGGGTGCTTGTGCCAGACCACCAGAGTAACCCTCTGTGTGCCATGCTACCCATAAATCATTCCATAAAACAGTTATCTGGTACCAATTGGTGGCAGCAGAGCTGGTAATACCATTTATTCTCCCTGTTTTATCTGTATATTTGTTCTCTGTATAAACGTATGGAGGCTGCTACTAAAAGTATTGATTTAAATCCATCCTTGTACTTGCAGATGAAATGCCCCAATTAGAATCAGTAACTTATTGTCTAGAACAGTTTGAAATATCAGCCACTATTATGGTTGGGTTAAAGGTGCTCTCTTGCAAGTCCTTAGTCTTTTGCTTAATGGTAAAGACAGGCAGGTATACCAAGGATTCTGGGAAAAAAAGCAGTTATAAGTTATTAAAAAGTGGTCTGAAGCAAGATCTGTATGAAAGAAGATATAAAGGATTTAACCCTACCTCACCATAATCTATAAAGCTAATACATATCCTGTGCTCCCAAGTTGTAACATAAGCAGCTATTAATGTGGACAAACGCAGAAAGAATTGATGGACTGCAACCAGCGTAGGTTAAAACTTAACTTTTTATTTTGACAAATAGCATGCTTCAAAGAGGGAGACCATCATGTGACCCTGACACGTTTTGTGAAGCTCACACCATCACTTCATCAGAGGGATACCTACCTGGTATCCCTCTGATGAAGTGACGGTGTAGACATCTTGAAACGCATCATGGTCACATGATGGTCTCCCTATTTAAAGAATGCTATTTGCAGTGTTCTCCCCAGAATTTTTTCCCTGCCGGGTGGCATGAAAAAGTAGCCGGGTGGGGTAGGACGGGAAAATTTGGTGGTAAGGGAAAATGTGCACTGCATCATGCTCATTATATAGCTAGTTAACGTTCTAAAATATTCTTGCAGGTGTAAAAAAGGGGTCTGGACTGAGCAGTTTTGGCGGGAGTTTTTACTGACCTATTGGCACACCTATTAAACCTACTTCTAAATTCTTTTAAATCACAAGTGTCCTCTCAAGAATTTTTTTCCAGCCGGGTGGCATGAAAAAGTAGCTGGGTGGGCCGCCCAGCTAAAAGACCCTAGGGAGAACACTGGCTATTTGCCAAAATAAAAAGTTAAGTTTTAACCTATGCTGGTTGTAATCCATCTATCCTTTCTTCGTTTCTTTTCCTTGTTGCCGGTGAAGTTCCGAACTTCTTGCTGACTGGACTCCCGCAAGGTGTTTAAGGTGGAGGAACCACGGCTTTATCCTGCTGGTATTCTTTCTATAGCTATAAATGTGGAACTTGCCGTGGTGCATACTAATAATTATGAACATAGCAAATTTATCTGGATTCTGTTTAGTGTCTCAGGTCACCCAATGGAGCATTTTTGTTTGAGCCACACAGTGTGGCAGGATTGCTTGGGTCTATTCTCAGACCTGCAAGTTTATCCTGTTTGGTTCCCCGGGATGCTGGTGACTGTCTGAGTAACAGTTTAAAATATCCCTATGTAAAGATTTTATAGTCACTATCCACCCATAGCAAAACATACACAAATAATTTCCACTGTGCACCAAAGGGCACACTTTTGCTAAAAGTGGGATCGTTGGTGCACATTAGAAATTAGGTGTGTATGTTTTGCTATGTGCAGATACAGTGTCTAGAAAATCTTTATATAGGGATATTTTAAACTGTTTTTCAGTCATCAGACTCAGGTAATCCTGCCACAATGTGCAATTCAACATAAACGGCACCATTTCTTTTTCTTTTTTTTTTTTTATTGAAAGCTCCTGGTCATGCTTTTAGTGATACAACTCGAAGTGCACATGCAAGCGATTCGGGATCTGTCTGCTTCTCCCTTATGCCCATAGCTGTTAGGCTGTAGGACTAGAGAGAGGCTACTTAAAGGGCATGTCCATCCCTTTTAAAACTTTGTTATATAGTAGGACTTCCTCCCCCAGCCCCAACCTCTATAATAGTTTTGTCACAAACTCCCCCTGAACTCTACTTACCTAACCTCTTTGCTCTGGCGTACTGTCCCAGCCTTCTGCTTGCATGAAACTGCAAGCAGGGGGCCGGACCGGCAGCCGTGTCCATGATTGGCTAAGAGGCAGCCTATCACGGACGCGGCTGCCGCCAGTGGAGAACACTGAGGTAGAGAGATAAGGTAAGTAGAGTTCGAGGGAGTTTCTGTAAAACAGAAAGTAGGACGTGTGTGATTTTCGTAACTTGCGTCCCCGGCGTGCCTGCGTGTATTGCCTGCGCCTCTGACTGCTTGTCCGGCCTCTTTCTCCCAAGAAGACCTTAGTATAAACCGAGGCCAGGTTTTAAAGGTATTTTTAAAACCTAAAAACCTCGGTTTATACTCGAGTATATATGGTAAATCCACAATAATAATAATAATGTATACCTAGTAAATATTATGTTTTAATGTTTTCCCCATTTACCAATTTTCACTCTGTAAGTATGTTATTGCAATATTTGGGGGGATACTTACCTTCTCTCTCTGATATATTTACTCTTATCCCCAGTGCTATCATCCACCAATAATCACTTGGAGTTGTTGTGCAAAATAATGTTTTGCATTAAAAACTACAACTCCAAGCATTCCCTGGCTGCTCAGATTGCTGGAATATTTCGTTTTCCTACATCTGGAAACCCGTTTTCTTAAATCCTGGAATAAAGCCATTTTCCTGACTTAGACATTAAAAGCACATGGTCATGCTTTAGCGATTCCTACCGAAGGGTTTGAATATGCTAATGATCCATCTGCTCTTCCCTTACATCCATAGCTATTTCACTATAGGATTAGGGAAGGATTATATGGGTCACTTAAGGCAATAGGAATGATAATCCTTACCAAACTTTCCTTCACTTTCATATTCCACCTATCTGCCAGCAATAATCCATGGAGACTAAGTGGAATAAACCTGCAGATCTGAGAACAGACCAAGGAAATCCTGCCACATTGTGCTGTTTAATCTAAACAGCACTATTAGGCAAATGGAGACCCTACACAGGATCGATGGTAACATGCTAGGTTCACACTTATTAGTATTTACCACTAATAACTAATGTTATTAATATTTCAATTGTGGAAAAAAGGGAAAAACTGTCCATTTCTCTAAAAACTGGTAGTTTCAGAGACATGCAAAGTCATTTTATCATATACATACATCACTTCCTGTCTAGGGTTTTCAGGCACAGCATGTTCTCCTCTGGCTTCTTTCACATAGTCAGCCCTCCAGTTCATTACCCAGCATTATCAGCCCCCTGGTTCGTTACCCAGCGTTATCAAGCCCTCCAGTTCATTACCCAGCGAAGTCGTCCCTCCAGTTCATTACCCAGCTTAATCAGCATTCCTGTTCATGACCCAGCTTAATCAGCATTCCTGTTCATGACCCAGCTTAATCAGCATTCCTGTTCATGACCCAGCTTAATCAGCATTCCTGTTCATGACCCAGCTTAATCAGCCCTCCTGTTCATGACCCAGCTTAATCAGCCCTCCTGTTCATGACCCAGCTTAATCAGCCCTCCAGTTCATGACCCAGCGTTATCAAGCCCTCCAGTTCATGACCCAGCGTTATCAAGCCCTCCAGTTCATGACCCAGCGTTATCAAGCCCTCCAGTTCATGACCCAGCGTTATTATCAAGCCCTCCAGTTCATGACCCAGCGTTATTATCAAGCCCTCCAGTTCATGACCCAGCGTTATTATCAAGCCCTCCAGTTCATGATCCAGCCTGTTCATTACCCAGCGTATTCAGCAATTGTTGCTTTCCGTCTGCCTTTCCCAATCCCTGACCCTCTCAGCTAGTGTGTCCCCTAGGTGTCTGGGTTTCGCACAGACCGGCTGTGTGGATCTGTGTGGCCCTTTTTTGCTTCGGCCTGGCTCTTCCATCCACCAGCCCTGCCAGCTGGTGTCTCGCGAAATTCCTCCGGAACGAGGATGAAGTTTTGGTGAGAGGATGTCTGCAGTTTAGCGGTTTTCCATGCTCGCTGATAATTTTGACACGTGGTGGAGCCGTATGCTCGCTCCTGGGGGTGGTAGATTCTTTTCCATTGTAAAAGCATATGGACGGACAACTAAAAGGTTCTGTGGACTCGGGGTGCCTCTTCCACCCAGCTAGTGTCAATGAAGCGGTTGGGGTTCCCCCAGGTGCAGGGATTGGCTATACTTCAAAAGGCTCCTGTTGCTCTGTGCAGCCTCTTCCACGATGGATGGCAATGGCAGGGCTGCTTCCTCCATCCATGGAACCTTCCTCTCCTCCACATAAAGAACATTAAGGCAAGTGCTCTCCTTTTCTGGGGGGGGGGGGGTGGGGGGTGGACGGTGCAGTGCTTGCCACTGCAGATGTTTGAAAACTAATACTCCCAGCATGCTGGGAGTTGTAGTTTCCAAACATCGGGAGTGGCGAGGAATTGGGGGGTTAGTGTGTGGCCAACTAATGCCTTAAAACAGTACAGATTCAGGAGGATGGTATCTATTGTTGAAAAGATTGTATTGTTTTGAGGCTTTAATTGCCCTTTAAATAGACAGAATTCCCATACAGTACAGTCTTGTGCAGTAATAGCTATACTGGATTTGGCAATTACTGTACAACTGGGACAACTGCTGGAATTCTGCTGTCCATTTAAAGGGCAACTAAAGCCTCAAAACAATATAGAATCGGAAAGGCAGTAGTGGTCATAATCTACCTTTGACTTATACTCGAGTCAATCAGGTTTACTCATTTTTTCAGGTAAAAATGGGTACCTTGACTTGTACTCGGATCGACTTATACTCGAGTATATATGGTATATATAATACTTATTTTCTTTAAAATACATACAGCCAGTGGCGTAACTAGGAATCACTGGGGCCCCCAGCAAAACTTTGATAGGACCCCTATCCATGCTTCATCCACTGTGGTTTTATGGGAGGAGGCTACATCTGTTATAGATATATAAGATGGGTCCCCCTTGGCTCCTGGGTCCCCCTACAGTTGCTTCCCCTGCTCCCCTGGTAGTTCAGGGCCTGCATACACCACTTTTTTGAACACCACACTTAGGGCTAGGCCACACTGATGTGCTTTTAAGCGCGATCCGATCCCAATTGATGTGGCCACACTAGTGTGCGACTATGCTGCTCGTGCAATTTGTTGATTGGAGTCCATGTGCATTTTTTAGCTCTATCGTATGTGCTCCAATTTTGAAACTTTGCGCAATCACACTGCAACGTGCTCTTGCACAGCGGGAAGGCATGCGCCATAGCGAGCATTATCGTGCACACTTTGCAGTGTGGCCTTAAAGTTCATTGTCTGCTCTTTTAATTGATTTCCATAGTATGAAATTACAGGTGGTGATCCTACCACCTTGCATGTTTTGTTGAATGAACAAAGTAAAGCTTTTAAAGGGTAACTGTGGTCTTGAATTCTTCCAAACTAGTAAGGATTATATAAAAAGCCTTCCATCATACCTTCAAAATAAAACCTAAATCAAATCTTTAGATAACATTTGTGAGAAGTTATTGCTGGAAAGGTTAAGCAATGTTACTTCCTGGTTGAACTCTTCCCGATTTCCCCAGCATTAAGTGTCAACTGAGCATGCTTCTCCCCCAGGGCAAACGGGCGGGACAAAGGTCAGGTGATGTTACTCAACCTACTGGAAGCAGGAAGTTTGAACATTCACCCCAATGTAATTTCTCACAGGCTCCAGCCAGAGATGTGATTGTTGGCTCATTTTAAAGAAAATACTGCAGGCTTTCATTTAACCCAAACTTGTTTTGAGACCACAGTTGCCCTTTAAGTTGTTTTTTTTTTTATCCAAGTGAACACACCTGATGTCGGTAACTGCATTTTATTTAAGCCTGTTTTACAGCTTCTGTTTCTTTTAAAGGGCATGTATATTTTCACTCACCTTATAAGTTTCAAACTTCAGTGTTGCCTTTTTACTTTTTCTTGTTTTCACTTTTCAATTTGTATCCAGCTACAAATTTTGAAATATCCCAAATTCAACTGACTGGTTACTGTCTGAGAATGCAGTATCCCAGAATGCAGAGAAAAAATAGAGAAAAATAGATGAACTCTTCTATTTAGTTTGTGGGGAAAAGGAAAAGACAACTTTGAATGCATGTTTGTTCATAGGACATAGCAAATGTTTAAGCTAGGTACACATCATTGGATTTGGAAAAAAACATCCACTATTTTGCTCAGATCAACCAATACACTGAAATGACTGTTGCCCCAAAATGTTGGATGGTGTGTGCTCGGCCAAAGTTCCCAATTATCTGTCCATAGGGGCAATGGTTGCGAAATATCTTGATAATATGTACGAACCAAGCATTAATGTAATGTTGCCTATCCATATTTGCAGTGGCAGCTAGGCGAGACCGGTACACACACAGACTAGATCCCCCTGCTGCAGGCCCAATGTAATATCATCTCATAGATATCCCAGGGATTTTTGCCTTTTCAAAAAAATTTAGTGTTTAACTATGCTTTACTTCCTATACCTAGCACTAAACTGATTAGTAATTTTGTTCACCCAGTCAAGTGACCTTATTAATAATTTTTTTGCAGTCTTGCCTGTTTACAGATCTGGCATTTGCTTTACCTTTAATATAGATGATTTCAGTCAGAAATGAAAACTTTTCAAGTAGTAACACTTTTTTTTTTTTTTACCCCCAGAGCTGTGTTGTTTTACGCTTCCTGAAGTTTCTTCCCAACAGAAATAAGGTAATATTGATTTTAAAATGAGTTTATTTTTGCTGTGTTTGTTATACAGTAGTATTGATATAAATTCCCCAGCAAAAAAAAGTAAATCAGAATGGGAGCTTATTATGAAAAATTCAGAAGAGTTAAAGTCCGTGTGTGAATTAAGTGCTGAATATGTAGGTAATTCGAATCAAGATTTATATTATTGCAGGGATTTCTTTATAAATGTGACCTTTTCAGTGTTATTAAGGATAACAAAACATTCTAAAGGCACACTTTTAATGTTGTGATGAATTTATTTAAAGAAAAACATACTGTATTGTATTTGTTCAAAATGGCACATCTACATTTTTAACTCTTTAATCAGAACATTTTTATTTTTTAGTGGTGCCAATAATGGATACTTAACCAATTAAATGTAAAAATTATAGAGCTTTGTACTAGCCTCAGTCTTGTGTTCTAATCTTGTTTCTTTTATAATCTTCCTAAATTATATGTCAACTAAAGCAAATAATAAATTCTAGGGTTTCAATTTTTATTTACTTAAAGGGCATCTATAGTGATAAAACACATTGCCCCTTTGCAAAGTTAAAGGGGCAATGTGCTGCCTTAATCCTATCACTGTCAGTGACTTTGTTTATCCATGGTGTCAGATCTCTGTGCAGCACTCCCCCATTCCCCCTCCCCTCTGTTACCTTCTCCATGTCTCAATTCAGGCTAACCGACAAGCTTATCATGTGCAGTAGGAGTTAAAAGTTCAACATCCAGAAAAACACACCCACGCACAGTGGCCAATAGAAAGCAAGCTGTCGTGGAGACACGGAAGAAGGAGATCAGTACAGTTTACAATCTCTCACTTTGTGACCCATCAATCAGTGAAAGCTATTAAGAAGGGGGGTCAAGTGCAGCCTTATATCTACCATCAAAGCTACCTCTCTCCCCCTGCTAATGCTCTTATCTCTATGTTTATTACAGAGCAGGGAGGGGGGATCACGTCACAGGGATTTGATTGACAGTCCAAGTAGGAGTAGAGGAATGCAATCATGTATTCTTCTTACTGGTGTAACTCAGGACAGAGAGGGAATCTAAAAAAAGTGAAGACACTCTGGGGGTTGTGGGGAATTATAGAACACATGGAAAGAAAAAAAAACGTTCATTTTCCCACTATAGATGCCCTTTTAAGGGCAAGTCAAGCCCTAAAATAATTATTCTCCCCCCCCCAACCCCACTTTCACTAGCTTTTCATATTTTAAAGATGCCCCAGAAATTACTTACCTGACCCGGTCCCTCGCCGGCTATTCCACGTCCCCTGCTACTGTTTCGAGCTTCTTGCGACAACCGCTTCTCTTCCTTGTCGCGGCTGTCAGGTGATTGGGCATGACGTCACATCGCGCCCTAACTGACCGCCGCAACCAGGAAGTGGAGCAGCTGTCAGCACCATCCGCGGAGCAGAAGCGGCGAAGGACCGGGTCAGGTAAGTAATTAGCTGATTATTTGCAGCATTCAGTCTTCCTGGCTTAGTTCAAACAAAATAATTGTCACAGAGTCAGGTAAGCCATTTACCTATCTGACTTTTTGGTTGGATTGTTATATGCACGTATAAAGGAGGTTTTACTCCTATCTGCAAGGATTGAGGACTGGTGTTAGCTCCTCAGTATATATTTTTTTTTAAGTTGCCTTCTCCTACCTGGTTCGGCAGCCACTCGCTCCGCATCCTCTGTGCTTCTGGATGACGTCACTATTGTGCGCCGAGTAGTGTCGTCATGCGGAAGCACAGTGGATGCGGGGCGATCTGCTGCCGGATTAGTTACAAGGTAAGTGTTTGACTCGGGTATAAACAGAGGTTCGGTTTTCAGGCTTTTTTTTAAAGCCCGAAAACCTTGGTATATACGGTATTTTTCTCTTATGCGTCCTGCACATCCATACCAGGTTTCTTTTCTCTTGCTCAAACATCAGAAGATGATACAGTACACACACAAAAAAAATGAAGCAAAAACAATAGTAATTTTTCTTAGGCTGGGTACACACCAGCAGATATTTCTGGCCGACTGATGGGGCTGAAATACCTGATGGTGTGGGGTTGGAGGCTGGTCGAATCGGTGATCAGGTATGTTGGTAAATCATGGCCGATCATGCGGTTCCCTGTGGGACCTCTGTCGACCGCAGCCACTATTGCCGCAACAAACAGTCATTTGTCCTGGCTGATCACTCGCTTGCAGAGAACGTTCGGTCGGGACAAATAATAGCCCCCTGTGTACCCAGCCTTACACTTCAACAAAAGATTTTAGTGTTAAGTTTGAAATCCTCTGCATGGTTAGTGTACTTGATTTTAGTCCTGCTGGGTGTGTGTGTTATTCTTACACAGTGTTGAGTGCCCTGCCCTGATAAGTTTGTTGTCTGCATTGATATTTAGTATTGTAAGTCACTTTCAGAGAAATTGGCTCGATTCTAATTTCAATTGACCGACCGTCATTTGTCCCGGCCGAACGCTCGCACACAGCAAATGCTCGGTCGCAACAAATAATAGCCCCGTGCGTACATAGCCATAAGCTGAAGTTAATAAAACAACCAAATAAAAAAAAAAAAAAAAAAAGTGAATCTGATGCTGTTTTAAAGTGTAACAACATTGTTCATGCCTATAACACGGGTTTCTAATTGTCTTTTTCCTGTTCCATAGCTAGTGCAGAAATGGTGCTTTTCCCGCATATATTTATGGAATTATTTTAACATCCTCACTTTCAGATAATACCTGAGACCTATTTATAAATGTGTGGTATTGCATAGAGTAAATCATTTGAAAAAAGTTGTCTGGGTTAATAGAGGGCGGATGTTAAAGCATAGATTTTTACTAAAAAAATGAACCCATACCAGTTATCTCATTAATTGAAGAATGAGAGGTAAAGGAACTGTCAGTCGGTAGATGTCCGAGGAAGCAGCGGAGGGGCGTGGTCACAGGAAAGACAAAGCTTTATCTCCTTGTTGGTCAATTAATGGGAAAAAGGGTATGTTCACTTTTTGAGTGAATGTATCCTTTAAAAATGACAAATCATTAATTAGAATAGACCATTTAGCTTATTTGTTCTAAGTACCTTAATGTTTTAATCAGGTTGATATTGGGGATTTTGATGCTTTACATAGGAATTAACCTTGGTTCCCTGTGTTGGAGTAATTCTAATTATGCCATTGGGTGTTTGATTTGTATTTAGTTGCAATTACAAACTGCTGTTTACTTGTAGGAGATCCTGACTTTGCTCTGCTCTGTAGCTAATCATTTTCTTTTCCTCCAGAGCTCAGATGAAGTCTATCAGCATCTACACAATATATTGGACTTTGGCAAGCATATTATGAAGCAGTTTCTGGGAGAAAACTTTGTACATCAGGGGGTATGTACAAGAGCAAAAAAGAGTCTGACTGGAATTGCTCTACTGGCAATATTCTGAAGGACTGGGATGTAGTCTGTATTTAGAAATAGATTTTGCCATAGATAAAAGCATGTGGGGTTAAAGCATAGATTTGGAATGAAAATTATATATAGTAGTGGAAACTGATTCTCGCGATTTCCGTTGTATTGTAAATTACATCGCAAAGCAGAAAACGGAACGCACATCGTGGGACCTAACCCTTATGTATTCTAAGCAAATATATACCTTGAAATCAGATTTCCAGTTAATTTATATTTTTTACTACCCTCGCTTATTAGCATCAGGAAACTAATTTCTCTCCCTAAGTGCACACCGAGTTCTGCTGTTCTTAGCTTCTATATTTTTTATTTTGGTTAAATAATATCATAGATAACTTGCTATGCTTTGCTTAAAGGAAGATACCTTCCAAAGAAGAGCATATACAAGATTAGATTATGTAGCTTTGTGTACAACTAGTAGCAAGTTATAATGCAATGCCAGCCAGCTTCAGCTTTGCAGGAGTGTTTTGTTGGCAGGGGTTGGGGGAATCTTTACATAAAGTAGTTTGAGTATATGGGGTTATGTAATAGACCAAGAAGTGAAATCTGGTATTTATTTTATTTTGGAAATAAAACAAACTATTCTTGTGAAAAATCTCACACTATTTTTTATTTTTTGTATGAATATTGTAAATTAACTTTCAGGGTTATTCAATAGTTCCTATTGTTAAAAATAGTGCTAATTTTGCCCCAACCAATTAGATGTTAGCTTTCAAATGTTAAATAAGATTTGATTGTTTGGGGCAAAATGAGCACCATTTTTAACAATACAAACTTTTATTAAATCTCCCTGTTTGTTTTTTTTTCCCCATAGGAGGTGGTTAAATTACCTTTGGATTTTCTGAAACGTTTATGTTTAAAGATCCAGTCAGAAAGACCTGGTAAGAAGGCTATATTCCATTTTTAGTACAATATATAATCTTGTAATGCTACAAATCATTCAGAATAACTGCAGGTAACATCCTTTAAATGTCCCATTTGTGCCATGCTGTTTTTAGCAGTAAATATTTTGGGGCATCAGTTGTGCTTACTTTCATATGCAGGGTTATTTTCCAGTATGTCTGGCATGTACTCCAGTATAAGTGATAATGGAAACTCTATCATACTTGCCGAGAGTTTCTTTTCCTGGCCATACTTCCAGGCAGCAAGACGTGAATGAGTTAACATCCCCTGCTCACCGGATACAGAATAAACAATTAGCACAAGTACAAATAGACCACTCCCCCTTACCTCCTTGTAGTAAGTTTCAAAGTTTCGGAAGTAAATTAAAGGGAGGGGGGTTTGAAACTCTCAGTAAGTATGATAGGAGTTTCCGTTTTCCTGGCCATCCCCAGACAGCAAGATGTGAATGGGTAAGTACCCAAGTAATATGTATGGGTGGGAAAAGACAAAAAATAAGCAAAAATTATATATGCTTTGTGTCTTTGTGTTTTCCTAAAAGACGTAGTCCTATCCACATATACCATTAGACATTAACCTACATCTAAAGTATATGAACTTTCTTGTTCTGTGGATGTTCCTTCTACTGGAATGGAAGGCAGAGTAGGTTGGTTCAAATGGTATCTTGACACAACTTTAGGTAGAAACTCCATGACCGGCTAAAGAATAACTGAGGTTGAAAAATTAAATGTTCTGCGTCTACAGATAGAGCCTGGAGCTCACAGATTCTTCTACCTGAAGATAAAGCTATAAGCAGAAGAGTTTTATAAGAGAGATTCCAAAGAGAAGCTGTAAAGGCTCAAAAGGAGGCATGGATAGAGATGTCAAGACCAATGGAAGATCCCACTGAGGAAAAAACTATTTTTTTAGGTGGTCTAATTCTCATAACTCCCTTTAGGAATTTCTTAATGAGAGGCTCAGAAAAAAGACTTCTCCCAATTACTGAAAGTACTGCAGAAACTTGTACCTTGATGGTATTAAGTGTATCCAGACTTGTTTGTAAGAAATCTAATATTTGAGGTATTGACATCTGTAATGGATTAAGTTTTTTCTGTAAGGCCCAGGACTAAAAGACATTCCAAATTTTATCATATCTGGAAGATGTAGAAGTCTTTCTTGCCTTTAATATGACATCTCTGACTCGCCAATCTTCTCCTCTTAATCTCCAAACTGCCAATTTCATCCTAATCGGATGTGTGATCTTGCCCTGTTGTAATAGATTGTTTTTGGGAGGAAGGCGATATGGATAATCTATCATCAGTCTATTTAAAAGGGGATACCAAGGACGTTGAGGCCAATCTGGGAGAACTGCTAGAACTTCCACTCGAGAGGTAAGTATCTTTTTTTAGAACCCTGGAAATTAGTGGTATTGGGGGGGAAAATGTATGCTTTTAGCCCATCCCAGTCATGACTCATTGCCTCGACTGCTAGCGAGTTCCTGGTATGATATCTGGAGAAGAAGCTCTTGACCTTCCGAGACCCAGAAGAAGGAGGGCGTGCACCTCCGAAACGTACATCGGTTTCTTTTGAGCTTCCAAGGCAGCGGACATGAACGGCTAACGAAGGTACGAGTTTGGTTAGCCGTGACCAGGACAACTATGTATGTGAGATCTGGCATCTAGATTTGAGGATCGGGACACTATTTTTGGATGCTTTGCAGCACAAAAATTCGGTTATGTTTGAAGCCACCCACTGAAGTCATCTGTGGTAGATATACTTACCTAATGGTTTGCCATCATTCGCTTCAGCAATTTTGCTTCCAGATTGCTGTCTTCTCTTTAGGTGTGGGTTCCCCCGACCTCTGAGATGGGGAGGTTGCGCGGATGTGCCCTGTTTTGCTTTTTCTTTCTCCCTCGCTTGCTGCGTGTTCATGCCCCATGATCACTGCTGCTTATATATGCACTTTATTTCATAAGAATATCGCTGCTTAACTTTTAGTATAGGCTTATTGTTTTCTGGGGACGCCCAGACATGTGATTTTTGTTCCCCCATGTTTATCTTTGGCGTTCTTATTTCCCTATTCCATGCCTGTGTGAGTGCCTCAGGGATCTCCCTGAGTCAAGTGGGTTTTTCCTTTTAATTTCAGTTCTATCTGATACTTTCTTGTTCAATTTCCTGTGGCCATTAAGTCGATTTGGGGATACCACCACCTCTTGACTATCATTCAAAATATTCGAGGATGAAGGCTCCATTCACCATGATCTAGTATTACTCTTGATAGACTATTTGCCTGGAACATATAGAGCTGTGATTTGATATTAGATTTTCCTGTGCAAATTTCATTATTGGGAATAGTTCCCGCATCATGGTTGGACTCTTCATTCCACCCTGTTTTCTTATATAAATCACAGCTGCCTGATTGTCCGTCCGAACACATACAGTTTCTGACAAAATTCTTGTCCCCTGTGTTTTTGCAGTAACTCCTGCTATTAACCTGATTTTTAATTGATCAATTGGTGTTAGAAATAGTTCATATGAAAAGCTAAAGCCCTCCCAAGTAATATTAAATGTACTGGTAAAAAATAGTTTCACTGAAAATTTTTTTTTCATTTAATCAAGACAAAGGTCAAAATGTTGCAAGACAAAAGTGTAGTTGCCTATACAGAAAATGATCTACTTTACAGCCAGTCCAAAAATATGTCCGCAAATTAAGTAGTGGTGCTGTAAGATCCAAATTTAATATCTTGTATGACTTTCATGAGTTTGAAGGGCAGCATATATGCGGTTTGGCAAGGATTCATACAATTTATTGATGAAATCATCAGGAATAGCCAAGAAAACAGTCTTGCATGCCTCCCAGAGTTCATCAATATTCTTTGGTTTCATCTTCCATGCTTCCTCTTTCATCCTACCCCACATATGCTCAATGATGTTCATGTCAGGTGACTGGGCTGGCCAATCCTGGTGCATCTTGATCTTCTTCGCCTTAAGGAACTTTGATGTGGAGATGGAAGTATGCGATGGAGCACCATCCTGCTGCAGAATTTGGCTTTTTATGGTTGGGAATATATGAGGTAGCTAAGATTTCTAGGTATTTTACACTATTGATGTTGCCTTCCACCCTGCAGAACCCTCGCATACCCCCATACTGGATGTAACCCCAGACCATGATTTTGCCTCCACCAAACTTCACTGTTTTCTGGGTAGATCTCGGCTCCATGCGGGTTCCAGTAGGTCTCCTGCACTATTTGCGGCGACTGTGGTGTAATCCAACAGAAGATTCATCTGAAAATTCCACCTTTTGCCACTTTTCCAGCGTCCATCCTTTTAGCAGGCTGTGGGACTTGGCAAATGCCACACGGTTTTTCAATTGTCTTTTTTATAGTGCTGGCTTATGGGCACTGATTCGACCATGGAGGCCATTTCAAGACAGAATCCAACAAACTGTTCTGGTTGACACTGGGATTTCAGGTGACCAGGTCTCCTGGAGCTCTGCTGCAGTTGAAAATGGGCTTGCCTTGGATTTTTGAGCCAACAAGCGGTCCTCTGGAGCAGTTGACTTGCGGGGTCTGTCTGACCTGGGCTTGTCAAAAACTTCTCCAGTCTCTTCAAATCTTTTCTTTATCCTCTGAACTTGACGCTGAGAGACATTGATGGTTTGTGCCACATCAGCAGTGGATTTGGTCTTCAGCCTCTTGATAATTAACACTTAGGGTGAATCTTAGGCATGTTTGCAGAGGACTATTTGCAGTTGATGTGAAGGTCTAGTGTACTGGGGTTCTTTTTATACACACCTGACACCTAATTGATACATTATTAGTCACAGGTGAAGCCCATATGACAAGGCGACAACACTTATCTCTTAGCAAAAATTGACTTGATGGGCTTTACCAAGCTGTGAATATTAGAATACTTTTTTTTAATTTTGTTTCGTTTTGCATTGAAACATTATTACAAAAGCTGTTTGGGGTAAAATGAACCATTTCTTGAAACAAAATCTGCATTAGAACTGAAGTGGCGCTTAACAATAATTCTATTTGTACGCAAGCGACAAGACTTTTGTCAGAAACTATATAGACAACCCCTTTATTAGATGATGAAGGACTGTAGGGCTCTGAATACTGCTCTTAGCTCTATAACTCCTGATGGTAGGGTCGTGCATCTTCTCTCCCATAGCCCTTGAGAGGAGTGATGGAGAATATGGGCTCCACATCCTATGGCTGAAGCATTGGTATATAGCTCTAGATGCTGCAGTTCTAGAAGGGGGGTGCCTATTCGTCCTTTGGTGGTAAGTACCAAGCAATCTACATGTTGTTTTAAGGTGGCCATACATCAGTGCGATATTACTTACCCGACCGAGCGTCACGCGACGTTCCTGCGATCCTGCCGGAACCACCTCTCCTGATCTTCTATTCGTCCGATATGCGATAGCAAAATGAATGGGATTCTGCGATCGCATGTCGGTCGGATATTAGATCGGGAGAGACTGTTCCGGCAGGTTCGATGAACGTCGCGTGAGCGCTCGGTCGGGTAAGTAATATCGCACTGATGTATGGCCACCTTTAGCCAGGTGTGAAGCAGTAGAGACTGTGCCCGATTGTGTCTGTCCCAGTTTGCTAAAAAAGTATGCTTGAATTGGTCTCATTCTCCAAGCAGACCACCTCAGGAGGCCTATTGTGGAGGATAGGTTGCCTAAAAATTTCATATAACGTTTTGCTGACATTTTGGACTGAGAAAGGAACTCCTGTGCTTGTTGGACTATCAAGGATATCTTCTTGGAAGGTAAGTATACTAGGTTTAAACTTGTGTTCACGGTTGCTCCTAGAAACACCAGTGACTTTGTAGGAAGATGTTGACTCTTTGCTTGGTTGATTATCCAGGTAATTGAGAGTCTGGTCTCTGCTGCTTATTAATCTTTCTTTGCTTCTGGCCACAATCAAAAGATCATCCAAATATGCATAGATCTCTATGCCTAATTCTCTTAGATTGACAATTAAAACTACAGGGACCTTGGTAAATGTCCGGGGGGATGTGGCTATGGAAGGCTCCGAAACTGAAAGTGACTGTTCCCTAGTGTGAACCTTAAATTTTTTTTATGTTCTTGAGCTATAGGTATGTGAAGTTAGGCGTCTTTCAGATCGATTGTGCACATCCAATCCCCCAGAGTTAGGGTACTGCGTATTCTCTGCAATGTTTCCATTTTGAATTTGTCGCATCTGATGTATTTGTTCAATTTTCTCAGATCTAAAATTGGTCGAAAGTCGCCTGTTGCTTTGGGTACTAGAAATAGAGGTGAGTAGAAACCCTTTTTCCTTTAGTTGAATGGAACCTCTACAATGGCTTGTTTGAGTAAAAGCTCTTGTACATAATCCTGTAACATTTTCGATTTGCTTTTGGCAAGGGGCATCTTGGTGGTACAGAAAAAGTTCTTTAAAGGCTTCTGAAGAAATTCCAAACGATAACATCTGGAAACAACTGCTAGCACCCACACATCCTGAATGTGCTCTATCCATACTTCCTGATATTTTAGAAGCCTCACCCCTACTGGAGAAGTATGGGTGTCCCTTATATCATAAGGATTTTGACTGTCTTGGTGATCTGTGAAAGGAAGGCTTTGGCCCACAAAATAGGCTGAACTGTCCTCCTTTCCATGTGTTGGAACGATTGTATTTCTTTCCAGGACAATAGGTTTTATAGTAGTCTCTTTTTCTAGGTAAAAATGTGGTTGTTTTTTAACCTGATCTTTGAATCTTCTATTTCTCTGAAGGAGAAAGGTACTTCTACATCCTGTGGATTTAGATATAATATCATCCAAGTCCTTCCCAAAGAGTCTCTCGCCCTCAAAGGGAAGCTTACACAGGGTATTCTTGGAAGGAGTGTTGGCAAACCAGGCTGTTAACCAAAAAGCCCTCCTTGCAGAGACTGAAAGTGCCATCTCCCTGGCCGAAACCTTTACAAGGTTCGCAGCTGACTCCAATGCAAAATCAGTGGCTAGATGGGATTTCTTCAGGGAACAAGTTATAGATTCTCTACACATTCCTTCTTTTAGTGCGTCACTTATTTGCTCCTTCGCCACGGATAAGAATTTTCCAATAGAGATCAACGAGACCGCCGCTCTACAGCTTGCACCTGCAATTAAATATGACTTTTTTAACTTTGCCTCCATCCTTCTGTCCATTGGATGTTTGAGTGCAGAAACATCATCAATCGGAAGAGAAATACTCTTTGATAATCTTGCCACAAGAGCATCAACCACTGTTGGCTTTTCCCAGAATATAACCTTCTCAGGAGGTAAAGGATACAGCCTCTCAAATTTCTTTTCAACAGGTACCCGTCTGAAAAGTTTGGTCCATTCGTCCATTACCATATCAGACACTTCCTTGTGGATAGGGAAGTATGTCCTTTTATTTTTATGAAAGAGTTTTGTTAAAGGTTGCTCTTCATCATCAATAACTAGTGTCTTTCTTACTAGTTTAATTAAGGTTGGAATTTGTCTTAAATCAAAACCAGTTTCCTCACTGTCTTAATCGGGTAAAGATTCCTCAGATGATTTATCAGGCTGAGTGTTTGCTGGAAATGGTGCAGCAGAGGTGGAGGGACAATTTTCCTGAAACCCTTGAGCCACAGCCTGGGTAATCCACCCTAAAATGTCTGATGGCTGCACCAAGTTTCCTGCAGGCTGTGCAGGAGGAATAGAACTCTCATCATATAGGTCTTGTATACAGCTGATACATAGTTTATCTTTATATGCTGGCTTATTACAAGCCCTGCAGCAAACCTCTTTCGGGGGAGGATGAAGATTCCAGTTTGGAAGATGATTTAAGGTTAGAAAACACAAGCAGACAGAAGAAAAAGATGCTTAGCATCAATAGATAAATGTACCTTTTTTTCGCTAGAAAAAATCCACTTACCACCTCCCCTTAGTCTTAGAATCTCCCTTGGCAGCTGGCTCCATAGTGCTAATGCTGAAGAAAGCAGTAAGCAAGGCCAGGGACGACATTCAGAGCCGGTCTTTTAAAGTTTTCTGGCTTCCGGCGTTGAAAGATGACATCATCACGTTGTTGCATCATTATGCATGCGCGTGCTTCAGAGTAGACTCGTGACTCAGCAGTCACTGCCAAAAGATGGTAATTATGGTGGTTCCTATCCTGAGCTCGCACAAGGCGGGCACAATGGAAATGCAGAAAAAACAAACAACAAGGAGGTAAGGGGGAGGGATCTATTTGTACTTGTGCTAATTGTTTCTTCTGTATCCGGTGAGTAGGGGATGTTAACCCATTCGCGTCTTGATGCCTGGGGATGGCCAGGAAATTTCTGATTGCCACTTGGAGTCAGAAAGGTTTTTATCACTTCATACTGGTTTTCTTTTTTTCCCTTTCCTCTGGATCAACTGTTATGCAGGAAATGTGGGTATAGCTGTGGGTTGGACTAGGACATATATCTTTATTCAACCTCAAATACTATTCCATACTACCAGCAAACCCCTGATTCCTAAAAGAATCGAAGTTTCACCACCACGCATCTGCCCCATTTCCCGGTGCTCCCCCAGTAAACTTCAACTGTTCATCACTAGGGTGGTGGTAAATATACAGTAAGTGTAAGCACAGAGTAAGTCCCCCCCCCCCCCCCCACAGAGTGTTAATAAACAGTAAGTGTTCCCACATAGTGTTAATACACAGTAAATGTCCCCCACATAGTGTTAATACACAGTAAGAGGCCCCCCTACAGAGTGTCCATTAATGTTAAGCCCCCTATACACAGTGTCCAAACACAGTAAGCCCCCGAATACAGTGCCCATACACTGCAAGTCCCCTATACACCATGTCCATTTACAGTAAGCCCCCCAATGCACAGGGTCCATTTACAGTTATCCCCCAATACAGTGCCTCTGTTTCTTGCCTCCTCTGTGAGCTCTGTAAGACACAGAGAAGGCATGCTGTAAATCCTTTGCTGTGACTGATGGCTGAAACCAAGAAGAAAGCAAACGGTATAGAGAGCAGAGACAGGTAAGTATAACAATCAATGGTTTGGGAGGGTTGAAAGTTTAAGTGGTTGCATGGACATGCCCTTTAATCTTCTGCTGCTCTTTGATGGAAGTGCACTCAGTGGCAACATGAGTTCCCTGGGTGTGGATGAAACCAGGGCTGGAAAAGGATTGTCACAAAGGAAAAGTGATGACTGTCCAGACAATGGTAATGTTTTGGGATTAAAGTACATTTAGTAATGAAGATGGAATGTTAACTGTCTGCATATACCCAGGAACTGTATTACAAATAATGTTTATTACTTTAAATATATGTGGTTTTCTCTCCAGTTAGTATTCATATTGTACACAAGCAAATAAAGTTTATTGTTTCAAAAAAGATATTTGTATATATTCTAAAGCAGCTAATGTTTTCTACAGCCTTGTTCATGATTTCAGTGTGAGATTGAATTCCACAGATACTAACTCCTGTATTGCTCTCCCTTCTGTTGCAGAGTCTCGTTGTGAGAAAGAGATGGACGTCAGTGGTTATGCCATGTGCCTTCCTAATCTCACTCGCTTGCAGACTTTTCCTTTCTTGGAATGTAGACCAATCTTCTCTATAGAGATCAAGGTCAGTTGTACACCTTTGAGCAAACACTGTTGTAATTATGTGATTTTCCATTAGCAAAATATAGGCAGAAACAAAGATCCACTTAATACTTCCTATAGAAATTGTTCAGATCCACAGTTAGCGATAACATTTTTTTCCATCTCCCAATACTGGCAAAAATTGCCGAGCGAATGGCCATACACGATCCGCCAGTCGTATGGTATTTAAACATCGCATGACCACAGATTTTGTGTATGGGGCCCCTTTTAGATGTGGGAATAAAGAATATGTAAAGTGTACAAAGCAAGTGTTTGCTAATCTGATATATTTTATTACATTTTGTGATGATGGTCTTTGTCCCAATAATATAATGCTTTACTTAATTTATATTTTCAGACACTTTTTGTTCTGTATGCTTTACTTCCTACCGCCTATCCTGCCACTTGGGATTCTTACATTGTTTGACTATTTCTTTAGGTGTTAAACCATGATGAGTCATTGGGTTTATTGTGGTGGTCATTTCCTCTCTAGGCTTGATAAAGGGTAGAGGTCCACCCGAAACGTTGCTAGGGAGACATCTCACAGTTGGGTGAATAAAAGCACTTTGCAATTTTTTAAAAAATCACTTCGGAATGTCTGTTTGCACTTTTTTCTTTGTAACTTTGTCATGGACTGAGGAGCAGTACAGTCAGCAGTGGGACAATCCTAGGAGGAGTGTTGTTCAACAAGTTGTGAGAGTAATTGAGTTTAGCAAGACTGGAGACTGATGTACACTGACTCACGTATAATACATACTTTATTTTCCCAGGGATTATATTAACTATTTGTGCCAGTCAGATTTAATTATTTCTACACCGTATATGAAAAATAATGAAATAAATATGAAAAATTCTGCTGGAGTTTGTGAGTTCATTGTTACTGAACAGTTTTGAGATCTGAAATAAAGAGAAACATAAGTGTTGCAAGTAAAAGCTTAACTTAAGAAGAGAATTAAGTTATTGTCAGTGTGTGTGTGTACAGCAGGGAGAAGGGTGAAGTTGCGCAACAATCGGAAAAAGTCTGAGAACCAGTTATTCTTTCCTATCCCAATGTTTGTGTGTACGTGTGGATACGTTCAACTTAATGATCTGTATGTGAAGTATTTAATATCTACAAAAACTCACAAGTCAGTCATAAGAATATCTATGCTACAATAATGCCTCTAATAAATCCTTAATGAATTCCTTTAGAACTGTATATATACCACCTTGAGGCATATGGAACAAAACATTTAGATTCAAGTAGCTAAAAGTCATAATTGATGATGTTGCTTTTACTTTCAGCCTAAGTGTGGTTTCATTCCAACTTCTGCTCATATCACAAAAGACATCAAGAAGAAAATCTGTCGATTCTGCATGCACCAACATTTGAAGGTAAGCAATATCATTCATTTCTACGGCATTGAGACAATCAACTGATTATCATTTAACCTAATTTTAAAGGAGGTTGATTGGGTATACGTCTGATAACAGACATCCTATTGGATTGTCTACTTTAACTAAGAGCCAACTGCGATCTTGGCAATGAATATGTGATTGTTATTAATGACAGATTCTAATGGAATCTACTGTAGTACAGTATGCAATTAGCATTGCATGTGTGTACCCAGGAAAAAAGATAGAAAACCCTGCCTTTAGGTTCATACACACGTGTGATCCCGTGTCCCGACGCACGATGTGTACGAACGATAATAATCAGCCCGTGTTTAGGCACTTTATCGCCCAAAACAGATGGTCGTTCAGAGATCCGCCAGGTGGGTCGGGCAGCGATCCCCGACCGAACGTCCGTTTCGGCCGATAAAGTGCCCACACACAGGCCGATTATCGTCCGGAACGTTCGGGACCCGCGATCGCATGTGTGTACCATCCTTTACAATGTGCATTTTTAAGTAAACTCAAATGCTGGCCATGCACTGTTTAGACATTAAAGCTGATACGTTGGTACTGTTGAATGTCTAATCAGCTTTACCATCTTTCCAGTGGTTCTTACGTGTGACATTCCCCCGTCTGGATTACACTTACGACTGACGTTACAGATGTAACGTCGGCCGTAAAGTGGATCGGGAAATCTGGTTCAAAGAACATTCTGGGTAAGTAACTAGTTTATAGGCACCTTAACCAGATACCTATTTATGTATTTATTGTCCCCCTTGTACTTTTTTTTTTATGGAACAGCGCTAATATTTCATTACATCAAGCTTTAGGGCTAGCTGTGCATGATAGTGGGACCTAGCCCTTAATGTTACTTTATTTTTATCAGTTTAAAGGAACACTACACTATATAAAAAATTACTTTTTAAATATAAGTACCTGGGAGAGGAAGGTAAAATTATTTTAACCTCCCAATATCATTCAGTTGAGGAGCCACCAGCACGTACAGTTTTCGTCTGACAGGTTAGTGTTCTGGGCTTTTCTGCATTAAATATATTGCTGAAGCAATGAGGAAGCCTGGCAAAAGCAGTTTCCTTTGTGCTGGCACTTCTCTCACCAAAAAAGTTAACTGAGGGTCGCACTCCAAATCTTTAGAAAATTTTATTGTGAACCACACCTGAAGAAGGGGGTATTCCCCCGAAACGTTGTGACGTGGATATGTGTGGTTCACAATAACATTTTCTAAAGATTTGGAGTGCGACCGTCAGTTACCTTTTTTCCTGTGAAACTGCTGGTTCCTAACTACAGAGGTGTTTGCACCCACAGTTGGGCAGAGTGCACCTCCACCATTGTTTATCCTGCTTGCAATTCTCTCACCAATCCTACCTCCCTGCCCCAGGTACTTTTTTTTATTTCTTTAAACTTTTTTAAAAAAAAAATCTTTATATACACTATATAAACTATAGTATACTATGTATACTATATATACACTAAAGGAGAACTTTAACCCCTGGTTGCGTGGGTATTGCAAAAGACACATGCTCAGCCGGTGCGACCAATGCAATATGTGGTTTGCACATATCGCAGCGCAACTTTTTAATGCCAGCTAAGCTATTACATATGTGTTATCAAGTTTTTACAGCACTTTGTGTTAACAGCACATACACAGCACTTTTGAGTGAACAATGCCTAATTGTGGTTGTAAAATACCTCATTGTATCAGTATTTTATAAGTGTAGTTAATCCACTGACCGTGTTGCAGAAAACATTTGCTATTATTTTCCAGCAGACTAGTCTTTTATTTCTTGAAGTGGCCATAAAATATGCAGCAGCCATAAAATATTGGTACTGATCTGTAAATTAAGATAATGCCATTGTGCAGTATTGGTACATACTGATGTAATAGGCTCCTGTAAAATTTCTTTTACATTTTCTTTTAGACCTGTTAATTTTCATTGCTGTATATTGGCCACAAAAAATAGAATTTTAAAGGCCAACAATACCCATCATTTTCATTCTACTGGAAGACAGAACCGTTGGTACTTTGAAAAGGTGGGAAAGAATGATATTGTTGTCCTTTTAAGTGAGCTTACAGTAAATGACTTCCAATGCTTCATTTAATTGAGGTTAAAGGTTTGAAAGGTTTTTTTTGTAATTTTTGGGTGTTTAGTCATATGCAACTTCCAGCACCTTTGGTCTATTTTCTTTGCTTTTCCATGCATTTGTGTTGTGCTGAAAATGAGACTGTGCTGCATTGCAGAGGATGTGCTTGGGTTAATTTAGGAATCTTTAACTCTGTGCTGAAGTTGCAGAATTCTCTCCCATTATCCCACAATGGATAACGAAATACTTGTTTTAGAACTCTGTACTCTAGTGAAGATACCCATATTTGTAAGGTAGTTGTAACACTGTTTGCTTTTATATTCACACTTGGTATGGATACCTTGGATGTTGTGATGTGTAAACCTGGAGGTCTTTTCTTAATGCAACTATATGAAGCTTTGATTGTGGGTTTTCTTTTGCAGATTGCCAAAGGAAAATGGAAGAAGGTCAGCAAATATTGCCCACTGGACCTCTTCTCTGGGTACATATACTGTTTTGTTTTATTAAAGGAGAAACATTATTAATTTGCATTCATGTACAATTTAATTTTCGGGGAAGTTTTGCACGTGGGCCCGGCATAGGCAAAGGAGTCGCAACTGCCCAGGGAACTTTTACAGACAATCTCTCTTAAAGAGGAACTGTGGTCCAAAAATGACTTTAGGTAAATTGATAGGAATTGCTCTCCTGAGTGTTTGCTGTTTATTTTGCATAGTTTTGAAGATATTTAAATTTTTGTGTGTGATATGGCAGCAGCATCTCCAGGTCCCCTGCACTTCCTGCTTCCTGCTCTGAAACCATGTCAGTCAATCTGCCGTGTCTCCTCCCCATTGTGACCCCACTGGTCCCTCCCACTCATGGACCCCATGGTCCCTCCAGTTGCAGGCCCCCCTTGGCCCATTCCCTTACAGCCCCATGCTAAGCTCCGTCCACTCACGGGTGCCTAAGCCCCACCCACTCACAGGTGCCTAAGCCCCGCCCACTCACGTGGTGGGGTGCCTAAGCCTTTCATTTAAACTCAACTTGTTTGGAGACCACAGTTTCCCATTAAATATGTGAAATAGATTGCGGGTTGTATTTTGCTTTTACAATTTATTAGTGTACTTTTAGTTTTGTAGTGTAACTTTCCATTTAGCTGAATTAAGCTTCGTACACGTGCAATTGTGGCACTGACATGCAGAATTGTGCACTGGATCAAGCCTCATTGATGGTCTAACCTGGTGGATCATCAACGATGCCTCACTGAACGGCTGTTTCATCCGGCCATAGACTGAGCGAAAGTCACCTGAAGCGCCCATCTGTCCTGCATTCGAGCGTCCTGGGTTGGCCCTGTGATCACTCATCTGCATGGACCTTTAGATTAGTGGAAATAATTCTGATTTTCCTGTGGATAAATATATTGATATTTTAAATGACAACTACACTATAGAATTTACTTTGTAAAAAATACCTTGGACAGGGAGATGGGATATACCATATTGTTGCAGAGCCCAATATCCTTTCATTGATAAGTGCCAGCACGTACAGTTTCATCTGTAAGGTTAGTTTCCTGGGCTTTCCTGTTTTAAAGATAGTGCTGAAGCACTGAGCAAGCCTGGAAAAAACAGTTTTCTTTGTGCTGTCACTCCCACAGAAACAATATTGCGAGGTAAGAATTACCAATGCCACCTCTGCCCCAAGTACTTTTAATTGTTACTCTTTTTTTTTTTTTTTTTAAATGCACTATAGTTCTCTTAAGCGCCCTGAGTTTAAAATAGCAGGCTCATTTTTTTTTATTTACAGGGCAATTGTGGTCTCTAAACAAATTAGTATTGAATAAGCCCCAAGGTGCTTTTGCCACCTTGCAGTCATGTGATCAGCCTATGTCTGCCTTAATAGCCCCCCCCCCCCCCCTCTCAACTCTCCTTCTGAAAGTGAAGGTCAGGTGATGTCGCTCAAGCTACTGGAAGCTGGAAGTTTGATTATTCTCCACAAAATCCTCTTTATTAGGCTCCTGCCAGAGATGTGATTCAGAGCTTATTTTAAATGAAAGACTGCAGGCATTTGTTTGACCCCTACTTGTTCAGAGACCACATTTGCCCCTTAATAAATAAAATATAATATTTTAGACATTGTGTAGAAGAACAATATTGAGTCCATAGAATGGTTTTGTAATAATAAAAAAAAAGGTTCTCAAGAGATAAAAATGTACGTTTTTTGCCTACTGATATTAAAAGCAATCACTATTTAAGAACTGCAGATTGTGGTGTTAATGTTGCTAAGCCATTTTCTAATAAACAGTCAGGAAGATTCAATAAAAGTTCTTAAAGTTTAAAATGGTTCTAATTTTGCCCCAACCAATCAGATCTTTTTTAACATTTGAAAGCTAACATCTGATTGGTTGGGGCAAAATTAACACCATTTTAAACGATAAGAACTTTTATTGAATAACCCTGAGTATATTTTATAGTCCTATTGGTTAATGGTATCATCTTTTTTTCTTTAGAAATAAACAGAGGATGCATTTTGCATTGATGAATCTTCTCCAAGAATCGCAAAACAATTTGAAGGTGTTTAAGGTAAGTATTGGCTAAATAATAGAAATGGTGACTTACATATACAGAGCAGGGACATTACGACTGTTCTATGGGGACACATAAAACTGTAAAGATGTGTATATTAACCATTATGTCCCAGAATCCTATCTTTATAATACTTACATAGGACATTGAGACATTATGGCTATTTATTTTTTATCTTGGAATTGTTTATAGCTGTGGAAAATGGTCCTGTTAGTTACTGTATATAATACTCGAGTATAAACCCAGGTTCCTATTTTTACCATGGACTTTGGAGTGCGAATCATGACCATTCTTTATTGATAAAAAACAAAAGAAGCCTTTGTGGTTTATATCTTATCAAACACTAAAAAAAAAAAAAAAAAAATTCAAATAAGTGCGGATTTGAACCTGTAACCTCATTGATATCCGTCTACTGAGCCACCAGAGATAGCACACACAGAACAGCCACATTTAAAAAAAATAGTTTGGTAGAAAAAAAAGGAAACAAAAAAAAAAAAAAAAAAAAGACTGTAAAATCAGCTATTTTGCATTGTTCCTGGTTGGCTGCCTGTTAGTCATGCTGAATAAAAAATCAGCTGCAGGGTTACAAGTAGCTTTCAAAGTCTTATCAGGGGCTTCTATATTGGTGTGTAGACATTTGTAAAGAAAATATGTACATAGAGGCAGTGAGGATTGTTGTTAGGGGGTGTAGTCAATAGGTGCGCAAGGCTTTTTAAAGACTACTTTTGGCTGGCTGTGAGTTGTACTGGCAACAACATGGAAGCCTTCTTAGTTACAAAATCTATTTTTTACATGTTCGTGAAAAAGCAACTTACTAGACTACACTTGCAGTGTAGAAAAGAGAACAGCTTTCACACTAGGATTTTAAAAATTACCTGTAATTTTCCTCTCCTTTAATCCAAAAATAAATGTAAATTTTCTTTGTCTTTTTCAGAATGGTGAATTAATTTATGGCTGTAAGGATGACCAGGATCAATTTTTAGATCTCAATGAGCTTGCACATCACTTAAAATCCTTTTTCTTCCCTACCAATGGGTTGGTCAGCGGACATCAATGCACAAAAACAGTCCTGAAAGAGCTAATCCACATCCTGACAACAGTGTTGCTATGTAACAGCACGGACACAGCCAAAGCGGGAAATATGAATCCTATCCCTGTGTCACAAGGAAGAACCTATTGCAGAGGCAGTCACTTTTGCCCAGAGCTACTGTTAAGCAGTATGTTTTATATAAAGTCAAGATAAGATGTTCAGAGAGTAAATGTGTTAGTTTTGGCTAAAGGATTGTGCTGCAGCTGTTAACAAACTGAAACCGTTCACTAGTCTCTCTACATAAAATGACTAGCTTAATGATATAATAACATGTTCCTTTAATATAAAGATGTGTATGGGTGCAGTGTCCACTGGGATGGATATAGTAGGGCTGCATTACTGTGTAGGAAAGGCTATTAAGTATTTTGACAAACTTAATTCAGCTGCTTCTCCCCTTTCCTTGTAGGTAAAAATGTAATGGAGACCACAGGTTTACCTAAAGGATGCATATTGTACAAGACTCTTCAGGCTCAGATGCTGGATATGTTGGATATTGAAGGACTGTATCCATTGTACAAAAGAGTGGAAAAATATCTTGAGGAATTCCCAGAGGAAAGGTAATTAAAAACTAAACTTATGTAGATAGCATTTAAAATAATACACCATTTTAATTAAAGTCCTTAAATACAAAATCTTGTGTTTTTAAATGTGGCATTTATGGATTCTTCTCTCCTAAAGGAGAAATAAACTTTTTAAAAACAGCAATTCACTGTGTAATGTGGACCTACACTACTGTATCTTAATACATTCCCTAAATACAAACCAGATCTTTACTACTTCTTTTGCGGTGTTCCATGGTTCATTTTTATACAGAAAAAACAATAGAAGTTTAAATCTTTGTTACATAGGGATCTCTAAGGGTTTAGATATTGGCATTTTACTCTTTATAGATATAAATTCCAAATATCCGTATGCAAGGGTTTACAGAATTTCTCAGTATGCAGTTCATGAAATCAACAGAAGATGGCAGTGATGTATGTTAATGTAAGATCTGCAATAACAAAGTCACAAATGATATAAAGAGTTATGACCCTAGTCACTCATTTAATATATATTAATTGGTTCCTCTGAGAATTTTCATTCTGAGAAAGATCAAATTAAAATTCTAACTACCAATAATAATTTGCTTTAGAAGTGCACAGTAATAAGGATTAATCACCACCAATCTTAAATCTGCTTTTTTTTTCATCTCTGACCTTCATTTCCCTTGTTTTTTAGCTCTGGGAGTTTTACTATTTAAAGTGGGAGCAGGTCACAGCTAGTCGATAAAGAACTGTTAATCACCCACCCAGCCCCTCTGTTGCTCTGTGTCTGCAGTTAACACCCCATTCCTGCAGTTAGCTGCTGTCTGTGTTACTGAAGTTCCAATATAGCACTGAAATCCGTTCCAAAGTCCCCCTACACTCACAAACTCCTCTTTAAACTGTTTCAGCTAAAAGACAATCTTATTTGATTCAAGCATACAAAAGTAGTTTCACTTTCGCTATAACACAAAATTACAGGCTGAATGCTATTGGCTGTTTGAAGGCACAGATCATCTCTACTGTGCATGCTCCACACTAGGCTACTAGAAAGCGAATAACTTTTAAGTAAAGCAAAGCAGAAAGTAGGAATGCATTTCCGTAACCCCAGAGATTTATAGATTCAGGGGGAGGTAGACTAGTTTAATGGTTAAATAAAGTTGCCTTTTAAGTTGGTGTACAGTTACCCATAGCCGACCTGGTTTATATTTCTATATTTCAGGAGCACTCTGCTGCTAGATGGGCCTTATGATGAAATCTTTTTCGAGAGGCTGAAAGATCTGTCTTTAGAAGATGATGGCAGCATAGCATTTGCAGTAACGAAGGTATGCACCTATGTAACAAACTGCCCACAAACAGCTCTGATGTATTTATTGCCTGTGAAATTGATTTCTGCAGAATTGTGCTCAGCAGGAGTTTTCCTGCATGTGTACCATTGTCTTAAAAATTTTAATTGCTTATACACAGTTTTCCCTTTCCGTTCTATCAATGTGCTTTTACCACTTTTCTGTTAAAGTCTACCCTTACCTTAATGGGGTGGTCCTCAGCAGGAACAGTTATCTTTTTGGTCATTGCTGATTTTTTTTTTTTTTTGTTCAATAGTTTTTTTTATTTATTTTTGAGCACATATTACATACATTTCAATACAGTTATGGTATATTTATATTTTCTAACAACATAATACAGAGCAATATAACGGTAATTATCAAACAGTAACTCAGGTACAGTTTCCGTTGTCCTCATTAGTCTATAGTTGCAATATATTATTTGAGATATCTCTATAAATACTCTTACGCAGTTGTTAATCTTTGTTTTGATAGGTTGGAGTATACAGAATCTTTCTATATATCCTTCTAGCTGTTTCCAACTAAAGGGTTTCTAGTTTCTGCGCTTTATTGAGGTCCCGCCTGCCCCGGATGCTCCTTTTATATAGTAGTTTTCAATCTGTTTGTGGCTGCATTTTCATCTCCCAGATGTGCCACGTTTTGGACCATTGTATTAGTGAGTTTTGTAAGCTATGACCTAAATATTCGTCTGTTTTTATTCTCCAGATCCTAGAAATTAGCTCTGCTCTGGTTGGTGCTGGTCTTTTCCATGTAAGTGCTAATAGGCCTTTTGCGGCTGTGCAAATATGTGAGATTAGTCTCTGGGTATATTTATTTAATCCCTGATCAGGTAAATTAAAGAGAGCTGTGTATGGGGACAGTTTATAGTTAGGGTCGGTTATATCTTGTATGATTGATTCGGTTATCTTCCAGAATTTTTGAACTTCTTCGCATAGCCACCAACAGTGCAGTTGTGAGGCTTGGTTATTGCAGTTACGAAAGCATAGGTTTGGATGGGAGGGGTTGATTTTATGTATATATTCAGGTGTAGTATACCAGTCATAAAGAATTTTGAGAGTCCTTTCCTTCGTTGCTATATTTAATGAGCTTTTGTGTGAGTTATTATATATTTGTGTCCATTGTTGTTCATTAAGGTTTTGCTGGAATCTATTTTCCCATATTTGAGAATTTTTAGATTTGATTGGTAATGTATCATGCCATAGTGTGTTATATATAGCTGATATCTTACCGTGCGTATGGGTAGATTCATTCAGGAGTTTTTCTATTGGGGTTAATTGTTTACTCTGGCATCGCTCCAGGACTTTCTGAGCATAGTGCAACATTCTTGTATATATATACCATTTGTTGGCTGGAAGCTGGAATATGATAGTGGCTTCTTCCCATGAGCTTAGGGTACCGTCCTCTTTTCTTAGGTTGTTGATATTAGTTATACCTTTATTTTTCCAATATTGCGTTTCGGTAGCCGTGAGACCCACAGGGGAGACTGGGGAATATATTAATGGGGTTAGTATGGAGTATTGGGGGAAGATAGCGTATTGTCTGTTTAATCTATTCCATAATTGTAAGGTATGTTGTATGATGGGTGAGTGGTTTTCAGAGTATGGTTTATAGTGTTCTTTTGTTATCCATAATAAAGTCGAGGAGTGGAGTGGGGCAATTAGTTCGTTATCGATATCCACCCATGATATTTTTCCTGCTCCTTGAATCCACTGAGTGATTTGGGCGATTTGTGCCGCTTTATAATAGTGTAGCAACATGGGGAGACCGAAACCTCCTTTGTTTCTGTGCCTTCCCAGAGTTTCGTAGTTTATTCTAGATTTTTTCCCTTTCCATATAAATTTTCTGATTTCTGTTTGGAGTTTGTTAAGTAATTGTAGGTTTACAGGTATGGGTAGGGCTCTAAATAGATATAATATTTTTGGTAGTGTAGTCATCTTAATTGCATTTATTCTACCAGCTAGTGAGAGGGGGTATGGTGTCCATTTCTTAAGTTGATTGATCAGGGTTGGGATTAGTTTGTCATAATTTTGTGAGTGCAGGGTTTCAGTTTTGGGACTTAGTTGTATACCTAAATATTTGAAGGATTTTGTTGTCCACTTGAATGGAAATTTATCACTTAGTATATTGTATATTGGTTCTGGCAAACATATAGGATATGCAACGGATTTAGAGTGATTAACTCTGAGTCCTGATATATCTCCAAATTCGTGCAGTTTTTGATGGAAGATGGGGAGAGAGATGAGAGGTTGAGATAGATATAAAAGGGTATCATCTGCAAAGAGAGATATTTTCGAATGTGTTTTTCCAATTTGTATACCTTTGATGTCTAGGGTTGATCTTATTTTAGCCGCTAGGGGTTCGATTGACAGGGCGAATAGGAGGGGGGATAAGGGGCAGCCTTGTCGCGTTCCGTTTTTTATGTTTATTTTGTTTGAGGGATAGCCCATGTTTCTTACTACTGCCGAGGGGTCCGTGTATAAACTAAATATTCCTGTTATGAATGTGTCTGGAAATCTATAGTGCTTAAGCACCATGCGTAGGAAAGTCCAGTCCACCCTATCAAAGGCTTTCTCAATATCAAGAGACAGTATTACAGAGGGTATTTTATTTAGTTCTGCATATTGCATAATTGTTATAGTTTTCCTGATGTTATCTGTGGTTTGTCTACCAGGGACAAACCCTGTCTGATCATAATGTACTAATTCAGGTATTATTATATTCATTCTGTTTGCTAAAATTTTTGCTATTATTTTTACATCTATATTTATGATGGAGATGGGTCGGTAATTAGATGGTTGGGTAGTGTCTCTGTCCTGCTTAGGGATGACAGTTATGTGCGCTCGTAGCATATCCGGTGGTAACTTTTGGGTTCCTGCGAGTAGTTCATTGCATAGTCTCTGCAGGTATGGGGACAGGGTGGACTGGAATTCCCTGTAATACTGAGCAGTAAACCCATCTGGGCCTGGGGTCTTCCTTATTTTTAATTGTTTTATAACTGTGTGTATTTCTTTTGTCGTTATTTCTGCCTGCAGAGTTTGTTGTTGCTTTGTGGTGAGTTGGGGTAAGTTAATATCCTTAAGATAGCTGTTGATTTTGTCTTCTTTGCCTGTGTTTTAAGCAGTTGTGGTGCCATTGTATAATTTTTGATAAAATTTTGCGAAGATATTAGTGATAGTTACTGGATCGTGTTGAAGTCTACCTTTGTTGTCTCTTAGGGGCAAAAATCTATTTTGGGTCATTTTTTGATTAAGTTTGTTTGCCATCATTGTGTCAGGCCTGTTACTTTTGTAGTAGTATCGTTGGTTAGTAAGTCGTAAGGCCATTTCTGCTCTGTTCGTTAACAGTTGGCTTAATTCCTGACGAGCTGCTTGTGTTTGTGTTGCCTCAGTTTCTTCATATCTGTGAGCTAAGATTTTGTCCCCCTCTCTTATAGTTTTGATTAGTTGTGTTATATGTTGTTCTCTTTTTTTTTATGTCTAGTTGCTAATTGAATTATTTGGCCTCGGATAACTGTTTTGTGCGCTGCCCATAAAGTTGCGCTTCCTGTTCCTGCTATGTCGTTCTCTGTAAAATAATTTTTGAGGTTTGTGGTTAGTTCTTTTACATAGTCTTCGTTTGTCAGTAGGGACTCATTAAGTCTCCAGGTTGGTTGGGGTTTTGCTTTTATTACGTCTTCGAGAGTCACTGATCCATAGGCATGATCGGACCATGTAATCTCGGAGACGTATGTTTTACATATGTGTGATATTAATTGGGGAGAAACAAATACATAGTCTATTCTAGTGTAGATTTTATGTACTGGTGAAAAAAAGGTGTATTCTCTTTTTGTTGGGTTGGCTAACCTCCATGTGTCTAATAGGTTATTGTCTGTTATGAATGTTTTTAAGTGTTTATATGATGAGGAGCCCGACATAGAGTTTAGCGGTTTTGATCTATCCAGTTTTGGGTTTATGGAGACATTAAAATCACCTGCCATTAGTATAGGGCCGAATGCGTGGGATACTATTTTGTTTTTTAGTTCTTGAAGGAATATTTTTTGTTGGGTATTAGGGGCGTATACGTTTATTATGGTCATTCTGGTATTGTGTATTAATATATTCAATATGATAAATCTCCCCTGTGGGTCCTTATAGCACGAGTTTTCAATTATCTTTAGGTTCTTATGTATTAATATGGCTACACCGCCCTTTCCTGTCCCGGAGGACGCCAGATAGTGGGTGGTAAATTTGGATCCCCAGTATTTAGGTTCTTTCCCCTTTTTGAAATGGGTTTCCTGTAGCATAAGGATATCTACTTTCTGTTTGTGGTAGTATTGTAATGCCATTTGGCGTTTTTTAGGTGCGTTGAGGCCTTTCGTGTTATGAGTTATTACCTTAATATGGGCTGTCATCTGGGTTGGGGTATTTCAGGAGCTGGAGAATTTCAATGGTGTGTCTGTTAGTATACTGCAGTTTTATCTGAATAGGAGAATGTTCGGAGTCCGGGGCAGCTGGGCTTCTGTATCTGTATTGAGCTGTATAAGAATAAAGACCATGAGTTACTTTTGGTTTCATATTAAACATAGAATAACATACAACAGCAAACATTAACTTAGAAGGGATTGCTCGATTATAGAATCCATAGTTTAGGTCTGTACATTGACAGACCATTTTAGATTGTAGTTTATTTGGGGTAAGGATCCTTCAGTCCTTACAGTTCGTGAATTTATCAGAGGTGGTCTTACCTCTTTCTCTTTCTGTGGGGGAAGAGGCTACCCAAATGGTACCGGGTATTATTAGGGGTGTTCTCCTGCTGCCTGACCGTCAGCGGTTCTGGTTGTTTAGGTATGGGGTATATTGTTTAAAGGGTTTCTCTGAGTTTGATATAGATATGACTTCATTTCTCATTAGAAGAGAGGGAAGAAGCATTCGCTAGGTGAATATATCAGCTAACGGGTTTCCTTATGTAGGTGATCCCACCAATATTTCCAGTCTTTTGTAGAGATTGAGATTTGCCAGCTCTTACTGGTTATGTAGAGCCAGTCCTATATTAGTTTGTTGTATTGGGGTTGGTTTGGCTCCTTGCACCATTTAATAATAGTTTATAACTGTAGGTACATTATTAGTTAGTTATTTTAATATATATCATGAGTCCGAGATGTTTATGTAAATAGTGTTCATATTTTTGTGGCTTGTAATCTATTAAGTTGTTACGATGTTCTTTCTATATAAAGTATGGTATGTATTTAGGGGTGAGAAGAGGGGGTCTCATCGCCGGGGGGGGGGAAGGTTATATTTATTAGTATTATGGGAGTGAAAGGTTGTATTTATTAGTGCTGATCTCAGTTAAGCAGGCTTTATTTTCCACATTGGAGATAAGCTCTGTTTTCATCGTTGATCGGGTTAGTTTAGGGAATATAAGAATTTTTTCAGCGGACAAGTCCCAACACTATGTCTTTTAGCCCGTTTGAGGCAGAGGTTGCAGATATGTGGAGTATACCGGCTATCTGTTTACATATAGATCGTTATTTAAGCGGTGCCGTCCCGGCAGGGCAGGGTCGGTTTAGATATATATAGTCGGAGTCGTACTCCTTAGTTTTAGTTATCCTTGACTAGGATAATTTAGTGGGTAAGGTAAGTGGTATTGGGGGATTTTCCCACCTGCAGATAAATATTAAGGCTGTTGATTCGTGTCGCTCCCGCCCTGCCGTGCGGCCCCGCCGTAGCGCAGGGATTTTCATTTTATACATTACATTTTATAACTTATTCATAATGGTCCACATTAAATATCCATATTGATACCTATATTGCCTTGTACCTTGCTCTGTAGATGATGTGCCTGCTCCGGGTGAGGGGGGAACGCCACCCTAACATACACCTTTTCTCCGTATGATATTTTGTTTCACGGATATCTTGGGTTGGTTTGTGTGTAGTACTATCAAGTTTCCCCCCCCATCCAGAACAGGCACTGCGGTTTCACTGCCCTTTTGGGACCCGTCCCCACATCACATAATACCCATAATACATGCAATACATATAATACCTTATCAAGGTATTGTTAAGCTGTGAGATTAAGTTCCCTGTTAGTCCTCTCTGTCACCCCCTCCCCGCTCCCCCCTCCTTCATATAACGTTATACATAGTAGGGGTATGCTCCCCATAGCATTGAATAGGTACACAGTTATGGCGTTGTATCCTTTAGGATTGTTAGTATATCATGTAGTACAATACCGTATTTGGATAGAGAGTGTGTGGGAGAAATTAGATTATTTGGGGGGGAGGTAGAGGAGAGGTTTATCCAGTTCTGGGTTTGGAGTCGGTCATTGCTGATTTTAAACCAATCATATCATAGCTTTTTTGAATGTTATTTTCCTGATATTGTTTTTGATTTATAATGCTGGATGGTCTTGGTGTCTCCCCTTTCTTTGAAAAATTGTAGATTCAGCAATACAGAGTTGCGATGACTGCTAAAGATTGTTCCATTATGATCTCCCTTTCACCTGCTCTGCTGGAAGAACGGTAAGAAGAGGCATCACGCAGATTCATTTTTGACAATTTTGTTACCATATTATTGGTCTCGTCTTTATACCACTATAAAATGGCCTCTTAACTTGCAAGTATATACAGTTTCTGACAAAAGTCTTGTCGTCTGTGTATTTTGCAGTAACTCCTGCTATTAACCTTATTTTTAATTGATCAATTGGTATTAGAAATAGCTCATATGAAGCTAAAGCCCTCCCAAATAATACTAAATGTATTGGTAAAAAATATAGTTTCACTGAAAAAAGATTTATCATGTAATCAAGACACAAAGGTCAAAATGTTGCAAGACAAAAGTGTAGTCGCCTATACAGAAAATGATCTACTTTACAGCCAATCCAAAAATACCTCAGCAAATTAAGTAGTGGTGCTGTGAGATCCAAATTTAATATCTTGTATGACTTCCATGAGCTTGAAGGACAACATCCATGCGGTTTGGCATGGATTCATACAATTTATTGATGAAATCATCGGGAATAGCCAAGAAAACAGTCTTGCATGCCTCCCAGAGTTCATCAATATTCTTTGGTTTCGTCTTCCATGCTTCCTCTTTCATCCTACCCCACATATGCTCAATGATGTTCATGTCAGGTGACTGGGCTGGCCAATCCTGGAGCACCTTGATCTTCTTCGCCTTAAAGGATAACTATTGCCTCAATGCATTTTTCTTTTATAATTGCTTTAGAAAGAGTAAAGGTATGCAGCCCTCCCCATACATTTTTTTCCTGATTTCGAGCCTCTCTGCCTCCAATTAGCCGTGCTGTGAAGGGGGCCTACCAATTCTGTCTGCCTCTAACTGTCACTCAAAGCTAGCATGTGAAAAAACACTCCTCCACCCACCATTGATCAGCTTGTTTATGTAGGTTGTATCCTAGCAACAGGACATTTCAAGTTTGTTTAACTGGCAGAGGAGGAGAGAGGTTGTAACAGACATTTCTACCAGCCAATGACAAGTGTTATGTTAATCATGGCCCTGGGCCGACTAGGAGGCGGGCTTTTAGCACTCATATTTGGTGTGTGATATCTAAGGGAGGGCAGCACAGCTGTAAATGTGAGTTATTTGAGCTGCTGGAAGTGTGGACATGTAATGGGGGTGATGTTTTTTTTCATATTGTTGTCCTTTAAGGAACTTTGATGTGGAGATGGAAGTATGCAATGGAACACACACCTGCTGCAGAATTTGGCCTTTTTTATGGTTGGGAATAACATCTTGGTATTTTTATTGATGTTGCCTTCCACCCTGCAGATCCCTCGCACACCCCCATTCTGGATGTAACCCTAGACCATGATTTTGCCTCCACCAAACTTCTTTGTTTTCTGTGTAAATCTCAGCTCCATGCGGGTTCCAGTAGGTCTCCTGCAATATTTGCGGCGGCTGTGGTGTAATTCAACAGAAGATTCATCTGAAAAATCCACCTTTTGCCACTTTTCCAGGGTCCATCCTTTTAGGCTGTGGGACTTGGCAAATGGTTTTTCAATTGTCTTTTGTTTAGTGCTGGCTTATGGGCACTGATTCGACCATGGAGGCCATTTTGAGACAGAATCCGACAAACTGTTCAAGTTGACAAAGGGATTTCAGGTGACCAGGTCTGGGTGACACAGGGATTTCAGGTGACCAGGTCTGGTTGACAAAGGGATTTCAGCTGACCAGGTCTCCTGGAGCTCTGCTGCAGTTGAAAATGGGCTTGCCTTGGATTTTCGAGCCAACAAACTGTCCTCTGGAGCAGTTGACTTGCGGGGTCTGTCTGACCTGGGCTTGTCAAAAACTTCTCCAGTCTCTTCAGATCTTTTCTTTATCCTCCGAACTTGATGCTGAGAGACATTGAAGGTGTGAGCCACATCAGCAGTGGATTTGGTCTTCAGCCTCTTGATAATCAACACTTTAGTCTCAGGGTGAATCTTAGGCATGTTTGCAAAGGTCTATTTGCAGTTGATGTGAAGGTCTAGTGTACAGGGGTTCTTTTTATACACACCTGACACCTAATTGATCCATTATTAGTCACAGGTGAGGCCCATATGACAAGGTGACAACACCTTTTTTTTGTCTTTGCAAAAATTGACTCAATGGGCTTTACCAAGCTGTGAATATTAGAATACTTTTTGTATTTTGTTTCGTTTTGCATTGAATCATTATTACAAAAGCTGTTTTGGGTAAAATGAACCATGAACAAAATCTGCATTAGAATTATTGTTAAGCGGCACTTCAGGTCTTTTTGTACACAAGCGACAAGACTTTTGTCAGAAATTGTATATTGTAGAATGTAATTTGATTGTTATCTAGCAATTACCTTTAATTTTAAAGTGAAAATTCCATTTAAGATTAAAGCACGGATTTACATAGTCTTAATTTGATTTTCTTTTCTCAGTCTCCAAAATGGAATACAGGGTTATATTTGGTGCCAGGTGACAAACAGGGAGGAAATAGTGATCATCACATAATTTACCTGTCTATGACTCTCATTTTAGGGCTAGGCCCCACTAGGCTGTTTTGGTGTTGGCTGTGTTAGCGCAGTGCTCAATGCACACCAATACAAGTGGCTGGGGATGGCCCCACTGCCCTAAGCTGCAATGCCAACACATTTCTCGGTGTATGTGAACACCATTTTTGGTGCGCATCGCTTGCGCGCCAGCTTGTAAAATCCCACTCCAGTAAATTGCATTAAAGGGTAACTGTGGTCTCAAAACAAGTATGGGTTAGAAGGAAAGCCTGCAGTATTTCCTTTAAATGAGCCAACAATCACATCTCTGTCTGGAGTCTGTGAGAAATAACATTGGGTTGAATGTTCAAACTTCCTGTTTCCAGAAGGTAGAGTGACATCACCTGACCTCTGCCCCGCCTGTCGGCCCTGGGGGACAAGCATGCTCAGTTAAGACTTAATGCTGGGAAAATCAGGAAGTACGGTACCTGGGGGGAAAAATTACAGTTGAGAAGAGTAGCCTATTAATACAGGCAGAGGGTGGTCACATGGCTTAAAGCAGGAAGTAATATTGCTGAACCTTTCTAGCAATAACTTCTCACAATTTTATCTAGAGATTTGATTTAGGTTTTTTTTTTGAGAGTACGATGGAAGGCTTTTTATATGATGTTTACAAGTTTGGAAGAATTCAAGACCACAGTTACCCTTTAAAGTAAATGTAAGCCTCTGAAGAACTAGATAAAGTAACTGTGTATTACATATTGTAATATGGAGTAGTATAAGAGCCCACACACACATGTTTTGAACAGCATGGTCCTTTCTCACTTGTGAAAAGGACCTTGCTGTCTGAAACATGTTGTGTGTGTGGGTCTGCAATAAAATGTCTTTTTATTAATTAAAACACCATATGGGTTGAGATAGCATATTGTAATATGGAGTAGTACAAGAACTATGTTTTAACGTGATGCTCAGAAACAAGGCATAGGAGTCGATAAGAAACAACGAGGGCGGGATAGGAACTGGAACATAACTATTGACAGTATAACTGCGCATTTACAGTGACTGACCACACCACCTGACCTCAGTCACATGCTACCTTGCCTAATCTATCTTGTAAAAGGATTGGCTAGAAACTATTAGGTGTCACCAACTGTAACAAGTTTTTGCCATAGCTTAGCATTGAGCATGTGTAAAGAACATAATGGTAATTGTCCAAACTGTGTGATACTAGAATGCTAGCAAGTATAACACAAACTGCATGTTGGTAAGGTAGTTTTTCCAGCAATAATATTAAAACGAGAGGGTATACTTTCTGGTTTTATGTCAAGGTGCAATGCCTTCTGATTCAGTGTTATTCTGCAGACTGATGAATGCGCCTTAAGACACAACAATACTTTTTTTTTTTTTTTAATGGCCAATTTAACTTGCCCCAGCAGCAATGCGGTATCAATCTCTTTTCCGATTCCATGTTAGAGGTTGGCAAAATAGCGTGTGAGTAAGTAAGTGAGGTAATTTCTAAACCACTAAAATATATATCTAACCAACCAGCTGGTATTTGTTTAATTTGAAGTTCTAATCAAGACTTTTATAGGTGAAATGTATATCACTTAAACTTAGTACATATCTGACTGTGTGTTGCCTTTCATTGCTGACATTTCTCCTGTTCATATTAACAGTAGCCCAGATTTTTAATCTGAGGAGAAAGATAACTGCTGATTGTTACCTTACTGTGTTTTCAGCTTTGACCCGCGATCTGTGATTAAAGGCTCGAAATCAAGTTTTATACATTCGGTGTCGATCCTGGATTTGGACCTCAAGCCATATGAAAATATCCCACACCAGTACAAAAGGGACAGTAAAATTATTAACCATTACCTGAAGAGTATAAGGGCCCAAGATGAACCAGCGCACATCTTAAAGGAAAGTGAGGATTGCACACTGCTTTTACAGAATGTATAATTAATAAACATTGAGATTTTTATTAAGAAATAAATATTTTTACTGTGAACATATTTGCCACTGGAACCTACAATGCACCTGTCATGTGGATATTTCTCTTCACTGCTGGCCGTACGTCATTCAACACCTAACGTTTCAAGAGAATTCTGTTATGTGCAGTGCGGGCTGGTACATGCCATTTGATATTTCTACCGTCTGTTTGATAGAAGATCTTTAAACTCACAAATAAACTTTGTTTTTTCCATGGATTAAGGTGAGGTGCATTTGAATGGACCTCTGTCATGAATTTTGCTGCTGTTCTTCCGAGTGCCTAATAAGAGATCTGCCATACCTGGGCCTTATACAAAGGCCTCTGCAGTTCCATTGAGAACTTATGAACCAGTCGCCATGCAACCATTTATTTTGCATGATTCAACTTCAGTGATAATGCTAAAAATGAGTGGTCACAATATTAATATTTGCATAGTTTTATTGCCTCCTGCAGATCTCTAGTGCCTTTTGGCAATATTTGTTATTTTTATTTGTGACCTAAAACATTTGATTATTTATTATGTACATTTCCAGTTTTACTTCACGATTATAAAAGAAAGAAATAATATATTTTTAAAGGACAGTTGTGGCCCGAAGTCTTGTTGCATATATTTACTGGATAGCTGGAAGGAGAAATACTTAGAATTAAACATTACAAAGGCAAGTAACCGTTGGAGAATGGATTAAATGGCTTGCAACACCCAATGAAAGAAAAATGGATTTTTTTTTTCCGTTTCACTATCAAGTTATTGGAATCCTATACAGTGCCGCATCGTGGAATCGTACTGAGGATGTGTGGTATCCCCAAACCTTCTTTACGCAAGAAAGCAGAGAATCGATGTGGATGAACCACCAAGCTTGCAGCATCAATTCCACATTAGGAATGATGGGACTGATTTTTATAGAGAATGATCTTATCGGTTCAAAAAATCCCTGAATGATTTTTTTTTATACAAATAAGTCCTCTCCTAGAGTTGTTCTTTGTAAACATATATGCAGGGTTATCCAATAAAACTTCTTATCGTTTAAAATGGTGCTAATATTGCCCCAACCAATCAGATGTTAGCTTTCAAATGTTAAATAAGATCTGATTGGTTGGGGCAAAATTAGCACAATTTTAAACGATAAGAACTTTTATTAAATCTCCCTGATAATGTTTTTGTAAATTCTGTCACCAATGTGATTCTTTACGGGGTTTTAACACTGTTATATTAGGGCCTTAGTAAGTGTGGATCAGGCATTTATTGTAAGAACTAGGCTTAAATAGCTCTGATCTACTAAAGCTATGCACACACCCTGTATAAAGATCTTTAGGACTGATGGTGGCTAAGTTAGTCCAACGATTATTAAACTAAATGGGGACCATCAGAGAGAAAAATAAAGTCCTAACATTGGTTAGTTATCTGGCAGGATGTATCACTTAACGATATTGGTAGTAGCCTGTTTACATGCTAAATTATTGGCCGAGGCAATTGTTCTTCTGGAAGTTATCTAGCATGTTTACAGGCATTTATTATAACAGAAATAACCAAAAACCCAATTGGACTTTTAGTTTTGATTTATTAGTGATAATGAGACTAGAATTCTAATGATTCTAGAACTTTATTTTATAGACAGGTGGTCACGTCAGGATCAATGTGCCATACCAAGGTGGTACCGGTACTATTCATTATTTATTATTATTGGAATAGGATAAAAAACCTACAAGGGGTAGTTCTTTATAGAAGCAAAACAGTATTACCATTTTAATAGTAGGATGGGTTTGCCAACAGTAATAAACTATGACTTTTTGCATGAGGTAACCAGATATCGTAATAGCCTTCACTGGACCTTTAATTACACAGCTTCATTTTCCTGTCCAGGTCCCCTAGGAACATTTATGCAAAAAATCTGCTTTATTTTCTTTTGAAAAAAATAAAATAAACCTGAATACAACATTTTGTGCCATGTCTATGAAGGGTTTCTGTTATCTAGGACCATGATGCCCATGGGACCTAATGGGTGAGTGTGGTAATGGGCAGTCCATGGGTGTATTCTGGGCAGATTGGGGTGGATTGTGGCATGGACATATCAAACAATCATAGCTTCTTCATCAATCAACCAAGTGGTTTCAACAGTTCATTCACTGCAACTTACAGACCTAGTTATAGTGTAGTGACACAAACTGAATCTTCTAAACTTTTTATTAGATACCCAACTTATTGATTCCCTGAATTTTTTGAATTTTCCACCCCACAGCCTTTACTCCATGGCTGTGTACACATGGGAAGAATTTACTCCTAATGGCCTTGCTGACAGACCTACTGAATGCTAAACAATCCAGTAATCTGATTCAATTTCGGCTTCGTATATGTGGCCACCAAAGGAGGTGAAGGATTTCTTTCATTCTTTTCATGTTTTTTTGTGCACAGTTGCCCTTTAAGATTGCCAGGACTTGACACTGCCAATATTATTTTACTCTCTCTTTTGGCTTTTGTTGTGTATCTGGCAAACTTGACTTTAAAATTAAATAATAAAATATATATATATTTTATTCAATGCCGATTCTTGTATTCATAAAATCTATCTGGCGAGAAAATGCAAGCAGAGGGGCGGGACCGGCAGTCACGTCTGTGATTGGCTGAGCGGCAGCCAATCACAGACTTTTCGGCGGGGGAAAGAGGGAAGGTAAGTAAAGTTTGGGGAGCTTTCTAAGCATATAAATATAGCGATTGGGGCTGGGGGGACAGGGGGAATCCTATAGCTAAAGGGATTTGGAGAACCATATGGAGCTGGGATGTGAGGTAAGGATTAAACTACACTACATGATAGGGCCAGTAGTTGGGGGGATTATAGTTTTGGGGGTGGACATGTCCTTTAATGGCAAATAGAATCATCGGTTTCCTTTAAACAGAGATGTCAAACTTGCAGCCCTCTATTTGTTTTAAAACTACAACTCCCAGCATTCCTTTGCTGAATACCCCTTAAGGGAATGATGGCAGTAGTGTTTAAACATCTAGAGGACCGCAAGTTCAACATCTCTAAAGAAAAAACTAGTATGGCAATTACGGAAAATTCCAATATTGGCCCATATTTTTACTCTGGGCAACATGGGAGTAAGAAATTACTTCTTGTTTCTTAGATTTTGTGGGCAATGCTATTCATATAGCATGAGACTGCAAGATGCCTTCTATTATAAGGTGTTTCTCCATTTTTATGCTCAGTGGAGATCTTTTTGCTCCTTTTGGTCCCCCCTCTCCCTAAGCTTTATAGCTGCCTTTTCTACTGTACGCCCAAGTCCTACACCATAGAGCCATGAATCTGTATCTTGCACTGATGAGCTCTAACAAGACCGAAACACGTTGTGTATGCAGTTCAGATGATTGGCTCTATATATTAAGCTATATTGCATGTTATTAGCCAGCAGTTCTGGACATATGCATAAGCTAAGGGACATAAAGGAGTATTTTGCATATCTCTGCCCCTTACTCTGGGGAACATGGGAGTATGAAATTACTTTTTGTTTCTTAGGTTTTGTGGGCAATGCTATTCATATAGCATGAGACTGCAAGATGCCTTCTGTTATAAGAAGGTGTTTCTCCATTTTTATGCTCCGTGAAAGGCTTTTTGCTCCTTTTGGCACCTCTCTCCCTAAGCTTTCTAGCTGCCTTTTCTGCCATACTTTTAAAAATTCCTAATTGGCAATGTCTAATGAGGAATATCATTATAGAAAAATTGCTGCTGATGGTGTTTAGCAGCCACTGCACAAATCGCTGTGGCATCCGTAAAGTTGTGAAAAGCAGATTAGACGAGTTAGGACTGTTTACATTAGAGAAGCGACGTTTGCGTGGGGATTTGATCACTTTATACAAATATATTAATGGGCCATACAATAAAATCTCTTGTGCATTGTTTACTAATAAGTCATATCAGAGGACACGTGGACATCCGTTAAGATTAGAAGAAAAGAAGTTTAATCTTCAGGTTAGAAAAGGTTTCTTTACAGTGAGAACGGTGAAACTGTGGAACTGTCTTCTAGCAGATGTGGTAATGGCAAGTTCATTGAATAGCTTTAAAAAATGGGCTGGCTAAGTTTCTAAAACTAAACAATATTGAGAATTACTGGTATTACATATACTGTAGTTCTGGTTGGTACTGGGATACTATATAATATGGAGAATTACTGGTATTAATACATATACTTTAGTTCTAGTTGGTACAAGGATACTATATAATGAGAATTACTGGTAATAATACATATACTGTAGTTCTGGTTGGTATGGGGATACTATATAATATTGAGAATTACTGGTATTATTAAAGGGGAACTGTGGTCCAAAAATGACTTGAGGTAAATTGATAGGAATTGCTCCCCTGGGAATTTTTGCAATGTATTTCCATTGTTTATTTTGCATAGTTTTGAAGATATTTACATTTTTGTGTGTGATATGGCAGCAGCATCACCAGGTCCCCTGCACTTCCTGCTCTGAAACTGTCAGTCAATCTGTCCTGTCTCCTCCTCCCCTTTGCAGCCCCCCTTGGTCCCTCCCACTCATGGACAACATGGTCCCTCCAGTTGCAGGCCCCCCATGGCCCATTATCTTACAGCCCCATGTGGCCCCGCCCACTTGCGGGTGCCTAAGCACCGCCCACTCACGGGTGCTGTGGGTTACTCAGACCCCCCTTACCTTCTCTGTCAGGACTTCACACAGCAGAAAGGAGGAGGGACTTCCTGTCTCCCTCACACACTGAGGGAGTTTGAGGCTGTGATCGCTGGCGGCACTGTGCAGGAGAAGCCTTAGGAATGTCACGTGTCAGCCTCCCGCCCATTAACTTTCTGGTCAGTCATTTCTTTATATCGTGGGCTGTGGAGCACATAGAGAGGTGGTTAATGGCTCATTTTAAAGGTAGGAAACTGGCCTTTCATTTACACTTAACTTGTTTGGAGACCACAGTTCCCCTTTAATACATATACTGTAGTTCTGGTTGGTACAGGAATACTATATAATATTGAGAATTACTGGTAATATATATACTGTAGTTCTGGTTGGTACGGGGATACTATTTAATATTGAGAATTACTGGTATTAATACATATACTGTAGTTCAGGTTGGTACCGGGATACTATATAATATTGAGAATAACTGGTATTAATGCATATACTGTAGTTCTGGTTGATACGGGGATACTATATAATATTGAGAATTACTGGTATTATTAATACATATACCGTAGTTCTGGTTGGTACAGGGATACTATATAATATTGAGAATTACTGGTATTAATACATATAATGTAGTTCTGTTTGGTACAGGGATACTATATAATATTGAGAATTACTGGTTTTAATACATATACTGTAGTTCTGGTTGGTACAAGGATACTATATAATATTGAGAATTACTGGTAGGGGGCAGACTCTTTTTCTTATGTTTTCAGACTATGTTGGGGTTTCCGGCTATCCCTGTGGAGTAGAGCCACTCTGATCTGGGAGAAGAAGTGTCCCGCCTATCACTACGCTATTTGTTTCTGTGAGACCACACTACAACAGATGGTAGTGCGTGGGAAAAGGCAATGTTGCGATGTTGGAGAGCGTGCAATCCGCAAAAAAAAAAAAGTCATTGCATGCGTTCCAAAAACCAATCACAGGGCAAGACATGTCAATATGGCCAGTCACATTGACAAGCAATGTGCTGCATTTCTCACGAGCTAATGGATCGCATTTGGAAGTGCATGGGAAACGCACTAGTGTGGCCCAGCCCTTAGGTAGGTATAACGGTTGGACTAGATGTACGTGTGGCTTTATTCAACCTCAGTTACTATGTATACAGGCCAGTATTAGGGTGGGCACCTTTACCTTTAAGACCCGAACACATGAAATCTACATGACAAAAGGCTGGTTATCATTTCTATAAAAGGCATGATGCAGGCTACAATTAATTTTAATGTAACCATACAGCATGTATTTAAAGCAATGGTACTTAGCACAGCAGCATGTAGATTTCATATTTGTTCAGGTCTTAAAGGCAAAGGTTGCAATCCAACCTTTCCACTTTTCAGCATCATAATGATTCCATCCCCGAAGCTTTCAATCCGATTTATGAATTCTGATAATCTGTCCAAATTGCACAAAGAAATTGATCGGTGTCTGTGTGTGGCCACTTAAGCCTAATGGTACACAGGGGTTTATAAGGAATTTCCTCCATTTGCTTCCAATTATAATTTAATGGGAATTTTTTGACTTCTGGCAAATGTGTGCAGCTTTTACTAGAAAACACAGCCCTCGTGTTATGCTAAGTATATAACCGTTTGATGTCAGGTCTAAAGTGACTCCATTGTAAGGGTATTAAAGATAATAAATGCAGACAGAGTGGATTTCTGTAATTCTGATGATCACATCTCCTTTCTCATTATGTTTATTTCCAGTCTGATCTTGATACAATATGGCCCATTTTTGTCTAAAAACCACGTTAACCCGAAGAAATTTCGGGTTAACGTGGGTTTTAGACGGATTTTCGAGCACAGCGCCATTTCCGAATGTTTTTGGAAATAGCGCTGTGCTAACAATCCAAAACCCATAGCGTTAAGTTTTGCGCTACTTTGTAGCGGCAGATCTCCGAATGACCCGCGCGGGACCTGCGATCGCATGTGAGTACGAACCTTAATTCTTTTTTACTTCTCCTACAGTGTGTCCTTTCCTATTCATTTCCAGCTGTTTGTACATGGATAGAGAATTGGTTATTGGATTGCAAAGAGAGAGTGGTGGTCCATGGAGCTACATCCATTTGGACTAAAGTTCTAAGTGGAGTGCCTCAGGGTTCTGTACTGGGGCCAATTCTTTTGAATCTGTTTATAAGGGTCATCAGGGAGATTCAATAAAGTTCTTATCGTTTAAAATGGTGCTAATTTTACCCCAACCAGTCAGATATCATTTAACATTTGAAAGGGTATCGTAAATTTACGATCGTCAAACCAATCTGTTTAATGATCATAAATTTACGATACTGATCCCCATAGAATACTGTACAGTTTTCTGCGATCAAACATTTATTAATTGACGAAAGTTCGGTCATAAATGTAAGATCGCCATCGTACATTTACGACCGCCGCGATCGTAAATTAACTAACCCGCGGTATCACTAAAAAGCGATACCATGGCTTTATAAATATGGCCCTAAATGACTTAGAAGGGGGCACTGAGAGCAAGGTCTCTGCTGATGACTATGCAAGCTTTGGAAACTTCAAATGATGCACAATTGCTGCAAGCAGACCTAGATAGATTATCAAAATGGGCAGCAGAATGGCAGATGGGATTCAATGTTGATAAATGTAAGGTGATGCATTTAGGATTTAATAATCCCTGTGCCACCTACACCATAAATAACTCTGTGTTAAGTGCATCTGTAATGGAAAAAGATTTGGGGGTTCTGGTAGATAACAGACTTAGCTGTAGCAAACAATGCCAGGTAGCAACCGCTAGAGCTAGCAAGATATTGTCTTGTTTAAAGAAGGGAATAGATTCAAGAGAGAAAGATATTATTCTCCCTCTTTACAATGCACTGGTAAGGCCTCATTTGGAATATGTGGTGCAGTTTTGGAATCCCATATACAAAAGGGACATCTTGGAAATTGAGGCAGTTCAGAGAAGGGCAACTAAATTAATAAGGGGAATGGAGGGGCTTGAATATGCAGGAGGATTAGACAAGTTAGGGCTGTTTACAATGGAGAAGCGACGTTTGTGTGGGGATATGATAACCTCATACAAATATATAAATGGGCCATACAATGAACTCTCTGGTGCACTGTTAACTAATAGGTCATATCAGAGGACATGGACATCCTTTAAAGGGCATGTCCACCCCCAAAACTATAATCCCCCTCACTACTGGCCCCATCATGTAGTGTAGTTTAATCCTTACCTCACATCCAAGCTCCATATGGTTCTCCTGTAGTCCCCCCCCAAAGTCCCAAAAACTGCCCACCAGGAGGATAGCTGCCTCCTACCTGGCCTCCGGGAGAAGTTTGGCATTCGTCCTGCAGCCCTTCTCCCCCTCCCTCCCTCTCAGGATTCCCTCCCCCTAGCGTTAAACCCTTAATATATAGGATTCCCCCTGTCCCCCCAGCCCCAACCGCTATATTTATATTCTTAGAAAGCCCAAACTTTACTTACCTTCCCTCTTTCCCCCGCCGAAATGAACTCCCGGCAGCCGCGTCCGTGATTGGCTGCCGCTCAGCCAATCACAGACGCGACTGCCGGTCCCGCCCCTCTGCTTGCATTTTCTCGCAAGCAGAGGGCCGGCAGCGCGGCGGAGGAAAGAGGGGAGGTAAGTAAAGTTTGGGGAACTTTCTAAAAGTATAAATATAGCTGTTGGGGCTGGGGGGACAGGGGCAATCATATCCCAAAAATTCATTTTTAGGGTGGACATACCCTTTAAGGTTAGGAAAGGTTTCTTTACAGTGAGAACGGTGAAATTGTCTTCCAGCAGATGTGGTAATGGCAAATTCACTGAATAGCTTAAAACGTGGGCTGGATACTTGATGGACGTATGTCTTTATTCAACCTTGATTACTATGTTACATTTCAAACATATTTAAAACAAACAAAAAAAATTTTCCAGCAAAAAGAAGCATTTAGCATTTAACTTCCACTACCAATAAATGATACAGAATGTGCCATACTGTACATAAGGCATTAGCTATAGCTTCATATGGTTTTTAGCCAATATAATATTACATCTTTATGCAATTATAACTTTTTTTTTTTGAACAACCTTCTACCCCCTTTGCTGTTTTATCCATTAAGTGGGTAGCTTAATCACTGGCGTCTGTTTCTGACAAACAGAAGGACTGAATAAGGTTATCAATGGAGCCTTGAATGCCAAAAGCCTGCAGGAGATTTCGGAATCCTGGAGCAGTTCCTTCGACAACTCCCTTCTTATCGAGTGCGATGGCTGTGGAAAAGATTAAAGAATTGAAAATGTGTGACTAGAAACCAAGCACGTTGTGTTACAGGATAATTGTTTCTTTTTAGAAAGAAGCATCAGTAAACAAAAGCTACCACATGAATCCTTATACCTAAAGTTTACTTGGTCCTAACTTCTAACCTTTTTTTTACTTCAATTACCATTAGCAAACTTTTGCATTTCTCATAGGGCTGGGGGGGAGTCAGAAAGCCTGTTACATGGATCCAGTGCACAACTATTAGAAATGAAAAAGTTTGCTAATAGTAATTGAAGTAAAAAAAAGGTTAGAAGTAAGGACCTTCCAGACTGGGGTTACCTTGACGTGGTTGGAAGGCTTTTCATTCATGTGATCACAGTAATGTATACTAAAACCCCTTTGTTTATAAAGTATGCCAGTGTGCAGGTAATATGATATTGTATGGGGCCTAGGAATGTGCATTGATTATCTTTTCTATGTTTGTATAAATGTTTGACCAGGTCAGTAGCACTTCCACTAAATGTAGTTGTAAATTAGCCTAATTGGAGTGCTTCCACAATCCTTGTATTGTATATAGTTTACTATGGGGTTGGGGTTAACCAATAAATTGACAAGTATATCAGGGTATATATCAGTATATTCATAGAGGTTCATTATTGGTAATGTATAATAATTATGTTGAGTAATGTTGATTTTTGAGTATAAAAAACCATTGCGGGCGAACATTAATGATTGCAATAGTAAACATACGATTTTGGTTGTAAATTTACCATCTTCCATACAATACCATTGGGGTATCTTCGTATATATTTACAAACGTTTATAAATATACAATCACTGCCGTACCTTCATGGCTGCGATTATACTTTTACAATAACTCGCGGTATTGGGTTTTTAAATATGCCCCTTAATGTGAATAATTATCAGGGCTTCAATAAACCGAGAAAAGATTGAAAATTGTCTCTAATAATTATATATTAATTAGACTTTCCTCCCAGACCACACCACAGGTAAATACTAAATGATTATATTGTTACTTCCATGCACCGACTACATGACTTAACTGGTCGATATTTGGAATCATGTGTATAGGTCTATATAATGTTTTGGTTGGGGGCCCTTGTGGCATCTTTTTACCATTTAAATAAATTTTGTATATACTTATGTATTGATTTAATAAATGTAGAATTATTAGACAATTTTCCTTCTTTTCTTGATTTATTGCAATTTTAATAGGGAGAGGCTTGATTTAAATACTTATTTAAATCATTATTTTTAAATATAATTATCATTGGTTATTCTGAAAGCCTTCATACACGTATTTTAAAGGGTAACTGTAGTCTCCATACAAGTGCCCTCAAATTAAAAGAGCGCTCTCATACATTTCATACAAGCCTAATGTCTTGTCTCTAGCTTCTCTAGATCTTACGTTGTAGGCTTGTCCTCTCTGCTTAAAGGTGCCCATACATTAGTAATTACCCACGACCGATCTGTGACATTCATCAATATTTAATATATTATACTGCTGTAACTTTGGATAGACTGCAGGTAGAAGCTTGATCTTTGATTCATTTTAAAGGAAGCAGCATGCTCTTTATAACTTTTCCCCTTCCAATTAAATGTTTTAAAATGTTTCTGTTTTTCTCCCAAGTCCTCAAGATTCTTTACGAGTCAGTTAAGGTTCTAAATAGTGTTGCCAGAACAATGAAAAATCAGAAGGCAAATATTAAGAACACATGCAGCATGACTGAATGCAGGTTATAGACATTACGTTTTTTTAAGAGTGTCCTTTAGTCATCTGATCTGATCTGGGGACAGCACAAAATTCTTCATTACCTACTGACAAATGTTTAGATGAGTCTGCATCCAATTCTGTCTTTCTCATGGTTTCAGTCTACACTCCAGTCCAGTATGTCTGACACATATACATCTGCACTCTTTGTGACATTTACAGGCATCTAATTTTTTTGGTCCCACAGAAGATTGAAAAAGCCAAATTACTGTTCTATTTCTTCTTCTTTTTCATTCTTCTGCTTTTTTGGACTGTGTCTCCTCCCACAGTTTTTGAGCTAGAGACATGAAATTCTGTACAGACGTGCGGGGCATATAGGAGAAGTGTGCTATCTTCTAGCTAAGGAATCCGCGGAAGCGTTACAGCGTTATCGGCGTATTTCCGGACATTTTTTCCCATAGACTATAATGGTAAAAATCCTCAAATGTGGATATTTCAAAACAGTTTTTTTCATGGTCATAAATACAAATGGTGATACCCCCAACCCCCCACACAGACCCAGGTACACCCACCTACTGACCTACCTTTCCATTCCCATGGAAGCCATATTTAAAGGGTAACTAAAGTCAAAAATACTAATTTAGATTTATCCTCAATAATAGATAGTTTTATGGATATAAACACAAAAAAGACATACCCCCTCAACCAGACCCAGGTACACACACCTACTGATCTACTTATCCATTACTGTGGCAGCCATACTTAAAGGGTAACTAAAGTAATAAAAAACTAATTTAGATTTATTCTCAATAAAAGATAGTTTTATGGTTGTAAACACAAAAAAGACATACACCCTCAACCAGACCCAGGTACACACACCTACTAATCTACTAATTCATTATGGTGGTAGCCATACTTAACGGGTAACTAAAGTCAAACAAACTAATTTAGATTTATCCTCAATAAAATATAGTTTTATGGTTGTAAACACAAAAAAGACATACCCCCTCAACCAGACCCAGGTACACACAACTACTGATTTACTTATACATTACTGTGGCAGCCATACTTAAAGGGTAACTAAAGTCAAAAAAATTAATTTTGATTAATAATAAAAAAGGTTTGTTTTTTTAACCCCCATGTGGCACAGTTACATACTGACCTACCCCTCCATTACTGTTGCAGCCATACCTAAAGGATTTTTGACCAATCATCAAAAAAGTTTGTCTTTTTAACCCCCAACCGGACACAGGTACACACACCTACTGATCTACTTATCCATTACTGTGGCAGCCATACTTAAAGGGTAACTAAAGTCAAAAAAACTAATTTTGACCAATCATCAAAAAGATACAGAGAGATTCAATAAAAGTTCTTATCATTGAAAATGGTGCTAATTTTGCCCTAACCAACAAGATGTTAGCTTTCTGATTGATTGGATCAAAATTAGCACCACTTTGGGCTGGGTACACACACAAGTTTTTTTCACTACAAATTCATCATTCCCATTATTGAGTTTTAAAATCTGCAGCAATCACACATATCCCCTTCCAAAATGCAGCCCTTCAAGCCAAATTCAAAGTTTACTAGTTTCTAGTTATATATTGGAATGACTAGGAGGGTCACCTTTCAGATGCATGTTTTTCTTTTTTAAAGTTGACCGAACTTAAAATAAAACTGAAAGATTGTTTAGTTAAGTGTAAGCAGTGGAGGGGAGGGAGAGAAAACCGTAGATATAAAATGTCCAGGAGGGATTCAGAGCAGAATAACAACACTTTGCTTGAATAAATCTAAACCAATGGGTAGATGGAACTCTATGGTCAACATTTGAGACAAAGCAGGTGTGGCAGTTTGGATAAGGGTTCCTGTTAACTGGTGGTCTGGCAGTGCAAACCTTGCCACTTATTATTTTAATCCATTGCAGGCAAAAAATCTTGCTTGCTTCCCTCTTATAATTACCTTGTTCTGGTATTTTTGGTAATAAATCCAGGATTGGTATCACTCTTCCTTGATCGTCAATATGAATTCTCCACATTAGCAGCAGCTCAAATCTGCAAAGTTGTATTTTTGTTAAAACCATGCAAAAGAAAATGGATCCTGTCTTGTCAACTGCAAATCACATAACTACTCACTTAGGGGGTCAGACAGAGAACTGACTTCCGCTAACCTTTAATTATTTTCATGGAAGTTTGACAGAGAAAGCCGGGTAGACAGAGCTTCTAGCATTCATGGCAATACTTTGAAAGAAGAAAACTTAAATTTGGATTAGAAAAAGGATCTGTAGGTCCTGAGAAATCTTTGTTGAAAATATAGCATTTATGTGATAGACGTGTGGTGTGATTTCCACCACTGCTAGAAATGTGGCATTTCTAGCAGTGGTGGAAATTTACCATTCAAGCTAATTAGTTTGACAGGTAGACTACAAACAATCAGGGGATAGGAGCACCTGAGTTTACTTTCATCTTTTATTTCAGTGTATATGTTAAATTTATTAATCTTAAAGGGCAACTCTGGTCTCTGAACAAGAGTTAAATAAATTCCCTCTCATTACACCTTTAAAATAAACCCTCTTATGTAAAATGTGTAATAAGTTTTATTACCTAAAAAGGTTAACAACATAACTTCCTGAACAGCTTGTAGTCAAGTGACCAGTCTCTGCATGCATTATTAGGCCACCTCTCTCAACTGTCATTGTGCATACTGTCTTCCCCAGCATTAAAGGGCAAGTCCACAAAAAGAGGTCACATGTTGGTTACTTGCACCCAACCCCACCTGATATATTCAGCAGCATTAGATGTATTATTAACCAGACAGTCACCAAACTTTTGTTTCAAGGGTGGACATGCCAAGTCTTAATTGAACATGCTCAACCCCTGGGACATAAAGGGTTCTGTAATTTCACTCAAGCTACTTGAGGCAGAAAGTTTTAAGATTTTCCACAATATAATTTCTTACAGGCATCATGCCATAGGTGTGATCCAGGGCTCATTTTAAAGGAAGAACTGCATTCTTTTATGTAACCCTAATATGTTTGGAGACCACGACTGCCCTTTAATCTCAATTTAGTAGGTGTACTGTCAAATAATACAAACCATTTGTTTTTACTAAACATTTTATTTATTACATGCCGCTATCACAGATCCATTTATTATAAGACGTATCTTTATAGTGTACACATATAAAAAAATAACCCCTTAATTTGTCCATTAGGCCTAATTTAACATGTGTAAATAAAGTTGATTGCAATGAAGAGTCGCAAGTGCTTCTTGTTGTTCCGGTGTGTGCCAGAGTTCCTCGTGTTTGGATGGGAAGCTGTGTATCTTTATAGTGACTTGCTTATTAGCTTCTCAGTGAATTGTTAGAACATACATTGTATAAGAGATGTGCATTTGTTAAGTTTTCAATAAAATCTGATGAACACTAAAAGTTAACATGTCATCATTGCACCAAAAAGGGACAATGGTAAACTGTATACAAAGCTTGTGCAGTCAGGGTTATTCAATAAAAGTTCTTATCGTTTAAAATGGTGCTAATTTTGCCCCAACCAATCAGATCTTATTTAACATTTGAAAGCTAACATCTTATTGGTTGGGGCAAAAATAGCACCATTTTAAACGATAAGAACTGAATCTCCCAGAGTGTTTCTCAACCAGGATTCCCTGAGAGGTTGCATGGTGGCCTCAGGAGATTGTGACAGAATTTGTATGGATCCACCATTGTGATGAATACAGTACATATATATTTTCTATATATTTAGCAATGTTCTATATTTTTTATGTGTCTGGTGAATTGATGTCTGAGAGATAAATAAAAATAAGTAATAATATTTTTGTGTAATGGGTCCCGGAGATATTAACATTTTTTCAAGGTTCCATAAGAATAAAAGTTTGAGAAACACTGGTCTAGATCCATCTCCTGCAGTGAATTTGAGTTCATTTTTTAAATAGAGATATTTATAGCTCTATCATGTATATTTGTATAAATTATGTATTTTGATGATTTGATGACCAAGAGAGAAATAATAATCTATAATCATTATTTTATGTAGGGGTCCCCCTGAGATGTGAAAATTGTTTCAAGGGTTCCCCACAGATAAAAAGGTTGAGAAACACTGATCTAGAATGCTGAACTGGAAGTTGCTATAGAAAGACAGCTACAGATTCAGAAGGACAAACTGCAACATAACCATTTGTACTGCAGATGTGGTTGTTTACTGTGTCAAATGGAAAAACAGTTGTGCGTTTGTTCAATAGAATAAACACATATTCTGTAATATTTAACTCTTACCCAGGAACGTTTGGATTACTTAGAATCATGTATTCAGCAGAAGATCCAGCTGGAAATCTAACCGCAGATGGATACTTTTCCTTTAAAAAACAAAACATAAAAATGTTGAGTCATGAGAAAGTCTTATGAGAGAAAAGGTAGTTTGAAAACAGACAATATGCCCCAGTTAGAGCTAAAACAATTCATTTAGCCAATTGTTATGAATTACCGTATAAACTCGCGTAGAAGTTGAGGTATTTATGCTTTAAAAATAGCCTAAAATTCGAACCTCGACACTCGGGTCACTCACCAGTAATCCAGCTGCCTCTCGATTCCGTATCCACTGTTCTGGCGGCTGACGTCATTGCTCTGCAGGTGATGTCAGGCGTCTGAAGTAAGGATGCGGAGCCGGACTGCAGAGGGATTGACCGTGGCAGCTGAATTGCTGAGAACACACAGGCAAGTCCTCTCCTCCACTGAACTGGGGGGCTCTGGGGTGTGTGTGTGTGTGCAGTGCTTGCCGCTGCAAATGTTTGGAAACTACAACTCCCAGCATGCTTTACTGTGTGGGATTACTCTCCATTTAAAAGGGGAACTAATGACTTAAAACAATACAAAATCAGGAGAATGGGATCTATTGTTAAAGATTGCCTTCTGATTCTGTATAGTTTTGAGGCTTTAGTTGCCCAGCAGAATTCCCATACAGTAGTCCCATATAGTAAAAGCCATACTGGATTTGGCTAGTACTGTATGGGATATAGCACTCCGTAACTTCCTTATAGAGATCCAGTCCTCCATTTTAACAAAAGCTTCAGTCTCTGCCACCAATGCAGGGCTTCCTTGGCACAGCCACAATTAGTAATAAATCAGCTCAGTTATTTGCAGAGGAGGGTGGGAAAACAAAAAATTGTTCACATGACATTAGTTTTCCCCTAGCCCCACTGCTATTTTTAGCACTTAATTACATGCATTTCTAGCCAGATTTTTAATAAGTATTTCCCCCATTCTCTCCCTTTCTGGCAGAGGTTGCCGCCTCCTCCCCTTGCTCAATGAATGTTGAGAAACACGAGCATGTGCAGAGAAGGCAGTAGGTGAAAGAACACTCATTAGCTGTGATGTCAGCAGTCACAGCCTTTATTAACTGCATGGAGGGAGGAACTCGCTTCCAGAAAGGGAGCAATAATTATCCTTAAATATTTAGTTAGTTATAATGTAATAAAAATCTCTTTGAGGTAACTGACAAGTGGGCAGTTTTTTATTTTAAGGGTGGATATGACCTTACACAGGAAGTGCCCCTTAGAAGTTACAGAGAAGAAAATCTACAGAACAGGGGCACAAGGAGTAGGCACAATAAGACAATTATTGATGTTAGTATAGATATCCTTATTATTGGTATATATAACCACTCGAATTGCAGATTCCTGGAAACACAAATATCTTACTGTATTAGTTAAATAGTTTAATGTGTAGACAACACCTTGCCAACTGTTAATCATTTTACTTGTCTAAATGATCTGTTATATTATAACGGTTGTTTATGACTTATGAATTCCATTACTTAGCTAACTTACCTGACGACAGTCCAGCGATGTCTGTCCACAGCCTGGGACAATTATTTTATGATCACTAATTAATAAGAAAATGAATGGCCCAGGCCAATGAAATGGCCAAATATTCGATCAATTTGTTGATTGAGCATCAAACCAACCTAATATTGGGAAATTGAGGTATTCGCTTTATTATGACTGTTTCAGGCCAATCCTGTAATGTTAAGGGAGACACTAAAAGACAAGGAACAGAAACAATCTACTAGTTATGAACACATGACAACTCTTGAATGATTGAAAATAAGCCCCAGGACCAGATGGATTGCATCCTAGGATTTTAAAAGAGCTTAGTTCAGTTCTATCTAGACCCCTGTTTCTCATATTTTCAGATTCGCTTTTGTCTGGGGATGTGCCGCTGGATTGGAAAAAAGCCAATGTAATACCAATATTCAAAAAAGGTAGTCGTTCAAAGCCTGGTAACTATAGACCTGTAAGCCTAACATCAGTGGTAGGGAAGGTGATGGAAACTTTGTTAAGGGATCATATCCTTGACTTTGTCTCCAGAGATCATCTTATTAGTAGTAGTCAGCATGGATTTATGAGAAATAGATCATGCCAGACAAATTTAATTGGTTTTTATGAAGAAGTAAGTAAGAAGTTGGACTCAGGCACAGCAGTGGATGTGGTATATTTGGATTTTGCAAAAGCTTTTGATACTGTGCCACATAGGCGACTACTGTATAAACTGAGGACTGTTGGCCTTGAAGAAAACATTTGTTCATGGATAGAGAACTGGTTATTGGACCGCAAACAGAGAGTGGTGGTTAATGAAGCTACATCTATGTGGGCTAAAGTTCTAAGCGGAGTGCCTCAGGGTTCTGTACTGGGGCCGCTTCTGTTTAATCTGTTTATAAATGACTTAGAAGGGGGCATTGAGAGCAAGGTCTCTGTGTTTGCTGATGACACTAAATTATGCAGAGCTTTGGAAACTTCCAATGATGTGCAAGTGCTGCAAGATAGATTATCAAAATGGGCAGCAGAATGGCAGATGAGATTCAATGTAGATAAATGTAAGGTGATGCATTTGGGATTTAATAATCCCTGTGCCATCTACACCATAAATAACTCTGTGTTAAGTTCATCTGTAATGGAAAAAGATTTGGGGGTTCTGGTAGATAACAGACTTAGCTGTAGCAAACAATGCCAGGTAGCAACAGCCAGAGCTAGCAAGATATTGTCTTGTATAAAAAGGGGAATAGATTCAAGAGAGAAAAATATTATTCTCCCTCTTTACAAGGCACTGGTAAGGCCTCATTTGGAATACGCGGTGCAGTTTTGGAATCCCATATACAAAAGGGACATCTTGGAAATTGAGGCAGTTCAGAGAAGGGCAACTAAATTAATAAGGGGAATGGAGGGGCTTGAATATGCAGGCAGATTAGACAAGTTAGGGCTGTTTACATTGGAGAAGCGGCGGTTGCGTGGGGACATGATAACCTTATACAAATATATTAATGGCCCATACAATGAACTCTCTGGTGCATTGTTCACTAATAGGTCATATCAGAGGACACGTGGACATCCTTTAAGGTTGGAAGCAAAGAAGTTTCATCTTCAGGTTAGGAAAGGTTTCTTTACAATGAGAATGGTGAAACTGTGGAACTGTCTTCCAGCAGATTTGGTAATGGCAAGTTCATTGAATAGCTTTAAAAAAGGCCTGGATAAGTTTCTAAAACTAAAAAATATTGAGAATTACTGGTATTAATACATATAGATCTGGTTGATCTAGGGATACTTTCTGATTGCCGTTTGGAGTCAGGAAGGAATTTTTTTCCCCTTTTTAGCTGGGTTTTTTGCCTTCCTCTGGATCAACTGTTAGGTAGGGTTAAAAAAAAAAAAAAAAGTGAATAGGTTGGACTTGATGGACGTCTGTCTTTATTCAACCTTAATTACTATGTAACTATGTAAGCCCAGTTTGTTTTTTTCTATTGGATGACCTTTCAGGTGCATCAATGCAATTAGTTTCTAGAACTATTATTATAAAACAATAAAGTAAAACATCAAAGAGTTTTCACAGAAGTCACAAGTCACAGAAGGAAATTAAACACAGCATGTGCAAAGTTTCCATCAAATTCCAGCTATTGCTAAACCACAGCAATATTTTCCATATGCTTGAAAAATACAGATTCATACTGTGATCTCCCTTCTTGACAACTGCCCCCCCCCCTCATCAATCAGTTTGTGAAATAGACCAAATCAACTGGCTAGCGGTTGGGTCTGATCACAGAGTGGTATCAGAATTACTGCATCTTGTAAACAATATGAATCAGTCTTAGATACATTTATAAACACCTGTTGACTTTAAAGTGGTTTAACATGCCCAGTATCGTGTTTTTGGTGTTAAGTCAAACCTCTATAAATCGTCAAGACTGAGAAGAAAATACATTAGTGGGCACATTTCTATCATGGAAATGTGTTATTTTACCCACTATTCTCCATGGTGGGCTACCAAATACAAATACGTGTCCAAAGGGTGCTACACCATTTCCCATCATTTACTAAAAAAGGATTGGCGGTTTTTGAGTTTTCTAATCTCCAATTTTTGCTTTTCGAGAATTTACAATTAGACTGGGGGTCTTGTTTCCACATGTAACACCCCCCCGCCCCCCAGGTACTTTAACTATTAAAGACCCCCCCTGCTATGTTGCCTAATTATCAGTTACAGCCCATGTCTGGAAATGGGATTAGTTCTGGTGACATTTGCCTTCTTCATAGCATTATTTGACGATATTTAGCAATATTACTGCAGAAAGGCAAAAATATTGCTCCTTTATAAATATGCCCCTTTACCTGCTTATTCAATTTTGACTGTTAAAATATATACAAAGAAGGAAATGCTGGAGAGGACAAACCCCCAAAATAAGAACGACCAGTCTGACAGGTAAAACCACCTTATATCACAAAAACTGATATTAAATTGTTTTATTCTAGGAAGGTAAGTATAGTTATCCTTTAATGTACTATCCTGTTACACTCAATATTACTAAACTATCTGCAATCACAAGCAGGACTAGAAATATGGCTACATTGTGCAGAGTAGACTAAAGTGAGAGGCCAGATGCATTTTGTTTGAAATGGGACTTGCTGCTTCCCACCTATATATAAATATCACCTACATTGAAATGTCACCTATATAGAAATGTCAGCAATATAGAAATATCACCTGTATAGAAAGGTCACCTATATAGAAATGTATATAGTTGTCTTATTGCAAATGGGTTTTAGTGCTTTCTGGCTGACTTACACATGCAAGGACACTGGTCAGCACGCTTACACTAAACAGTGAGAACAGAACTCTTCTGTAAGTTTTGTTTTTTAAAGTGCGGTGCATAAAGCCCAAAGTTCTTGCCAATAGGCATGTTATTATAAAGAGAACTGTAGCTGCACAGTTGTTTTCTTATGTTGTCATACAAGTCATAACAAAATAGCAAAATGGAAAAAGAAAGAAATGGAAAGAAAAAAATGTTCAAGTGCATACTTAGCCAATAACACTCTAGGTTTGTCACACACTGAAAACATCTCAATGGTAATTATTATTATATATAATTAAACTGCAGCAACCAATCAGATGTTATCTGCCAGCAGTAACCCTATAATAAGCTAACCTCTGATTGGTTGATGCAACATATTAGCACGGGCAAATATTTGCACCAATGCATCAGCTCCATAGCACAGCTTCAGGGCCCAGTTTTAGATGAGCAGTCCCCTGATTTTAAGGTTTTAACACAGCCCGTGAAGCATCCACTGGAATAAAAATAGTCTGAGACCCGATGCATTGAGTGTTTGCCTACCTTAACTCTAGCAGTTGAATTAAAACGGACTAGATCGCACATAGTGTGGCATGAGAGTGCAGAGACTCCTGATGAAACCAGCTGATGTCATTGTGGACTGCAAATCAGAATTGCAGCACAAAATTGAATGAATAATAAACATAATTTAAGTGAACAACTTGTTATGGTTCTATATTAGAGCATGTAAAAAGCAAAGCCTTGTAGTTAGTGGGAATCTTTTTGTTGCAACAGTGACACAAGATTTTATTTATTTGATGGTTATTGCTGATTAAGCTTACAATAAAAAGCCTTTAGATCAGCAAACAACCAAAGCTGAAATGCCGTACACTGGGCAATAATACAATTTGTGAAGCACAGTGGGGAGACAAACCATCCTTACCAGGGACCAATCACAATCTGAAACATCAGAATGGTCAACTTAGGGGGAGAAAACATTTTCCGGGCTTATGGCTTGCTTTAGATTCGGGGTCCAGGCTTATGATGCAGCTGATGATGCTCTGTCCCCGCAGTGTGCATGCTCAAAACCTTAAACTTAGGAGCAGACCAGTGATGCTGCGTGCCAAAAGGTTGTGTATTTGCTGTGTCTGCAAAATAAATGGGAGCACCCAGATTTGCAAACTAAATATGGGTACACACAGTACCAATCTGTCAAAGATGACAGACGGAATCTGCAATATTCTGTGTCATCAGATGGGACAGATAGGAATCTACACAGTCATGATCATTCTCCCTATATTAAGTATAAGGAGATTGTTTGTGACTGCCATACTCCCTATGAGTGTGACGGATTCCCTATACTTTATTACAGGGGGTCAACTGTGACTGAGGGAAATTTTCCGGTAACCCAGCTTAAGAGACTGGACAGTCCTTACTTGTTATTTATTACTGTGAGATACTGGCAGTGAGGAGGCCAGGGAGGAACTGGATGCCTGGAGGGTACCCTGATCTTTATGGAATTTTAGATCTGCAACGATTCTCTGTCTATTTCTATATCTATGGGCACCTTAGGGGGGAAAACATTTCTTTTCAGGCTTATGACTAGCTTTAAACATGATTAAGAAGTTTAGGGTCTGGGCTTATGATTCAGCTGATGATGTTGTGCCCCAGCAGTGGGGAAGCTTAAAACCTTAAACTTGGGTGCAGACCAGTGATGCTGGTAAAGTCACAGCTCACAGTACTAGCAGAAAAAACACCCTTTATACTGCTGTAACTTTGGATAGACTGCAGCTAGAAGCATGATCCTCGAAAAGTGGGTAGGAGTGTGCCCTTTTTAGTATAGGCCACTTTTATGGAGACCACACTTCCCCTTTAACTAGCAGTTTTATGTCTACATCACAAAAATCTATTTATATTAAGTGCCAAGTAAAGGTCAACCAGAATCCATCTGGTTCAGTCTGGATATGACTCAAGTGGGCAACAGAACTGCAGCATATTTCATTTTGTCCAGACACAGTAACTGCCAAGAAGGAAATGCTGGGAGCCTGGGACGAGCCTGTAACACTGTAAACAGCGGTGAACAGAAATTCCTTTCTGTTCGATATTTAATAAACCTGCTTTTTCTAGATAACACAAAGAACTGTATGGGGAAATGTGGATGTCCAACTCTCTCTCTATATTTACCAAATAAATGGTTTTCTGGGTACATGGTCATTAAACCTTTATAAATATCACAATTCAATTTTAAAATATTTCAGTGACAAACATCACTCATGACTCCAAATCCATTTCCCACATCCTGTTATTTCTCTAGGGAAAATTCCTACCAACAGGGTCATTTCTTGGCATAAGCAACCTACAGTATGCCGACTGCTAGGATACTGAGGGGATCATGGAGGACACCAGTACAAATCGCTGGAGGGCACTGGTTACTTATGCCAAAAAACAGCACTTTTATTCACACACAGAAACAACATCTTACTTAGTTCTGCTCAATGCCAACAAAAGCCAACCATGAATAACCCTACATGTCTTACATGTCAGCATGGGGATTAGGGTTGTAACAATCACCCCTACAACCAAACCAATGTGTTTAGTTGTGGAGTGGAGCCCATAGCATGGAGGGTTAGATTGTATTAAAGGATAAGTGCACTGTAAAATCAAGTTATGTGTATTTGGAAGCTGCAGCTTTAAAAACACTGTTGCCATATTTTTTTTTACTTATGCCCCTCCAGAGCCTAGCTTTGTGCCTTGGAAGTTGCCGACATCTTGTTACTGGTTTGCTGAATGTTAAGCTCCGCCCCTCTGAGATTTCCTCTGCTTTCTCCTACTTGAGCCTCAAACAGTAATGCCTGAGAGTTCCGTGCACTCACCTACTTTAGCCTCGAACAGTAATGCGTGTGAGTTCCGTGCACTCTCCTGCTTGAGCCTTAAAAATGCCTGTAAATACCATGCACGTGCGTGTGCACGGAACTCACAAGCATTACTGTTTGAGGCTCAAGCAGAGGAAATCTCAGAGGGGCGGAGCTTAACATTCAGCGAACCATTTAAAAGATGTCAGCAACTTCCAAGGCACAAAGCTAGGCTCTGGAGGGGCATAGGTAAAAAAAAAAAAAATATGGCAACAGTATTTTAAAGCTGCAGCTTCCAAATGAACATAACTTGATTTTACAGTGCACTTATCCTTTAACCTGGAAAGCAAATTGGATGAAACTAATGTGATAAGATGGGGGTGGGGGGGACACACACTTGATAAAGTGTGTGTGTGGGGGGGAGCAGACTGGACATGCTGGAGAGCAGGATGGAAGGAAAGGTCAAATTGGCTAGTCCTGGGAATCAAATTGGAAAAAGGACCAGATCTGGACTTAGGGGCAAATTAAATGAAGGAGTCCGATTGTATGGGCCCGTGCAGCAAATGCCTAATGGCCAGTCTCCTCTTCTAATATGAGGTGGGCGGTTGGGCCTAGCATGTGTGATAATGTCACGTGTGGCCGTATGCATGTTCGTACACACTGACGTCACAAGTGCCCCTTTAATTGCCAGTCAATCAACAAGGTAAATGTTTCTATTTTTTGCTCTGTACCTGTGTTATCTGGTTGCAGTTAATTACCAAAAGCTGTTCCTGGTCTCAAGTAATTTGTAATTAAAACACGAAAGCAACATGTAGCATGCATTGGCAATATTTCTTAAAAATAAGTTCAGTGTAATTTGAAGCAGCGGCTTAAACTAATCACCCCCCCCCCTTTTTTTCTTTTCTAGCTCCCTCCTGAGCCTACCAGGGCTGAAGGAAAGTTCCTGACAAAATCACGCAAATCACGGAGGGCGGAGCTAAGAAGACTTGAAAGATGATCCAAGATGTCAGGAACTTTCCTTCAGCCCAGGTAGGTTTAGGAAGGAGGGAATGATTAGTTTAATCTGCTGCTTCAAATTACACTGAACTTATTTTTAGCGTGTACTTATCCTTTAAAACAAAACAATAATGCTTCTAAAACATAAAAGTAACCACAAGGGCTTTGGTGCCTTTGGGAATATGTTGTTTCCCTGTTCTGTCAACTTAAATATAAAGTTTTATACATCAATAAAATCCATTCTTATTTATTGCATTTAAAATTGCCGGTAGAAGAATGTAAAGAATGTGCAGGTGTAAACACTTAAAACAGATAATTGAAGATAGAAATTTACGACTAATTTATTGACAAACTGACAAAAGCCTCAGGCGCAAAATAAGGGCTCAGAGCACTGTGGATTTAGATGGCTGTAAATCTGGAGATACCCTAGAGTAAATCATTATAATCGCAATATGAGAAAGATAGGGATTTTATAACTAGGGGGCATATTTATAAAGGAGAGGAAATATCCTGGACATTGAATTCTCTAAATTTGCAGTAGAATTTCTGCCAAGATTATAAAGCACACAATGAAGATTATTTAGAGGTGCAACATTTTGCTCATATTCTTTACTTACAGCAATCAATCAGATGTTAAGGAATGTTTTCTTACTGTAGCAGAACAGTAAAAAGGTAACTTCTAATTGGTTACGGCCAAGGACCTTTTTGGGCATAAGCTACCTAGGAGAAATGCAGGGGAGACTTGCTTAGGGTACCAAAATGTCTAGAACTGGCCCTGGTTAAGGCAAATTAAAAACTACTAAAATTAGTGCTAAATCGGGTGTAAACTTTGTCTGTTTAACTTAGAAACACAGGCAGAACATATCCTATAGAACATAAATTAGCAAAGGTAACATAACAGGGCAGTAATGAAAGGGTATCTCCACCCCCAAAAACAATTGTAGGAAATCCCCCCAAACCTAGACCTCGCTAGGTTTAGAAATCTGAAATTGCCTGAAAAACGTATTTACAGTACCAGACCTGTACCCGAACCCTTCTGTTGCTCTCAGCAAAAGGGACCAGACCGGCAACCGCATCTGTGACCAATCACTGATGTGGCTGTCGGTCCGGCCCCTTTTGCTGATCCGTGTGTAAAATCAGCCAAGGGAACAAGATCTGGTAAGTACCTTTAGCAGAGGATTTTTTATTTTTACACGTAGCGTCTATGGTTGGGAGACTTTCTTACCTTTAAAGGATTTTTTTTCCCCCTCAGACGCAATGCAGCCACCAAAGGGATCTGGAGGGAGTGGGGAGAGCTCCACTGTGCGTGCCACAAACCTCTCAAAAGAGCAGGAAGAGGCAGAAATGGATTACACACAGAGGGGCTTCTAATATTCAGTTTCCTGGACATTCATCAGGCCCTGCAGGACAACTATATGCAGCAGAAGAGAAAGGGTAATTTAACACTACACAGTGAGGCCAACATCGGGAAGGGTGGACATGCCCTTTAATGAGTGTAAAACACTCCAAACACCTTAGTATAGTAATGCTAATAGTTCTTATCCATCCCAGCCATAAATATAATACAGGTGTTAATATAGAAATTACTCCTTTCACTAAATAAAAAAACTATTTTCAGGCCACAAAAGTCCCCCAAAATACATTTACTCCATTTTATCACAAATTGTTTTGTCAAAAGTTACGTGAAAAAATTGCTTTTCACTTCTAAATGATTGATCTAACCAGATACACCTCTATGAACAGAACAGATCAAGTAGTCTGATGAAGGATAATATTTCCGCCCAGCCGACCATGTTTTGTGTTTATCTTACACCCAATTGTCTTTTTTGACAATGTTTGCATACAAAATTGTTGAAAATGATCAGACACGCAGTTAATCACCATCAATTACATGGCCAATCTGTCCAAATATTCAGCATGGGTGATAGATTAGGACAAAATATTCCACCTATATGTACTTTTATATCTTTTACTTTCACTTTAACCTTTTCTTAGCCTTAGCATAGGAAAATACCAAGTAGTTAAATTGGACAGCTTACTGAGCATGTCTGGACTATTGTCAGAGGGGAGAAGTGTGGTAAGGAAGTAAAAAATGTCTTGACTTCACTCAAGTATATATTTGGTTAGATCAGGGGTGGATTAACACCTCAGGAGCCTGTAAGCCCAAAAAGCCTGGCACCCTTAGCCCCATCCCTAAACCGGACCGGCTGCTGTGATTGGCTGAGACATTACATCTCTGCCAATCACAGGTGCCGCTGCCACTCCGGCCCCTTCTGCTTGCTTTCCTGCATGGAAGCTAAGCAGAAGAACAGAACACCAAGGGAACGAACACTGGTACGTAGGTTTACCAGTACCTTACAAATGTTAAGAATCTCAGGAGTTCGAGGTTTTGGGGGGCACTTAGAATTATATCCAAAGTTTTTGTGGGGGGTGGACATACCCATTGTTGAGGGGAGATTGACAGCAAAACCACAGGTGCCCCTAGCAACATGTCTAATGGTAAATCAGGGCCTGGTTTAGATATTGCTCAGAATAGAAAGGTAAACAGTGTATCACTGTGATCAGCATTGTATAGGCTATAATTTATGATGCGAACTCTCTTTGTGATCCTAGAGTCTCTACAGAATTTATATCAGTTTTATCTGTTTCTAATTTTCTCAGATTCTATTGTCTGGATTTGTTCTTACAGAATGGAGAAAAGCTGATGTAATTTCACTCTTTAAAAAATTATATAAACAGTCACATTCAGGTGATTACAGGCCTGTTAGTTTCACATCAGTGGTAGGGAAGACAGTGGAAAGTCTGATTTGTGATTAAATGAAGGTTTTGTTTTGGAGAATGATTTTATAAGTAACAATTAGCAATGGTTTACAAGGGACAGATCTTGACAAACAGACATACTTGCTTTTTTACGAGGAGATGAAAAAGCACTTGGACTTGTATAGCAACAGATGTTGTGTATTTTAATTTTACTAACACATTTCATACAGTGCTACACAGTGGAAAAATGATGCACTAAAACTAGTTGTTAATTGCAACAACAAATCCAAATATACACTGATATGTGTGCATGGGACCCCTAGACAAGTTCTGTGACCTTTATCAACTAGATATATAAATCTTTAAATAACTAGACGTAAGTAAAGGATAAGAGGGTGAGAGAGTAGCGTGGGATATGCAGTAAACATAGGTTACATTGATAAAATGATAAAGTAAGTGTTAATTCACAAAATGGCAAAGTAAAAACGTCCTTTATTAAAAAATCAATAGACACATAGACCAGGAGGATTACCTAATTGTAACGGTATACTATGTTAATTGTAATGGTATACTACAGGGTTATGTAATGGGGAAAAAGATACAAATCCCTGGATTCAAGGTGCCCATATACTCCAAGCTCACTTTCCGTTGGTCCCATGACGTTCGCGCAACATACAAAGACTTGTGATCGCAAAATAAATGGGCCAAATGCATTGCAAAAACATTGGAAGGTGAGAACTGCCAGCCAAAAAACACTCTCTTGCGTTGCGCATCGCGCCTTAGCCAATCACAGGAGCAGACACCGGTCAAGTCCCTCCTGCTTGACTTCTGTGCTCGGAAAAGGCACGGGAGTTAAGCAGAAGGCGTCGGGGGAACTAAGGATGGTAAGTAGATTTGGGGGCATCTTTGGAAGCTGAAACCTTATGAGGTCAAGGTTTACAGCCTTTTCCGAGCTAATACTAAATTTTCATTTAGGGGGTGGACATACCCTTCAATAGTGTATGGTCAGCATTAGTTTTTGAATGTTTGATAAATGTCTGAAAGCTCCTCAAAGGTGTCAGTATAATAAGGCCATACATTATGTACCTTACCAAAATCCCTATATAAGATCTTGCCTTTTCCCACCCTAGAGCTTTTAATGTGCATAAAACAGCAAAATGCTTTTCTCAATGTTGGTTATGTCATGTTTACTCCCTGAGAAAATCCACAATGTGCATTGCAGGCTTCCTTTCAAACAAACACCCCCTATGGTGCTTATGCAGGGACGTGAGCCTTGTTTGTTCACTCCTATGGTGGCCAACAGTAAATGTGACATCTCTGCTATGGCCAACATACTTGAGAAGACTAGCCTTTGTTTATTATTTTCTCCAAGATTCTTAACTTGCAGATTGAAGTACCAAGCTACAAGGAACTCCTTTTACAATAAAACTGGTTAGAGATGATACACTTCCATTTTCTGTTTTGGTGCAACTGAATTAATGTTCTTAAGAAACCATAACCATCAAGCTACATTTATACTGTAATGTGCTTTTAATGGGACATCAACAGTGATTATTTTCCAGAACATTTCAGTATCAGCAAACATACAGAGGAAATAATGTTTTGTGCATAGTTCATATAAAATATTCCTATTCCACAGCCATTTCCAAGAACATAAAGAAGGTATAATTTCCATTCAAGTAATACATCACAACCCTGGTATTTGGTAAAATAACAATTACTGCTCACGTTCAGCATATTTAATTCCACTTCGCTGCTGCAGATTTCATTCTGATTACTGTGTGGAAATTTTGTGAAATGTACTGAAGTTGTGGAAATTACAGAGATGTAAGAGGGAAAATGTTAACTACAATTAAAGTAGTTAAAATGATATTTTTTAAAATGAGGGTAACCTTACTGCACATCTTACCGGGGTGCTGCTATGTTCAATGTCAGTAGGATCCCCTTTGCTTATTAATAAAAGAATGAATACATAAATAAGTATATAAATAGGTATGTAAACGCTTTAAAGAGCATCTATAATGGCAAAATGGAATGGTGCTGGTGTTGATGTCTGCATATGTCTAGCAAAATGTGTAAGACGGGTACATATCACAAGTTTACTATTATATAGTAAATAAGGAACCCCCTACAGTAAATTATAAGGATCATATCAAAGCACAAGGCCGCAGGCCAAGTTCTTTTATAAAGGGCATGGAACTCTGATGTGACTTCTAATATCCTTACAATTTACAATAGCAGGTAGATGTTCCAATATAATTCACCCCTACCAATTTCCACCTTGTATTTGGATCCTACCTTGTATCTCTCTCTCATACACACAGACACCCATGCTCCCCATGTGCCTCACTATTTTGCCTCTGGAAACCTACCGGATCCTAACCTCCCCCCATGCTTTAAAGGGTATGTCCACCCTTAAAATTTTTTTTTCATATATCATTCCTCCTGTCCCCCCAGCCCCAACCGCTCTATTTATATTATTAGAAAGTTCCCCAAACTTTACTTACCTTCCCTCTTTCCTCCGCCGCGCTGCCAGGCCCTCTGCTTGCGAGAAAATGCAAGCAGTGGGGCGGGACCGGCAGTCGCGCCTGTGATTGGCTGAGCAGCAGCCAATCACGGACGCGGCTGCCGGGAGTTCGTTGCGGCGGAGGAAAGAGGGAAGGTAAGTATAGTTTGGAGCACTTTCTAAAATTAAAAATAGAGCGGTTGGGGTTGGGGGGACAGGGGGAATATTACATATAACGGGTTTTACACTAGGGGGACGGAATCCTAATCGGGAGGGAGAGGGAGGGAGGGGGAGAAGGGCTGCAGTACGCATGCCAAACTTCTCCCGGAGGCCAGATAGGAGGCAGAGTCCTATATGGACTCTGATATCCTCCTGGTGGGCAGTTTTGGGGACTTTGGGGAGGGACTACAGGAGAACCTTATGGAGCTGGAATGTAAGGTAAGGATTAAACCACACTACACAATGGGGGGGGGACATGCCCTTTAAATGTGTGCCTGAGTGTTCTTCCAACCCAGCACACCAGGTCACAAACAGGACCACACGAACACCCCACCACTCTTAACATGCAGGAGCGCTCGTGCTTTCGAGGTGTGGAAGTTCCTTTTGGCCAGCACTATGATTTATGCAGTGAGAACAGCAGGCAGATCACAGACAGTCTGCTGAATTAGTTTGTCTGGTTATTCTCTTTGCCCCTTCTCTTCCTATCGTGACCTCTTCCCATTGCAGCCTCCAACGTTGCTGTGCTCAGGAAAGCTGTTGCTGTGAGTCCAGTCAAGGGGGAGTTATAAGGGAAGCTGCAGTCACTTCTGCAATGTTGTTATCGGCGTGCTACTAGGTATTATTAATTGTGGCCAAAAAAAAAACAGCCCTCATTCCCTCTGGGTTTTTTTTTTGTTTTTTTATGGCCACAGGAAAAAAAGTTGTTTGGGGGGTGGAGACACTTTAAATTGAAATAGCTGCAGGATACCCAACTAAGATTCAATTTGCAATGACTAGCCTGATGTGTCTTAAGATTGTGTGCTGCCTCGGTGCACAACGCCTCCAAACAGTAGTAGCTTTTTATTTAAAAAGTTGATGATATTCACATTGAAGGGTTTATTGTGGGTACTTATTAAGAACACTCTGAACGCTCCGTCTTATGTTCTAAAAAATCATATTGTGTTAATTTTTATACTAATAAATGTATACATTATACACAATGGACATTAGGGACATCAAATATTTAAAGCCTATGGGGGAGATGCAATAAATTTCCCTATCGCAACTGACCTGCCCTTGTTCCCACAATGTAGTACCTACATTTGCGACTGATATTGCATCGTGAGATTGCAAGCAGTAACTTTTCCATGGCTTTAAAGTCACAATTGAAAAGGTTTTAATTTTGGTGCCAAAAACTAGCACAATAATCATGGCTAAATTTACTGCATCACTGCACTGTGCTGTTGGCCCAGGCAATGCAAAATGAGTACAAAACCCTTGCTAACCCGTATATTACATCGGTTAGCATGGGTTTGCACTCCCCCCCCCCCCAGCATGGGATATTTATCTCCCTGTATATCATCTTAATTGTAGCTACATGCAAGTGGCAGTTTTGAAATCAGCATGCAAGATTTCATTGATATTTCAGCCAATGTATATATAAGCATTTGAAGAAAAAAGTTCTGCAAGGTAGGGGGGTAAATTTCACCTTTCTCCTGAAGAATTTTCCAGTCTCCTATTATTAGTAGGGATGGACTAGAATTCGAACTCGAGCCTGAGATCGAGCCGAACTTTATGAGTTTGAATGGACTCTGACTTCTCAAACTATCCAGGACCAGGATTTTTCGGACTTTCGATCATAAATTAGATAATTATCGAATTTATGGGCCGTTCACTAACTCTAGAATGTAGTGTAGTGTAACATAGTGGCTGGATAGTGTAGTGGTTAAAGGCACTGCCTTTGACATGGGAGACCATGGTTTGAATCCTGGCTAGGGGCAGCTATACAAATGTTTGGATTATTATAATACCCTAGAAATATAATAACCATATAATATAATATTGTTATTATATTACTAGGTTATCATATGGTTATTATATTACTAGGGAATTATAATATAATAACCATAATAACCTAGTAATATAATAACCATATGATAACCTAGTAATATAACAATATTATATGGTTATTATATTACTAGGTTATTATTTGGTTATTATATTACTAGGGTATTATAATAATCCAAACATTTGTATAGCTGCCCCTAGCCAGGATTCGAACCCTGGTCTCCTACATCAAAGGCAGTGCCTTTAACCACTACACTATCCAACCCTTCATTCGATAAGCCAAGGAAGGACCGTTCGCTAACAGGAAGGATCGTTCGTTCGATAATCCTCGAATGTAGCTTGTGCAAAACCCGACAATTGTCCGTCTGACTTTAGGAAGTGTTTTAACAAGTTTTGGAGATAGTGACATGTTCCCCAGACCATTTCACAGGTGCCACAGGCATTTACAGTAAGTTACCATTGTTAGTTTAGCTGTAAACCACTCAGATTTTTCGAACTATCACTCCCCCAATTGACTTGAATGAGTCCGACTTCGAACTTTCTCTGAAGTTCGAAAGTTCAAAAACGGACCGAACTTTATATAGTTCGTTCATCTCTAATTATTAGATCAGAAGACGTTATTACTATAAAAAGGATAACTAATCAAGGAAACAAAGAAATCCCAGAAATGTAAATAAAGTTACTTTATTTTGACCCTTTGGCCACTTGCTTTATAACATGCAATATGGGCTAAATATATTTTATAAAGTATAATCTATGCACTTTATTCTTACTCAAATATGTGTGTTTAAATTATCATTGACCTAAGTTGACAGGTTTGTTTGTGATCATGAAACTGGAGTTTTCTTGCCCGTTATATTTTTATATAATAAAGTACCACAAGATAGTCCGGTAAAAGAAATTTGTCCAACTTGAAGACACATCAGACTATCAGGGTTATTTAATACAAGTTCTTATTGTTAAAAATGGTGCTAATTTTGCCCCAACCAATCAAGATATTAGCTTTCAAATGTTAAATAATATCTGATTGGTTGGTGCAAAATTAGCACCATTTTTAACGATAAGAACTTTTATTGAATCTCCCTGATTGTTTGCAGCATATCCCAATACATTTACAGCATTGTGCATCCATGACTCTTATTGGATATTCTATATAACTTGCAGACACATACAGGGAGATTTAATAAAAGTTCTTATCGTTAAAGATTGTGCTAATTTTGCCCCAACCAATCAGATGTTAGCTTTTAAATATTAAATAAAATCTGATTGGTTGGTGCAAAATTAGCACCATTTTTAACGTTAAGAACTTTTATTGAATCGCCCTGAAAATGTTTTATATTGTTAGACCATTTCAGTGGTTAATTTTATCTTTGAGGCAGGAGTTATGTGCACAGTATGTGCAGTAGGCATAAAACTTAGTATGAGATGATTACAAACTATTGAAAAGCACAGAAAAGGGATATACACCCCATGCCATCCTGATTTACTATATGTGTATTGTTTTTCAATACATTGTGTGGCTTTATACAGTATCCGAGGATGTTTTTGACCTTTTTCTTAATGACTTTTTGTGTTTCAGACACTAATAAGTGCTAAAGCTGGGTATACATGTTCCAATCCTTCCTCCTGACTGACTGCTTAATGCAGTGGCATACCTGCAGAGGCCCAGACCCCCCCTCCCCGAGTTGGGAGGCTGGGCCCCTGACCTCATCCTCCCTCCACAATCAGCCATTTTTGAATGCTGATTGCGCATATGAAGGAAACATATGGGGATCAGCTGTTTAAAAATAGCTGGACGCTGCAGAGATTGTGGGCTTGTGGCATGCCGTACTACCGTCTGGGCCCCCCACGGTCGCAGGGGTGGCAGTAATTATGCCAGTGGTTCGATGTTTCCGACTGGTCAGTAAGAAGGATGGACCGTCAGTCGCTGCAAGAGCAGCCAGGCCCGACAGTAAGTCACAACCAAGCGTACAGCCCACAGAGGACCGCACGATCGACTGAGGTTTTCTGACACATCCTTTTATGTGTTCGTCCGAACAAACAGTCGGCAGTTGGTCATGGCCGCAAGAAGAACCCGTATAATCATTTGGCCCGACCGACCAAAACACTGAAATGTTGGTCGGCTGGGCTGAATTATTGTATGGTGTGTACCCAGCTTTAAACAATGTCGACAAAAAGTCTAGGTAAATGAACCACATGGTAATTTTAGTACAGCACTACAGTTTAGTATTATTGAAGTATTTAAACACATTTAATATACTGTAGGTGGAGTCATAAAGTGTACACTTGTACAATCATGTTGGAGAAATCATTAGAAGATTGCTATAAAAGTCAGGAGAATCTAAAGTATTTTAAAAGCAGGTCCGTCTTACTTAAAACATGATACAGATAAGAACATGCTAGGACATTGGGTGTCACTGGCCCCTGAATGCATGGTGGTTATTGCATTGTAGCTAAGAGGTGTTATTAAAATCTATACGGTACTTCTCCACACCCCCAAACCCTTACATTGTTCTAGCTTCTTACAACTCCAGCACAGGGCAAGGTGTGAAAACAGCATTATATGTTGATCTAACTGAATACCACAGCTATACCATGACCTGGAACTCAATGTAGAAGTTAATTAGGCGATGATGTAAAAAAGTACATGTCTTACCTGACAGCGATCCTGCGATGTTTAAAACTCCTATATGAGAATTACTGCATTGCGGGATCCCGGTCAAGTAAGACGTGCACTAACATCTCTATAGAAAGGGCGTTAAGATTTGTGCAAAATGGCTGCGTAAATCTAGCCTTAGCCTTTTCGATATAGACTACACCACACTATTAACAAAAAGCTTTGGAAATGGTGCAGCCAGAGCTAAATTAGTGAAAAACCCATACTAACCTGATAGTACATCGGTTAGCGTGGGTTTTGCACTAATTCAGCCAAAAAATGTACTGCCCTGTAAATATTTAACGGTAAAATAATGTTTTCTGATTGCAGTTTAGGGCTGGGTAAACACCATGCAATGCTTTGACCCGTCTGTCTGTTTGCTATTAGTGAGCAGTCAGCTGGGATGAATCGTGGCTGCATGATTGTCCTTAACCCGATCGACTGATACACTGAACTGAAAAATTGCATGGTGTGTACACAGCCTAAGATTAATAAGGTGAGTTTGCAGCCTAACATTGATAAAGCAGGCCATACACTTTAGATAACTGCCAGATGATTAGAACAATGAAACACAATAAAAACTCAACTGGGAAGAAAAATCAAACTATTCATCTTGAACAGATTTAAACTTGAAGTTCATGCTACCTTTGATGGGACAGTTGGAAAATTTTTAACCCAATCAGCTTCTGTTGGATAAACTGTCTGATATAGCCATGATCCGATTAAATGTAAGACACATATGGGTCGATGTTTTTAAATATGAATCAAATGAATTGGTCAAAAAAATAATCCTTTTACTAAACATATTTCTTAATTATACTCTTATTTTTATAAAATTCCTCCCTGTGTTGAAATTGATGAACACTTTTCTGGTTAGAGAAACAGATTTTAACTGGAATTATGGAAGAAATGAGGGAAGAACTTTTCTCCTTTCCTTTCTGACATTGGAGCTTGTGATGAAAGAGTGTCAGTCTGTTTTACTTTATAATGTGGTTACTAGAATATGCTGATTCCATGAAAATATTCCTGTCTGCATACACACAGTAACAGGGATTATAATGTACAGTTGTTGCATTGACCATAAGTAATTGGCATGTTGAACAGACATTGTGTCTATGGGATAATTCTACCTAATAAGAAAAAAACAAAAGTGGGAAATATTGTATTACAAGTAAAGACAAATTGAGCAAATTGTTTCTTAAATGAAAAAAACTAATGTTCCATAACGAACCAATTAAAACTTCTTTTAAAAAAAAAAATCAGTTTTTAACTATTTGAACTATAGAAATCTGATACTTATCTAAAAATTGTGGTCTTGTGCCATGAAACTGATGCCAATTCACGGGGGATAGTTTTCTAGATCAGCAGGTAATATGGTGACATCCACAGCACTTATGATTATTATTATTCAGTCTTATTCCTGGTATTTTTTCTGCGCAGGACTTTTGTCTTGCCAAAGGTGTGGTTCACTTTGTTTATATTTTCACTGTAAAAATTAACTTTTTAAAAATCAAAAGTACCTGTGGCAAGGAGGTTGGATTGATTATTCCTACATCTCAATATGTGTTAAGGAGCATCAGCACATACAGTTTTCAACTGCCAGGTTAGTATCCTGGACTTTCCTGTAATAAGGATAGTGCTGAAGCACTAAGGGAGCCTGGCAGAAATAGTTTTCTTCCTGCTGGTTCACCTCCTGGAAACAATATTTCTGTCTTCTATTGAAATGCAAGTATCTCCTTAAAAATACACCATATTAGTATAAAGTGTACTGTCTATTAGGGGATATATATTAGTATTACATATCCCCCTTTCAGCATGAGTCATTAACTCTTTGCTTTCTCTTCCAGCAGGTTCTGACAAGTTCTCCAGCAGGATTTTGCTTGGTCTGCAGGATAGAAGACATCCTCTTAAATATAACTCAGAGTATCTGTTGTATTCAGTTACATCAACTGGACTAGAAGTTTAGTTCTTGAAGTAGTTTTGTTAGTCATGTGACTGGCTTTCTCAGTTCAAAATGACTTGGTAATCTAGTAATTGAGGTTAAATAAACACATACCTTCAACCTTTCCATTCTCCTTGTTAAACCTACCTAACAGTTGATCCAGAGGAAAGCAAAAAAAAATCCAGCTAAAAAGGGGGGTAAAAATTCCTTCCCGACTCAAAATGACAACCGGAAACTATCCCTGGATTAAACAGAACTGCAGTATATGTATTAATACTAGTAATTCTCATTATTGTTCGTTTTAGAAACGTATCTAGGCCACTTTTAAAGCTATTCAATGAACTTGCCATTACCACATCTGCTGGAAGACAGTTCCACAGTTTCACTGTTCTCACTGTAAAGAAACTTTTCCTAACCTGAAGATGAAACTTCTTTTCTTTCAATCTTAACGGATGTCCACGTGTCCTCTGATATAAGACGTCCCTCTTGTATATGGGATTCCAAAACTGCACCGAATATTCCAAATGAGGCCTTACCAGTGCCTTGTTAAGACGGAGAATAATATTTTTCTCTCTTGAATCTATTCCCCTCTTTATACAAGACAATATCTTGCTAGCTTTAGCCGTTGCTGTTTGGCATTGCTTGCTACAGATAAGTCTCTTATCTACCAGAACCCCCAAATCGTTTTCTATTAGATAAGGGATAAGACATGCTAGGCACACCAGTCTTAATCGTGAAAAAAGTAACCTTTAATGGTAACGTTTCGGAACCAGTGTGGCTCCTTCCTCAGACCAAACAAAACTGATTTATTAGATATTCACTTAACACAGAGTTATTTATGGTTTAGGTGGCACCAGCATTGTTAAACTCCAAATGCATCATCTTGCATTTATCAACATTGAATCTCATCTGCCATTCTGCTGGCTTATGTCAAAATAAATAAACCAAGCCTGAATAGAGGTGTGCATTCAAGATGTCCCTAACACCTTGCGGTTATATGCTGATTGGGACCTTCCAGGGTATTTATTGCCAACAGACTCGTGTACAAGTCATTCTAAATAGAAAAGGCCAGTTGGATGACCAGGGAAGCATCTTCAAAAACTAAATGTCAAGCCCAGTTGATCAAACTGAATACAACAGATATACCATAACCACAAACATTAAAGGGGGCATGTCCACCACATAAAACTAAAATTTTCCCCAGTGCTGGCCCGACTGTATAGTGTTCAAAAATCCATGCCTTACTCCTCATCTGGTTCTCCTGCAGCGCATGTTCAAAGTTCCAAAAAGTGAAGAGTAGGAGCTGTTTTTCATCCTTGCCCTCCTGGAGGCCTCTGGCATGCGCAGGGGAGCCCTCCATCTCCCTCCCCCCGGAACCCTTCAAGCTGTATGGGCCTTTTAATTAAAATATAAATTTTCTGTAGTGTAGGGCAACCTCACCAACGATAACCGCCATGTTTATATGCTAAAAAAAAGCACAGAAATGGACTTACTAAGCTTCGTTCCCTCTGGGGTTACTGCAATATAAGGAGCAACATTTTACCCATTCTTTTGACCTGCAGCAGCCAATCTAACTGCAGTAACCCAGTAAAAAGCTGACTTATGACTGGTTTCTGAAAATTAACCCCTGCAACCACAACCCCTTACCCTAATATTCACGGTCTCTATGTACAGAGTAAATTCTATACAGATCTTTTCACGCCAATATGGAAGTCCCTGATAAGACTATATAAGCTGCTTGTTACCCTGCAGTTTATGTACCAGTTTTCCTAGTGATATGTTTGGTGGTCCAACATATAAATATGTTTCTACATATGCAATCTTTATATCTGTTTTTATTTAGCAGCCAGCGTGAATTTCATACAGCCTTGCTGAGGCAATACAAAATACTCAGATGCTTTTACTGACATTGTTTCCTAGCAAAAGATAAAGATTCTAAATGTACCTTTCTGCATGTGCTGTGGTGGCCCACCTGCTAAAGGGCTTATTTTAGAAACAAACAGCTATTAGATCACAGGATCAAATCCCCAGCCCTTTTCCTTCTTTCCATTATGTTCTTAGACAAAGATTCTACATGTACTTGTGTTCCACAGATAAGCTGTATTGGGATGGTGGTAGAATGCTTGCCTGAGGTTGCAGGTTCAATTCTCAATGCTTACTTTTATTTTTTACCAAAATTTTAAAATTTTGTTTCTTACATCCATGCTAGCTAAAAAATAAACTGAAAAGTTTACTTTTCTTTTTTGTATGAAGAGCAAAGGAATTTATCATTGTTAGGGACAGGAGCACTTAAATATGTTTACATAAACACTGCACTAAAATCTGAGCCAACCCCTAGTACCCACAGGTTATTTTCATTAATCACCCAGCAGCGCAAAGAAAGAGGTAAGACAACTTTTTGTATCTTTGTGAAAATGCTCTATTTGGGCGATGTTGTCCGGAGAATTGAGTTCCCCTTTAACATCTTAATAGTGCATGGTCAAAATAGAGGCAATGGATACTAGGGGCAGGAGGTGTTACGAAAGGGTGCACATGCTCACAAGGCTGTTTAAAGACTACATGGACAGGGACATATACTGGCAACAGCATGGATATTTCTTTAGTTACAGAATCCACTTCTTACATGAACTTAATGCAACTTACTGAAGTTGTATCTTACTATGCATGGGTACCATTAAGGGTAAAAAAACAAAGTTTAATTCTCCTTTAAAAAAATCAATAATTTATAATAAAGACAATAGAAACGTTTACAACCGTTACACAGCTTTTAATAAAAAGCTGCTTTCTGACAAGCATGTAACCAAATTAGTCAAATCATTTTCTGTTTTACTGAATAGACAGAAAATAACAATGTGGGGTATAAATTCATTAATATTTACATTTCGCTGTGGTTTTTAAGGGATGCTAATTAAGTGGAAAGACTGATTACCACTGCTGAGTTTTGGGTGCCCTCTGTATCTTACGCTCCACAACAGCTGTCTGGAGAAATTACTTGATTGTACTCTGCAAGATGTAGGGTAGACTGTTCTGCTGTGTGCAGCTGAGACTTCTGAGGCTGAGCAGGAATCTGATCGGCTAGATTCTACAGAGGTAAGCAGATTCTTCGAAGAGGGGGGTTCCTACTGTACATGTACATTGTAATATTATGCAAAGAATGAACAAGATCAGATGCAGAAAGCTTTGGGTCTGTGAATTTAAGTCAACGGTTGTGAAAGCAGCCTTTTAAACTATTTTTACAGCAGACAGTATTTATTAACCTTATACATTGGCAACGAAAACCTTTACAGATAACCTTGCATAACTACATTCCGCATCTTAAGAATACTGGGAGTTGTAGTTAAAAAGTATTTTGAAAATCACAGATTTCCTATTGCATACTCACACTAAGAAATGGAACATGCGCATTTATGTGTCACAATGAGCAGATGTGCAGATAATCATACTGGATCAGGTTTGCTCAGACCAGATTCCTGAGTCACAGAGGTTAAAAAGAGCCCTAGTAGAACTATTTTTATCCAGCCGCATATATATAAAAGAGTAACTCAGTCACTTTTCCTTTGTACACAACTAAGAGGATAATGAGATTTCTTTGAATGTATTTTATCATCTAGTTTTCTCCAGTATCGGGTACATTCTTTTTACATCATTAGGTAAAGCGACATCAAAGGAAAACCAAATACACAAATTATTCTTTGAGGATTTCACTAAGCATTTCAATATTTTTTGCTCTTCTAATAAAAAGAGCTCAGATGTAGACAGTACTAACTTCACATAATGTCTCAATGATTTGTAATTGAGAGCAACAACATAAACATGCTAAAGTTTACTTATGTTTTTTATCATCCATATCCTGTAAGCCATTCCAATTCTAACATCTTTATTAAGAAAATAAATTGATTCAAATATAAAATGGAATCAAAGCACCTGGATGAGGTTCAAAAACGTAATATTGAATGCAGATTAAGAACTAGAATGTTTCTAATTATGCTTTTTCTAGCATGTTTATGCATAAGAGTTGACTGCATTCCCAGCTGTGCCTTGTCAGCCAGAGGAACCAAAGCATTGTGATTCTTCCTTCCACTGGGAGAGATTTTTTTTAGCTTTCTTAGTAACTCTATTGGCTGATTTTTCTTGGCTGAAAAGAAACTATAAACTATGAGGAAAACCACATCCCATAGCTCTCTCGGTCTAACGTGTCTCAGCAAAGTATTGTCTCTGTTTCTAAATACATTCTTTTTATTAAAAACCCAGAATCTAACTATACTTTACATACAATATTCTTGCTTTATTACTATTTAGACATGTTTCAAATCATCTCATTGAAATCCCCATTATAGAAATCAAAACTTACGTTCTGCTTTACTGAGAAATCCACTGAGAAATGACACTGACAGTGGATCTGACCGAAATTGCAGAATTTTGTCAGTTTCGGGATAAATGGAGAATTTTCATTACCGGTTCCCTTTACTACAGTAGAGGGAAACAATAACATTGGACCATGTATGAACAATAATTCTGTGTAAAGAATATATGGAACAATCACATATCCTCCATGATTTCCTAATGTCCCTATTCCTGCTCACTAAGTGCCATCATAGTGTAGTAGGTACAGTAAGTAATGTATATAAACCCAGTCTCAGAAATTACCTCAGGCAGCTGCAGGGTTAATGTTGATACAGATCTCTATGCTGCTGTCAATCACAGGGCAGATTGGATACATTTTTGAGACAAATGCTGCTTCTCACTCACAGCTCAATTGACAATGTAACAATCTAAATAACAATATATGTAACAGTCTATATTTAACAGTCTATGTAACAGTATGTAAGTCTATGTAACAGTCTATGGACAAAGTAGAACAGCAGACTACACTGAGCAGACAGAAGGTTTATTCATTTTGCTGCAGTGATTTAAGATTTCTGTACCTTGAACAGTCTTTACTGTACTCAATGCAGTATATCGCCCAGAAACAGCTATTTTGACACATCCCATCTGTGGGTTTTCACGAGAAGCAGGCATGGGATTTACCAGGGATAGACAAATCCCAGGAGCCATAAAGCCTATTTGCCTAGAAAAATACACCTGGACACTAACCTATCAATGGGTCTCTAATCATGAAAATGGCATAAGGTAGATTGGCTCCTACAACCAATGACATTACTGACAATAGTGCTTGGTTGTATCTGTCATATCCCACAATCTACTGAAGGCAAAACTGTCTGAAAACTAATACACCTATACAGAAAAATTGTGTCCCCCTAAAAAAAAAAATCCGACACAATGGAAAAAATGGAAATCTTGACCTTCTTAATTTTGTGATTACCAAAATGTAAAATAATATTGTCCATCCTCCCGATCAAACACAGTTGAAGGAAGAGGGGTATTTTTTATGTAATAGATACATTTTTTAATGTAACAGATAACCTCCCAGTAAACCACTGTAGATGAAGCATGTATAGTGGCTCCATTTTACTTTTGCTGGGGGGGAGGGGGGGGTCACTGAGTGGGGCAACTAAAGTATGACAAGCATAGGCCAGACATGATGTTAAATATGTGATGAAAAAAAACCTTTACCCACTGAGTACATACTTTTGAAGTAACCCAAATGGCATCCCTTTAAGCTTGGTGGGTTCACCAAGTGGGACAAGTACCTACGAGCATCATGAAAAACACAGTCTTCTTCCTGTCTAGTCCCTGCAAGGGGCAAATGTATACCTGTGTCAGTGATCAGCAGCAAGCTCTGTTGCAGGAGGGACTCTCTAGTGAGGGGACAGGGGAGGAAGTAAAGGGAAGTCTGGAGTGGACACAGCCCAGAGAGTAAAAGAAAGGTCAGTGAGTGGGTGCAGAGAATGAACCAGGAGATTTCTACAGAGCAGCAGAAGTGAGAGAGACAGCCAGGTTATCAGCTGGGCTCCCATAAACTTTACATAGAATAGAGTAGACTGTGGCCTAATCCTGCATTTGATACAGCATCTGAAGAGACTGAACAGGGACCATGTGCTGGACATCAGACTGTTGAGCAGTTTAAGCCCTTTTACTTTTCAGTGTTTTATACCCTTAATTGGAGATCCAATCTGGAAAACACATTTATTTCCTCCCTTTTGTGAATCACAAATACTCCAGTTGGGAGTTGAGCTCTCCACTGAACAATTTAAAGGGCCCCAACGCCTATAGTCCCATTGACATGTTCACTCTTTCTGTGAATGAGTTGAATTATCCTTAACGTTCCAGTACATTTTTAAATGAAGAGTTGTTATTCATCAATCAAAATATACTCAGTTGCATTATACAGACCACTTTAGATTGAATTTTTTAATAAAATATTTTAACATGTACACGGAAAATGTTGGCGCTGTATAAATCCCTAATAATAATAATTTCATTCTAGGAACCTGGAAGGATTCTTCCTTGTCGTGGGATCTGTTTTGGGTTGCTTGAAAGATACAAGAGAACATGAGAATTGTATTTCTTATCTGCCTTTTTCTGCTTTTCTCTGAGTTTGATTCTTGGTCTCAAAGTGATCGTGCCACTAATGTTAATAAGGGAAGAATGCAGAGCAGGCGTAGGAAATTTGTATCAAAAATTTCCAAAAAGGTTACGATGAAGCTTTCAACAACACGTATGCCAGAATTACCGCTACATATGCCTGCCTTTAATGTGGATGATATCACAGTTCATATTTTAAAAGCAACCACAGGTGTAAGTGAGCCCATCCCAGACTACAACATATTACAAGGTACAAGCCAAAGTTATTCTCATACCAACTGAAGACATTGGTTCTTGGCTAAATCATTTGATGCTCAACATAGCAATGGAATAATCTAAAATGAATCCTTGTTGAGGTTCTCATTCATCCAGGTCATGGTATGTCTGTGGTATCCGACTGGCATTCTCAGTTTAGAATGACTTGTACAATAAACTGTTGGCAATAAACCCCCTGGAATGTGTCTCAATCAGCATATAAAAGCAAGGTGTCAGGGACCTCCTGAATGCAAGGTGTTGATTGCATGGTAGCTAACATGTGTTATTAAACAATGGCAGGGTAAGATTTCAAAACAGCATTGTATACGGCAAACAATTGGTATCAAACACCCCCACCTCTATTTCTTTATTTTGGCATTTTTGAAACTTCTTTGAAAGATAATTTTTTATTTGTCCAATATTTTGTTCAAGGGTATGCTTTTTTTCCTTAAGTGTATACGAATGAGTCTTAACATGAGGAATTCGCTCTTCTGTGCTAAGCCATACATTTGACCAGCTGCTGTTTATTCTCTCTTATATAAAAATCAGATCCCTCTTCACTGCACTGTGGTGTCAACAGCTACACATGGGATGACCATATTCTTTTTCCTGTCTTCCTTCTCATCTTTATTGGTGGTATTGTTCTTTTCTTTCCTTCAAAGTGCTGTTCTTCTGGCAAGGGTGTCTTGGAACAGCCATTTTTCTCTTCAAAGAAGTGTCAAATAGGCCATTTATTTAAATAAAGAAACCAAGCCTAAATAGAGGTGTAGGTGTGTATTGGGGGGTTGACACCAATTGTCTGCCATGTACAATGCGGTTTTGACGTCTTACCCTGGGCAGTTCAACAATACCTCCTAGCTACAATGCAATAAACCCTTTTCATTCAGGAGGTCCCTGACACCTGGCTGTTATATGCTAATTGAGACACATTACAGTGTATTTATTGCCAACAGATTCTTGTACAAGTCATTCTGAATTGAGAAAGCCAGTTGATGACTAGCGAAACGTTTTCAAGGATTAGACAAGTTCAGTTGATCCAACGAAATACCACAGATATAATGGTATTTATTTCAGGGAAGTGGATCACTGTTTAACTTTAGAAACTAAAAGAAAAGGAAATGTGATTGAAATAAAGGAAAACTAAATGTGAAACCGAATAAATGAAAAAGATTAGCATGAATCTTCATTCCTCAGCGTGGCTGTTTTTTTATTTTTTTTTTTTAACTTATATGTCTTTGAACTAAACAGCAGCTAAACCAACATATAGCCCAGTACAAAGAGCCATTACCTCTGGTCAGTGGTGTAGGATCGCATGCTGCTGCAGTTCCGAGGAATTTAATTTAAAGGGCATGTCCACCCCCAAAACTATAATCCCCCCAACTACTGGCCCCATCATGTAGTGTAGTTTAATCCTTACTCACATCCAAGCTCCATATGGTTCTCCTGTAGTCCCCCCCCCCCCCCCAAAGTCCCAAAAACTGCCCACCAGGAGGATAGCAGGACTCTGCCTCCTACCTGGCCTCCGGGAGAAGTTTGGCATGCGTACTGCAGCACTTCTCCCCCTCCCTCTCAGGATTCCCTCCTCCTAGCATAATCCCTTTGAGATAGTATTCCCCCTGTCCCCCAGCCCCAACCGCTACATTTTTATTTTTAGAAAGTGCCCCAAACATTACTTACCTCCCCTCTTTCCTCCGCGCACTGAATGACCGGCAGCCGCGTCCGTGATGGCTGCCGTCAGCCAACACAGACGTGACTGCCGGCCCCGCCCCTCTGCTTGATTTTCCGCAAGTAGAGCAAGTAGAGCACTTTCTAAAAATAAAAACATAGCGGTTGGGGCTGGGGGAACAGGGGGAATACTATATTAAAAAATAGTTTTAAGGGTGGACATACCCTTTAAGAAACCCAGCCACCATGAGTGAAGTAAGCTTAAAAGACATTTTTTTAATTATAGGTTCATGCTGATTTTTTCATATTCATTAATAGTTCTCCTTTATCTTTGAACAGAATAACTTTCTTAAATTCTTGTACCTGAATGGTAAAAAACAAAGAATTAGTAGTTTCACACAAACCTGTAAAAGTAACTGTCCTACCATCAGTTTACCATTCATATGCTTCTAAATTTCTGCCTATTTTACATAAAAAAACTAGTAAAAGTGATTGACTCTAGTATAAGCCGAGGGTAGAAATTATGACCACTACTGCCTTCTGATTCTGTATTGTTTTGAGGCTTTAATTGCCCTTTAAATGGACAGCAGAATTCCTATACAGTAATAATCATAATGGATATGGCTATTACTGTATGAGAATTTGCTGTACATTAAAAGACAACTAAAGGCTTGGCAGTTTCCAAAACATGCACCCTCACCTCCCACCAAGTTCAGTACCCTTGTGGGCTTCCTTCTCCTTCCTCTTCCCAAGAGCAATGAATGGTTTTCATCACTGCACTGGAAATCCAGGGTTTCCTCCCCTAATCTGGACATGGCTGAATCTGCTGCATTTCAATTTACCGGTATGTTATACACTTTAGAAATCCAGCAGCTCGCTCGCTCCCTGTAAGATGCGCCGGCTGACGTCACTACTTGGCCCCGGGCAGTGACGTCAGCCGGCACATCTTACAGAGAGCAAGCGAGCGAGCTGACTGATTTCTAGTAAGTAACTACTGACTCGAGTATAAACCAAAGTTGGTTGATTTTACAGCCTGAAAAACTTGGTTTATATTCGAGTATGTACGGTAAACAGAGTTGTTTTTTTTTTTTGTTTTTTTTACGTTAAAAGGGCATCTATAAAAAAAAACAGGTTATTTTAAATTGACCATAACTGGAAACTATAATTCTTCCCAACCACCACTGTATTATTTTTTTGATCTGCCCCCTTTTACTTTAGATATCCAATCTAAAACTTCTTATATTTCAGCTGTCAATCAAGTTCCTTGCTTTCAAAAACTATTCTTCTGTGAGTAGTTTTACTGTAGCTGGAATGGTGACAAAGTTTTGACAGTTGGAATGCTGTATGCAGAGTGCAGGCTTGACAGTTGGTTTGTGGGGGGAAAGTGAGGTCGGATGGAAGTGGGAGTGGTTAAAAGAGGGAGAGGGGATACTGCTCCTAAACAAAATGTGTGCTGAATTGAAGGCATGCAGCAACACACGCAAATCAGAGTAAGTGCTACTTGTATTCAATTATAAATTAAGATGAGGCAAAGTAATTTTTTCAGTATAGAGTACCTTTAAGCAATGTAAATTTCAGAGTTCCATTCATAAATTCCACCCCCAAAGTGTCAGCAGAAATACAAAAATAGAGCACATTGTAAAGATACAATATATAACAATATATATAGCACTGTTTATGAGTAATAAATGAGTAATTTTTGTTGTAAATGCCTCTATTCTCTTTCAGTAAAGAAAGGCCATTGTAGAGTAAATGGAATTATAATGTATGAAAACGCTGTGTGGTCCCCTAAGCCTTGCTTGACATGCATGTGTTCCAATGGAAGAGAGATTTGTGATGAAACGATTTGCACTCCTCTTTCATGTCCTGAAACTATAATACACGATGGAGAATGCTGTCCAGTTTGCAGTGAAGCTGGTATGTTGTCAGATGACCCCTACTATATTATTTTATGTAACTTTCTTAAACCCTTTACAAATATACGTAAGCTATTATTAACTGTATAATAACAATAAACAAATAATTGCAACCATGGAGAATTAGGATTGCCAAAATACCTATTACCTACCATTGGGGGTCACAATATTTGCCCATGATCTAGTTTGAATATATTCTCTCACTGCTGTTTTTTCTTTAACTCCCTACTAGTAGTCAAAAGCATGTTTGTGGACAATCAACCTGAATTTTCTGGTGACCTTCCAGAGTCTGACAACATTAATGATTTCAACACTGTAAAGCCCACAAGAAAGAAACAAGGTAAGGGAAATTTACCTGAGAAAGAAAAAAGACTAGAGAAAATACGTAAAAAAGAAGAAAAAAAAACTAAGAAAAAAAAGGATATGGAGGAACAAAAGCATCAGGAGGAGAAAAAAAAGCTGGCGCTGGAGAAAGAGAATGAAAAAAAACGCAAAGAAAAGAAAAAAATAGAAGACAAAAGGAGAAAAGAGGAGGAAAAAAAAGAGTTTGATCGGCTAGAAAGTGAACAAAAACAGAGAGAGAGAGAACAAATAGAAAGAGATGAAGAAGAAGATGATAATTATGAGGAAGATTATTTTTTAAGAGGGGATGTCTTTAGGAATCCACCAAGGTTTCCAGGAATACGGCGATCAACAATGATCCATCATCCGCCACTACCTCCTGGCTGTTTTATTTCTGAAATAACAGTTAGCTGCTCTAATGCCAAACTAACACAAATACCTCCCATATCTGATCCTGATGTGACCAATTTGGATCTCCTAGGTAAGCATATCTCTATTTTACCATTTCAAATTACAGGGTTCATGAAACATTCCCAGGTTTGAATGTTGAATTTCGACCATTAGAACAAGAGTTCAGCCTTGAAACTGAAATTTTAGCTCGGTTTCTATTGAAATTTGAGTTTGTCATTTTGGTGAACCTGATGAAATTTCAAAGGCAGAACCAGGATTTTCAGGTTCAGGTCAAGACTTTGGTATGTAACTTGAAAATACATGGTTTTTGGAAAATACTTAGGGCACGACCAACCTAAAAATCACACATCCGCAAACTCCAATACTTACTAAGATGTACCTGAAGGAAGCTGTTCAACCCAATTTTCACAGCCTTGCCTTTAGGTAGCAGTCAGTCATGGGTGAGACACCTGACGTCACGGACTGCTGCTCGCCAAGCTGCCTCCTCTGATCATGTGCTACTTTATAAAGCGCTTGTACAGCTTAACGAGGAGGCAGCAACCTTTACATGAAGAGGTGGCAAACCTGAGGTTTTGGCATTTAGGGGTTTGCTACACATATGTACATTTTAGGATGGGAGTGGACATGCCTCTTAACACATCCCCACAAAGGCAAGCAAATAAAATCACACAGGCTACATAAACTATGATCACATGCCCTTGTACATTAATATATATTGGTAAAACTGACTTAACTTAAAGAATTTAAATGACTTAAATAAAGAATGCCATTCTAAAATTAATAGAGCTTATTGTGACTAAAATGAAAAAAACAAAACATTTCTTTCTATAGGACATACAATATCAACATTTAAATATACTACCATTGATTTTGTCATTAACATCCATGGGGGGGTGATGTATCCAAACTAACTCCTTTCACAGCAGCACATTTATTTAAATCAATTATACAAACTCAGACTGAATGAAAACTGTTCATTGAAATATTTTTATCTGTAATATATCATTATGATTACAGGTTTGTTTTCTTTAAAAAGTTGTTTGCCATCTTAACACTTTTAAAATAAAAAAATTCTATAAATAAGTGGAAGTCTGTGGGACCTTAGAAGCCATACTGTCCCCTGGCCCGGTCACACCTGCCAATCAGCAATAGTCCATGACATGTCCATGCACTTTGCGTCAGTTTAGCCCCTATTGACCTTAAACAGAGGCTGCATCAAAACACCAGATTGCAAATCCTGCCTCTTTATCACTCTGTTTAAGCAGAGCACAGAATAAAAACAGACCAAGGAACACACTGGCATTTCTAAATGTCTCAGGTGTTCACATAGGACATTGTGGACAAAGTAGTAATTAGGCAAAATGTATTCCGGGAAAGTTAAAAGAATAGTGACTGCACACAGCTAATTAGTGAAAAGGGTCCTTCACTGATTGGCTGTGTGCGGTCACAATTCTTTTAACTTACTTAACTAAGGACGTGGCAGAACGTTCAGGTGATCAGCACCACCAGGAAATTAACCAGTGGCACATGCTAGTACCTAGAGTGTGCAGGTTCTTTTCTATATATTAAAGTATACCAGGAAAGGACATTTTGAAAATTCACTTCCCAGTCCCCTGCAATGCCCAAGCATGTTCTGTAGTTCTGGGAAAACTGGGACAGTTAGGGGGTATTTGACTGTCAAATATTAGAATTATCCAGCAAGACCAGCAAGTTACACTTGATATCAATGCTTTAAAGCACTGAATGCAGCGTCATTTACAATTCTGTGTAAGAGTACGTAATTATATTATAATTCTGTTGTTTTTTTAATTTTAGGAAATTTAATATTTTCAATTCCAAAAGAAGCATTTAATGGAATGCCAAACCTAGAACGGATTGATCTCAGCAAAAACAAACTTACTAGCAATGGTATAGACTCACAAGCATTTAAGGTATACAATGAAAAACATTCTAGTCACCTCTACATTCTGGCTATAAGAACATCTAGAATTCTATTAATCTGGTATTTTTCACTTAACTTCTCAAATTCAGCAGTCCCCACTATAATGATAATACTATCAATTCAATACAATTATGGTAAGACCCGTTTCTCCTCCGGGTAGCAAAATTTGCTAATAGCTCCATAGACAAACATCCTGGGATTTTTCCGATTGCTATTTGGAGTCCAGAATATATATATATTTTTTTTTTAAAGGGACACTATACTGAAAAAAAATCACTTTGCCTCATCTTAATCTATAATTCTATACATGTAAGTAGCACTGTAGTGTTGTGTAGTAGTGTTGCTGCATGCCTTCAATCCAGCATACATTTTGTTTAGGAACAGTATCCCCCCTCCCTATTTTAACCACTCCCACTTTCATCCAACCTGACTTTTTCCCCCACAAACCAACTGTCAAGCCTACACACAGCATACAGCATTCCAACTGTCAAAACTCTGTCACCATTCCAGCTACAGTAAAACTACTCACAGAAGAATCGTTTTTGAGAGCAAGGAACTTGATTGACAGCTGAAATATAAAAAGTTTTAGATTGAATATCTAAAGAAATAGGGGGCAGATAAAAAAAAAACGATACAGTGGTGGTTGGGAAGAATTGTAGTTTACAGCTATGATCAATTTAAAATAACCTATTTTTCAGTATAGATGCCCTTTAAACAAAGGAGGTTTTTTTCCTCCACCCTCTGAATCAACTGTCAGGCAGGCATCATGGCTTAGAATAAAAATGTTAAACTTGATAGATGTATGTCTTTATTCAACCTCCATGACTACCTATGGTTTCTGGTCATTATTTTCAGTCAATTAAAAGCTTAAAGCGCCTGGACTTGACTGGGAACCTGCTAATCCACATTCCATCTGATTTGCCATCGAGTCTAGAGGAGTTAAAATTGAATGATAATAAACTAGAGAGTCTCAATGAAGATAGTTTGAAAGGTATGTATATATTTTATAGTACTTTCATAACATAAAATGATAATAGTTTTGATGATAATTATACACAAGAAGTTTAAAGAAAATATTAAAGGTTCATACAAACCAGCGATTGTGGGTGCTGACCCGCAGCACACAATGTGTACGAATGGCCCGTGTATGGGCACTTTATCGGCCAAAGTGGCCGGTCGTTCGGAGATCCGCCCAGCGGATTGGGCAACAATCTCCGAACGAATGGCTGTTTTGGTTCCTCTGCGCATGCCAGTGTCCTCAGGGAGGACAAGGAAGAAGCAGGTACCACATAACACACAGACAGCTCCTACTCTTAACTTTTCAAAACTTTGGACAGGCATTGCAGGAGAGCCATTAGGGGCAGAGATGTAAGGTAAGGATTTTTTAACAATACACAGTGGGGCCTGTAGTGGGCTACATTTTAGTTTTGGGATTGGACATGCCCTTTAATAGCTATCCAGGACAGCAGGATTGTTGCTAAAAATCGAGAATGTTCCGGGACAATCTGTGAGGTACGCAAAAAAATTTTTTTCCAGGTCCTGAAATGTATGTATACCAAGTCTCATGAAAATTTTCCCAACTGTTTGGAACTTTTTCTGGAACATACATAGATATATATGTACACTGAGTTTAATATAAATAGATCCCTGAAGGTGGGCACCTTTAAACTTTCAGGTCATTTAAAAGTGTTTAAAGGGACTGAAAAAATGTCTTAAAGGGTATGTCCATCAAAAAAGTAAGTTGGTTTCTATCTGATTTACTGAAGAACAGGAGGTAAATGCACTCTCTCGGGAAGAATTGTAAAAAAAACACAAAAACAGTTGGTTTGTGTCAAATCTCTGTCACCATTCCAGCTACAGTAAAACTACTCACAGTAGAATAGTTTTTGAGAGCAAGGAACTTGATTGACAGCTGAATTATAAGAAGTTTTAGATTGGATATCTAAAGAAATAGGGGGCAGATCAACAACAAAATGATACAGTGGTGGTTGGGAAGAATTATAGTTTCCAGTTATGGTCAATTTAAAATAACCTATTTTTCCGTATAGATGCCCTTTAACGCAACAAATCGGATCTGTGTACAATAAAAGTACTGGAAATCTCCAAAGCAAATGAATATAGCAATATAGTTCTGTCTGTAATATTGCTGTAGGTAAAATCAACATGCTATTTCTATTTATAGGGGCTAGACCACACTGGTCTGCTTTTAAGCGCAATCCGATCACAATTTCGTTCCAATATCGCTTTTAAAAGCAGACACAACTATGACAAAACTAATGTGCTAGCGTGCATTGCCTGAGTGCGCAAATTTTGCGCAATCTAAACATTGCTCGATCACAGCGCACGTCAACACGCATGAGAGTGTCAGTAATGTGTGCAATCGTGCACTCTGCAATGCCCGTGGCCCCTTCAGAGTGGCTTCAGCCTAATTGGTAATAAAAATGTCATTTATTTTACTCGCAAGGACTGACAGACCTGGTCACATTAGAAATGGAAGGAAACAAGCTCAGTGAAGCCAATGCCAGTCCTTTAGCATTTAAACCACTCCAGCATCTGACTTACATGCGACTAGGAAGGAATAAATTCCGGACTATACCACAAGGGCTTCCTGCATCTATTGAGGTAAAACTGTTTATGTCAAATGTTCTTTTATTTATTATGTGATTGCCTAATTATTTTAAGTCAGACTTAATTGGGAAGTCACTATAGTATTATCTGGAGGATATGTTTTGTTATGTGGTACATTGGCATGTTCTTAGAAATGCAGTCTCTATGGTATTATTTGAAGAAGACCCAGTGCCCATTTTGGAGCCTTTATATTATTAGAAGGGAATTGTAATAGTCCAGGTTTTGGTTTGTTGTGCTCCGTCTTTGTTTTTTTGGGTGTTCAGTGGAATAGAGGCTTTTTCTGTTTAGCTAACGTCCTATTGCATGAGGAAGATACATAACATTTGAACTCCAAGTAGATATTAGTATTTTAAATTAGGCCACAAATTAAAGCAAAAACACATATTCTAGACATAAGGTGCCCACACTTACCTGTGACATTCGCTACAAAGTCTTTGACCAATGTTGCAACTAAACTAATAAGGGAATGACGTAGCTTGACTTACAGACTGATTAGAAAATTTAGGACTACCGTATTTACACTGGAGAAGAGGCACTTAAAGTGCAGTCTCTATGGTATAATTTGGAGAATATGTTTTCTTATGTACTCCATTATTTCATTACAGACTCATAGTCGCATTTACTGCATCCTGACAGCCCAGTTCCTTATTCTTTTACATATGCTGTACACATCTTTATATGCAGAAGGAGACTCGGTTAGCAGTTATCAGGATGCAGTGCTTACAGATAAGAATGGGAGGCAGGAACACCAATTCCTATCCCCTCACCATTTATACTTTTTAGGTAAATTAAGTTAATTTTTCACCTTTCATGGTACTGATACCCAAAGGCTCTAAGGTTTGTGGTTTAGCCGAAATGCTCTAAAAGCCCAAAAGAAGAGCTGCAATGAAAAAAACATGGAAGTTTCCTAGCAGTACAAAGGGATTGCTCAGCTAACTGTCTTGCCAGCATGGTCACTCCTTTAAAACCCTTAAATACCCTTAAAACGCCATAATTTTATTGTCGTCACAAACCTCAACACTTTGGCATTCTTGTTTTACATACAGTTCAGGTAAATTTTTCTAAATCCTGAAAAAAAGTATTAACTAAACTGCCAGAGACAGGGAAATCACACAGGAGATTCCTCTTTTCTAATGCTGATCTGCATATTCTCAGGGAGAATACACTATCAACTTTAAATTCTTCCTAACAGAATTATTCTTAGGGATGGGAAATTCCTGTAATTTCTGTAAATTCCTGACACTTCTGGTCAATGGCAATTAAACAGTGTCACCCGCATAATTAATTCTCTATATTTTATATAATTTCTGCCCAAAGATATTCATTTGATAAATAAGTAGTAGCTCGAGCATATTGGCTGCCATTTAGGACATGCTTTTTCTGGTTCAATATTAAAGGATAACTATACTCTTAAGTATCTGGGGCAGGGAGGTAGGATTCATTATTGCTACCTCCCAATGTTGTTTTTTTTATGGGCTACAGCACATAGAGTTTTTATCTGCCAGGTTAGTCCTGGACTAGTCCTGTATTAAAGATAGTGATGAAGCCAAGAGGAAGACTGGCAGAATCAGTTTTCTTTGGTCTGGTGCTCCTCACGGAAACAATATTGGGAGGTAGGAATTACCAGTCCTATATCCCTTAAAAGGACTCCTTTAAATACTTTCATCAATGTATTTTTTTTATGGAGTCAAATGGGTGAATATGTATGAACTGTATCACTCAAACGGGCAGAATTTAAAGGTACAGTAGCACCTATAACCATGACCATATTATAGGACAAACAAGAAGTAATGTAAATTTATATCACAGAAACATGATTGGAAAAATAGAGGGAAGTGGAAAATCAAAGCAACCCTGTGATAGTGTGGTTTGTAGTGATTACAGTTCCTCCAAGTGCTACCATATTTCCTACTTAAACTAAAGACTAGAATGAGAAAAGAAAATGTAGTACTTGGCTCACATAATTGTATGCGTTTTTTGTTGCTCTATGATAATGTTATCTCTCCGGAATCAATCATTCTTAATTTCAATTTAGGAACTGTATCTAGAAAACAATGACATTGAAGATATAGTGGAAACTGCCTTTAACCAAACAGCTAATCTCAATACAGTCATATTAAGGCACAACAAACTTGAAGAGAGTAGAATAGCTCCTTTGACTTGGATCTTTCATGAGTAAGTATATAATGTTCAATCTTGTGATTGTTCCAGCAAAACCTTAAAGTCACCAACTGTATTAGAAACAGAACATCCGGTTAGTTTTGCATGATACTAGTACTATACTACTACATGGTGAGACAAAGTGGTATAAAACATTCCCTGGAAGCACACATGCTCCTCTTTGTAGATAACCACATTGTCTTTTTGGGCACATTTTAAACAGTGTGCTAAAAAAAAAAAAACTACAAACATATACAATATATTTATATATTTTTTTTATTCATTTCTTAGTCAAATAATACTCCGTTAGTGAACAGGGAGTGTGAGAAATAGAAAGAATGGTCTGGTTAAACAAAGCTATAGTTTTAAAGGACTCCTGTGTATATACCTCCACTGTATGGCATTCATTTGTCTAAAAGATTAAGAACCAAGTAGCATGTTATGGGAGCATTAGAACCTAAAATATACACACATCTAAAAGCTCGACACTACACTTAGGGGCCTGTAGTGGCAGCATTTTAGAGAAATTATCTATTGAATTCTGTAGATTTATCTTGAGTTCTGCAACTCTATAATTCGAGCACGTCCTAGACACTTATTTATCATAAAGAAGAATTGAGGCTAAAATAAAATAAGATAAAAAATCCAAGGATCCTCCGGAGTAGGCTCCAAAAATTCCAGGAAAAGTCAGATAGAGAGACTAACTGATTAGCAGAATAAAAACACACAGATACTTGGATATAAATAAAAATGAATATTCCTTTACTGATATTGCCAATGAGGTATATAACATTTTTACAGAAAGTGCACATGCAACACACCATACGGAAGCTAACCACTGAGTGTGGAGCCAAAAGGGAGATATTTGGTGAGCTTACCAGTGGAGGAGAACACATAAGGGGTGAGGAGGCCAGAATTCTGCAGCATTGCTGAGTTGCGGTAGACAGCAGTGGAGGCGTAAGTGATTCCCTGGACTAAGACTTCCATAGGTTGTTTGGACTATGATCTCATATGAGCACACTATTGTACACTGAGGAGGACATTTCACCTATATATGTATACTTGATTTATAAAGTCTTGCATATGCACTTTCTGTAAAGTTGATATATACCTCATTAGCAAGATCAGTAAAGAAATATTCCTTTTTATTTATATCCCAGTATCTGTGTGTTTTTATACTTATACATATTTCCACATGCCCAGCAAGTTCTCTAATGCCCTTCCCTCTGTGAACTCACCCGAAGCAGCACTAAAATATATTCTATGCATGTACGCCTTTAGGAAAGATAGTATACTGACAGGCAGGTAAGTTTAAAGGGCATGTCCACCCCCTCAAAATTATAATTTAACCCTAGAGTAGGAGCCTGTCTTCCTGTATAAAGGTTTCTGCCTCTCTTGAAGCCACCGGGAGGTAGAGTGACTTGCGCTTTGGAGCTTATTTGCCCCTTCCCTCCCACCATCTAGATCCATCAGGTTGCCCTTTTAGTGTAGTGTGAAACACTTTTTCTGTAATGTAGCTTCCCCCCTCCCAACCCTAACCGTATTGTCAGTTTTTAAAAAAAGTCCCCAGAACATTACTTACCAACCCTGGATCCCACGGCATAATCGACAGCTGGCCAAGCACCCAAAGCAACTCCGTTCCCACAAGTTGCTTTTGAGGCTGATGCTGCGGGATCCCTGTTTAGTAAGTAATGTTCTGGGTACTTTTAAAAAAAAAAATGCGGTTAGGGTTTGGAGGGGGGAAGCTACATAAAATCAGCATCATAAAATAACCAGCGTAGGCAATGGGCACATATCAGACGGTAGTAAAATACTGACTGGCATTGGAAATTTATGCCACAATCACTATTTTACGATTTGGTTGTAAATTAATGTTACAATTGTAAATTATCGATCATTCGCTATAAAGGATCACTATTGTAATTTAATGTTATCAATCCTTCATAATTACATAGTGATTTACATTATACACATATACACCAAATAAAATGTGTTATTAAATGGACATTCACAATTTTTTCTTTTTCTTTCTGAAGAAACCTTGAATCAATAGACCTATCCCACAACAAACTGTATCAAGTCCCTTCATACTTACCCAAGTCTTTATTGCATCTTGTGCTAGTAGGCAATGAAATTGAAAGGATTCCGGGGTATGTCTTTGCACACCTGAATCCTGGACTGGAATACCTATACCTTTCTAGCAACAAACTAGATAATGAAGGAATAGACACATTTTCATTTTATGGAGCAACCCAATCATTACGAGAAATATTCCTCGATCATAATGACTTAAAGTATATACCAGCTGGAATAGAATTCATGAAAGATCTTCACGTTTTGAGGCTAAATGACAACAAAATAAGGTACATTTATATATTTCTGTTCTGTTTGGCAACATATTCTAATTATTATGTATCCACTGATCAATAAATCTTATTGAGATGGGATATTGATACCGGTACATGGTCCAGCCTCCTTTGTGTTACTAGGATGCATGTGCACCTATGTTAGAGATAGCGAAGGGTTTTTTGGAATGCAGGAGCTGGCAAGCACTGCATGGGCACTCTCTATTTATACAGATATCGGCTTCACTAAATAATGAAGGTAGATGAGTGTGATGGTTCCTATCTTCCTTTCAATTATACTTTATGATTCTACAAAGATCCCTTTTCGAATATGCTTGTGAAGGTTCTCATTCATCCAGGTCATGGTATATCTGTTGTATTCAATTAGATCAACTGGACTTGAAATGTAGTTCTTGAAGACATTTCGCTAGTCATCCGACTGGCTTTCTCAATTCAGAATGACTTGTACAAGAATCTGTGGCAATTATGTACCCTGGAAAATCCCAATTAGCATATCACAGCCAGGTGTTAAGGGTGTGATAGTGGCTAAGAGGTGTTATAGGAATGCCCAGGGTAAGGTGTTAAAACAGCATTGTACATGGCAGACATTTGTGTGAACCCCCCACCCTATTTAGCTTGGTTTCTTTATTTTCACATAAATGGCCTATTAACACCTCTCTTGAACCAGTCACGTTCGTTTGCCAATGTTAACATACAATCTTCAAAGGTATTGTCTTTATCCAGATGCAGGTACACGGCTGAGTCCTGACCTGAAGATTGGCTCTTCTGTGCTGGGCCACGTTGATGCAGTTGCTGTTTGGTCTCCCCCACATACAAATCAGAGCATGCTTCACTGCATTGCACTGCATATATGATGTCGCTTTTCTTCTGTTTTTGTATTGGGTCTTTCGGATGTACCAATATGCTTGTGAAGGTTCTCATTCATCCAGGTCATGGTATATCTGTTGTATTCAATTAGATCAACTGGACTTGAAATGTAGTTCTTGAAGACATTTCGCTATCATCTCCGACTGGCTTTCTCAATTCAGAATGACTTGTACAAGAATCTGTGGCTTATGTACCCTGGAAAATCCCAATTGCATATCACAGCCAGGTTTAAGGGTGTGATAGTGGCTAAGAGGTGTTATAGGAACGCCCAGGGTAAGGTGTTAAAACAGCATTGTACATGGCAGACAGTTGGTGTTGAACCCCCCCACCTCTATTTAGGCTTGGTTTCTTTATTTTCACATAAATGGCCTATTTAACACCTCTCTTGAACCAGTCACGTTCCTTTGCCAATATGTTAACATTACAATCTTCAAGGTATGTCCTTTATCCTTAAGATGCAGGTACACGGCTGAGTCCTGACCTGAGGAATTGGCTCTTCTGTGCTGGGCCATACGTTGATGCAGTTGCTGTTTTGTCTCCCCCACTACAAATCAGACATGCTTCACTGCATTGCACTGCATATATGATGTCGCTTTTCTTCTGTTTTTGTATTGGGTCTTTCGATGTACCAATTGCTGCTCAGTGTGTGTTGTTCGGTTTTAAAGCAGACAGGGATACGATGTTTTTTGAAAATTCTTCTTAATTTCTCGGAGACCCCTGCTACATATGGGATGACCATGTTCTTCCTCCTGTCTTGCTTTTCCCCTTCACTGTTGGTATTTGTGTTCTTTTCTTTCCTTCTACTTCTTTTGACAAAGGCCCAGTCTGGATATCCACAAGTTTTAAGGGCTCCTCTGAGATGTTTCATTTCTTTACCCTTCGCCTCTGTGATAGTGGGGATGTTCTCGGCTCTGTGTTGCAGGGTTCTGATGACACCCAGCTTGTGATCTAAAGGGTGGTGGGAGTCAAACATCAAATACTGATCTGTGTGTGTTGGTTTTCTGTAAACCTCTACTTCCAGTTTACCATTTTCCTTAACTTCTACCAAGCAGTCCAAGAAAGCCAGTTTGGTGGGGGGGTTCGACACCAACTGTCTGCCATGTACAATGCTGTTTTAACACCTTACTCTGGGCGTTCCTATAACACCTCTTAGCCACTATCACACCCTTAACACCTGGCTGTGATATGCTAATTGGGATTTTCCAGGGTACATAATTGCCACAGATTCTTGTACAAGTCATTCTGAATTGAGAAAGCCAGTCGGATGACTAGCGAAACGTCTTCAAGAACTACATTTCAAGTCCAGTTGATCTAATTGAATACAACAGATATCCCTTTAAAAAGGTTTTAAAAGTCTTGTGTATTTTATAAATTTCATTTAGATATAGTATCCCCCTGTCCCCCAGCCCCAACGCTACATTTTATTTTTAGAAAGTGCCCCAAACATTACTTACCTCCCCTTTTCCTCCGCTGCACTGAATGACCGGCAGCCGCGTCCGTGATTGGCTGCCGCTCAGCCAATCACAGACGTGACTGCCGGCCCCGCCCCTCTGCTTGCATTTTCTCGCAAGTAGAGCAAGTAGAGCACTTTCTAAAAATAAAAACATAGCGGTTGGGGCTGGGGAACAGGGGGAATACTATATTAAAAAATAGTTTAAGGGTGGACATACCCTTTAGAAACCCAGCCACCATGAGTGAAGTAAGCTAAAAGACATTTTTTTAATTATAGCGTTCATGCTGATTTTTTCATATTCATATATAGTTCTCCTTTATCTTTGAACAGCAAATAACTTTCTTAAATTCTTGTACCTGAATGGTAAAAAACAAAGCATATTAGCTAGTTTCACACAAACCTGTAAAAGTAACTGTCCTACCATCATGTTTACCATTCATAATGCTTCTAAATTTCTGCCTATTTTACATAAAAAAACTAGTAAAAGTGATTGACTCTAGTATAAGCCGAGGGTAGAAATTATGACCACTACTGCCTTCTGATTGTATTTTTGAGGCTTTATTGCCCTTTAAATGGACAGCAGAATTCTATACAGTAATAATCATAATGGATATGGATTACTGTATGAGAATTCTGCTGTACATTTAAAAGACAACTAAAGGCTTGGCAGTTCCAAACATCTGCACCCTCACCCTCCACCAAGTTCAGTACCTTCTGTGGGCTTCCTTCCCTTCCTTTCCAAGAGCAATGAATGGTTTTCATCACGCACTGGAAATCCAGGGTTTCTCCCCTAATCTGGACATGGCTGAATCTGCTGCATTTCAATTTACCGGTATGTTATACACTTTAGAAATCCAGCAGCTCGTCGCTCCCGTAAGATGCGCCGGCTGACGTCACTACTTGGCCCCGGCGCAGTGACGTCAGCCGGCACATCTTACAGAGAGCAAGCGAGCGAGCGAGCTGATGATTTCTAGTAAGTAACTACTGACTCGAGTATAAACCAAAGTTGGTTGATTTTACAGCCTGAAAAACTTGGTTATATTTCGAGTATGTACGGTAAACAGAGTTGTTTTTTTTTTTTGTTTTTTTTACGTTAAAGGGCATCTATAAAAAAAAACAGGTATTTTAAATTGACCAAACTGGAAACATAATTCTTCCCAACCACCACGTATTATTTTTTTGATTGCCCCTTTTACTAGATATCCAATCTAAAACTTCTTATATTTCAGCTGTCAATCAAGTTCCTGCTTCAAAAACTATTCTTCTGTGAGTGTTACTGTAGTAGCTGAATGGTGACAAAGTTTGACAGTTGGAAGCTGTATGCAGAGTGCAGGCTTGACAGTTGGTTTGTGGGGGGAAGTGAGGTCGGATGGAAGTGGGAGTGGTTAAAAGAGGGAGAGGGGATACTGCTCCAAACAAAATGTGTGCTGAATTGAAGGCATGCAGCAACACACGCAAATCGAGTAAGTGCTACTTGTATTCAATTATAAATTAAGAGAGGCAAAGTAATTTTTTCAGTATAGAGTACCTTTAAGCAATGTAAATTTCAGAGTCCATTCATAAATTCCACCCCCAAAGTGTCAGCAGAAATACAAAAATAGAGCACATTGTAAAGATACAATATATAACAATATATATAGCACTGTTATGAGTAATAAATGAGTAATTTTTGTGTGTAAATGCCTCTATTCTCTTTCAGTAAAGAAGGCCATTGTAGAGTAAATGGAATTATAATGTATGAAAACGCTGTGTGGTCCCCTAAGCCTTGCTGACATGCATGTGTTCCAATGGAAGAGAGATTTGTGATGAAACGATTTGCACTCCTCTTTCATGTCCTGAAAACTATAATACACGATGGAGAATGCTGTCCAGTTTGCAGTGAAGCTGGTATGGTGTCAGATGACCCTACTATATATTTTATGTAACTTTCTTAAACCCTTTACAAATATACGTAAGCTATTATTAACTGTAATAACAATAAACAAATAATTGCAACCATGGAGAATTAGGATTGCAAAATACCTATACCTACCATTGGGGGTCACAATATTTGCCCATGATCTAGTTTGAATATATCTCTCACTGCTGTTTTTCTTTAACTCCCTACTAGTGTCAAAAGCATGTTTGTGGACAATCAACGAATTTTCTGGTGACCTTCCAGAGTCTGACAACATTAATGATTTCAACACTGTAAAGCCCACAAGAAAGAAACAAGGTAAGGGAAATTTACTGAGAAAGAAAAAGACTAGAGAAAATACGTAAAAAAGAAGAAAAAAAAACTAAGAAAAAAAAGGATATGGAGGAACAAAGCATAGAGGAGAAAAAAAAGCTGGCGCTGGAGAAAGAGAATGAAAAAAAACGCAAAGAAAAGAAAAAAATAGAAGACAAAAGGAGAAAAGAGGAGGAAAAAAAAGAGTTTGATCGGCTAGAAAGTGAACAAAAACAGAGAGAGAGAGAACAAATAGAAAGAGAGTAAGAAGAAGATGATAATTATGAGGAAGATATTTTTTTAAGAGGGGATGTCTTTAGGAATCCACCAAGGTTTCCAGGAATACGGCGATCAACAATGATCCATCATCCGCCACTACCTCCTGGCTGTTTTATTTCTGAAATAACAGTTAGCTGCTCTAATGCCAAACTAAACAAATACCTCCCCTATCTGATCTGATGTGACCAATTTGGATCTCCTAGGTAAGATATCTCTATTTTACACATTCAAATTAAGGGTTCATGAAACATTCCCAGGTTTGAATGTGAATTTCGACCATTAGAACAAGAGTTCAGCCTTGAAACTGAAATTTTAGTCGTTTTCTATTGAAATTTGAGTTGTCATTTTGGTGAACTGAGAAATTTCAAAGGCAGAACCAGGATTTTCAGGTTCAGGTCAAGACTTTGGTATGTAACTTGAAAATACATGGTTTTTGGAAAATACTTAGGGCACGAAAACCTAAAAATCACACATCCGAAACTCCAATACTTACTAAGAGTACCTGAAGGAAGCTGTTCAACCCAATTTTCACAGCCTTGCCTTTAGGTAGCAGTCAGTCATGGGTGAGACACCTGACGTCACGGACTGCTGCTCGCCAAGCTTCCTCGATCATGTGCATGTGCTACTTTAAAGCGCTTGTACGTTAACGAGGAGGCAGCAACCTTTACATGAAGAGGTGGCAAACCTGAGGTTTGGCATTTAGGGGTTTGGCTACACATATGTACATTTAGGATGGGAGTGGACATGCCTCTTAACACATCCCCACAAAGGCAAGCAAATAAAATCACACAGGCTACCTAAACATGATCACATGCCCTGTTACATTAATATATATTGGTAAAACTGACTTAACTTAAGAATTTAAATGACTTAAATAAAGAATGCCATTCTAAAATTAATAGAGCTTATGTGACTAAAATGAAAAAACAAAACATTCTTTTATAGGACATACAATATCAACATTTAAATAACTACCATTGATTTTGTCATTAACATCCATGGGGGGTGATGTATCCAACTAACTCCTTTCACAGCAGCACATTTATTTAAATCAATTATACAACTCAGACTGAATGAAAACTGTTCATTGAAATATTTTTATCTGTAAATATCATTATGATTACAGGTTTGTTTTCTTAAGTTGTTTGCCATCTAAACACTTTTAAAATAAAAAAATTCTATAAATAAGTGGAAGTCTGTGGGACCTTAGAAGCCATACGTCCCCTGGCCCGGTCACACCTGCCAATCAGCAATAGTCCATGACATGTCCATGCACTTTGGTCAGTTTAGCCCCTATTGACCTTAAACAGAGGCTGCATCAAAACACCAGATTGCAAATCCTGCCTCTTTATCACTCTGTTTAAGCGAGACAGAATAAAAACAGACCAAGGAACACACTGGCATTTCTAAATGTCTCAGGTGTTCACATAGGACATTGTGGACAAAGTAGTAATTAGGCAAAATGTATTCCGGGAAAGTTAAAAGAATAGTGACTGCACACAGCTAATTAGTGAAAAGGGTCCTTCACTGATTGGCTGTGTGCGGGTCACAATTCTTTTAACTTACTTAACTAAGGACGTGGCAGAACGTTCAGGTGATCAGACCACCCAGGAAATTAACCAGTGGCACAGCTAGTACCTAGAGTGTGCAGGGTTTTTCTATATATTAAAGTATACCAGGAAAGGACATTTTGAAATTCACTTCCCAGTCCCCTGCAATGCCCCAGCATGTTCTGTAGTTTCGGGAAAACTGGGACAGTTAGGGGGTATTTGCTGTCAAATTTAGAATATCCAGCAAGACCAGCAAGTTACACTTGATATCAATGCTTTAAAGCACTGAATGCAGCGTCATTTAAAATTCTGTGTAAGAGTACGTAATTATATTATAATTCTGTTGTTTTTTTAATTTTAGGAAATTTAATATTTTCAATTCCAAAAGAAGCATTTAATGGAATGCCAAACCTAGAAGGATTGATCTCAGCAAAAACAAACTTACTAGCAATGGTATAGACTCACAAGCATTTAAGGTTACAATGAAAAACATTCTAGTCACCTCTAACATTCGGCATAAGAACCTTAGAATTCTATTAATCTGGTATTTTTCACTTAACTTCTCAAATCAGCAGTCCCCACTAAATGATAATACTATCAATTCAATCAATTTGGTAAGACCCGTTTCTCCTCGGGTAGCAAAATTTGCTAATAGCTCCATAGCAAACACCTGGGATTTTTCGATTGCTATTTGGAGTCCAGAAATATATATATTTTTTTTTTAAAGGGACACATACTGAAAAAAAATCACTTTGCCTATCTTAATCTATAATTCTATACATGTAAGTAGCACTGTAGTGTTGTGTAGTAGTGTTGCTGCATGCCTTCAATCCAGCATACATTTGTTTAGGAACAGTATCCCCCCTCCCTATTTTAAACCACTCCCACTTTCATCCAACCTGACTTTTCCCCCACAAACCAACTGTCAAGCCTACACACAGCATACAGCATTCCAACTGTACAAACTCTGTCACCATTCCAGCTACAGTAAAACTACTCACAGAAGAATCGTTTTTGAGAGCAAGGAACTTGATTGACAGCTGAAATATAAAAAGTTTTAGATTGAATATCTAAAGAAATAGGGGGCAGATAAAAAAAAACGATACAGTGGTGGTTGGGAAGAATTGTAGTTACAAGCTATGATCAATTTAAAATAACCTATTTTTCAGTATGATGCCCTTTAAACAAAGGAGGTTTTTTTCTCCACTCTGAATCAACTGTCAGGCAGGCATCATGGCTTAGAATAAAAATGTTAAACTTGATAGATGTATGTCTTTATTCAACCTCCATGACTACCTATGGTTTCTGGTCATTATTTTCAGTCAATTAAAAGCTTAAGCGCCTGGACTTGACTGGGAACCTGCTAATCCACATTCCATCTGATTTGCCATCGAGTCTAGAGGAGTTAAAAGAATGATAATAAACTAGAGAGTCTCAATGAAGATAGTTTGAAAGTATGTATATATTTTATAGTACTTTCATAACATAAAATGTAATAGTTTTGATGATAATTATACACAAGAAGTTTAAAGAAAATATTAAAGGTTCATACAAACCAGCGATTGTGGGTGCTGACCCGCCAGCACACAATGTGTACGAATGGCCCGTGTATGGGCACTTTATCGGCCAAAGTGGCCGGTCGTTGGAGATCCGCCCAGCGGATTGGGCAACAATCTCGAACGAATGGCTGTTTTGGTTCCTCTGCGCATGCCAGTGTCCTCAGGGAGGACAAGGAAGAAGCAGGTACCACATAACACACAGACAGCTCCTAATCTTAACTTTCAAAACTTTGGACAGGCATTGCAGGAGAGCCATTAGGGGCAGAGAGTAAGGTAAGGATTTTTTAACAATACACAGTGGGGCCTGTAGGGGCTACATTTTAGTTTTGGGTTGGACATGCCCTTTAATAGCTATCCAGGACAGCAGGATTGTTGCTAAAAATCGAGAAAGATTTCCGGGACAAATCTGTGAGGTACGCAAAAAAAATTTTTTCCAGGTCCTGAAAGTATGTATACCAAGTCTCATGAAAATTTTCCCAACTGTTTGGAACTTTTTCTGGAACATACATAGATATATATGTACACTGAGTTTAATATAAATAGATCCCTGAAGGTGGGCACCTTTAAACTTTCAGGTCATATTTAAAGTGTTTAAAGGGACTGAAAAAATGTCTTAAAGGGTATGTCCATCAAAAAAGTAAGTTGGTTCTATCTGATTTACTGAAGAACAGGAGGTAAATGCACTCTCTCGGAGAAGATTGTAAAAAAAACACAAAAACAGTTGGTTTGTGTCAATCTCTGTCACCATTCCAGCACAGTAAAACTACTCACAGTAGAATAGTTTTTGAGAGCAAGGAACTTGATTGACAGCTGATTATAAGAAGTTTAGATTGGATATCTAAAGAAATAGGGGGCAGATCAACAACAAAATGATACAGTGGGTTGGGAAGATTATAGTTTCCAGTTATGGTCAATTTAAAATAACCATTTTTCCGTATAGATGCCCTTTAACGCAACAAATCGGATCTGTGTACAATAAAAGTAATGGAATCTCCAAAGCATGAATATAGCAATATAGTTCTGTCTGTAATATTGCTGTAGGTAAAATCAACATGCTATTTCTATTTATAGGGGCAGACCACACTGGTCTGCTTTTAAGCGCAATCCGATCACAATTTCGTTCCAATATCGCTTTTAAAAGCAGACACAACTATGACAAAACTAATGTGCTAGCGTGCATTGCCTGAGTGCGCAAATTTTGCGCAATCTAAACATTGCTCGATCACAGCGCACGTCAACACGCATGAGAGTGTCAGTAATGTGTGCAATCGTGCACTCTGCATGCCCGTGGCCCCTTCAGAGTGGTTCAGCCTAATTGGTAATAAAAATGTCATTTATTTTACTCGCAAGGAAGACAGACCTGGTCACATTAGAAGGAAGGAAACAAGCTCAGTGAAGCCAATGCCAGTCCTTTGATTTAAACCACTCCAGCATCTGACTTACATGCGACTAGGAAGGAATAAAATTCCGGACTATACCACAAGGGCTTCCTGCATTATTGAGGTAAACTGTTTATGTCAAATGTTCTTTATTTATTATGTGATTGCCTAATTATTTTAAGTCAGACTAATTGGGAAGTCACTTAGTATTATCTGGAGGATATGTTTTGTTATGTGGTACATTGGCATGTTTTAGAAATGCAGTCTCTATGGTATTATTTGAAGAAGACCCAGTGCCCATTTTGGAGCCTTATATTATTAGAAGGGAAGTAATAGTCGGTTTTGGTTTGTTGTGCTCCGTCTTTGTTTTTTTGGGTGTTCAGTGGAATAGAGGCTTTTTTGTTTAGCTAAAGTCCTATTGCATGAGGAAATACATAACATTTGAACTCCAAGTAGATATTAGTATTTAAATTAGGCCACAAATTAAAGCAAAAACACATATTCTAGACATAAGGTGCCCACACTTACCTGTGACATTCGCTACAAAGTCTTTGAACATGTTGCAACTAAACTAATAAGGGAATGACGTAGCTTGACTTACAGACTGATTAGAAAATTTAGGACTACCGTATTTACACTGGAGAAGAGGCACTTAAGTGCAGTTCAGTCTCTATGGTATATTTGGAGAATATGTTTTCTTATGTACTCCATTATTTCATTACAGACTCATAGGCGCATTTACTGCATCCTGACAGCCCAGTTCCTTATTCTTTTACATATGCTGTAAACATCTTATATGCAGAAGGAGACCGGTTAGCAGTTATCAGGATGCAGTGCTTACAGATAAGAATGGGAGGCAGGAACACCAATTCCTATCCCCTCACCATTTATACTTTTTAGGTAAATAAGTTAATTTCACCTTTCATGGTACTGATACCCAAAGGCTCTAAGGTTTGTGGTTTAGCCGAAATGCTCTAAAAGCCCAAAAGAAGAGCTGCAATGAAAAAAACATGGAAGTTTCCTAGCAGTACAAGGGATTGCTCAGCAACGTTCTTGCCAGCATGGTCACTCCTTTAAAACCCTTAAATACCCTTAAAACGCCATAATTTATTGTCGTCACAAACCTCAACACTTTGGCATTCTTGTTTTACATACAGTTCAGGTAAATTTTTCTAAATCCTGAAAAAAAGTATTAACTAAACTGCCAGAGACAGGGAAATCACACAGGAGATTCCTCTTTTCTAATGCTGATCTGCATATTCTCAGGGAGAATACACTATCAACTTTAATTCTTCCTAACAGAATTATTCTTAGGGATGGGAAATTCCTGTAATTTCTGTAAATTCCTGACACTTCTGGTCAATGGCAATTAAACAGTGTCACCCGCATAATTAATTCTCTATATTTATATAATTTCTGCCCAAAGATATTCATTTGATAAATAAGTAGTAGCTCGAGCTATTGGCTGCCATTTAGGACATGCTTTTTCTGGTTCAATATTAAAGGATAACTATACTCTTAAGATCTGGGGCAGGGAGGTAGGATTCATTATTGCTACCTCCCAATGTTGTTGTTTTTTTTATGGGTACAGCACATAGAGTTTTTATCTGCCAGGTTAGTCCTGGACTAGTCCTGTATTAAAGATAGTGATGAAGCCAAGAGGAAGACTGGCAGAATCAGTTTTCTTTGGTTGGTGCTCCTCACGGAAACAATATTGGGAGGTAGGAATTACCCGTCCTATATCCCTTAAAAGGACTCCTTAAATACTTTCATCAATGTATTTTTTTTATGGAGTCAAATGGGTGAATATGTATGAACTGTATCACCAAACGGGCAGAATTTAAAGGTACAGTAGCACCTATAACCATGACCATATTATAGGACAAACAAGAAGTAATGTAAATTATATCACAGAAACATGATTGGAAAAATAGAGGGAAGTGGAAAATCAAAGCAACCCTGTGTAGTGTGGTTGTTGTGTGATTACAGTTCCTCCAAGTGCTACCAATTTTCCTACTTAAACTAAAGACTGAGATGAGAAAAGAAAATGTAGTACTTGGCTACATAATTGTATGCGTTTTTGTTGCTCATGATAATGTTATCTCTCCGGAATCAATCATTCTTAATTTCAATTTAGGAACTGTATCTAGAAAACAATGACATTGAAGATATAGTGGAAACTGCCTTTAACAAAAAAGCTAATCTCAATACAGTCATATTAAGGCACAACAAACTTGAAGAGAGTAGAATAGCTCCTTTGACTTGGATCTTATGAGTAAGTATATAATGTTCAATTTGTGATTGTTCCAGCAAAACCTTAAAGTCACCAACTGTATAGAAACAGAACATCCGGTTAGTTTTGCATGATACTAGTACTATCTACTACATGGTGAGACAAAGTGGTATAAAAACATTCCCTGGAAGCACACATGCTCCTCTTTGTAGATAACCACATTGTCTTTTGGGCACATTTTAAACAGTGTGCTAAAAAAAAAAAAAACTACAAACATAACAATATATTTATATTTTTTATTCATTTCTTAGTAAATAATACTCCGTTAGTGAACAGGGAGTGTGAGAAATAGAAAGAATGGTCTGGTTAAAAAAGCTATAGTTTTAAAGGACTCCTGTGTATATACCTCCACTGTATGGCATTATTTGTCTAAAAGATTAAGAACCAAGTAGCATGTTATGGGAGCATTAGAACCTAAAATATAAAAACATCTAAAAGCTCGACATACACTTAGGGGCCTGTAGTGGCAGCATTTTAGAGAAATTATCTATTGAATTCTGTAGATTTATCTTGAGTTCTGCAACTCTATAATTCGAGCACGTCCTAGACACTTATTTACATAAAGAAGAATTGAGGCTAAAATAAAATAAGATAAAAAATCCAAGGATCCTCCGGAGTAGGCTCCAAAAATTCCAGGAAAAGTCAGATAGAGAGACTAACTGATTAGCAGAATAAAAAACACACAGATACTTGGATATAAATAAAAATGAATATTCCTTTACGATATTGCCAATGAGGTATATAACATTTTTACAGAAAGTGCACATGCAACACCACCATACGGAAGCTAACCACTGAGTGTGGGCCAAAAGGGAGATATTTGGTGAGCTTACCAGTGGAGGAGAACACATAAGGGGTGAGGAGGCCAGAATTCTGCAGCATTGCGAGTTGCGGTAGACAGCAGTGGAGGCGTAAGTGATTCCCTGGACTAAGACTTCCATAGGTTGTTTTGGACTATGATCTCATATGAGCACACTATTGTACACGAGGAGGACATTTCACCTATATATGTATACTGATTTATAAAGTCTTGCATATGCACTTTCTGTAAAGTTGATATATACTCATTAGCAAGATCAGTAAAGAATATTTCTTTTTATTATATCCCAGTATCTGTGTGTTTTTATACTTATACATATTTCCACATGCCCAGCAAGTTCTCTAATGCCCTTCCCTCTGTGAACTCACCCGAAGCAGCACTAAAATATATTCTATGCATGTACGCCTTTAGGAAAGATAGTATACTGACAGGCAGGTAAGTTTAAAGGCATGTCCACCCCCTCAAAATTATAATTTAACCCTAGAGTAGGAGCCTGTCTTCCTGATAAAGGTTTCTGCCTCTCTTGAAGCCACCGGGAGGTAGAGTGACTTGCGCTTTGGAGCTATTTGCCCCTTCCCTCCACCATCTAGATCCATCAGGTTGCCCTTTTAGTGTAGTGTGAAACACTTTTTCTGTAATGTAGCTTCCCTCCAACCCTAACCGTATTGTCAGTTTTTAAAAAAAGTCCCAGAACATTACTACCAACCCTGGATCCCACGGCATAATCGACAGCTGGCCAAGCACCCAAAGCAACTCCGTTCCACACAGTTGCTTTTGAGGCTGATGCTGCGGGATCCCTGTTTAGTAAGTAATGTTCTGGGTACTTTTTAAAAAAAAAAATGCGGTTAGGGTTTGGAGGGGGGAAGCTACATAAAATCAGCATCATAAAATAACCAGCGTAGGCAATGGGCACATATCAGACGGTAGTAAAATACTGACTGGCATTGGAAATTTATGCACAAATCACTATTTTACGATTTGGTTGTAAATTAATGTTACAATTGTAAATTATCGATCATTCGCTATAAAGGATCACTATTGTAATTTAATGTTATCAACCTCATAATTACATAGTGATTTACATTATACACATATACACCAAATAAAATGTGTTATTAAATGGACATTCACAATTTTTTCTTTTTCTTTCTGAAGAAACCTTGAATCAATAGACCTATCCCACAACAAAAATGTATCAAGTCCCTCATACTTACCCAAGTCTTTATTGCATCTTGTGCTAGTAGGCAATGAAATGAAAGGATTCCGGGGTATGTCTTTGCACACCTGATCCTGGACTGGAATACCTATACTTTCTAGCAACAAACTAGATAATGAAGGAATAGACACATTTTCATTTTATGGAGCAACCCAATCATTACGAGAAATATCCTCGATCATAATGACTTAAAGTATATACCAGCTGGAATAGAATTACTGAAAGATCTTCACGTTTTGAGGCTAAATGACAACAAAATAAGGTACATTTATATATTTCTGTTCTGTTTGGCAACATTTCTAATATTATGTATCCACTGATCAATAAATCTTATTGAGATGGGATTTGATACCGGTACATGTCAGCCTCCTTTGTGTTACTAGGATGCAGTGCACCTATGTTAGAGATAGCGAAGGGTTTTTGGAATGCAGGAGCTGGCAAGCACTGCATGGGCACTCTCTATTTATACAGATATCGGCTTCACTAAATAATGAAGGTAGATGAGTGTGATGGTTCCTATCTTCCTTTCATTAACTTATGATTCTACAAAGATCCCTTTCGAATATGTTGTGAAGGTTCTCATTCATCCAGGTCATGGTATATCTGTTGTATTCAATTAGATCAACTGGACTTGAAATGTAGTTCTTGAAGACATTTCGGCACTACGACTGGCTTTCTCAATTCAGAATGACTTGTACAAGAATCTGTGGCAATTATGTACCCTGGAAAATCCAATTAATATCACAGCCAGGTGTAAGGGTGTGATAGTGGCTAAGAGGTGTTATAGGAATGCCCAGGGTAAGGTGTTAAAACAGCATTGTACATGGCAGACAGTTGGTGTTGAACCCCCCCACCTCTATTTAGGCTTGGTTTCTTTATTTTCACATAAATGGCCTATTTAACACTCTCTTGAACCAGCACGTTCGTTTGCCAATATGTTAACATTACAATCTTCAAAGGTATGTCCTTTATCCTTAAGATGCAGGTACACGGCTGAGTCCTGACCTGAGAATTGGCTCTTCTGTGCTGGGCCATACGTTGAGCAGTTGTGTTTGGTCTCCCCCACATACAAATCAGAGCATGCTTCACTGCATTGCACTGCATATATGATGTCGCCTTCTTTGTTTTTGTATTGGGTCTTGATGTACCAATATGCTTGTGAAGGTTCTCATTCACAGGTCATGGTATATTGTTGTATTCAATTAGATCAACTGGACTTGAAATGTAGTTCTTGAAGACATTTCGCTAGTCATCCGACTGGCTTTCTCAATTCAGAATGACTTGTACAAGAATCGTGGCAATTATGTACCCTGGAAAATCCCAATTAGCATATCACAGCCAGGTGTTAAGGTGTGATAGTGGTAAGAGGTGTTATAGGAACGCCCAGGTAAGGTGTTAAAACAGCATTGTAATGGCAGACAGTTGGTGTTGAACCCCCCCACCTCTATTTAGGCTTGGTTTCTTTATTTTCACATAAATGGCCTATTTAACACCTCTCTTGAACCAGTCACGTTCCTTTGCCAATATGTTAACATTACAATCTTCAAAGGTATGTCCTTTATCCTTAAGATGCAGGTACACGGCTGAGTCCTGACCTGAGGAATTGGCTCTTCTGTGCTGGGCCATACGTTGATGCAGTTGCTGTTTGGTCTCCCCCACATACAAATCAGAGGATGCTTCACTGCATTGCACTGCATAATGATGTCGCTTTTCTTCTGTTTTTGTATTGGGTCTTTCGGATGTACCAATTGCTGCCTCAGTGTGTTGTTCGGTTTAAAGCAGACAGGGATACGATGTTTTTTGAAATTCTTCTTAATTTCTCGGAGACCCCTGCTACATATGGGATGACCATGTTCTCCTCCTGTCTTGCTTCCCTTCACTGTTGGTATTTGTGTTCTTTTCTTTCCTTCTACTTCTTTTGACAAAGGCCCAGTCTGAGTATCCACAAGTTTTAAGGGCTCCTCTGAGATGTTTCATTTCTTACCCTTCGCCTCTGTGATAGTGGGGGGTGTTCTCGGCTCTGTGTTGCAGGGTTCTGATGACACCCAGCTTGTGATCTAAAGGGTGGTGGGAGTCAAAAATCAAATACTGATCTGTGTGTGTTGGTTTTCTGAAACCTCTACTTCCAGTTTACCATTTTCCTAACTTCTACCAAGCAGTCCAGAAAGCCAGTTTGGTGGGGGGGTTCGACACAACTGTCTGCCAGTTACAATGCTGTTTTAACACCTTACTCTGGGCGTTCTATAACACCTTAGCCACATCACACCTTAACACCTGGCTGTGATATGCTAATTGGGATTTTCCAGGGTACATAATTGCCACAGATTCTTGTACAAGTCATTCTGAATTGAGAAAGCCAGTCGGATGACTAGCGAAACGTCTTCAAGAACTACATTTCAAGTCCAGTTGATCTAATTGAATACAACAGATATCCCTTTTCGAATTTAGTCACCTTAAATTAAAACTTAATGACGCACCTAAACAACTATACGTTGGATTGTGCCCAAGCGCTAGCAAAATACAAAGCAATATCTTGTAAAAGGTAGTGTGAAACGAGTTATATTTAGTAGAAATAGTAATGTTCATTGTATTTTATTCTAATTCCTCATGCATTCTCTTGCAACTGTTCAACGAACCATATTTTCCTCTCTGTTAATAAAGATTTTCTACCAATCTTAAGGGATGTCCATGTTTTCTGATATAAAAGTATAAACACAGCCCTCAAAACATAATACTAAATAAAGCTCCTTTCAAAACTCTCCTGTATTCCACTGCTACTAAAGGACATGTCCAAGCAAAAAATAACTTTAGCTATAAATGATCTCCACCTCCCACACCCCACTTTCTCATTAACAATTTCCAAATATGCCCCTAAAGGGACTGACCTAACCTGGGTCCTTCGCTCCTTCGCCTCCAAGCTGCCACCCCCTGATCCTTTTGCAAGCGCATTTTGAGCAAACACAGGAGCAGAGGGCATCTGCGCAGAGAGACACTCTTCTTGGTCACGGCTGTCAGGCGATTAGGTGCGGTCACCTCACGCCTTTACTGACAGTGGAGCGTCTGCCAGCTGCAGAGCAGAGTAGGAGCGGCGAGGTACCAGGTAAGGGCATATTTAAGAAATAATTGTTAATGCGAAAGTGGTGTTTGAGGGAGGGGGGTAGGGGGTGGTGGAGATCATTTATAGCTAAAGTTATTTTTTGCCTGGACATGCCCTTTAAACGTACAGGTCTATAATTCAAAGGCTATGAACATATTCACTTTTTGAATACTGGTGTTACATCAGCTATTTCCAATTAGAAGGCACATCTCCAAACAGAAGTGAAAAAGAAGATGAATTTCCATCAAGAAGCTTTATGATAACTTACAGTTTTGTTACCTTATTGTTTCTGTACTATTCTCCTTCTCAAGAAAAATGCACCTGAATCAATTATACCATCTAACTACTACAATGCTTTTATATGGTTTGTACCCAGCCCTAAATAAGTCCCTCTATAATGTATACAGAGAAAGCAATTGGTATAGTACAATTGTCTTCTAAACTCCATATTTATTATTATTTAATGGACAAAAATTCTGTCCTCATCTTTTTACTATTGTGAGATACACCAGATGTTTAAGCAGGATTTAGTGTCTTTTCTACTATTCCTGCACAGATTTGGTCTGTATTTGAGGCAAATGGTCCAAGGTAATAATTGGTGCAGCTTAGCAAATGCTATTTTCACCAGATTCTTGGGGATCCAGGACCAGCATGTATTTGTAAATGGATTGCCAATGCATTACCTTGTTTAAAGTCCAGGCCAGGTTTTGAAAGTGGGAACAAGCACAATCAGCTCACCTGGCTGAGTTTAATAAAGTGCTGCATTTTCTCAGACAGTGAGGCCTATGCAGCAGAGTGGCTGCTGATGGTCTGGGTAAGCTAGGCCCTAGGACCATATATCCAGGAGGAACCTGGACAAGTAAGTGGCAAAGTGCCATTAATCCCATGGTGTGTGGCCAAGAGTGAGCCAGAGAAAGACTTCAAAGATTTGACTAAGGTTACAGCAGAGTGACCATGGAGATAACCCAAGGTGAGGGATTGGCAGACAAGCAATGCAGTGTTTTGTATTACTATTTTCTCCTTTAAAATGTGAATAGCAAAGATTGACTTGGTCAATATCGATATTGGTCTCCCAGCCCCAACCGCATTACTATTAGACCAAGAAAGTCCCCCGATCTTTACTTACCTTACCTCTCTCCTTCGCTGCACAATCCCGGCCCCCTTTCTTGCTCTAATAGTAATGCGGTTGGGGCTGGGGGACCAATATCGATATTATGGGAAAAGTTAAAGGGTGGACATACCCTTTAAAGTACCCAGGGTGAGGACCCAAACATTCTACCAGCTGCTATATTTAATGAAACATTCCCTCACTGGTCTATTCTCCACCTTGCTGGCTGTCAGTGACAACACCAACAGGTAGTGCGGTATATCAAAAGACAAGGTGAAAAAGTCGCACACCTGATGAAGGGCTAAACCCCCGAAAAGTTGTGATTTTGTGGTTCACTAGTTAATAAATCTACACTTGGAGTGCAACTTTCTCACCCTGTCTTCTGATATACCGTATTCCTTTGCCCCTTGGGGTGGGGGTCAGAGACGTCTGCACCATACCAGGTTAATTGTGCATTTGGGACCCTTTTACCAACGGGTAGTGCTCTTCAAGAAATGCTTCTTTCCATTGGCCAGATTCTGGACAGAAAGCAAAGGCAGAATTAAATCAGACTGGAGAGGGAATATTTTAGAAAGTATTATACGCGCTACAGGTCCTTACCCATGGTTCTTCTGGTATTGACAAGAACTTGGGGGTTGTCTTGCTTTCTTTATCTATTCTCCTTTTATTTTCTACTTTAGCTAACTTAATTGCTTTCTTACAACCTTTATTACAGTTATTGAGGTTTCTAAAAGACAGCTGTCAGTCTTAAAAGGCTTTATATGCTTGTTTTCCATTTCTACTTAATTTAATTAATTAGAATTTAATTAATTAAAAATACAGTCTGCTTCTGTTCAGTATCCTCAGTATTAAAAGAGCAGTTTGCATATTGAAAATAATAACCATTCATAATTTTACATTCACCTATGTATTCTAGAAATGCAGGCTTATTTAAAACAATTAAACTTAAATTTCTGTTTACAGATCTGTGCCCCCAAACTGCATCTGTAGTGTTGAAGAAGATGCAGATTCCAGCATGGAGTACCTTCATCTTGAAAATAACTACATCAACACAAGAGAAATATCTCCTTACACATTCTCCTGCATTCGATCCTACTCCAACATTATTCTTAAACCCCAAAAAATCAAGTAAATTATACTTTCCACAAATGGTCTCCTTACCAGTAAAAAAGAAAAGAAAAAAAATCTTGCATTAGTTTTATAACACTGTGTACTGGAAATGTTTGTAAACACTCATTAAAACTTAAATTGTTGACACTGTGGTACAAAAGAAAATCTTGTTAACAGATAAAACCAAAGCTTTTAGCCATCTGATTTTATTTCTAATTTATTTTAGCTTTTCTAAATCACGAAAAGAGCTGTATGCCTGCAGTACACTCTGCCAATCATGAAAGAAGCTGTATGACTACAGTACTCTATGCCTTGCAAAGTTCATGCCCTAGCACTGTACTCCTTTATGCTGTTTAAAAACAGAGGTAGGATGTTTATATTATCTCAATTTAACTGGGCTTGTTTTAGCTATTTAGAAACTTTTTACTACTGATCAAAGAACACAATGCCCCAATATTTATTTAAAAGATTAAAAGTTTTTCAGACACACAAGCCACATATAGGATGTTATTATAGTATCACACATGCTGTGTTTCTTCCCTCTGTTGTTTGGTCAAATATTCTTCTCATTTTGGGGAAAAACCTGTGGTAACTATGAACTATCAAAGAGATTTTGGGATATTTGTTATCTGCTAAAGAGAAGATTAGAAAGCTTACGCAAATGTCTTACACAGTAAAGCAGGGTACACACCTTCAGATGCTTTGTTCCGACCAACCTTTTGGCACTTATGACCATTCGGCCAAGACAAAGGACTGTCGGTCTTGGCAATAGTAGTTCATTACAGGACCATATGATCACCCGTGTTTTTCAGATGTGTTTGATCGCCAATTCAGACAAACGAACAGTCAGATGTCGGTGGCGGCCAGACAAAAACCATCCTGATTGACCAATATACTGAACGAACGGAAAAATTTAATGGTGTGTACACAGTCTAAGAATGGTTGATATAAGGGATAATGCGCCCCTTACAGTGTAATATAAGGCTATTATGCCACCGAGGAGTTCCCTGACCATATAAAAGTACGAGGCCGTAGGCCGAGTGCTTTTATATAGGTCAGGGAACTCCCAGGTGGCATAATAGCCGTTTATTACACTGTAAGGGGCGAATTATTTCTTATAATACATACGTTTTTATTTTAAATAAGTACAGTGATAGTAGCTGGTGAAAAGAATTTATTTAACTTTTTTTTTTCCAAAGTTTGGAACATAACATTAAAAAAACATTGTTAAACATTTTAACTATTTAAAATCTTTATCTTAGATATATGTTTAAACATTCATTGTTCAAATGTTAATAGTAATTTAGTCAGAATCAGATGTTTGTTTTAGGTTTATTTCACTTGTTTTAGTTTTATAGGCTTTATGTTTACCCGTTTGTTAATTTTGGTTTATTCCATTTTGTTCGCGCCTCATTTTTGTTTGCATAATGCGTGTGCGCGCCCGGCTGCTCCGAGCGCGCCCTCCTATTACTTTGGTATTGATTTCCTCATGTGCCGTAATGGATGGTAATGCGCATGCGCGCCAGGCGGTTCTGTGCCGTGTATGCACGGCTGATCCGTTCCTGTCCAGCTCTTTGTGGACATTGATTTTGTGAAATGTTCGATTCCAGGGTGGCTGGATAAGAGGTAGGACACTGATTTTTATGTTATATATAGTGATGGCCCAGTTTGCGGATCCGAACACGGATCCGCGGCAGATTTACCATGTTCGCGAACGGCGGATATGGCGGGTTTTCCGCCTTCCGAACTTTTCCGAACCGCGTTTTAGAAAATTTTCGAAATTCCGAGGATTTCTCGTATTTTCGAAAATGCGTGAAAATACGTATTTTCGAAAATTTTCTAAATTACGAGGAATTCTCGTAATTTCGAAAACGTGTGAAAACACATATTTTCGAAAATTTTCGAAATTACGAGTTCTCGTATTTTCGAAAATGCGTGAAATACGTATTTTCGAAAATTTTCAAAATTACGAGGAATTCTCGTAATTTCGAAAACGTGTGAAAATACATATTTTCAAAAATGTTCTAAATTATGAGGATTTCTCGTATTTTCGAAAATGCGTGAAATACGTATTTTCGAAAATTTTCGAAATTACGAGGATTTCTCGTATTTTCTCGTATTTTTTCATTTTAATGGGTTTTAATGGGTCCGCTCGAGTCGGCCTCGAGCAGACCGGATTTTGCGAAGTTCGGACATCTCTAGTTATATTAGGAATGGAGAGCTGCAGTGGCACTAATAATTAGTCACTTAGTGACATCACTGAGTGATTCTAAAAAGATTCTCGCCACTGCAGCTCTCCATTGAAAGTGCAGAGACTTGTGTATTATATAGCCATACTTTCTAAAGAATAGGGAGGCCGATTTTCATACCTGTACTGATGTTTAAGATCTGGAAGGGGCTGAGATGACATGGCAAATGTTGTCAACTATGTAGTGAAATAGGTGCTTTCTGTTGTCTCTGTTCCCAAAGGCAAATTTTCAAGGCTCAGGAGATCATTTAGAAACAAGTATGTAAAGGATAGGGAGCCGGGAACGAAGCTGCAGAACTTACCAGTCTCTCGCTCTTCCGCCACGTCATCTGACAGGTCCCGACAAACTTAGTATGCTATGCACATTCGAATAGCGTACTAATTCTGTCGGGACCTGGCAGAGGATGTGGCAGAGGAGCGAGAGACCAGTAAGTTCTGAAACTTCGTTCCCAGCTCCTGAACGTTTTATTGAAGAACGGGAGGAAAGACACAGCTCCTTTACCTCACATTCTTCAATAAAACTGAATTGAAAAAAGTGATTTTAGCAGTGGAGATACCCTTTAAGTGTTGCACAACTGCTGCTGTTGGGAGTCTTAATTATTTAATTTAGACATCCATCTGCAAATATTAGATTATAGATATAGCAATGTGAATAGGATTTTTTTTTTGATCACAGCAATCTGGTTTTCGCTATATGCTTTCCCAATAGAAACAAATGCCTGACTTACATGGCCCTGGAAGATAATTTGCATTTTGCTCACACGTATATATAAATGAGGTAGGATTTCATCAAAAGAATGCAAAGTTATAGACCTGGTCACCATTGGGTTACCAGCAAGTACCAAGGGTCCAAACTGTCAAACAGAAGTTTGTGGATGTTCTCATTCATCCAGGTCATGGTATATCTGATGTATTCAGTTAGGTCAACTGGACTTAAAGTTTAGTTCTTGAAGATGTTTCGCTAGTCATCCGACTGGCTTTCTCAATTGAGAATTGAGAGATCCAGTCTGATGATTAGCGAAACATCTGAATACAACAGATATGTCAAACATAAGATAATCTACAGCATGGAGACATCTGAAGCAATTATTAACAGGCTAAGAATACAGGATGCTCAGCATTAAAAGAGCAGCAAAGTATTAATAATTGACAGTTATTTTAAAAATCATCTTCAGACAGCAAAAGTGAAATTTACAGGAACATTATCTCTAAGCTCTTGGGTGGAAAAACAATGAAAAAAAACAAATGTACAGAAACATATCTCCTGATTAATAGAATTCTAGGTCTACTCTAAGACATAAATATTCCAGACTAAATGGTATGGTTAACTAATATGCAAAGCCGTCAAGACCTCTAAAGTTAAGATTGCCCTAGAACACCAGGGGGCATAACTGTAAAGATGCGATCTAAAATTTTCACCAATATTTTAATTTAGAATTTAATTTCTAAAAAGGTGTTATATTGATGTATCTGTTGTATTCAATTAGATCAACTGGACTTGAAATGTAGTTCTTGAAGACGTTTCGCTAGTCATCCGACTGGCTTTCTCAATTCAGAATGACTTGTACAAGAATCTGTGGCAATTACGTACCCTGGAAAATCCTTATTAGCATATCACAGCCAGGTGTTAAGGGCGTGATTGCATAGTGGCTAAGAGGTGTTAAGGTTTCTAAAAGGTTTCAGTAAAGACATTACATAGAAATGTGCCATGATTACTTAGTTTAGAGCAGGAACCTTTTTAAACTTTCAAACCTGCTTCAAACAAATGAAATTATGTCCATCTCAATATTTTATAATTGTAGACTTGTATCACCTCAATTAAAACATTTAATATGAATCTGTGAGGCAAAGCAATCAGTTAGAGGATGTCAGCTTTCATGCTTCCTTGCAGATTTCAATGAAATCTTTTTCAATGTGATACTTGTCAAATAATTAAGACAATTCCTAAACACTGCACAATAATTAACTTTAAAGGGAAATTAACCCAGTGAAAGTACCTCTAGGTCCTCACCACTTGGTCTTACCTAACTCTGCATAGTGAGCTTTCCAAAGTTGGCTTTGTAAATCTGCCACTGGCCCCTCCTAACCACAACCTAGCACTTGACTAATGTGACTGCACATTCTGCAAGAAATGTGCCTTCCCATTAGTCAGTCCTTTCATTGTCCAGGAAGTCTAGACTATGGAGGGTTCATTCTGCTGCATTAGGTAAGTTCCAGGCTTGAGGACCTTGCAGTTTAGTTCCTCACCCTGGGTACTGTTAAGTAAGAGATAAGAGTTTAATCGCCTTTTAAATGGGCATGTCCACCCCCAAAACTAAAATTTAACCCACTACTGGCCCCACAGTGTAGTGTTCAAAAACCCTTACCTTACATCTCTGCTCCTTATCATTCTCCTGCAGTGCCTGTGCAAAGTTCCAAAAAGTGAAGTAGGAGGTGTCTGTGAGTCATCCAGATGCCTGCTGCTTCCTTAACCTTAGTAAAGACAGTGACATGCGCAGGGGAGCCCTCTCCCCCCTCCCCCCCACCATCCGGATCCATCCTTTGCTGCTGTTGCACGTGAAACCTTTTGGGCATATTGTAGATGCTCCCTGAGGACCTCTAAGCGCTGAGTTATTTGTAAAAAAATGTAAAAAAAGATCAGATTGTTACTTACAGACTTTAATTCATACAGCACTTCTGTGATTGGCTGCCTCTCAGCCAATCACAGACACGGCTGCAGGTCCAGACCCCTGCTTGCAGCTCCGGCAAGCAGAGGGCTGAGATCAGAGCGCCAGGGGAATGAAGGCATGAAAGTACTGTTCTGATCCTTTTTTTTAAAAAACAAACGTGGCAGTTGGGGGTGGGATAGGGAGCCCTACAATATATTAAAAGTTTTTATTTGGGTGGCGACACCCTTTAAAGTAAAAAGAGATGTACATTATGGTTCACCAATGTTATAGCAGCTGGAACAAATTTAAACTAGGCTACACACCTAACACTTTTTTCTAAAAATCTTTTGATTTAAAAAAAAAAAACGCTCAAAACACTACAAGAGAAAATATACAAAAAGTCGCCATTGCAAAAATGGGTTTGCTGTGGTTTTGTGTGACAGTGCGATAATTTAGTGCTCCACTCTGCGCCACTTGGGTTAAATTGTGCCGAATATCAACTTTACATAAATTTCCCCCCATCGACTTTGCTCCCATTTTTGCCATAATAGTTAATGCCTGCTGGGGACCTGGCCTTATTGTCAGAGCCGTAATCAATATCGATTGTAAAGCCTTTTGTGAATATGGTTTTTGACCTAAGTGATCTTATCACTATCATGAATGACCCCCTAGATATTTAATGAAGAAGAGGTGATAATAGAGCTTTTTGGATTAAATGTTGAGTTCATTCAGGTGGTATTAATAATAGAATAACATATAAAGCCCCATTAATACAGAAATCTGACATACCAGAAAGTCCTTTTTCAGCAGTAGGAAAATTAGCATCACGCAGAAAAGGGGGATCTAAGAAATCTTAATCAGAAAAAACAGCTTAATATTTCTGCACTTTTAAGACATGAAAAAAGTAGAATTAATTCAAAAAGGCCTTTCAAAATTGCACATTGGTTACATATTAAACACATCACAAAACTTAACATGTACAGATTAGAACAATTAAAAATATTACAGTAGAAAAAACCCTAAAGGTGGTCATACATACATATACATACATATATATATACGATTTTACTTACCTGATCAATGGCTCCCGCAGCTTTAGACCGATCCTGCCAGAATCCTCCTGCTAGCAAAACAGAACTATTACCGGAAACTTATAAATAACAAATCTAACCCACGTCATCTTCAACTCCCTTCTGCGTCCCTCGCTCCGACCCCCTCCTTTCTTTCTACTCTCCCCAGGACTTTGTGCATTACTTTCAACATAAAGTGGAGTCCATCCGCATGCAGATCTCTGGTCCTCGGGATGACTCTCAGATTATGTTGCCCTCTCCTCCCTCAGCTATTCTTGGATCTTTTACTCCTATGATCCATTGAGAAGTCTCTCGCCTGCTTCTATCATGTCTGCTCACAACCTGTCCTCTTGATCCCATGCCCTCTGTATTACTGAAGCACTGTAATCATGTGCTTACCCCAATACTCACCCACATATTTAATGCCTCTCTTACATCTGGAATTTTCCCTTCCATCTTTAAGCATGCCCATGTTAAGCCCATACTAAAAAAGCCCTTGCTAGACCCCTCTTGTTTAGCCAATTACCGCCCAGTCTCTCTCGATCGCCTTTAAACAGCTAGAACGATTAATCTTCTCCCATATCGCTAACTACCTTCATGCTCATAACCTTTGGATCCCTTGCAATCTGGATTCCATCCTGCGCATTCCACCGAGACGGCTCTGTGTAAGGTTGTAAATGATCTGCAGGTGGAAAAGGCCAATGGTCACTTTTCTATTCTTATCCTCCTTGACCTCTCCTCTGCTTTCGACACAGTTGATCATTCCCTCCTAATGCAGATACTGCACTCTTTGGGCATTCCGAATGAAGTAGCATCCTGGTTTGTATCCTATCTCGCTGAATGAAATTACTCTGTATCTTATGCTAGCAACACCTCTTCTCCGGTTCCTCTTGGTATGGGCGTGCCACAGGGGTCTGTTCTTGGACCCTTATTGTTCTCCCTCTACACTATTTCCTTGGGAGATGTTATTAGCTCTTTTGGCTTCAAGTATCATTTATATGCAGATGATGCACTAATCTACTTGTCCACACCTACTCTACTGTAGCTCAGTAGTACTGACCTAACTACTGACATCCAATCACGTGTCTCTGACTGCCTTTTTGCCATCTCCACCTGGATGTCTCAACGCTACCTCAAATTAAATCTTTCCAAAACTGAACTGATTGTACTTATGCATGCTCTCATCCTATCGCACCTGGACTATTGCCACCTATTATTTTCTGGTCTTCCTGCTTCCCACCTCTCTCCCCTTCAGTCTATACTTAACTCTGCCACACGTATTGTTTCCCTCTCTAATAAACTGGACCCCAAATCTCCAGTGTACCGGACCACAACCTGACTCCCCGTTAAACAGTGCATTACATTCAAAATCCTTCTCCTAACATTTAAATCCTTTTGCTCTGCTGCTCCTTATTATATTTCCTCTCTAGTCTCCCCACATGTTCCTGCCTGTACCCTCGCAGAACCAGCTCCTGTACAGACCCCCCACTCGGACTGCTTCTTCTCGCCTTAAACTTTTTTTTACTTGTGGCTCCTGTCCTCTGGAATTCTATCCCCCTCTCTCTACGTCAAGAAACCTCTATTAGCAGGTTTAAATCTAGCCTTACATCCTACCTATCTGGTAACCAGCACAGTATTTGTTTTATTTGCACTGCATTTGCGCATATCGGTTGCACAGAAGAAGGGGAAAGGCAGTTCCGGTAGAATTTGTCTAATGTCGCGGGAACTCTCGGTCGGGTAAGTAAAATCAGATATATGTATGGCCACCTTAAGGCTATTTTCGCACAAGTGGCTTTTTTAAGTGTCTCCAAATCTTTGCCGCTAGCAAAGCGAAAAATTATTGTTTTGCTAGTGCTGGCTGCTGGAGGACTGCTCAGAAAACTCTTTCAACAACAGAGATTTGCCATCAGTGTTAAAGTAGCCTAAAATTTACTTTGCTGGTGCAAAGGAAACCTGAAACACAGCAAATAATGAAGAATTTTTTTAGCTGCTCAAATTTTTATTTGGCTCTGTGGTGGGCAAAAATTAAACATCTGGCTAACAAGGGGGTGCTGCATGTCAAGATTATTCATGGTTGCAAGCAGCATCTGGGGAAAAAGGGCATTTATAATAAATGAATAAATGAAAAAAAACCAACAACTTATGTTTTAAGTTTAAGCACCAACCAGTGTTTCTTTAATGACAGCCCGCTCCCTTGGTGTAAATCATGGCTCTGTTGCTTATGTCATGGGCCATGACCGGGGTTTTAGGTACATGCCTAAGAAACATTAAACAGCAGCTGGGGCTTCTGACTCTCAAGGGAAAGGTAATTTTTTTATATGGAGGTGAAATATGGAATGAGAAGACATGCTTCCATTGACTAAGACTGTGAAAGGAGAGCGAGCCAGACCAGCACTGCAAGGTGGACATTGAAGCTATTGTATGTAAGATTTATGGCAAACCCAAAGCTGGATACTATTAGAGGAGATGGGTGGTTTGGAGCACATGTGTCAAACTCAAGGGCCGTGAGCCAAATCCGGCCCTTCTGGCTGTTGTTTGTGACTCATGGTGACTGTACAGAATCCAAGATGGCTGCCATCCATTTGTGCAGTTCCAAGTAGTGGCATAAGTTGTGCAGTTCCAACAAGAGCTGCCTGCTAGACACCGCAATCGGGCTCACCTTTACTAAGATAGGTGTGATCAGCTGTTTAAAGACAGCTGATCGCTATATCTAGCAGGCAGATCTATAGTTACGATGCTGCTTGGGACTGCACAAATGGATAACAGCGTAATAAGGCTTGGATGCAGTCACCACTGTAACAGCTGATCACTTATCTAGCTCAGCACTGGGAAGTGGAGGAAGGTGTGACAAAGGGTCTTCCATTGGAGTTGGCCATTCCATTACCATGCCAGAAAAGTAATCTGGGTGTTCCAAGTTAGCACATGATTACACCATAGGCAGAGGTCCCAGTCCAAAACAGTGCGATTCACAACCATTCCCTGCCAACAACCAGTACTAGGCACAATACTGCATCCTCTAAGTATCTTTAAAAGAAAAAAAATTCGACCAACCACTTTGTCTGTCTTTTAGATTTTGGCCCCTTATGTGATTGAGTTTGACATCCCTGGTTTGGAGGATGGAACCACACCATAATTCTCCTTTAAACTTGTAATCGTAAAACATATATAGTAAGATGTAAGAGGGGAACATTTTAATTCCTAACAAAACTTTGAAAAAGTGGGGGGAGAACAAATATGAAAAGGAACATATTTATGAAGTTAGTGACAACCCTAAAGGGTTAAGAAGTTTCTTTTGTTTGGAGAAATGCACGCAAAACTAAAAAAACAAACAATCCATGACTGCTAAACCAGTTAAAAAGTGCTTTGGTCTATTTTGTTTCCACTGGCAAAAACTGAAGAGTGAAAATGGAAAAAAGTGGACAAGTAAAACGAGAACCCTGTGTGAAAGTTATGTCAGCGGCTTCTGTTCCTATATTGTATTTCCAGTTGGAAAAAATACACATCAGGAAGCTCTGAAAATGATATAAATGTCTCTGAAATGGAATGCATTTCCCACATGATATTTTAAAATTGGCCTAATTAAATGCTGCATGCTTCATATATTGTTAAAAATATCTTTTTTCTAGTGTATGATAAAGGCATTTTCATAAAACCATTTTTAATTGTGTGTGATTCTGAGAGTGCTGGTTCAAAGAGAACATAAAGATCCCAAACAACCTTTAAAAAAAACATTTATAGAGGTTTTCAGACCTTGAGTATTCAGGCATTTTTCAATAAAAAGGATGATCCAGTAGTTTTTTAGTAAGACGGATCCAACTTTCCATATGACCCCTCTTGATGGGGTCTAAGATCCTAAAGTCCACTTCAGCACTTCACTTGCCACTGGGCAAATGTTAGGTATGAGGCTACAACTACACTCAAACAAAACACTGATGGGGAGATTCAATATTGTTAAAATAATGGAAAAACCCACCCAACCTGATGTAATATTGAGTTAACGAGGGACTGTGCCATTTCCAAATGTTTCTGGAAATAATGCAGTACTCCAAAAACAATACCCCTTAAGTAAAGTTTTGTGCTACCTACAGGGTATTGTAAGGGGATGTTAAAAGGGCGCAAAGACGAGTGTCTTACCTTGCCGCAATCTTACAATGCAATAACAGGCTTGTCTTTACGCTCTTCCAGTAATGCTGTTTTTATTAGTGTAAAAGGGGCATAATATAAAAGTATTTCTTTACCACAAATGAAAAACAAGGGTCTTCAAAAGTAAGTGTCCCTACACAAAGGAAAACCCCCCTAACAGTACAAAAAGGAAAAGGAGCAGAGGGATCCGGAGAGAGGGGGGGCAGAGCAACTCCCACCATTCCTCAACTATAGGAGGAAGCCAGGGAGAGCTGGGAGTTGTTGTTTTCAAACAGGCACACCATTTGAGACTCCCCATCGCACCTCTTGTGTAATGAGTCCCCGTTATCTAGTGTTATTGGGCTCTTCCTGTTCTTTTGATAGTTCCCTAAAATATAAATAACTGTTAAGGATGAGGCCACACTGCAATGCGTACTATGGCACCAGAAACGCGCACACATGCATTAAAGCATTTCCAGAATGATAGTGTGCATTGTTGTGCGTTTGTGCTGCACAATGTTGCACAATCAGGGAGCTTGCGACTGTGCAAAAACCCTAATTGCATTTGATCTGAAAAGCAGACAGCAACACACCTTGTGTGATCAGACCAATAGGCCAATACTAGCGTGTGCTTTTTAACGCTCAATGGTATTGCATGTAAAAACTTGGTAGTGTGGCTTAACACTAAAAATCCTTTGTAAGCAAAATGGAGAATCTGTAAAAAAGCTTTAGAAACCTCATCTGTCTGCAGATGTGCCGTGATAAATATCTTTCTATACAAGGAAAACCGAATCCAGGACTTCATGGTTTGCAATGTGTAGAAAAAACAAATAGACGGGAACCACAGCCGAAATCTTATAGCTCGCATGAGGGTTTCATATCCAGCCTCTGAGAAAACTAACAGTTCTCTGCAGTTATTCCACAATACACAAAACAGAGAAATGCTTTAGCAGTATAAATGTTTCATAATGTGAAAATTCTAGGCTAAAATGGGCTGACAACATCTGTTTCCCTCACATGTCTATTTTGTTATAAATGACTTTTCTAAATATAGACCTTTTAATTAATAAAATACATGTACAGTAATTAATGCTAAACATTGCATCACTATCTAGCAATGTATTCATTAAAAACATTTGTATGGAGTTGAGTCATTACTGATGCCCAGTGAAACTATCAGGGCGATTTAGTGTGGGGCAATATGCAAGCCATCTTAATGGGTTAAAGTCACATTAACTGATATACGATTGCTTAGCTCAACTTTAACCCCTAGGTTGCGACAGCTGCGCGAGAATTGCTAGAGACACTTACCCATGCCGCTGCAAGACTATTTAAAAAAAACTGTGTGCATGTAAGTATTTATGGCCAGCTGATAGATAAATACTTATATGCAGGTGAGATTAACCCAGAGCAGTGCAGCCTCTAGTAAATCTATTATCTAGGTTAATACTGCTGTATATGTTTAATAGGTATCAGTATTTGTTTGAGTTAAAGCAGACAACACAAAACAAGCTACAGTTAGCAGTTATACAAAAACATAAGCAAAACATTTGCACAAAACTAGTAAAACAAGTCATACAGTGTTAGCCAGGCAAAGAGTTAAGCCTGGTACACACAAGAAAATATTTCAGCCAGTGCTGAGAATTTGTTTTAATTGGCTTTAGATTGGGTTTGGCTTAAAAACATGACCAATCATTTCTGACATTTTTCTTTTAACAAAATCAGGCACATTGTAATACACACAACCAATCAGTACAGCCAAAATATCTACATTCACTTATTAAAAGGCATGTTCAACTTTTTTTAAAAAAATTTGGTTAATTGTAAAATACTTGCCCCCAATCCCAACCAATACATTTTGTACTTAATTACCTGCATTTCTAACCAGATATCTAAGGATAATTATTGTCCCCATTCTGGCAGAGTAAGCTGGTCTCTCCCTCCATGCAGTCAATCAAGGCTGTGTTAACCAACATCTCAACCAATGATTGACTGGTGTTTCACCTGCTGTCTCCTCTGCACATGCTCAAGCTTATAAAAAGCTCATTAAGCAGAAAAAGGAGGCGGATACCTTTGCTAGAATGTAATAGAACGTATCATTAAATATCTGGCTACAAATACATGTAATAAACTGGTAAAAATAGCAGTTGGGGTTGAAGGCAGATTACTGTTTTAAGTATGGACAACAGATCAATGATCATAATTAATGGGGATAAGTTAGTTACGGAGGATGGCGATAAGACAAATTACTTAAATATTTTTTCCCCTCTGTATACACTATAGAAAATCCAAGTACAGATATAGAGTATAGCAGCCATAATGGTATAAAAGATGCAAGTGCACTTTGGTTAACCGAGGATATGGTACAGAAAGAACTAAATAAGGTTAATATAAATAAATCTCCTGGACCGGATAAAATACATCCTCGGGTCCTTAGGGAGCTAAGTTCAGTTTTATCTAGGCCATAGTTTCTTATTTTTGCAGATTCCCTCATGTCCGAAAGTGTGCCTCTGGATTGGAAAAAGTCTGATGTTATTCCAATATTCAAAAAGGGTAGTCGTTCACAGCCGGGTAATCACAGGCCTGTAAGTTTAATTTCAGTGGTGGGGAATATACTGGAAAGTTTAATAAGGGAACATATTCTAGATTATGTTTCAAGGACTGACATTATAAGTAGTAACCAGCATGGATTTAGGAGGAATAGATCTTGTCAAACTAACTTGCTTGGCTTTTATGAGGAAGTAGAAATGTAGACTCTGGCATAGCAGTAGATGTAGTTTACTTGGATTTTGCACAAAGGCTTTTGATACAGTCCCCCATAAGCGACTAATTTATAAGCTAAGGTCTGTTGGTCTGGAGAGGCACATTTGTACATAGATAGAAAATTGGTAGAAAATTGGTAGGATGCAGAGAATAGTTGGGGCTTCATCATTATGGACTAAAGTGTTAAGTGGGGTGCCACAGGGTTCTGTGTTGGGGCTGCTTCCATTTAATCTATTTAGTTTAAACTATCTGGGGCATTGTTCACCAATAGAGGATGTCAGAGGACATGTGGACATCCCTTAAGACTTAAGAGAAAAAATGTTTAGTCATCCAGGCTAATCATCGAATGCCCATAAACAAACAAATTGTTGTGTGAAACAGACGTTCATACTGTACACAGGGGCCAGGGCATATCTGTGCGCCTGTACCTACCTTAAGTCCCTATGAAGCCTCTTCGTCTACAACATTTGGAGGATATGTTACTGAAATTGATGAATCAAGAAATAGTGAATTAGGACAGTGGTTCTCAAACCTTTTTAATCTATTTAGTTTAAACTATCTGGGGCATTGTTCACCAATAGAGGATGTCAGAGGACATGTGGACATCCCTTAAGACTTAAGAGAAAAAATGTTTAGTCATCCAGGCTAATCATCGAATGCCCATAACAAACAAATTGTTGTGTGAAACAGACGTTCATAGTGTACACAGGGGCCAGGGCACATATCTGTGCGCCTGTACCTACCTTAAGTCCCTATAAGCCTCTTCGTCTACAACATTTGGAGGATATGTTACTGAAATTGATGAATCAAGAAATAGTGAATTAGGACAGTGGTTCTCAAACCTTTTTCAGATTGTGGTGCTTTTGGCAATGCAAATTCTTCTCGAGGCACACCTGTGTTCTTAATCTTGGGTTGCAATTACCTGTAGTTTATGCACTTTACAGTATATATTGTATTTAAATCAATGCAGTGTAAAGTATACCCACAATCCTGCGTAACAATTCCACATTGTCAGAATCTGTTTGAAAATTTCAGCCAACACGTTTACCAATAAATATACTGTATTGTTTGGTAGTCTGTGGCAAATCCAATATTTCGGGCCAACATTTAATGTGCCTATTATCAGCCAAAAATCATTTACAAGTTCGATATTTTCCTTTGCCAGCCACTACTTAAAAATAGGTTGAATATTTCTTCCACAATCGATGAGATAATTGGGGCAGGTGAACAATCAGGCAAAAATATAAAGCAGTGTGTACCAAACCTTAGTGAATTAACAAGACTTGTCTTGTCAGGCACAAGGAACCAAGGACACATGATTTATTAGACCACTGCCTCTATTCCTGGATCTTATTGGAGATGCTGGAGATGTCAGCACCACTGAAATTGTTAAAGGGCAACTAAAGCCGCAGAACAAAACTGAACCAGAAGTCAGGACAACTTGATATAAAACCAGTAATCTGTGTCTTACCTTTCATTTTGATACAGGCGCTGGGAAATTTACCTAAATAACATATGGTTTGTTTATTTCTCAGCATTCTAGTATCAGACAGTTTGGTCAACGACCATTATGTTCTGCACATGCTCAGTCCTTAGCTATGGCACAAACTTGTTACAGTTGGTCACACCCATTAATAATATCTAGCCAATACTTTTACAGGACAGATAAAGCAAGGAAGCATTTGACTGAGGTCAGGAGGTGTGGTCTGACACTGCACATATATACATATACTTCCTCCAGTACTTAACAGCTTTAATTTACTTTTTTAGTTTGCTAAAGTGGCATTTTATAGTTTATTTGTGTTTTTAGGGGGGTTGTTTTCAGATTCTGGAGTATAAAAAATTGGGTTTAGTTCTCCTTTAAGTCTGTTTCTGAAGGTTGATACCAGCAACCAAAAAAATTACGTATGAATAGGAGTTGCACTTTGACATGGATTAATTCTTGGTAAATGAATCGTACTGTTTACTATAACTAAGCAACTTGGGTAATTAGGCTCCTAATTGGGGCCCAGGAAACTTCAAGGGACCAGTTCATTAATGTATGTATGTTTTTATATATCTCCACTCAACAAAGTACATGTTGCTTTAAATTTTAACAGTACAGAGGAGACAAACCAGGTAGTAAGTGCAAACACCTGGACAAATAATGCTATAGATAAGTAATAAATAAACATGCACATATTTAAGCATGCATGCTTTGCCTTCAAATATGTCAAATGAGGTTTTCAGCACAAAGAGATAACAAACTAAGTAGTTGGTAACACAGAGATACAAATAGGAGAGCAGAAGTGCATGTTAGAATCTGAACTGCTGAAGAAGTCTTTATATGGTCTAAATGATATGGTCTACTGGATAGGGTCGGTGTGATTTATAGTTGTTAAAGGGCAACTATAGTGAAAAAAAAACTTTGTCTGTATACAATGTATAGATCACTTAGTATAAGCTGCCTTACTTTCATGTTTCTGTGTGGCTTCGTTTCTTCACACTGGCAGAAGTTTGTACCAAGCTGTGTAGTCCCCCTCCCCTCTCTGTCTACTCCCCCTCAAGCAGTGACGGGCTGTATACAGAGTCCGAGCATTGTCAGTTGAAAGGACTTTAAATGAAGTGCTGACATCCTGTTGACCCCTCCCTTCCAGAGCTAGACTGCAAGCAATCAAAGTGTGGAATAAAGTAGCAATATGCTGAAGGGAGGGGCAGAGGGGGAGAGAGGAGGACAAGTGGTGCTGAGATTCTTTACAAGTAAGTTACTGAACTCTGCCTGTTCTCTAACTTTGCTAATTGTTATTTACTTTTTACCTAAAGTTCATATCTCTCCCCCTGCTTAGCTGAGATCATAATCACTGAAGACAGAGTCAGTGTAACAGCAGCTTGTAGTGAGACCTTCACAAACACAGTGACACTGCTTGTTGTCCTGTTACATTTCAGTTGCTTTAGTCTATATATTTCATAGATTGCACTGTGTGTCTTGTTTGGTATATAGTCTGTATTACTGTATTATATATACTGTATTAGTGTTCCATTTGAGTCACTGGTTTTGTATGTAAATAAGTTTTTTTTTTGGGGGGGAGGGGCTGTTTTATAGTGTGTTATGCTCATATTGCTGGGTTAATGGTTTATTGATTGTGTTTAGCACTACAGCATTTGACTATATGTTGCACATGGTACATATAGTGTGGGTGAGAGAGTGTGTGACAGTACTGCAGGGGAGCTTTGGATTGTGTGGGTGTGTGCCTTTGAGTGACAGATGAGGTGTAGCAGCTCCTACAAATCACAGCATATTCAAAGGCTTATATCTCGGGGACTATGTAGAATTTAAAGAAACTAAAGGTACCCTGGTGGATGGGATGACTTATAGGATACATTAGAAGAAATTAAAAAAAAAACAATTTTCTCACTATAATTGCCCTTTAAAGGATTTCCCTCCTTATAGATTAGGCCATGCAAAGAGCAAATGTGGAGCGTACCAAGTCACAACATTTAGGGAAATTCAATAAAAGTTCTTCAGGGTTATTCAATAAACATTCTTATTGTTTAAAATGGTGCTAATTTTGCCCTAACCAATCAGATTTTATTTAACATTTGAAAGCTAACATCTGATTGGTTGGGGCAAAGTTAGCACCATTTTAAACGATAAGAACTTTTATTGAATAACCCTGCTTATCTTTTAAAATGGTGCTAATTTTTCCCCAACCAACCAGATCTTATTTAACATTTGAAAGCCAATACAATCAAATATATTTTTGCCACCAATATAATGCAATCTAAGCAAAATAAGGAAGAGCTGTCCAGTCTCCGATCAATGCAAAAAAAGGGGTAACAACCCTCTTTATTAGTGCAAACACAACCAACACGACGTTTTGGCCAATGGCTTTTCTCAACACTTGAGAAAGGTCATTGGCCAAAACACTTGAGAAAGGTCATTGGCTGAAACGTTGTTTTGGTTGTGTTTGCACTAATAAAGAGGGTCGTTACCCCTATGTTGCATTGATTGGAGATTGGACAGTCCTTCCTTATTTTGCTTAGATTGGATTAACATTTGGAAGCTAACATCTGATTGGTTGGGGCAAAATTAATACCATTTTTAATGATAAGAACTTTCATTGAATCTCGCTGATTGTTTAGGACACATTTGAACTCCGTCCCATTAAAGTATAGAAATTAAGCTCCTTCTAAAATAGATAGGGTTAAAAAGGGAGGGTGAAAAGACTTGGACTTGATGGATGTATGTTATTATTCAACATCAATTACTATATTACTATGATAATCACCTTTAGCAACACTGAAGAAAGGGCTTGCACTCTATTTGCATTATTATCAAGCATTTCCTTTATGCTTCCTTTAATATGGCAGTTACCTACACACAGATGGTAGATCAATTTAGGGGAATATATCATATAATGTCTTTCTCAAAACATTTCTTGACCCTTCAATGGGTAATCCAAAAACTGTATTTCTTTTTTTATTAAGAGTTATTTCTGTTGACGATCCTGATGTTATGTCATAATAAATAAAAACAACTTTTTTCCATTTTGGTTACCAAACTGACCTGCCCAAGCTCAGACCATAATAATTTTTGAAATAATGGAATGACATTCAATATTTCCGCAGTGTATCCTTTTTCTCCACTGTAGTGGCATTAAACCAAAAAACAAATATTAAAAATAAAGTAGGGCTGACTAAATTATTCTAGCAGAATGCCAACTTGCTTCTTCATAAAAACAAGTACAACCTTCTGGCCAATTTAAATTAAACCAAGTCAATGGATATCTCAAAACATAATGAATTGGGTCAGCTCTCTCAATAGCCCTTTTCACTATGGACTATTTGAAACTGCCAAGCAAACTAATCCAGCATTCTCGTCTTAAATATTAAATCAAACATAGCATTTTACAATCCACGCTTTCTTCCCATCCACAGGCATCTTACATATGAGAAGATGAAAAATAAAGACCTAATAAATATTGGGTGCATGCCATCTGGCTTAAACACTTTGTTCACATAAGTTTCCAATGTTTTGGGTTATGTTAACTAGGTAAATAGTATTTCAATATATCTTTGCTAATGCTATGGCAATGTAGACATTTAAAGGTTTATGTTTCATATTTTTAGACGATTTGGGAGATATGGGCAATAGTCATCAAATAGGAGGAGCTTGTAACAACACAAGAGCTTCAACTAGAATATACATCCACCCCTTTGTCTCTTGCTCCACTACTAAAATGCTCATGCATGTCCTTATAATCTCCCATCTTGACTACTGTCCACTACTTGGACTCCTGATCTGTCATCTCTCTCCTCTCCAGTCTATCTTAAACTCAGTAGCTCGGATCATCTCGCTCTCCTCCAAAAGAGAAGGAAATCTTCTCCACAAACCCCCAACAAACACTGCTTCCTCCCACCTTAATCCATTCTCTCTTGCTGCTCCCTACCTTTGGAAAACTCTCCCTCTCTTGCTTTGCCAGGTGACATCCATTTATACTTCTAGACTGTTATCCTACCTTTCTGAGCATCAGCAGAACAAATGATTGTTAGCCTTTTCAAGCACTTTGTACCCATCCCCCCACTTGTATCTGTATGTTGTCCCACCCATTTAGATTGTAAGTTCTTCGGGGCACGGATCTTATTCCTAATGTGTCAAGGCATGCTGCACTTGTATCAATTTATAAATAATTTATATGTATGCTTAATTTTTTATTTATCTGTATAATTGCTTGTACTTATCCCCTTGTTTGTATACTCTGTATTTTATAATGTACAGCGCTGCGTACCCAAGTGGCACTTTATAAATAAAATTATACATACATACATACAGTCCACATTTATAACGGCCATTCTTTCACTCATTCTCTTTTTTTTTAAAGCTAAGCAATCCTAAACCAGACAAGCTACTGTATAAAGCCCTTCAGGCTTTATACAGAAAAGCCTTGACCTGTCAGCTCTGATATATAACTCACTGTTGATAGCTGGGAACTGCTGTAGTACAAAGGTCAATATTTTCTTCTGTAAAATTAGTTAGCTGGAAAATACATAAGGCTGTACTTGTTTTATGACTGTTATGTCTGTACTTTTCATTTAGGAAAACACAAATTTTGTCTTTGTCATTCATTCAAGGAATTAAGGAGATTACATTTTCTTTCTGTAGCACAAAGTGCAGCAACAGAATATCAAGGGAAGTCTTACTGTGTTGTAAGTGTGTTAAAATATTTCTTACCAATGAAGAAGCATGAGAACAGTTACAGATCCCACAATAGATGGAGTTCTATCATGCCAGCAAGTGGCAGTAAATAACAGTAAGCAATACTGCACAGTATGATTATCAACTAAATAGGTGTTTTGCACTAAGAAGAGGTGGCAAAGTAAAGTAAAGGGATGGCTTTTGGGGTGCAGGACCTTCTACTGCCTTTTCTTTTCACAGGTCAGGCGCCTGGGGGAGGTGATTGCAAGGGACAGTGTATGGGGAGGATAAAGATTAAAAAAGATTAAAAAACGGGAAGCCGACCAACTACATACATGTCACCTATGTAACCTAACCAGTTAACTGGGTCATTTCACGTGTTGTTTGGCAACTCCCTGCTTTTTTTTAAATAAACTTTGTATTGATTAGTTTATTGGTTGTTACAAGCTGTGGCCCCCACCTAATGGCATTAAACCTATATTACCTTTATTACATTAAGGCAGAATTGCTGCATTAAACTTCCAAAAGTTAATTTCTATTAACAAAACAATTCATCAGTCCAGGCTAGGACATGCACCACAAAGCTGTCTTCTTAGCTCAGCTGTAGCAAGACCAATGCTGGAGGAGAGGCAGGACTTTTGGTGCTGTCATGTCTGGACCCTTCACGTACCACCAGCAGCAAAATTAAAATAACTGTCAAGTGCTTGCTGCAGACTAAAACTATTCTATATTGCTAGACTTGTACTGCACGCAGGGAGGTAAAATACTCAATTCTGTAAAATGAATAATGTTATTTTAAAATCATTGTGGCTTTTGTGGTACTGTACATGGTCCCATTTGTGTTTTAAAAGGCCATGTCCACAAAATCAAAAACTAATGACCAACCACTGACTAGCTCTCAGCCTCTGCTGCGTCAGCCCGACAGACGTTTCAAATAACTGCCTTGACTGACTGATGTTTTAACTCCACATTCTCAAAAAGGTAAAATTGGACAAAGTGCCTTAAAACACATGTAAACTATATATGCCTGTGTTAAGCAGGCCACCAATAAACAAAAATAATTTGTATAAGAGCCTCCAGCAGGATTACAATGCAAAATTTCTTTATTAGTTTATTAACATGTTTTGGAGCTTCAGAGCTCCTTTATCAAGCTATGTTAAAGGGGAAGTTCAGTGCAAATACATATGCTTTTCAGAAAAAAGAACAGTATTTTTTCATCCCAATTACCTTAATCCGCCAATTCAGCATTTTGTCTGTGTATAAATAACTGCAACCGAAATACTGACTTCCTGTTTGCAGGGCCCCTAGTAGAGACCGTTATTGTATTGCCCTTGACCCAGCGCCTGGGTTGATTCAGTTGCTCAGTAGAGATCTGAGCATCTTTGACCCATCCAACAGCCAATCAGTAGAAATTACTGTTAGGAACATTCCAAGGAAGTGGTGCATCCTGGGAAGAAGGACCATTAGAACCTAAAATGTCAGCTCACTAATGTCAACAGCAGAGAAAAGCAAAGGGTATGAAATCAACTGATTTTTCAAAATCGGAGATAATATGTAGAATAACTAAGAAGGCATTACACAAACTAACAATTGAACAAATATAGATAATTTCCACTGAACTGTCCCTTTAAGCAGGCCATACATGGGTCGACATATATCAGAATATATTTAAATCTGGAAGAACCATTCCAAAGCACAATCTCTCACTGTTGATCGTCAGTAGATTTCAGTTTGAAATCTTCTGAAGATGGGGACTGGAAAGATGGGCAATGGGGAAATTATACGACTGACCCGACCGACTTTTTTTCAATCGCAGACTAAGGTTGGGCAGGACTAATCAAGCCAGCGACCAAGACTTCAGAGGCTGAGTGCCTGAGTTCTATGATAGGCCCAGGGGTGAGGGCCATGTGTTTAAGGAACTCATCCTAGGTAATTTTATTTGGAGGGGTGGGCCAGAAACCTTATAATTATCTTTTAAATTAAGTTAGCGTTCCTTCTAAAATTTTCCCTACAAGATATGCTAGTAGAGGAAGCAATGGCATTTTGCATATAGCTGGAATTAAAGAAGTTTCAGGTTCGGGTCCGGTTTCAGTCACACACACAATCAGCTGTTTAACACACGATCAGTTGCATTTTCGCCCCTGTCCCAATCAAGGGGGTGAGTGCTTTACCAAACAACTAATGCAAAATATAAAAACTATCATGTTTTCTACTAACAAAACTTATTTTCATATACTTTAAAAGAAAAGCTGTCTGATCCCATACCATAAGTTTTGAATTTATTATAAATTCCTGTCAATCTAACAATGCTTAGTAAGAGAAAATATTAATTATTTCCATATATCACACAATAAAACACAAAAAAATAAACAAGATGAAAATCAGATAGTATTTCACATCCAAAAGAGAAAAAAAAAGAAAAAAAAGCTATAAATATCTTTTATAAAGATGCAAGAGAGGATCAAAATGTGTTGCATAGCCTAAAAGCTAAGGGGCATATTTATAAATGATCACTATTTTCGCCTTTTCACTATCGCAGGACATCACAATGACAAAGAGCACTTTATTCGCCATATATATAAAAACGTATTGCTATGGAGATGTGTGATGGTATTCTCGGCAATGTGCACTAACAACTTATTCATTGCATTAAGTCTAGTATAATGGCGAAAATAGATATTGCTCTTTAGCGTAGGACATTAGCAGACCAGGAACCAATCACCAATCTGCAAATCTTGGGGGGCGGAGAAAACCATTCATCTACAGATTCATCAAACAAGATGTCAGCAACTTTGAATCTTGAAAGCTAGGCTCCGGAGGGGCACAGGGAAAAAATAAATATGCCAATAGTGTTTTTAAAGCTGCAGCTTCCAAGTGACCACCACATGATTTTACAGTGCACTTATCCTTTAAGGTTTGTACACACGTTAGATAATATTAGTGCGATATAACCGACGAACGTTCAACGACATTATCGTTAATTCTCACAATTAAAAAAAGTCTGTACACACAGCAATGATAGTCGTTAAATGTTAGAAAAGAAGCTGACATTCTCGCATGTTAACAAAAAGCAGTGCATGTGCATTTCATCTTGTTTTTCTATGTACAAACATACGACAAATATACAAGAATCGACAGAACGAACCCTCCAGGCTGATCATCGGAAAAAGCCAACAATAGTTGGGGATCGTTGGTCTCCGACAGTCGTTGAATTTCAGTATAAGTGCAAAAGGTAAACTTTGTATCTTTTCCTAATTTCTTTTATTGGCAAAGTATTACATCCTTTCAATTACATCTAATTAATTCAATTAAATCTAAAAAAATTGCTCTTGGTTTGAGTAACTTTTAAAAAAAAACAATGAATGCACTGTAAAAGGCTTGGCGCACTCCCAATAATCAACAGCTCCCATAGCGACCTTGCATAAAAATGAAATCTTTATTCAAACATCAGGGGTTAAAAGGATACAGCGTCCTCATGGCAGGTGCTCACCTGAGGCGTTTCGGGCATGTACTATGCCCTTAATCATAGGTCCGAAAGGCCTTAGATGAGCACCTGCAGTGAGGATGCTGTAGCCTTTTTACACCTGATGACCTTTCCAAGTATAGTCATATTTAGAGGCTACACATAAGACACTTAATCAACTTTAAAAAAAACTTTCAATAACACTCAATTGCAATGTTTTTTTAATGTTAAGGGGCATGTTCACCCTCAAACAAATACTTGCACCAATAGGGAACAGTGGCACCAGTGAGTGTAGGGACATCTTCTATTTTTGAAGATGATCAGACCTAATGGTAAATTGTAGCCAATCATGCATATTTTGATATGCCACCGATATTGGTCAGGTCAAGGTATCAGCACTACCACTTTAATTCATCAACAACAGATTGCCAATTCAATCACTAACTGTGACGGACAGGAAAATCAGTGTACCAGGCACTAAAATGAAAGGCTTTTATACTGTGCTGCTGTTAATATTATTTGCTTTTTAATTGTGTTGTTTGCACAGTAGTGCATATGTTCCTACAATACAAAACTGTTTCCACACCCCTTTGTACCATATATTTAATCATTTAACTTAAACTCAGGATTTTACATAATGCCTCTAAGCAGTTCACATTTCTTTCTTGGTGGTCCTGTGGTTACTAACTTGATCAAGAACTTTTTAGCTCTATAAAACTTTCCTGGACACAATTTTTTAAAAGGGTATCTCCACTGGCAAAAAAAAATAAATTGCCATTTAGTTTTATTGAAGAATGGGAGGTAAAGGAGCAGTGTCTTACCTCCCGTTCTTTAATAAAACCTGCAGGAGCCAGGAGAGAAGGTAAGCTATTTACTTGATTGCTTGTTCCTCCATCACGTAGTCAGACTCTGTCTTCTATGAGCAAGTGCACGTAGTGGAGGAGCAAGCAATTGGGTAAGTAGCTTCTCTCCTGGCTCCTGCAGGTTTTATTGAAGAACAGGAGGTAATACACAGCTCCTTTACCTCCCGTTCTTCAATAAAACTAAATGGAATATTTTTTTTTCCCAGTGGAGATATCCTTTAAGACTGATGCACCAGGAAGCATTTCATAGAGGGCTTGATGGACAAAAGTGAAGTAAACTAACCCCAATTATTTTCTTCTAATTAAAAGTATTAGCCCACAGCTTGCTCTTTACATGTTAACTCTGAATGTTGATAAACACTATTCATGTTGATAACTATACATATGTAGAAAACAAATGCTTACTTTGTGAAATCAGCTGTTAACTGTGCACTTATATTCATGACTGTGTATTTAGTGGCAACATGCCACTCTCAACAAAATCTTGTTGAACTAAGTTTTCATGTGGATGTCTAGAGTTAAATTTTGTTTTTGGCACTAGTACAAGAAGTGATGAAAAACACATGAGTGGTAACAAGTTTTCTTAATATCTGTTTCCAGTGCTAAAAATGGGATAATCATAAGAGGCAGTGTATTTCAGTATCATCTTTAATGCCAAGAAGATGTGTTTTTGCATGTGCTTCTGAACACTGTACAGATACATAGTCTGATGTTCTACAGAAAACAAGCTGCTCAATTGTCTCAGGTGGATTTCAGTAAGGAATTCCTACATTTATAAAGGTATGTAGCTATTTATTTCACTTCTAATACTAGTAAAATTATAGAGCAAACTTAAAGAAGGATTAAAGGATAAATAAGCAATGTAAGGTAATAATGCACATTGTTTTCTATTTAATAAAGCTGTTTATGAAAGACATTGTTCCCTATTTAAAAACATGCTATATTCACTGGACAATATGTTTATCAAAAACATCTCTTCGTTTTTAATATTTTTTTACAAAAAAAGGAAATTGTGCACAGACATTTGTAATAAATATATTATTTTCATCAATACATCCTGACTGGAATCTGCAATCTGGGCAATAAGGTTAAATCTGCAGTGTTTTTTTTTTAAAACATAACTTAATTACTCTGCATGCTACATTTGAAGTATTTTTTGGAGAACTATATGCTATTATATCATTAACACAAGTTAAATCTTTCAATAATACACTATGCACTATGAATGACAGCACATTCAATAAAATGAAGCAAGGTCAGCATAAATGTTGCAGTAGTACACCATGCTATCATTGCACAGAGTGGAACATGTATAAGCACATGTTACTTTAATTGAGAAATACAAAGGGCATTCTGGGGGGAGTTGTTCCTATTTGGACATATTTATGGGGGAAAGCTGAATTCCATTTCTACTTCATTCATCATTTTTTGGGGGATTATTCTTCTCTAATGTACAAAGCAGAAAATGCTTGTTGAATTATGTTTTACCTTCCCTATTTAAGTATGTAAATCCTATTTGAATACTCCACTGGATTATGTCAGTAAAAGCTACAGTGAAAGCAAAACTGATAATAAGATGCCCCCCCTCCTTTCCTTGACCAGTGGTATAGACATGCTCAGTTTGTTTCACCCAGAGAAAAATGAAAAAAAAAAGAATTTCCTTATCTATTCAGTAGCTTGCTGTAGTGAAAATATTTGTGACTTTACATAGTCTTATAATTAGGAACCATTACTGCACTTTCCAATTTAAAACTTCAAATTTCAATATATTGTGACCCATGGTTTTCATTTTTATACTTCATGGGCTTAGTATTAGTCTACTTTTATTTAAATTTTTTTTTTTTTTTTAGAAAAGTGTTTCATTTCTTTTTACTTTACATGTGTAAGGAGGTGTATTAAGGAAAACTTACAGATGAACTAAAGTTAACAAAACAGTTTTTTCTTATTGCAGACTAGAACTAATTCAGAGGATTACAAATGTGCCCAAAACAAACTATTAAAAATACGAGCTATAATGTCTAGAGAGGTAGGTGTCATTACTCCTACCTTTTGATTGTACTTACAAGAAGTCAAGCAAGAGACCTACTGTCTCTTTCCTGCTTATTCTGTCTTCTTCTCTGATATAGGGTATGTTTGCTCCTATGAGATGTGTATCAGTGCTGGGCTTGGGGCAGAGTGTTGTCAGATTCACATATAGCAGCCAAGTATGACTATGGTTGTAAGTAAAAAACCTGAAGGGGGAGTGAATTTATTTAACCCTTTTGCAGTTTTTCACTCTTTATCATTGTCTCTGCCTTTCTTAAATCTCTTAAAGAAGAAGTATAGCATAACAACATATGCTTTCAAGATAAAAAGAGTATTTTCTCATTTCATAATCTGCCCATCCAGTTATTACTCTAGGCATACATACCTGCATACATACATACATAAACAAATACTGACTGCCTCCAAGTGTCCACTATGGCCTCAGTCCTTTGGTTGATTCAGTTGCTCAGTAGAGATTGGAGCATTCCTGAAATTAGAAATACTGTACTTATAGCCGTTAGTTCCCTCAGCGCTCTCCATAGATAGCAGTCGCATCTGTGATTTGCTGCATCTCAGCCAATCACAGACACCGCTGCAAGTTCCAGCAAGTAGGGAGCCAGATCAGCGAGATGTGGGAGCAAAGGGCTGCAAATTCTAAAAAAATATTTTTAGGGTGGACATGCACTTTAAATGAAGACAATATGTTAGAGTACCTAGGTGCAGTATGTGTAATATAAATAGATTTATTATTTAAATAATAATGTTTTTTTCAACTATACTTCCCTTTTATATTTAAATCAAGACTTCTGAGCATCACGGTCTTTTTGACGGTAGTATTTTTACTGTGATTGTCAAAACGCCTACATAAAAAGTTCTACCAGATTTGAGTGATTGAAGGGCGTATTCTACGGGGCTTCGGGTCTAAGATAAAACTCAGACCTCACGGTATCCTTGGCAGGATATAGGCAATAATAGTATTAAGTTCTGTCTCTTTAAAGGGCATGTCCACCCTTGTAATAAACTTTTTATATTATGTACTGCTCCTTCCCCCAGACCCAATCGCATAACTATTATTCACAGAAAGTGCCCCAATCTTTACTTACCATGCCCCTATCCTTCGCCGCACTGCCCTTGGCCCTCTGCTTGCACAGGAATGCAAGCAGGGGGCAGGACCGGCAGCCATGTCCGTGATTGGCTGAGAGGCAGCCAATCACGGACGCGGCTGCCGGGAGTTCAGACTGGCGAAGGAGAGAGGCATCGTAAGTAAAGATCGGGGGAGTTTCTATGAATAATAGTTATGCGGTTGGGGTTGGGGGAAGGAGCAGTACATAATATAAAAAGGGTTTTATGGTAGGGGAGGGAGACAAATTCAGGAGGGCATGGTAAGTAAAGATCGGGGGACTTTCTGTGAATAATAGTTATGCGGTTGGGGCTGGGGAAAGGAGCAGTACATAATATAAAAAGGGTTTTATGGTAGGGGGAGGGAGACAAAATTGGGAGGGAGAGGGAGGATGGCTGCAGTGCGCATGCCAAACTTCTCCCGGAGGGGAGACAGGAGGCAGAGTCCTATATGTACTCTGCTTTCCTCCTGCTGGCCAGTATTTGGGACTTTGGGGCGGGGACTACAGGAGAACCATATGGAGATGGGATATGAGGTAAGGATTTTTACACACTACATAGTGGGGCCAGTAGTGGGTTAAATTATAGTTTGGGGGTGGACATGCACTGTTGTTTGTGAATTGAAGGGTTGGATCCTTTAGGTCATTGAACTATATTCAATGGTTCGTTAAAGTAATAAGTTCTTCTCTGATTTCTATAGCAGTCCCAATTCTGCTGTTGAGGAATACAGCAAGACATAACTTGGTGGTAGTGTACTTTTAAGCTATTCAGGCTTTTTTATGACAATTAAATGATGGTACTCTTTGTATTCAAAGGTCTATGGAAGTCAGATATTTAACATTTAGGTTTAACATTCTGATCTTGCCATTTTGTTTTGGTTACCTTGAAGATGCAGTGGTGTGAACTTACAAGCTTATTTTTAGACTTAAAGTTTAGACATCGCGTCTCAGCCAATCACAGAGTCCGCTGTCAGTCCAGCCCCTTCTGCAGCTTCCGTGCACAGGAAAGGCAAGGAAGCCAGGCATAATGCAACCAAGGGAATGAGGGCTGGTAAATACATTTAGGAGCAGATTTGATTATAAAAAATCTGCAAACATGGAATTTGTATCTTGTGTGTGATCCACTCTCTAAAAGAAAGAGACCTGCAAATTTAAAAGAAGAATTACACCTTCCTTACCCTCCTCTTATGTATAATACCCAGGGTAAGGACCTAAAGCACTAGCAGGGTTTTCAGTAAAAGTTCTTTTTGTTTAAAATTGTACTAATTTTGTCCCAACCAATAAGATATTAGCTTTCAAATGTTAAATAATATCCGATTGCTTGGGGCAAAATTAGCACCATTTATTGAATCTCCCTGTAGGGTCCTTACCACTGTAGCTACCATAGGTTAGCCGTAACATGTTAAAATGCTTAAATGATTTATCCAAAATGGTGATGATTTTAGATGTCATCTAAGTCATCCAGCTATCTGTTAATATAGAAGTATAGAATTTGTTCATTTTTATTTTTTTTTATTTTGTTCTCCTTTAATCCAAGGGCTTTTTTGTGATGTATACTATAATTTTGTCCATCTATCAAAAAAATATTAGTGTAAAAAGAAAAGCTCAGAAAGCTCTAAAAATTTGGTACCAATGTGTTAGGAGATTTCGGGACTATTCATATAAATGTAATTTTCCCTTAAAAGGCATGTCCACCCCCCTAACTAAAATTTGCCCCACTGTTGGCCCAATGTGTAGGAGCCTGCGTGTAATCCGTACACCTTTAAAAAAAACTTCTTTAAAGGTAAGTCAACCTCCTCCAACCCAAAACGCTATCGCTATTTGAAAGCAGACCCTAAATGTACAGAGGGAACCGCATTCCCTCTGCTGACCAACAGCTGCATCAGTGATTGGCTAAATATCAGCCAATCGCAGATGCTGCTGCCAATCTGGCCCCCTCTGCGATTCCGTGCACAGAAGTAGCAGAAGAGTACATGACCTAGGGAACATGGTTGGGTAAGTAAATTTAGGAAATTATTTTTTATTTTTAAAAATAGTGTTTAGGGTTGTGGGGTTTGACTTACCATTAAAGAAGTTTGTGGTTTGGGAGTGGAGATACCCTTTAATGTAAAATATCATGTTTTGCTTATATCTGTTATATTATTTTGAGAAACTGTGTTTGTCATTTATTTATACCTTAAAATCTGACAATTGCAGCACAAATCTAGATTTTATATTAATACAATAAACTGTATACAAATGTATAATCTCCAACAGCTGTACTCTGATAACTTCATGGTCATGCTGGGTGCATTACACACTGGAGAATTACAGGAAGCTCACTCGGGCTTCATATATTAGCAACAAACTTTGACTGATGAACACTTTTCTGCCACCATCACATGCCATCATTAGGATCAGCCTATCCTCCCCATGCTTCATATATCTCAAACTTTATGTATATTGAGATAAAAAGAAAGATACAATGGGAAGATAGGGTAGGGACTGGGAGAGAATTTAGGAGTGTGCTAGTTGTATATGAACATTGCTGTATATTGCTGTTTTCCGTGATTACTAATATTGTTGATTTTTTTCTTTAGGATTACGGTATACCTCTGAGGCAACATGAAGGAATACATGCTTTTCTGTTTCCTGGCTTTGTGCTATGCTAAGCCATTTGTTTTACCTCCAAAGTACATGGCACTGACTGACCTCATGTTAAAAGACATGGAAGACGACGATGATGATGATGATGATGACGATGATGAAGACGACAATTCACTATTTCCATTTAAAAAGAATATACCTATAAGGCCTACACAACCTCCTTTTGACATATTTCCATCATGCCCATTTGGATGCCAGTGTTACTTAAAAGTTGTTCAGTGCTCTGATCTTGGTAAGGTCATTAAACATCAGTATATAAAATAGGTAATTAAAAGAATTCTTTACCCTAAAACAATATGAATTCCAATAAGAGTACACAAAAAGCTAACCCCCTTCGGAGATATATTTCATTAGACACATGCAGATAAAATCTCTGTACGGGGCATGTCCATCCCCAAAATTAAAATTTGTAAATAGCTAGAGCACGTCCCAAAAGCTTAAAACCCTAATATTAACACAGCTTATAAGTACAGGCATACAGAGATATCCTTACTGATCTTTGCAATTCCCAGGCTCATTTGGGTAAACTCTATAATCATGGCTGTGACGGGATGACTGTTCACAGAGAATACTTTTCTAATCACAGAGAAATCTCAGTAAGTGTAAGTTTTCACAGCACTCAGAGGTGTTGTGATTATTGTGGTTGAAACTTTTAGGGGAAGTTCTAGCTGTATACACATTTTGCTTTTGGTGGACATGCCCTTCAAAGATCAACTATACTTAACCCTCCCAAAAAAAAAAATCCATGGGAGTTAGGAAATCCTATTCCCACCACCCTGAATGGCTGTTTGCAGAAGCAGTAACAACAACCAGCAGTGTTAATTCCAGTGGAAGCCAGAACATATACTAAAAGTGGGCATATGTTACAGTAAATCAGGTCACGCCGAAGGGATTTCCAAATGAATTACTGTTAAACACATAACTGTAGTTATTATAAAAGTTTTAGCAACTCATGCAACCTGCTCATTTTTCTGCAACTAAAAGAATAAAGAATCACCCCATTCACCTTACATACAGTTACTTTTGTCATTGCACTTCACTGCCAATGAAATTCTAGCATGTTACTGTAAGCTATCATCTTCCTATACAAGGTTGTAGAAAGTAGGAAACAATAGAGAAACATATTAAAAAAGAGTTCACATGCTGGAATTTAACATATTACTGGCCTTTAAAAATCCTATTTCCAGTTTTTTTTGTGCATTATTTATACCACAGTGACAATTCTATGTAAATAACCTCAATGTAGCCACTTTATAAGCAGAAATTTTGCTGCTATGTCAATTTACCCTTTTAGAAATATGTCCTATTATCCAGCATAAACAGATACATTAAAAGTAAATCCTGACCAATTAGTTTCCTGCTCATTAGGAAATAGCTAGCTCATTACACTATATTCTAAACCACAGATGTAAATATGCTGGGACCATCAGTTCATGCATGTGATATGGGGGGGATAGTGTGCTATGGGGTTTGCTGGTGAGATGCTATTTGCAAAGTCACTATCAAAAATCCTTTATTTTGAAACTGAAATGTATAAAAATATGGAAAACTTTTCAAAATGTGTGGCAAATTAATAAATCAAAATATTTCAATTTAGATTAAATGATATAAATATGGTATCAAACTACCCTGATAATATGAGCCTTTCATTTTGATGGGGTTTGCATTCACATATTGGGTATTTTTGAGTAAATTCATTGACATTTTGTAAATAACTATTGGCCCCATTTAACCAGAGCCGCAATAGCTTGGGACCCATCTATTTAATTTAGCGGTTAAGCTACAGGTGATTTTTTAATGGTTTCTACTCGATCCACTTCCCTAATGAACGGTTGTGCGGTGTCTTTTGCAAATTGCTTTGCAATTAAAAACGGGTTGGTGATTTGTATAGAAAGACATATCTGCAGCACCTACTTTTAATTATATAGGATGTTAAGTTTGCAAAAATATGATATTATACGGTGCTATAGATCAGTATGATCAGGCTTCTAGAGGCCCTTATAATCAATCATTTGAAAAGCATTGTTTGTAGGTGATGTAGCAAATGTGAAAAATTTAGTGTGCTGCATTTGCAGGTCCCATAAAACCACATAATTAGGTATGACTACATTATACATATTATATATCTGTGGTCCTAAACTACTTCTACAAACTACTAGACTCTGTAGAAAATAAAACACTGTAATCTTGATAGCTTGAGTCTATTTCTTGACATTTTGCAAATACCAATATTTCATGTTAAGCAAAGAATATGCGGTTTGTGGTTTTAAATAGAAAGATATATTTACCCTTGAAATGTATATAAGCCCTTGTCGGCTTTCCAAAAAATGTAGAATATTGTGAGGTTACCTTAATGTAGAAGCAAGCCATAAATCAAACGGTGGAAAACTTAAAAATTATAATTTACAGTTTGTATTTGTAGCTCACTTAGTTGATCTTTTTTTAAATATCAATTAATATATTTTTTAGAAAAAAAACATTATTGTAATATATACTAATGGGTTATAAAGTGGTGTTTTGACTATGTCTGGGTGTCTACTTTAATCAAATACAAGGCCTCTGTGTTTTTTCTAGACTTTACCCTGTGTTTTGGTTTTTGACCATTGCAGGTTAGAAATCTTCATAAACCTAAACATATAACTCATATTTGGGGGAAAATAATAATACAATATATAGTAACAGTAGACAAAAATTTGTTCCCAGAACTTAACAACCAAAACCACAATTTTGTCTTGGCAAATGTAGAAATGCTCCAAATTATTTGGCAGTAAATGAGATAAAGTTAAAAGCTAAAATGTACAACACATTATTAATAAATATAGGATATATTTTTACTATTATTATTGAAGAAATTGAATAAATTCTGCATTTAACAGGTCTAACCTCAATACCACATAAAATTCCATATGATACCCGACTGTTAGACCTTCAAAACAACAACATAAAAGAAATCAAAGAAAAAGATCTACAAGGTCTCTCATCTCTTTATGTAAGTTCTCACACAAAAATCTTTTTTTAATTTACTTGTACTTTATTTTGATAATTTAACCTAAAATTCCTTTTTCCCGCCCCTTCAATATTTAGGCTTTATTTCTCAACAACAATAAACTATATAAAGTCCATCCAAAAGCCTTTCAGGCTACCAATAGGCTAAGACGCTTGTATTTTTCACATAATCAACTAACAGAGATACCATCCAACCTCCCAAAATCATTGGCAGAACTGAGAATTCATGACAACAAAGTTAAAAAAGTACAAAAGGGTGCCTTCAAAGGAATTCAGTCCTTGCATGTACTAGGTAAGTATAATGTTTACTCAGTGGTAAAACAAGGTAAGAAAGTAAACATTTAAATACAACTGTATAGTAGTAACAGTACATGTGTAAATGTTCCATTCAATTTTGTTTTTCTTTGACCTGGAAAGTAAAATAACTTTTTAAAAGTTGGTACTGGTATTAAAAAGACCAAAGAAAGCTCAATTGAAAAATCTTCTTACATTGAAAGCATGTCCATACAAGTGCCTGGATAGATAACTGTACCACCAGCATTAGAGGCATAACGTTGACCATAAAGTGTTATCGTTGGAACGTGGCAATTAATGTTGCAAGTAAGAACAGCTATGGCTTTGGACATTAAAGATGATTCGCTGATCATTGGTTTCAATGTCGAATCGACTTTAATGTCTTACAGGAGTATGGCTAGCACATTTGAAACAGAAATCTGGGGACAAAAAAAAAAGGAGGTGATTAACTTTAGCGTGCATGCACAATAATGCGTGTTATAGTTAACCAGAACCAGGAAGCAGTTGGGATCTGTTAGTGTGACAGCAGAGGATCGTGTGAAATGTAAGTTTCTTCTATCTTTGTTCCTGGCTCCTTAGACATTGATTGAAGAACGGAATGTAAGGAATAGCTCCTTAAAGGGTATGTCCACCCTTTAAAACATTTTTTTACCAAACATTCCCCCTGTCCCCCAAGCCCCAACCGCTATGTTAGTATCATCAGAAAATGCCCAAAACTTTACTTACCTTCCCTCTTTCCCTCTGCCGCACTGCCAGGCCCTCTGCTTGTGAGAAAATGCAAGCAGAGGGGCGGGACCGGCAGTCACGTCTGTGATTGGCTGAGCGGCAGCCAATCACGGACTGGTTACAATATCTTAATGTTTACCCTTTATACTAGTACAATATCTTAATGTTTACCTATAACTAGTACAATATCTTAATGTTTACCCTATAACTAGTACAATATCTTTTTACCCTATAAATGGGTACAATATTTTAATGTTGACCCTATAACTGGTACAATATCTTAATGTTTACCCTATAACTAGTACAATATCTTAATGTTTACCCTATAAAGTACAATATTTTTTACTATATAACTGGTACAATATCTTTTTACACTATAACTGGTACAATATCTTTTTAATATAACTGGTACAAATCTTTTTAAACTTAACTGGTACAATATCTTTTTACACTATAACTGGTACAATATCTTTTTAATATAAATGACGTACAATATCTTTTACACTATACGGTACAATATCTTTTATCCTTCTAAACTAGTACAAAATCATAATGTTACTCTATAACACAATATCTTACTTTCACTATAAAAGGTACAAGATCTTAACTTGTATGACCCTATAACTGGTACAATATCTAACTTTTTAACCTATAACTGGTACAATATCCTACTTTTTACCCTATTAATGGTACAAGATCTTAATGTTACCCTACAACTGGTACAAAAGATCTTAATGTTTACTCTAAAAACTGGACAATATCTAATGTTACTCTAAAACTGGTACAATATCTTAATGTTTACTCTATAACTGGTACAAGATCTTAAAGAAAAAGTTCACTGCAAAAGAGAACTATTCCTTTATGCATTGATTGAAGACGGGAGGTTAAAGGGCATGTCCACCCCCAAAACTATAATCCCCCCCACTACTGGCTCCATGTGTAGTGTAGTTTAATCCTTACCTCATATCCAGCTCCATATGGTTCTCCTGTGTCTCCCCCCCCCCCAAAGTCCCAAAAACTGCCCACCAGGAGGATAGCAGAGTCATATAGGACTCTGCTCCTACCTGCCTACGGGAGAAGTTGCTGCATACTGCAGCCCTTCTCCCCCCCTCCCTCTCCGCCCCGATTAGGATTCCCTCCCCCTACCATAAAACCCTTTTTACCAAACATCTCCCCTGTCCCCCCCCAGCCCCAACGCGCTCTATTAGTATTATCAAAATGCTTAAAACATTACTTTCCTTCCCTTTGCCTCCCCCGCACTGAACTCCCAGCAGCCGCGTCCGTGATGTGCTGCGCCGTCAGCCAATCACAGACGTGACTCGGTCCGCCCCTCTGCTTGCATTTTCTCACAAGCAGAGGGCCTGGCAGTGCGCGGCAGAGGGAAAGAGGGAAGGTAAGTAAAGTTTTGGGCATTTTCTGATGATACTAACATAGCGGTTGGGGCTTGGGGGACAGGGGGAATGTTGGTAAAAAATGTTTTTAAAGGGTGGACATACCCTTAGGAGCTATTCCTTACATTCCGTTCTTCAATAATGTCTAAGGAGCCAGGAACAAAGATAGAAGAAACTTACATTTCACACGATCCTCTGCTGTCACACTAACAGATCCCAACTGCTTCCTGGTTCTGGTTAACTATAACAAGCTATTGTGCATGCACGCTAAAGTTAATCACCTCCTTTTTTTTTTGTCCCCAGATTTCTGTTTCAAAGTGCTAGCCATACTCCTGTAAGACATTAAAGTCGATTCGACATTGAAACCAATGATCAGCGAATCATCTTTAATGTCCAAAGCCATAGTGTTCTTATTTGCAACATTAATTGCCACGTTCCAACGATAACACTTTATGGTCAACGTTATGCCTCTAATGCTGGTGGTACAGTTATCTATCCAGGCACTTGTATGGACATGCTTCAATGTAAGAAGATTTTTCAATTGAGCTTTCTTTGGTCTTTTTAATACCAGTACCAACTTTTAAAAAGTTATTTACTTTCAGGTCAAAGAAAAACAAAATTGAATGGAACATTTACACCATGTATGTTACTACTATACAGTTGTATTTAAATGTTTACTTTCTTACCTTGTTTTACCACTGAGTAAACATTATACTTACTAGTACATGCAAGGACTGAATTCCTTTGAAGGCACCCTTTTGTACTTTTTTAACTTTGTTGTCATGAATTCTCAGTTCTGCAATGATTTTGGGAGGTTGGATGGTATCTCTGTTAGTTGATTATTGAAAATACAAGCGTCTTAGCCTATTGGTAGCCTGAAAGGCTTTTGGATGGACTTTATATAGTTTATTGTTGTTGAGAAATAAAGCCTAAATATTGAAGGGCGGGAAAAAGGAATTTTATGGTTAAATTATCAAAATAAAGTACAAGTAAATTAAAAAAAGATTTTTGTGTGAGAACTTACATAAAGAGATGAGAGACCTTGTAGATCTTTTTCTTTGATTCTTTTATGTTGTTGTTTTGAAGGTCTAACAGTCGGGGTATCATATGGAATTTATGTGGATTGAGGTTAGACCTGTTAAATGCAGAATTTATTCAATTTCTTCAATTATAATAGTAAAAATATATCCTATATTTATTAATAATGTGTTGTACATTTTAGCTTTTAACTTATCTCATTTACTGCCAAATAATTTGGAGCATTTCTACATTTGCCAAACAAAATTGTGGTTTTGGTTGTTAAGTTCTGGGAACAAATTTTGTCTACTGTTACTATATATTGTATTATTATTTTCCCCCAAATATGAGTTATATGTTTAGTGTATGAAGATTTCTAACCTGCAATGGTCAAAAACCAAAACACAGGGTAAAGTCTAGAAAAAACACAGAGGCCTTGTATTTGATTAAAGTAGACACCCAGACATAGTCAAAACACCACTTTATAACCCATTAGATATATTACAATAATGTTTTTTTCTAAAAATAATATTAATTGATATTTAAAAAAAGATCAACTAAGTGAGCTACAAATACAAACTGTAAATTATAATTTTTAAGTTTTCCACCGTTTGATTTATGGCTTGCTTCTACATTAGGTAACTCACAATATTCTACATTTTTGGAAAGCCGACAAGGGCTTATATACATTCAAGGGTAAATATATCTTTCTATTTAAAACCACCAAACCGCATATTCTTTGCTAAACAGAAATATTGGTATTGCAAAATGTCAAGAAATAGACTCAAGCTATCAAGATTACAGTGTTTATTTTCTACAGAGTCTAGTAGTTTTGTAGAAGTAGTTTAGGACCACAGATATATAATATGTTAATGTAGTCATACCTAATTATGTGGTTTTAGGGACCTGCAAATGCAGCACACTAAATTTTTCACATTTGCTACATCACCTACAAACAATGCTTTTCAAATGATTGATTATAAGGGCCTCTAGAAGCCTGATCATACTGATCTATAGCACCGTATAATATCATATTTTTGCAAACTTAACATCCTATATAATTAAAAGTAGGTGCTGCAGATATGTTTTCTATAACAATCACCAACCCGTTTTAATTGCAAAGCAATTTGCAAAAGACACCGCACAAACCGTTCATTAGGGAAGTGGATCGAGTAGAAACCATTAAAAAATCACCTGTAGCTTAACCGCTAAATTAAATAGATGGGTCCCAAGCTATGTCGGCTCTGGTTAAATGGGGCCAATAGTTATTTACAAAATGTCAATGAATTACTCAAAAATACCCAATATGTGAATGCAAACCCCATCAAAATGAAAGGCTCATATATCAGGGTAGTTTGATACCATATTTATATCATTTAATCTAAATTGAAATATTTTGATTTATTAATTTGCACACACTTTGAAAAGTTTTCCATATTTTTAACATTTCAGTTTCAAAATAAAGGATTTTTGATAGTGACTTTGCAAATAGCATCTCACCCGCAAACCCCATAGCACACTATCCCCCCCATATCACATGCATGAACTGATGGTCCCAGCATATTTACATCTGTGGTTTAGAATATAGTGTAATGAGCTAGCTATTTCCTATGAGCAGGAAACTAATTGGTCAGGATTCTTTATTTTAATGTATCTGTTTATGCTGGATAATAGGACATATTTCTAAAAGGGTAAATTGACATAGCAGCAAAATTTGCTTATAAAGTGGCTACATTGAGGTTATTACATAGAATGTCACTGTGGTATAAATAATGCACAAAAAAACTGGAAATAGGATTTTTAAAGGCCAGTAATATGTTAAATTCCAGCATGTGAACTCTTTTTTAAGTTTCTCTATTGTTTCCTACTTTCTACAACCTTGTATAGGAAGATGATAGCTTACAGTAACATGCTTGAATTTTCATTGGCAGTGAAGTGCAATGACAAAAGAACTGTATGTAAGGTGAATGGGGTGATTCTTTATTCTTTTAGTTTGCAGAAAAATGAGCAGGTTGCAGGTTGCTAAAACTTTTATAATAAATACAGTTATGTGTTTAACAGTAATTCATTTGGAAATCCCTTCGGCGTGACTGATTTACTGTAAATATGCCCACTTTTAGTATATGTTCTGGCTTCCACTGGAATTAACACTGCTGGTTGTTGTCTACGCTTCTGCAACAGCCATTCAGGGTGGTGGGAATAGGATTTCCTAACTCCCATGGATTTTTTTTTTGGGAGGGTTAAGTATAGTTGATCTTTGAAGGGCATGTCCACCAAAAGCAAAATTGTATACAGCGTAGAACTTCCCCTAAAAGTTTCAACCACAATAATCACAACACTCTGAGTGCTGTGAAAACTTACACTTACTGAGATTTTCTGTGATTAGAAAAGTATTCTCTGTGAACAGTCATCCCGTCACAGCCATGATTATAGAGTTTACCCAAATGAGCTGGGAATTGCAAAGATCAGTAAGGATATCTCTGTATGCCTGTACTTATAAGCTGTGTTAATATTAGGGTTTAAGCTTTTGGACGTGCTCTAGCTATTTACAAATTTTAATTTTGGGGAGGACATGCCCCGTACAGAGATTTTATGCATGTGTCTAATGAAATATATCCCGAAGGGGTGTTAGCTTTTTGTGTACTCTTATTGGAATTCATATTGTTTTAGGGTAAAGAATTCTTTTAATTACCTATTTTATATACTGATGTTTAATGACCTTACCAAGATCAGAGCACTGAACAACTTTTAAGTAACACTGGCATCCAAATGGCATGATGGAAATATGTCAAAGGAGGTTGTGTAGGCCTTATAGGTATATTCTTTTTAAATGGAAATAGTGAATTGTCGTCTTCATCATCGTCATCATCATCATCATCATCGTCGTCTTCCATGTCTTTTAACGAGGTCAGTCAGTGCCATGTACTTTGGAGGTAAAACAAATGGCTTAGCATAGCACAAAGCCAGGAAACAGAAAAGCATGTATTCCTTCATGTTGCCTCAGAGGTATACCGTAATCCTAAAGAAAAAAATCAACAATATTAGTAATCACGGAAAACAGCAAATACAGCCAATGTTCATATACAACTAGCACACTCCTAAATTCTTCCCCAGTCCCTACCCTATCTTCCCATTGTATCTTTCTTTTTATTCAATATACATAAAGTTTGAGATATATGAAGCAGGGGAGGATAGGCTGCTCCTAATGATGCATGTGATGGTGGCAGAAAAGTGTTCATCAGTCAAAGTTTGTTGCTAATATATGAAGCCCGAGTGAGCTTCCTGTAATTCTCCAGTGTGTAATGCACCCAGCATGACCATGAAGTTATCAGAGTACAGCTGTTGGAGATATACATTTGTATCAGTTTATTGTATTAATATAAAATCTAGATTTGTGCTGCAATTGTCAGATTTTAAGGTATAAATAAATGACAAACACAGTTTCTCAAAATAATATAACAGATATAAGCAAAACATGATATTTTACTTAAAGGGTATCTCCACTCCCAAACACAAAACTTCTTTAATGGTAAGTCAAACCCACAACCCTAAACACTATTTTTAAAAATAAAAATAATTTTCCTAAATTTACTTACCCAACCATGTTCCTAGGTCATGTACTCTTCTGCTACTTTGTGGCACGGAATCGCAGAGGGGGCCAGATTGGCAGCAGCATCTGCGATTGGCTGATATTTAGCCAATCACTGATGCACGCTGTTGGTCAGCAGAGGGAATGCGGTTCCTCTGTACATTTAGGGTCTGCTTTCAAATAGCGATAGCGTTTTGGGTTGGAGGAGGTTGACTTACCTTTAAAGAAGTTTTTTTAAAGGTGTACGGATTACACGCAGGCTCCTACACATTGCCATGGGCAAGCCAGGCAAATTTTTAGTTAGGGGGTGACATGCCTTTTAAGGAAAATACATTATATGAATAGTCCCGAAATCTCCTAACACATTGGTACCAAATTTTTAGACTTTCTGAGCTTTTCTTTTTACACTAAATTTTTTTGATAGATGGACAAATTATAGTATACATCACAAAAAAGCCCTTGGATTAAAGGAGAACAAAATAAAAAAAATAAAATGAACAAATTCTATACTTCTATATTAAAAGATAGCTGGATGACTTAGATGACATCTAAAATCATCACCATTTTGGATAAATCATTTAAGCATTTTAACATGTTACGGCTAACCTATGGTAGCTAAGTGGTAAGGACCCTACGGGAGATTAATAAATGGTGCAATTTGCCCCAAGAAGACAAACCCTATAACTGGTACAATATTTTAATGTTGACCCTATAACTGGTACAATATCTTAATGTTTACCCTATAACTAGTACAATATCTTAATGTTTACCCTATAACTAGTACAATATCTTTTTACACTATAACTGGTACAATATTTTAATGTTGACCCTATAACTGGTAACACTATCTTATGTTTACCCTATAACTAGTACAATATCTTAATGTTACCCTATAACTAGTACCATATCTTTTTACACTATACTGGTACAATATCTTTTTACACTATGCAACTGGTACATATCTTTTTTACACTATAACCTGTACAATATCTTTTTACACTATAACTGGTACAATATCTTTTTACACTATAACTGGTACAATATCTTTTATCCTATAACTAGTACAAAATCATAATGTTACTCTATAACACAATATCTTACTTTTTCACCTATAAAAGGTACAAGATCTTAACTTGTATGACCCTATAACTGGTACAATATCTAACTTTTTACCCTATAACTGGTACAATATCCTACTTTTTACCCTATTACTGGTACAAGATCTTAATGTTTACCCTACAACTGGTACAAAAGATCTTAATGTTTACTCTAAAACTGGTACAATATCTTAATGTTTACTCTAAAACTGGTACAATATCTTAATGTTTACTCTATAACTGGTACAAGATCTTAAAGAAAAAGTTCACTGCAAAAGAGAACTATTCCTTTAATGCATTGATTGAAGACCGGGAGGTTAAAGGGCATGTCCACCCCCAAAACTATAATCCCCCCCACTACTGGCTCCATTGTGTAGTGTAGTTTAATCCTTACCTCATATCCCAGCTCCATATGGTTCTCCTGTAGTCACGGGCTGCTGGGAGTTCAGTGCGGCGGAGGCAAGAGGGAAGGAAAGTAATGTTTTAAGCATTTTCTGATAATACTAATAGAGCGGTTGGGGCTGGGGGGGGACAGGGAGAATGTTTGGTAAAAAGGGTTTTATGGTAGGGGGAGGGAATCCTAATCGGGCGGGAGAGGGAGGGGGAGAAGGGCTGCAGTATGCAGCAACTTCTCCCGTAGGGCAGGTAGGAGGCAGAGTCCTATATGGACTCTGCTATCCTCCTGGTGGGCAGTTTTTGGGACTTTGGGGGGGGGGGAGACTACAGGAGAACCATATGGAGCTGGGAATGAGGTAAGGATTAAACTACACTACACAATGGAGCCAGTAGTGGGGGGGATTATAGTTTTGGGGGTGGACATGCCCTTTAACCTCCCGGTCTTCAATCAATGCATTAAAGGAATAGTTCTCTTTTGCAGTGAACTTTTTCTTTAAGATCTTGTACCAGTTATAGAGTAAACATTAAGATATTGTACAGTTTTAGAGAAACATTAAGATATTGTACCAGTTTTAGAGTAAACATTAAGATCTTTTGTACCAGTGTAGGGTAAACATTAAGATCTTGTACCAGTAATAGGGTAAAAAGTAGGATTGTACCAGTTATAGGGTAAAAAGAGATATTGTACCAGTTATAGGGTCATACAAGTTAAGATCTTGTACCTTTTATAGGTGAAAAAGTAAGATATTGTGTTATAGAGTAACATTATGATTTTGTACTAGTATTAGGATAAAAGATATTGTACCAGTTATAGTGTAAAAAGATATTGTACCAGTTATAGTGTAAAAAGATATTGTACCAGTTATAGTGTAAAAAGATATTGTACCAGTTATAGTGTAAAAAGATATTGTACCAGTTATAGTGTAAAAAGATATGTACAGTTATAGTGTAAAAAGATATTGTACCAGTTATAGTGTAAAAAGATATGTACTAGTTATAGGGTAACATTAAGATATTGTACTAGTTATAGGGTAAACATTAAGATATTGTACCAGTTATAGGGTCAACATTAAAATATTGTACCAGTTATAGGGTAAAAAGATATTGTACTAGTTATAGGGTAAACATTAAGATATTGTACTAGTTATAGGGTAAACATTAAGATATTGTACTAGTTATAGGGTAAACATTAAGATATTGTACCAGTTATAGGGTCAACATTAAAATATTGTACCAGTTATAGGGTCAACATTAAGCTCTTGTACCAATTATAGGTGAAAAGGTAAGATATTGCACCAGTTATGAAGTAACATTATGATTTTGTACCAGTTATAGGGTAAAAAGATATTGTAACAGTAAAATCATCCTTAAAATCTCATGCTATTTTCTTTAAATAAGTAAAATCTGTAAATAACGTACCTGTTTTGGGGAAAAGACTAGTGAATTATGACACTACAAGTACAGTTCAAACTTTTAATGTAAAAACGTGATGCAGCGTTTCGGGGGCTATGCCAGACCTACAGTTCATTAAAATTTTGAACTGTACCGTTAATGTGCTCCACCCCTTTTTTTAGTTTGGATTGCTTGGCCTTGGAGTAGAGGGTTAGAGGATTGCAACCAAACAAATTTAGGGTCAAACTCCAAGATAAGGTGACCAACTCAACACACAACGTTTCTGAGGGTAGTAAGTGCCCCCATCCTCAGGTTGAGGATTGCACCTACCCATTGTCTGGCAAACAGACAAATCAGTATGCTAGAGTGGCTCTGAACTACATTGAATTTACAGACATCATAGGTAGGGTACAGATAGCCAGAATATGTAGACCTAAACAGGAATAACCAATTGCAATGTTCTTATATTACTGTGTCTAAAAGGTAAAAAAGAAACCATACAATTGTAAATTTAGTATAAGTATTTTATTCATTATAACATTTTATAACAAGAATTGAAGATCAAAAATTAACAAGCAAATACGGTCATTTCTTTAGAAATGAGTGCAAATCCTCTAGAGAACGATGGCATTGAACCTGGAGCATTTGAGGGCTGACAGTATACCATGTTAGGATTGCAGAAGCCAAATTGACATCAATCCCTAAAGGTATGCAACATATAGCTATCATTTTCAAAGTTAAACAGGTTACAATAATAGAATTCAAGAATTCTTCAACAAAATTTATTGTCAATTGACAACAAATTCATTTGAACAAAGTGTGTACAGTCTTAATACCTTAAATTCTAATCCTACACTGTTTGTGGTTGACATACAGAGGACACTGCACCACCCTAGTATCGTACAGGAGTGCGGGGAGAACACAATTAGGTTACAATAATAACTGAATTAACCTTTATTTAAATACATTTCATATAATAATAATATATTTTTTAGATTATACTCCTTTTTAGGATATGTACTGTAAGACTTAAGAGGTATTTAGGGACACTGCACAACTCGGAGGAAACTATCACTATTAGTCTAACACTCCCAGTCGATTTTCTTTTTTTATTAGGAAAAAATACCATGGGGAATTTTTTAACAATAGTTATGGATTGACTCCTTCCAATAAGTTAAAATCTATTACCAGGTATGAAAGCACTGAAAATAGGAATCAACACCATCTCAGACTTGGCAAAAATGTCTAGACAAGTTTTAGGTAAAAAATAAACACGTTTTTCGCAAGTTTAACAAAAATGGTCTAAACGACGTGTGGTGAAATGTTGCCTCTTTATAATTTGCAAATCTGTATTGCTGTTGAAATAAACTGCACATTTTTTAAATTTCTGCATTAGAAATATCCCCTTTGTTGTGTGTTCTGCTTAAAATTAAAAATGCACATAAGAGTGTGATTGACTGCACAATCAGGACGAAGATCCACCAGGCAGTAAGTGAAAAAAAGCGATGTTAAATCTAAAGCGTCCTTTTATGCGCAACTTAGTGGCGCGAAAGTGAACTCCTTTTAAATTGAAGCATTAACCTCTGTGATCCTAACTTCTGGGTTCCTGTGATGCAGTCACTACTCTTAAGTGAATACTGGGAACTAGGAAAAAAAGAGGAGCGTGGAGATTAAGTATTACATCGGCTGCTGTTGAATTAATGCTAAGCCATTAATATCGCTCAGAACAAGATACCAATACACTGGGGCCTCTATTGGCATATTACATTGGAGGTTCAATTGCACCGGGGACCAGTAGGGCTCTGAATGTCTCCAAAGTAAAGATTTTGACTGAGATATTTCAGTGAGAAATAAAAACCTTATAATTGGTATTACATTTTTTACAAAATGCGGTTATATGTCTGGAGACAACAGGAATAAAAGTCAAGCTTAAAGTATGTTTGTGCAGTAATCTTCTGTCAAAGTGAAGTGTATGTCCTAAAACACTCCTCTCTCCAAACCCTTCCCAGGTTTACCATCATCAGTCTATGAACTCCATCTTGATCAAAACAAAATTTCAGCAATAGAGTTGAAGATTTAAAACGTTACAAAGACTTAAGAGGTATCAAAATCTTGAATAATTCATACCATGTCAAAATTAACCCAGTTGTATACACACACAATTGGTTAGGCACCGGATTTAAATACACCGTGGCTAAACTAGATGTATAATGGTGATCTAGTCTCACTGCTGATGTTTATTTTGGCGTTTTCTGTACTGCATATTAATGTAAGGTGTTGACCACTGACTATGTATATACTTTATTGAACCCCAATATACCGGTATTGTTTAGGGGGCATGGATTGATCTGGGGAGATGTTTTTAATGTTTTGTTGGGATGGTTTGGGAGTGTGCAATGTCTGTGATTATTATAGTGGCTAAATAAAATTTATATTTTTATATGACCATGTGTTAATGTGCCCAAACTCTGTTTTTCTTTTTGGAGAAAATTAACACAGTCATTGGTGACTTTAGTTTCATGCTAGCCTTTACTTTGTATGAGCATGGTATAAACTTTTGGTTTTTGAAGCCCTACGTCATGTGCTTCACCCGGAGAAATTTCAAATGAGCTTCTTTGAATCTCCCTGTGATAAGGAAAATGGGCATGATGTTGAATAAGCTTATTATTACACTCAAATAATAACTTTTATATAATTAATGAAGACTAATGCTAAAAAATAAATGTTTCCAGTTTTTTTTATGATATAATATATATGTATCCAACACAAAAACCATAGAAAAGAGAAAAGTATATTACAATTCAATAATGGCAAATAATATGTCTTAACTGTTAAACCTTATTACCAATAGTATAATATTGTTTTAGTTCATGTCATATGTCTCTAAAATTTCCTTATAGACAACATTCCTTGTGAATATTGTCTGAGTTTGCCAATAGTTTGCCTTGGTGAGGGCCATCAGAATGTCAGAAAAACTCCTAACTCTTAATAATGCTACATATAACTGACCATGGCTAAATACTGCTTCTGGCAAGTAAATGCCAACTTTTTGTAAGGTTTGCTTTATTAATTGTCATGGCAAAAGCTAATGTTACTGGAAATTATCGCCTTTGTAAGGTAAAGGGTAAATAAGTGGAGACTGAGCCAAATCAATACATGGAATAAAACACCATGTCTCCTTCTACTGAACTGTCGTTAATTGAGCAACTTTAGTGGAGGATGGAACCAAATCAATACATGGAATAAACACTAACAGGGAGACTTAATAAAAGTTCTTATGTTTAAAATGGTGCTAATTTTCCAACCAATCAGATCTATTTTACATTTGAAAACTAACATCTGATTGGTTGGGGCAAAATTAGCACCATTTTTAATGATAAGAACTTTTATTGAATACCCTATATGTTTCCTTCTGCTGAACCAAGTTATTACTTGCAATGATGAGGGTTGTTCTTCAAATCGTTAACGATGAGGCGGGTATCACTGCACATCCTTTTTAGTGTTTAGATTTCTAAGGAGCATAATTATTGCTCCCCTTTTAAGGTTGAGTTTATGCTTTGGCATACCTGTTAGATCCTTGAGAAACTCAATAAGATAGTTTTGTCGATCTTCCTCACTCATCAATTGAGTTAGAGCTGAGGGTATGTTACAGTTCTCCTTCCAAAATATTGAGCACTTCTTCATTTATGGTATTAACATTGCAGTTCTTTGGGCAAGCATAGGTTTTTTTGCCGAGTTTGAATCACCGTCAACAGGAATTTTTTCTTCAAAAAGTCTTTGATGATATTCCCTGTGCATAAAATTTGGGAATGAATTTCAATGATGTCTTCAGGCAAGCAACCAATGTGTGCGTATCATTCCTCTCACTCCAGCACTTATCCATTCCACTGTATCTGTCTGTCACTAGATTTTAAGGCAGGGCCCTCTGTACCTCTTGTGGCAAAGCTCTAGCACTTCTATTTATTTAATTTATATATTATGTAACTGACCCAGCTATGATTTGTTCCCCTTTTATGACTTTATTGTATTTTGTTACGTACAGCACTGCGTCCCCAAGTGGGTGATTATATTAAAGTAAACATACATACATTACCCACCTTGATCAGACAAATGCTGCAATCACTGTCGACTTTTTTGGATATGTTTTTAAGGTTAAAATTTGGGCCACATCTTGTATCTTTATACAGACCTTTACAGTTTTGTCGGACAAACATGAGGCACCACGGTAAGGTTTTGACAGAAATCTCCGCCAAGTAAAAAAACTTTTTCTCCAAAGGGCTTGTTATTATCCATTATTTCTTGTAGCAGTTTGTTGACCACTGTAAGAGTTAAGAGGAGGCCATAGTACATTCGTCCAAAATGGTACTTTAGCGGATTTTACAGTTTCAGTATCAACAAAATTGAGGCACATATTTGATATTGAGTTCTCAAGTATAGGCACAGGTAACTTAAATGGTAGTGGCATGTTCTCCCTCCCAAAATAATTGGCTGCTATACCCTGTCCACTAATTGTGCTGAGAAGGGTCTTGTAGAGGTACCGCTACCTCGAGGGTTGTCCAAGAAAAAACAATGGTGGCAATGGTTGCCATTTTGGTTTGCTGACAATATTTCTTGTAAAGCTGTTTTTTCCTCTTTGTTTAAGTTCTTACCATTTCTTCAGCTGTTTGTTTTTAAAGGTTCTATCGTAGGTATTTGTAAGTGGGTCAGTATTTGGCAGTATGGATGGCAATTCAAAATCTTCACTTTTGACCATGGAGCATGCTGTATTGCACAGTATCTCCCAGAGTGTTCTCCCACAATTGATCATCGTTAATGAGCCTCTTTATTTGGTGGCCTCTAGGTAAATGGGGATGATATTTCCATTTACGGTTTTCAGACCTTCAAAGGATACAGCACCGGAAAACATAGCAGTAGGAGGCGCAGAGCTTAGAATTCTGGTTTCTAATGGTAAGTTGACAGAATACATTATCCAATAACTTTTCTGCACCCCATTGACGTAATTTCCATTATAATTTCCAAACACATAGTGTAAAGGAATGTCTGAGTACAATATGCTCCTTGCACCTCCTGCTATTTATTTAATTTGAACCAAGCCATCAAATGTGTATTGTTTTTTAAAGATCTCTGGGATGCTGTGCTAATTTTATTTTGTTGCTAGTCAGACAGATGTACCTAACCTATTGGTATGTATGAATTAATAATGCATGTCAAAAACTCATTTAAACACCATGCTGCTTCTGGAGCACGAACATATCTTAAATCAATAAGGGTCTTAATTTATCATGAATTAAACAGCCATTCTCTTGAATGACAACATTTGCACAATCGTGTCTTTTGTACACATATTAAAAAAGGTATTGGACACTTTTAACAGAAGCACAGACTTCAACATTAATGGCAATTGTACTTGAGGGCAAGATATGGTTATATGGTACAAACCCAACTATTAGAAATTGACTTTCCGTTAATATTAAATTTTAATTTAAAAAGTTTCATATTCTGTATTTGGGATAGCCATTGATTTAGCAATAGTTTGTTGATGGAATTGCTTTGGATAATAATTGCACTTGATATTTTCATACATTGAGAATTAAGATTTTGTGCTCACATGATCTATGAATCATATGTTTTGTTACAATTGCCTATAAACGAGGAGTCATGTTTAGATTTAGGATTTCAGCAGATATGTCTATCACTTTTGGTTTACTGTCATCTTTAAGGATGGGAGTATGTGGTAAACCCCCTTTTAGTTTAAGTGAAATACTCTTGCAACTAATATGGGCGTGCATCAGCCGTTTAACAATGTTGTAGGTTCTGAACAATCTCTTCCAATTTGGGGGTTGAATGTCATTGTAATAAAAAGATCAGATTTACTATATTTTCTGACAATTCCCATTGCATCTTGTGTTTCTGGGGCTACCTGCAAATGACGACACAAAAATTTGTCGGACCATAAAAGCTTACAGGGATGCAATGTATGTGGATCAAGGTAATTTGTCACATTGGGCTGCTAAGTGGCAGATGAGATTCAATGTAGATAAATGGAAGGTTATGCAATTTGGCTTAAAAAATCCTTGTGCTGCTTATACTATAATGGCTCTGTGTTAAGTGAATCCCTGTTGGAAAAGAATCTTGGAGTTTTGGTACATAACACACCTAAAGGTAGCAAGCAGTGCCAGGCGGCAACAGCTAGAGCCAGCAAGATATTGTCTTTTATAAGGAGAGGTATGGATATGTATTCAAGTGAGAAAAATGTATATACCTCTTTACAAAGCATGGTAAGGCCTCATTTGAAATATGCAGTGCAGTTTTGGAATCCTGTGTACAAGAAGAACATCTTGGAAATGGAAAGGTTCAGAGAAAGGCAGCTAAAATAATAAAGGGAATAGGGGAGCTTAAATATGAAGACAGATTGGATAAATTACAATTATGTACACTTAAGAAAATGCAGTTGCGTGGGGATAGATTATGGTGTATACATTAACAGGCCATACAATAAACAATCTGGGGCAAAGTTTACCAAAAGAACATGTCACATGACACGTGGAAAGGCTTTTTCACTGTGAGAATGGTATAACTATGAAACTGCCTTCCATTGTAATTTGTGAAGGCAGGTTCATTTGAAGTTCAAAAGGAAGCTGGAAGAGTTTCTGAAAACAAGAAATGTTGCAGGTCAATGGTATTCATTAATTAAATGGTCCATTAATCTGAGTATTTTTCTACTCACAATTTTGGCTGATTTTGTAATTGAGTCTGTTGGCTTCAGTTTTCACATGCATCAACTATATATTTTTGTGTAAGGTGCTCAGCATGCAAGGGGTTAATACGTCTCTAATAGAAAGACGGTAGCCATAACATTGCATTTTGCTACCCTAAATCTAGCATTTCATAACGGATTTGTTAATCCTACTAAGCCTTGTGGTCTGCGTTGCAAATGTATATTAATTTCCAGCTTTTGTTCTTCATAGGGGAACAACTATGGGTTAACCATAGGTTCGAGATTTGGATCATTGTGTTCTCCTTTCGTTTGGTCATCTGCATTGGTTTTCAGTGCAAAAGAAGATCTCATTATGTTTTGGTGCGTTATATCACCTTTGGTCAATTCTACGATCTTGCACTATTGTCATGGACAGTTCCTTAGTGACATTGCCTGCATTCTGACAGCATCCCCTTAATATTGTTTTTTGGTGCAACATTTGCAGGCCTCTACAAATGTATTGTATTGTGCCATAAGTGTGCTTAATGCTTGCATAATTTCTGATTTATTTATAATTTGCATTCTTTGCTCTGCAGCTTCAGATGGATCTATAATATAATTATGCATACTGTCTGTTTTGTCTTTGTTGCGGGTGCAGTGTGCCTGTTCTATGACAAATTGATCCGTGGATCCAGAAAAATTATGGCCCATAGCCAGGAGGTGGAGCAATGTTTGCTCCCATGGATCCAAATGCTAGGGCACTTTTATGGATCGTATGTTTTCAAAGAAAATCTTGCTGAAGTAATGCTGACCGTCATGAGCTGCTGGATGAAAGGATCTGTAGTAATTGGGGGAAGACGTACTTTTTACTTTTAAGTAACACTGAAAATTTCTGATCAGAAGGTCTTTCAAATTACAAAAGCTGCATATATGATATCTGTTGTTTCAATGATCAACTGGATTTGAAGTTTAGTTCTTGAAGACGTTTCGCTAGTCATCCGACTGGCTTTCTCAATTCAGAATGACTTGTACAAAGATCTGTGGCAATTATGTACCAGAAAGCCAGTCGGATGACTAGCGAAACGTCTTCAAGTCCAGTTGATCTAATTGAATACAACGATATACCATGACTTGGATGAATGAGAACCTTCATAAGCATCTGCATATATGATGTAAATGTCCATTTTGAGATTTGTTTTGCACGGTGTTCAGCCACTTATTCCATGTTCAAGTCATATCATTTCATAATCAGCATTTTCAAGTGCAAAATGAACTATTCTTATAATATAAATAAAAACATTTCTCCTGTTTTCTTTTGATAAGGCTGGGGACATATGGTTTAATATGTTCTAGACTTTTATATATTTTATAATAGTTGTTAGAAATATTCCCAGGAGTGGTGCAAACCTATTTGACTTAATTATACAATTATATTATCATTTCAGGTTTCTTTTAAGGTTTTGAGGTTGGAATCAGTATTGAGGATATATATTCTGTATATGTGTGTGTGTGTGTGTGTGTGGTATGTAGTCACTGTATGTGTTTAAAGCAAGATTATTCAGGATAAGTTATGCATGAGCTTTTAAAAATTGAAGCAGACCAGGTCTTCATACATTCGAAGGGCTTCTAAGAGGTTAATTTTAGGACAATAATTGTCCTTTAACCACATCATACACTTGAAAATGTGCAGCGAACATGTAAAATTGGAATAGTCGTCTTAAAAATGGACGTAACTTACAAACAGTGTGTTGAGATCCGCCGTGTGAAAGGGTCACTTAGTTGTATTTGCCCCCCAGAAAATCTCCCGGAAGATATTTACCAGAGCTACATGAGTCTATGTGATTCTCACCCACACAGCCACTGGTATAAGTCTGGCAGTGTGAGTGTCTCTTCCAATACTTGCAGCTGTCTCAAACAAGGGTTAAAGTCATGCTAACTGATTAGAGAGTGAAGCGGCTCTCAGAAAAAATGAACTGACTGCTTTTTTTATGGAAATCATACAGCAACAAAAAAAATGCAGTGAGAACAAATATGCTGGATAGCACCACATGAATAATCATTTGGTCTGTGGACAGAGATCATTTTTAGATCCTGTTCTAAGAAATAGGAAATGTCATGTGGGCCATGCTTAAATAGATTTGAATGCAATAAGTAATTAAAAACAGACCCAGACCTATGTTTAGACAGCGATGTTACTATAACGTTATTAGGAAAAAGTACTACTTTGTAAACAGTGGTGCCCAACATACAGGGAATGTGGCCCGATCAGGTGCCCAACCTGCTGCTACTGGGACACATGTAGTCTAATGTAGACTAATTAGGTGGCTAGAGGGAGCTAATAAAAGTGTTCTTGACTGTATATATGGTGTTATACCTAACAGTACTGCCTGATTATGTGGAAAAGTGAAGCCTTTTTGGTGCCACAGCTTGTGCAGCCCTGCACAAATATTATAGAATAAAGCACATTTAAAAAAGTAACTCATTCATAGAAAACATTACATTTGAAAACACAGGTAAACCTACATTTATGGATATATAAGATATATGTGCTTAATTTAGTATTTTTGTTTTTTAGGCTTGGTTTAGGAACACAACAAAATAAAGGATGTTGAAAATGGAAGTTTTGCGAACATACCAAATGTAAGAGAAATTTATCTAGAAAACAACAAGCTAAAGAAAGTTCCCCAGGGATACCAGATTTAAAAATCTGCAGGGGGGTCACATTAAAATAATAGTTATGTAGGCAATTATATAATTGGGTTTCTCTTATCTGTATCACAGCGCCATGGCCACTGATAGCACCTACTGAACATGCTACACAAGAGAACATAGAGGGCAAATTGGCTTTATTATAAAACTCTGGTCTTTTACATATGTGGACTAGAGATGTTGAAACTGTTTAAGGATAGGTGCACTGTAAATAACAAGTTATGTTCATTTTGAAGCTGCAGCTTTAAAAATAATGTAATTTTTTTCCTATGCTCCTCCAGGCCTACCTTTATGTCTTGAAAGTTGCTGACTCTTATTACTGGTTTGCTGAATGTTAAGCTCCGCCCCTCGAGATCCTTGCTTTCTCTTGCTTGAGCCTCAAACAGTAATGCCTTTGAGTTCTGTGCACTCTCCTGCTTGAGCCTCAAAAAGTAATGCCTGTGAGTTCCGTGCACTCTCCTGCTTGAGCCTCAAACAGTAATGCCTTTGAGTTCCGTGCACTCTCCTGCTTGAGCCTCAAACAGTAATGCCTTTGAGTTCCGTGCACTCTCCTGTTGAGCCTCAAACAGTAATGCCTTGATTTTAGTGCACATGTGTGTGCACGAAACTCACAGGCATTATCGTTTGAGGCTCAAGCAGGAGAAAGCAGAGGAAATCTCAGAGGGGCAGAGTTAACATTCAGCAAACCAGTAACAAGATGTCAGCAACTTCAAGGCACAAAGGTAGGCTCTGGAGGGGCATAGGTAAAAAAAAATATGGCAACAGTATTTTTAAAACTGCAGCTTCCAAATGAACATAACTTGATTTACAGGCACTTATCATTTAAGTTTCGTTCCGAAAATGGAACATGCTTTCGGGACTTCTCGAAAATACATTCGGAAAACTACTTTCGAGTTTCCGGTCTTATTTTCGAGAATTTTGAAACCTAGGGGTCCGAGACAGACCTGGATCCCATCTCTAATGTGACATATGTTAAAAGATATTCAGGGAGATTCAATAAAAATTCTTATCTTTTAAAAATGGTGCTAATTTTGCCTCAAAACATCAGATTTAGTTTATATTTGAAGCTAACATCTGATTGGTTGGGGCAAAATTAGCACCATTTTAAATGATAAGAACTTTTATGAATAACCCTGTTAGTGTACTATAAACATATTTTGACATATTAATAATTTATGCAGTTAATAAATTAGCCAACATTAAAGGGCATCTTTACCGAAAAATAGGGTATTTTAAATGACAAAATTGGATACAATAATTCTTCCCAACCACCACTGTATTATTTTTTTGTTTATTCTGCCCCCTATTTCTTTAGATATCCAATCTAAAACTTCTTATTTTTAGCTGTCAATCAAGTTCCTTGCTCTCAAAAACTATTCTTCTGTGAGTAGTTTTACTGTAGCTAGAATGGTGACAGAGTTTTGACAGTTGGAATGCTGTGTGCAGGCTAGGCTTGACAGTTGGTTTGTGGGAAAAAAGTCAGGTTGGATGGAAGTGGGAGTGGTTAAAAGAGGGAGGGGGGATACTGCTCCTAAACAAAATGTGTGCTGGATTCAAGGCATGCAGCACACACAACAAATCAGAGTAAGTGCTACTTACATGTATTCAATTATAGATTAAGATGAGGCAAAAGTGATTTTTTCAGTATGTGTCCCTTTAAAGGAGAATGAACCCCAAAATACAAAGGCAGCGCCATGGATCCTATAATTGCACTTAGTAAAACCATGTCTCTCACTCACGGTTTCCAGATCATTTGGTCTAGTAGGGACACATTTAACAAATATTATCATAAGGGCTGCACATGATTGCAAAGGGATTGCACTTTAAAGGGTATCTCCATTGGTAAAAAATTTTTTGCTATTGAGTTTTATTGAAGAACAGGAAGTAAAGGAGCTGTGTCCTACCTTCCATTCTTCAAAAAAACTGCAGAGCTGGGAGAGAAGATTCATAACTTACCCGATCTCTCGCTCCTCCGCCGCGTCCTTTGACGGATCCCAACGAACTTAGGTAAGAAAACAGCTCCTTTACCTCCTGTTCTTCAATAAAACTGAATAGCAAAAAAATATTTTACTAGTGGAGATGCTCCTTTAATTCAACTTAGCCCTGCTGCATGTGTTTTTTTTTACCCTACCTAATTCACTAATCTGGCATCTCTGTTCTCACCTCTGAATTCAGCTGTTAGCATAGAAATCATTTATAGAACATTTAAGGGTACTGGCAATATAGGTCAAGTGGTTTCTAGTTGTGCCTTTACTAGTGATCACAGACACAAAACTTCTGCACATGCTGAGTAGGTGTTTATATCGCCATCCCCCTTATGCTAAGATGCATAAACAGTTGACTCCAGAGTCCCCCACCTGCCCGTGTCTCCTAGCCAATCATCAGAGACAGCAACAAATGTTATTAGTTATTAATCAACAAATAATGCCTAGTGGAATGGTACACATGTGTGATTTTCGCCCCGAGTAGGCCATTCGTCACATATCATAAGGAAAGAAAATTAAAGCCTAGTACAAAGAAGTGCATCTTTCAATGAAAATCTATACCTACAGGGGCCCAAAGCTATCTTTATACTCCAGTATGTTGTTGCATTTGCTTGACATATCCATAATAAAATCTTTTGAAAATGTAATTCTTTGAGTGTGGTAACTGGTGTTGTTGTATGGAGTAATTACAGGAATTATATGAAAAAAAATAGAGGCAAAGGGGTGTTCTTTTTCTCTGAAAAACTACAGCCTTTATTTTAACCCTATATTACCCTATATTAGCGTTGCTGTCTGGCACTGTTTGCTTCAGCTAAGTCTGTTCTCTACTAAATAAACTAATAATATCCATGTCCACATTTATATCTAAATCAGTATTTTATTTGAACAACTAAACCGCTAAAAACTGAATCAAACAATATAAAGCATTAATGAATGTTGAATCTTTATTTGGGACAAAGTCAAATCTTTTTGATTTACCAATTTTGCTCCTCAGTGTTTTCAAAGTGTGTCTCCACTTAAATTTATAATTACCATTTTTCAGTTTAATTGAAGAACAGGGGTAAAGTAGTATGCCTATCTTTCCGTTCTTCAATTAAACAGCCAGGGGACAGGTGGGAAGAAGAGAGAACTTACCCGTTATCATGCCGCTCCGCTGTTTCCCGCCCTTCAGTCCATATTCGCATACAGTGCTAGGACAGTCTGCGATATTACGGTTTTTGTACATGCCCAATATAGCCCGAAGTGGGATTTTCTTGGGCTAATTGTTGTTGGACACCATGTAAAAAGTGATTATCCTAGGATACTTAATATTAATATAAACAGCAATGGTCTTCTTCAGATTTACCACAAATTTTAAATACACACAAAATGCTGATTTCCATTTCTATATAATGTATTTAGTCGATAAAAAGTGTTTGAAAAGAGAGCAGTCAGCATTCTGACCAAATATTATATTATAATCATCATACATTACAGCAAAAGTTTCAATGTAAAAATGTTTTAAAAACTGTAGATCTTCTAATCTTATAAACTGAATATTTACTTGTTTTTAAATCCCCCTCAGGTATATTTCTTCACTCCAATTATATTGCAAAAGTGGGAAGTGAACGATTTTGCCCTACAGAGCTCAAACAAAAGAAGACGCTCTTCAGTGGTATTAGCCTGTTCAAGAACCAGTAAAATACTGGGAGGTTCAGCCTGCAACATTTCGCTGCACAATGGGCAGAAATAGTGTGCACATAGGAAACTTTCGAAAGTAACAACATAATAGTGTCAGTTTTTCAGAACCATTAAAACATTGAGTTTTGACTTGCAGTGTAGGGGTTTTGCATATTTGTGCTGTAGCAATAAGTTTACATTATATGCAACAGCAATATTATAATGAAGGCAATATGTTTACAAAAACATTGCATGATCCAATTATATTTTTAATACTTGAAACCTGATCATAACAAGAAAATTCTCTTTAGCAAATGCATTTTTACGTTCGTTATAATGTCTGGGCTAATTAAATCATTTGTGGCGCTTTAGTTACCTGGCAGCTCTTCAGAAAAAATGGTGCAATGTACAAAATAATAAATAGGTTTTCTGATTTATGTATTTTGGAATAAACAACACACTACAATAATTCATAATGGATGGTAGGATAACATTTCTATTGATAAAAAGGGAAATAAAATTGGTTGTAGCTACATATTCATAATATTGTTTGACCTTCAGTCAGGAAAATATAAATATCCTAATTTACCACTTTGTGTATGCACTAGTATACCTGCTGTAAACTCACCGATACAGTATATGGCATCATGTATTACATGGCATACTAAAGTAGTACAGAATAAGCAACAGTCAAGTACTTCCTGATCCACCTTCTCCCTCTACTGAATGAGCGAGTAATATAGAATTTAATCAGAAGTTCGGGCTAGACGTCAGAAAAACATATTTACACTGAGGCTTACTTTATAGAGAATCACAACATTATTTTTGATAGCTAAGTAAATGTCATTGTAAAAGTAAAATCTCATTGGTAAATGGTTTTAAATCTTCTTGGTAATTTTGTTTTAGGTGCTTCACTCATGTTTTCTGAGTTGCTATGAATCCTAGGTATGATATTTCAAACTTGGAAATAAGAAAAAAGAAAAAACTGCATTCCTTTAGATAACAACCGACCCAGGAGTCCTCATAAAATGTCCATCTTTATTGGGTACAAGTTAAAAACTTCTCCATGCTGACGAATTTTGAAGCTACCCACGTAGTTTGCACTATTCTAATCTATAAGTATAACAATGTTCTTATATCTGTAGGTCTGTGGGGGGTGAGGGGGCAAGATTTTTACATCTATGCCAACTTATTCATGGGATGGTGGGAGAAAACTTTTCTATATCGTCATCCAAAATTCAAATCTCCATCACCCCCCACAGTCCAACAAAGGATATATAGATGATCTCCTAAGGATATGGCAAGGTAACAGAAGCTAAGGTAATGGTTGCAGACCCAATCAGTCACGGCAGAGAAGAGAAGTTTAGTGGTTGCACCCTGCACAAACCAGACCTTATCCAGTTGACACTGCCACACTTCCATGAGTTCCCAACTCATGCGTCATCCGACAATATATATATAGAGGAAGGTGGTAGGTTTGAGTAAAAACATTGGTCATAGGATTATGGGGCTTTCCTGAAAGGTACAGGAGCCTGGACGCACTTCCTATGTCTGCATTTGTTCATTTGTTTTTAAAAGAAGATTAATAAGTGTTGTGTTTTTACTCAAACTACCACCTTTTGTAAGGTACAGAAACTAGCTGCACTGAAACTTTTCGAGAGGTGAATAACAATCAGATTAACCTAACTTTTACCGGACGTATGGAGGGTCCCAAATAAGATTTTTTTGATCTCACCATATATGCTTTAGGGAATCAGGTATTCACGAAAGCTATAGAAAAATATCTGGCACGTAACACATATCAACAAAGCAGCTGCTGATGATCTTTACAGTAACCAAACCCCTGTTATGAAGGATCTGTACCAGTTATAGGGTCAACATTAAAATATTGTACCAGTTATAGGGTCAACATTAAGCTCTTGTACCAATTATAGGTGAAAAGGTAAGATATTGCACCAGTTATGAAGTAACATTATGATTTTGTACCAGTTATAGGGTAAAAAGATATTGTAACAGTAAAATCATCCTTAAAATCTCATGCTATTTTCTTTAAATAAGTAAAATCTGTAAATAACGTACCTGTTTTGGGGAAAAGACTAGTGAATTTAGTACACTACAAGTACAGTTCAAACTTTTAATGTAAAAACGTGATGCAGCGTTTCGGGGGCCCTATGCCAGACCTACAGTTCATTAAAATTTTGAACTGTACCTGTAATGTGCTCCACCCCTTTTTTTTAGTTTGGATTGCCTTGGCCCTTGGAGTAGAGGGTTAGAGGATTGCAACCAAACAAATTTAGGGTCACACTCCAAGATAAGGTGACCAACATCAACACACAACGTTTCTGAGGGTAGTAAGTGCCCCCATCCTCAGGTTGAGGATTGCACCTACCCATTGTCTGGCAAACAGACAACATCAGTATGCTAGAGTGGCTCTGAACTACATTGAATTTACAGACATCATAGGTAGGGTACAGATAGCCAGAATATGTAGAAACCTAAACAGGAATAACCAATTGCAATGTTCTTATATTACTTGTGTCTAAAAGGTAAAAAAGAAACCATACAATTGTAAATTTAGTATAAAGTATTTATTTCATTATAACATTTTATAACAAGAATTGAAGATCAAAAATTAACAAGCAAATACGGTCATTTCTTTTAGAAATGAGTGCAAATCCTCTAGAGAACGATGGCATTGAACCTGGAGCATTTGAAGGGCTGACAGTATACCATGTTAGGATTGCAGAAGCCAAATTGACATCAATCCCTAAAGGTATGCAACATATAGCTATCATTTTCAAAGTTAAACAGGTTACAATAATAGAATTCAAGAAATTCTTCAAACAAATTTATTGTCAATTGACAACAAATTCATTTGAACAAAGTGTGTACAGTCTTAATACCTTAAATTCTAATCCTACACTGTTTGTGGTTGACATTACAGAGGACACTGCACCACCCTAGTATCGATACAGGAGTGCGGGGAGAACACAATTAAGGTTACAATAATAACTGAATTAACCTTTATTTAAATACATTTCATATAATAATAAATATATTTTTTAGAATTATACTCCTTTTTAGGATATGTACTGTAAGACTTAAGAGGTATTTAGGGACACTGCACAACTCGGAGGAAACTATCACTATTAGTCTAACACTCCCAGTCGATTTTTCTTTTTTTATTAGGAAACATACCATGGGGAATTTTTTAACAATAGTTATGTATTGACTCCTTCCAATAAGTTAAAATCTATTACCAGGCTATGAAAGCACTGAAAATAGGAATCAACACCATCTCAGACTTGGCAAAAATGTCTAGACAAGTTTTAGGTAAAAAATAAACACGTTTTTCGCAAGTTTAACAAAAATGGTCTAAACGACGTGTGGTGAAAATGTTGCCTCTTTATAATTTGCAAATCTGTATTGCTGTTGAAAATAACTGCACATTTTTTAAATTTCTGCATTAGAAATATCCCCTTTGTTGTGTGTTCTGCTTAAAATTAAAAATGCACATAAGAGTGTGATTGACTGCACAATCAGGACGAAGATCCACCAGGCAGTAAGTGAAAAAAAGCGATGTTAAATCTAAAGCGTCCTTTTATGCGCAACTTAGTGGCGCGAAAGTGAACTCCTTTTAAATTGAAGCATTAACCTCTGTGATCCTTAACTTCTGGGTTCCTGTGATGCAGTCACTCACTCTTAAGTGAATACTGGGAACTAGGAAAAAAAGAGGAGCGTGGAGATTAAGTATTACATCCGGCTGCTGTTGAATTAATGCTAAGCCATTAATATCGCTCAGAACAAGATACCAATACACTGGGGCCTCTATTGGCATATTACATTGGAGGTTCAATTGCACCGGGGAGCCAGTAGGGCCTCCTGAATGTCTCCAAAGTAAAGATTTTGACTGAGATATTTCAGTGAGAAATAAAAACCTTATAATTGGTATTACATTTTTTTACAAAATGCGGTTATATGTCTGGAGACAACAGGAATAAAAGTCAAGCTTAAAGTATGTTTGTGCAGTAATCTTCTGTCAAAGTGAAGTGTATGTCCTAATAACACTCCTCTCTCCAAACCCTTCCCAGGTTTACCATCATCAGTCTATGAACTCCATCTTGATCAAAACAAAATTTCAGCAATAGAGCTTGAAGATTTAAAACGTTACAAAGAACTTAAGAGGTATCAAAATCTTGAATAATTCATACCATGTCAAAATTAACCCAGTTGTATACACACACAATTGGTTAGGCACCGGATTTAAATTACACCGTGGCTAAACTAGATTGTATAATGGTGATCATAGTCTCACTGCTGATGTTTATTTTGGCGTTTTCTGTACTGCATATTAATGTAAGGTGTTGATCCACTGACTATGTATATACTTTATTGAACCCCAATATACCGGTATATTGTTTAGGGGGGCATGGATTGATCTTGGGAGGATGTTTTTAATGTTTTGTTGGGATGGGGTTTGGGAGTGTGCAATGTCTGTGATTATTATAAGTGGCTAAATAAAATTTATATTTTTATATGACCATGGTGTTAATGTGCCCAAACTCTGTTTTTCTTTTTGGAGAAAATTAACACAGTCATTGGTGACTTTAGTTTCATTGCTAGCCTTTACTTTGTATGAGCATGGTATAAACTTTTGGTTTTTGAAGCCCTACAGTCATGTGCTTCACCCGGAGAAATTTCAAATGAGCTTCTTTGAATCTCCCTGTGATAAGGAAAATGGGCATGATGTTGAATAAGCTTATTATTACACTCAAATAATAACTTATTTATAATAATTAATGAAGACTAATGCTAAAAAATTAAATGTTTCCAGTTTTTTTTATGATATAATATATATGTATCCAACACAAAAACCATAGAAAAGAGAAAAGTATATTACAATTCAATAATGGCAAATAATATGTCTTAACTGTTAAACCTTTATACCAATAGTATACTATTGTTTTAGTTCATGTCATATGTCTCTAAAATTTCCTTATAGACAACATTCCTTGTGAATATTCTGTCTGAGTTTGCCAATAGTTTGCCTTGGTGAGGGCCATCAGAATGTCAGAAAAACTCCTAACTCTTAATAATGCTACATATAACTGACCATGGCTAAATACTGCTTCTGGCAAGTAAATGCCAACTTTTTGTAAGGTTTGCTTTATTAATTGTCATGGCAAAAGCTAATGTTACTGGAAATTATCGCCTTTGTAAGGTAAAGGGTAAATAAGTGGAGACTGGAGCCAAATCAATACATGGAATAAACACCATGTCTCCTTCTACTGAACTAGTCGTTACTTGAGCAACTTTAGTGGAGGATGGAACCAAATCAATACATGGAATAAACACTAACAGGGAGACTTAATAAAAGTTCTTATTGTTTAAAATGGTGCTAATTTTCCAACCAATCAGATCTTATTTTACATTTGAAAACTAACATCTGATTGGTTGGGGCAAAATTAGCACCATTTTTAATGATAAGAACTTTTATTGAATAACCCTATATGTCTCCTTCTGCTGAACCAGTTATTACTTGCAATGATGAGGTTGTTCTTCAAATCGTTAACGATGAGGCGGGTATCACTGCACAATCCTCTTTTAGTGTTTAGATTTCTAAGGAGCATAATTATTGCTCCCCTTTTAAGGTTGAGTTTATGCTTTGGCATACCTGTTAGATCCTTGAGAAACTCAATAAGATAGTTTTGTCGATCTTCCTCACTCATCAATTGAGTTAGAGCTGAGGTATGTTACAGTTTCTCCTTCCAAAATATTGAGCACTTCTTCATTTATGGTATTAACATTGCAGTTCTTTGGGCAAAGCATAGGTTTTTTTGCCGAGTTTGAATCACCGTCAACAGGAATTTTTTCTTCAAAAAAGTCTTTGATGATATTCCCTGTGCATAAAATTTGGGAATGAATTTCAATGATGTCTTCAGGCAAGCAACCAATGTGTGGCGTATCATTCCTCTCACTCCAGCACTTATATCCATTCCACTGTATCTGTCTGTCACTAGATTTTAAGGCAGGGCCCTCTGTACCTCTTGTGGCAAAGCTCTAGCACTTCTATTTATTTAATTTATATATTTATGTACTGACCCAGCTATGTATTTGTTCCCCTTTTATGACTTTATTGTATTTTGTTACCGTACAGCACTGCGTCCCCAAGTGGTGATTTATATTTAAAGTAAACATACATACATTACCCACCTTGATCAGACAAATGCTGCAATCACTGTCGACTTTTTTGGATATTGTTTTTAAGGTTGAAAATTTGGGCCACATCTTGTTATTCTTTATACAGACCTTTACAGTTTTTGTCTGGACAACATGAGGCACCACGGTAAGTGTTTGACAGAAATCTCCGCCAAGTAAAAAAACTTTTTCTCCAAAGGGCTTGTTATTATCCATTATTTCTTGTAGCAGTTTGTTGACCACTGTAAGAGTTACAGAGGAGGCCATAGTACATTCGTCCAAAATGAGTACTTTAGCGGATTTTACAGTTTCAGTATCAACAAAATTGAGGCACATATTTGATATTGAGTTCTCAAGTATAGGCACAGGTAACTTAAATGGTAGTGGCATGTTCTCCCTCCCTAAAATAATTGGCTGCTATACCCTTGTCCACTAATTGTGCTGAGAAGGGTCTTGTAGAGGTACCGCTACCTCGAGGGTTGTCCAAGAAAAAACAATGGTGGCAATGGTTGCCATTTTGGTTTGCTGACAATATTTCTTGTAAAGCTGTTTTTTCCTCTTTGTTTAAGGTTCTTACCATTTCTTCAGCTGTTTGTTTTTTAAAGGTTCTATCGTAGGTATTTGTAAGTGGGTCAGTATTTGGCAGTATGGATGGCAATTCAAAATCTTCACTTTTGACCATGGAGCATGCTGTATTGCACAGTATCTCCCAGAGTGTTCTCCCACAATTGATCATCGTTAATGAGCCCTCTTTATTTGGTGGCCTCTAGGTAAATGGGATAGATATTTCCATTTACGGTTTTCAGACCTTCAAAGGATACAGCACCGGAAAACATAGCAGTAGGAGGCGCAGAGCTTAGAATTCTGGTTCTAATGGTAAGTTGACAGAATACATTCATCCAATAACTTTTTCTGCACCCCATTGACGTAATTTCCAATTATAATTTCCAAACACATAGTGTAAAGGAATGTCTGAGTACAATATGCTCCTTGCTACCTCCTGCTATTTATTTAATTTGAACCAAGCCATCAAATGTGTATTGTTTTTTTAAAGATCTCTGGGATGCTGTGCTAATTTTATTTTGGTTGCTAGTCAGACAGATGTACCTCTAACCTATTTATGGTATGTAATTAATAATGCATGTCAAACTCATTTAAACACCATGCTGCTTCTGGAGCACGAACATATCTTAAATCAATAAGGGTCTTAATTTTATCATGAATTAAACAGCCATTCTCTTGAATGACAACATTTGCACAATCGTGTCTTTTGTACACATATTAAAAAAGGTATTGGACACTTTTAACAGAAGCACAGACTTCAACATTAATGTAGCAATTGTACTTGAGGGCAAGATATGGATTATATGGTACAACCCAACTATTAGAAATTGACTTTCCGTTAATATTTAAAATTTTAATTTAAAAAGTTTCATATTCTGTATTTGGGATAGCCATTGATATTAGCAATAGTTTGTTGATGGAATTGCTTTGGATAATAATTGCACTTGATATTTTTCATACATTGAGAATTAAGATTTTGTGCTCCACATGATCTATGAATCATATGTTTTGTTACAATTGCATATAAACGAGGAGTCATGTTTAGATTTAGGATTTCAGCAGATATGTCTATCACTTTTGGTTTACTGTCATCTTTAAGGATGTGAGTATGTGGTAAACCCCCTTTTAGTTTTAAGTGAAATACTCTTGCAACTAAATATGGGCGTGCATCAGCAGTTTAACAATGTTGTAGGTTCTGAACAATCTCTTCCAATTTGGGGTTGAATGTCATTGTAATAAAAAGATCAGATTTACTATATTTTCTGACAATTCCCATTGCATCTTGATGTTTCTGGGGCTACCTGCAAATGACGACACAAAAATTTGTCGGACCATTAAAAGCTTCAGAGGATATGCAATTGTTATAGGTGGATCAAGGTAATTTGTCACATTGGGCTGCTAAGTGGCAGATGAGATTCAATGTAGATAAATGGAAGGTTATGCAATTTGGCTTAAAAAAATCCTTGTGCTGCTTATACTATAAATGGCTCTGTGTTAAGTGAATCCCTGTTGGAAAAGAATCTTGGAGTTTTGGTACATAACACACCTAAAGGTAGCAAGCAGTGCCAGGCGGCAACAGCTAGAGCCAGCAAGATATTGTCTTTTATAAGGAGAGGTATGGATATGTATTCAAGTGAGAAAAATGTTATTCTACCTCTTTACAAAGCATTGGTAAGGCCTCATTTGAAATATGCAGTGCAGTTTTGGAATCCTGTGTACAAGAAGAACATCTTGGAAATGGAAAGGGTTCAGAGAAAGGCAGCTAAAATAATAAAGGGAATAGGGGAGCTTAAATATGAAGACAGATTGGATAAATTACAATTATGTACACTTAAGAAAATGCAGTTGCGTGGGGATATGATTATGGTGTATACATTAACAGGCCATACAATAAACAATCTGGGGCAATGTTTACCAAAAGAACATGTCACATGACACGTGGAAAGGCTTTTTCACTGTGAGAATGGTATAACTATGAAACTGCCTTCCATTGTAATTTGTGAAGGCAGGTTCATTTGATAGTTTCAAAAGGAAGCTGGAAGAGTTTCTGAAAACAAGAAATGTTGCAGGTCACTGGTATTCATTAATTAAATGGTCCATTAATCCTGAGTATTTTTCTACTCACAATTTTGGCTGATTTTGTAATTGAGTCTGTTGGCTTCAGTTTTCACATATGCATCAACTATATATTTTTGTGTAAGGTGCTCAGCATGCAAGGGGTTAAATACGTCTCTAATAGAAAGACGGTAGCCATAACATTGCATTTTGCTTACCCTAACTCTAGCATTTCATAACGGATTTGTTAATCCTACTAAGCCTTGTGGTCTGCGTTGCAAATGTATATTAATTTCCCAGCTTTTGTTCTTCATAGGGGAACAACTATGGGTTAACCATAGGTTCGAGATTTGGATCATTGTGTTCTCCTTTCGTTTGGATCATCTGCACTTGGTTTTCAGTGCAAAAGAAGATCTCATTATGTTTTGGTGCGTTATATCACCTTTGGTCAATTCTACGATCTTGCACTATTGTCATGGACAGTTCCTTAGTGACATTGCCTGCATTCTGACAGCATCCCCTTAATATTGTTTTTTGGTGCAACATTTTGCAGGCCTCTACAAATGTATTGTATTGTGCCATAAGTGTGCTTAATGCTTGCATAATTTCTCGATTTATTTATAATTTGCATTCTTTGCTCTGCAGCTTCAGATGGATCTAATATATATAATTATGCATACTGTCTGTTTTGTCTTTGTTGCGGGTGCAGTGTGCCTGTTCTATGACAAATTGATCCGTGGATCCAGAAAAATTATGGCCCATAGCCAGGAGGTGGAGCAATGTTTGCTCCCATGGATCCAAATGCTAGGGCACTTTTTATGGATCGTATGTTTTCAAAGAAAATCTTGCTGAAGTAATGCTGACCCGTCATGAGCTGCTGGATGAAAGGATCTGTAGTAATTGGGGGAAGACGTACTTTTTACTTTTAAGTAACACTGAAAATTTCTGATCAGAAGGTCTTTCAAATTACAAAAGCTGCATATATGATATATCTGTTGTATTCAATTAGATCAACTGGATTTGAAGTTTAGTTCTTGAAGACGTTTCGCTAGTCATCCGACTGGCTTTCTCAATTCAGAATGACTTGTACAAGAATCTGTGGCAATTATGTACCAGAAAGCCAGTCGGATGACTAGCGAAACGTCTTCAAGTCCAGTTGATCTAATTGAATACAACAGATATACCATGACTTGGATGAATGAGAACCTTCATAAGCATCTGCATATATGATGTAAATGTCCATATTTTGAGATTTGTTTTGCACGGTGTTCAGCCACTTTATTCCATGTTCAAGTCATATCATTTCATAATCAGCATTTTCAAGTGCAAAATGAACTATTCTTATAATATAAATAAAAACATTTCTCCTGTTTTCTTTTGATAAGGCTGGGGACATATTGGTTTTAATATGTTCTAGACTTTTATATATTTTTATAACTAGTCTGTTAGAAATATTCCCAGGAGGTTGTGCAAACCTATTTGACTTATATTATACAATTATATTTATCATTTCAGGTTTCTTTTAAGGTTTTGAGGTTGGAATCCAGTATTGAGGATATATATTCTGTATATGTGTGTGTGTGTGTGTGTGTGGTATGTAGTCACTGTATGTGTTTAAAAGCAAGATATTTCAGGATAAGTTATGCATGAGCTTTTAAAAATTGAAGCAGACCAGGTCTTCATACATTCGAAGGGGCTTCTAAGAGGTTAATTTTAGGACAATAATTGTCCTTTAACCACATCATACACTTGAAAATGTTGCAGGCAACAATGTAAAATTGGAATAGTCGTCTTAAAAATGGACGTAACTTAAACAAAGTGTGTTGAGATCCGCCGTGAAAGGGTCACTTAGTTGTATTTGCCCCCCAGAAAATCTCCCGGAAGATATTTACCAGAGCTACATGAGTCTATGTGATTCTCACCCACACAGCCACTGGTATATAGTCTGGCAGTGTGAGTGTCTCTTCCAATACTTGCAGCTGTCTCAAACAAGGGTTAAAGTCATGCTAACTGATTAGAGAGTGAAGCGGCTCTCAGAAAATTGAACTGACTGCTTTTTTTATTGGAAATCATACAGCAACAAAAAAAATGCAGTGAGAACAAATATGCTGGATAGCACCACATGAATAATCATTTGGTCTGTGGACAGAGATCATTTTTAGATCCTGTTCCTAAGAAATAGGAAATGTCATGTGGGCCATGCTTTAAATAGATTTGAATGCAATAAGTAATTAAAAACAGACCCAGACCTATGTTTAGACAGCGATGTTACTATAACTGTATTAGGAAAAAGTACTACTTTGTAAACCAGTGGTGCCCAACATACAGGGAATGTGGCCCGATCAGGTGCCCAACATGCTGCTACTGGGACACATGTAGTCTAATGTAGACTAATTAGGTGGCTAGAGGGAGCTATAAAAGCTGTTCTTGACTGTATATATGGTGTTATACCTAACAGTACTGCCTGATTATGTGGAAAAGTGAAGCCTTTTTGGTGCCACAGCTTGTGCAGCCCTGCAACAAAATATTATAGAATAAAGCACATTTTAAAAAGGTAACTCATTCATAGAAAACATTACATTTGAAAACACAGGTAAACCTACATTTATGGATATATAAAGATATATGTGCTTAATTTAGTATTTTTGTTTTTTAGGCTTGGTTTAGGACACAACAAAATAAAGGATGTTGAAAATGGAAGTTTTGCGAACATACCAAATGTAAGAGAAATTCATCTAGACAACAACAAGCTAAAGAAAGTTCCCCCAGGGATACCAGATTTAAAATATCTGCAGGTGGGTCACATTAAAATAAATAGTTATGTAGGCAATTCATATATATTGGGTTTCTCTTATCTGTATCACAGCGCCATGGCCACTGATAGCACCTACTGAACATGCTACACAAGAGAACATAGAAGGGCAGAATTGGCTTTACTTAATAAACTCTGTGTCTTTTAACATATGTGGACTAGAGATGTCTGAAACTGTTTAAGGATAGGTGCACTGTAAAATCAAGTTATGTTCATTTTGAAGCTGCAGCTTTAAAAATAATGTAATTTTTTCCCTATGCTCCTCCAGAGCCTACCTTTATGTCTTGAAAGTTGCTGACATCTTATTACTGGTTTGCTGAATGTTAAGCTCCGCCCCTCTGAGATTTCCTCTGCTTTCTCTTGCTTGAGCCTCAAACAGTAATGCCTTTGAGTTCTGTGCACTCTCCTGCTTGAGCCTCAAAAAGTAATGCCTGTGAGTTCCGTGCACTCTCCTGCTTGAGCCTCAAACAGTAATGCCTTTGAGTTCCGTGCACTCTCCTGCTTGAGCCTCAAACAGTAATGCCTTTGAGTTCCGTGCACTCTCCTGCTTGAGCCTCAAACAGTAATGCCTGTGATTTTAGTGCACATGTGTGTGCACGAAACTCACAGGCATTATCGTTTGAGGCTCAAGCAGGAGAAAGCAGAGGAAATCTCAGAGGGGCAGAGCTTAACATTCAGCAAACCAGTAACAAGATGTCAGCAACTTTCAAGGCACAAAGGTAGGCTCTGGAGGGGCATAGGTAAAAAAAAATATGGCAACAGTATTTTTAAAACTGCAGCTTCCAAATGAACATAACTTGATTTTACAGTGCACTTATCATTTAAGTTTCGTTCCGAAAATGGAACATGCTTTCGGGACTTCTCGAAAATACATTCGGAAAACTACTTTCGAGTTTCCGGTCTTATTTTCGAGAATTTTGAAACCTAGGGGTCCGAGACAGACCTGGATCCCATCTCTAATGTGGACATATGTTAAAAGATATTCAGGGAGATTCAATAAAAATTCTTATCTTTTAAAATGGTGCTAATTTTGCCTCAAACAATCAGATCTTAGTTTATATTTGAAAGCTAACATCTGATTGGTTGGGGCAAAATTAGCACCATTTTAAATGATAAGAACTTTTATTGAATAACCCTGTTAGTGTACTATAAAACATATTTTGACATATTAATAATTTATCTATGCAGTTAATAAATTAGCCAACATTAAAGGGCATCTTTACCGAAAAATAGGTTATTTTAAATTGACAAAATTGGATACAATAATTCTTCCCAACCACCACTGTATTATTTTTTTGTTTATCTGCCCCCTATTTCTTTAGATATCCAATCTAAAACTTCTTATATTTTAGCTGTCAATCAAGTTCCTTGCTCTCAAAAACTATTCTTCTGTGAGTAGTTTTACTGTAGCTAGAATGGTGACAGAGTTTTGACAGTTGGAATGCTGTGTGCAGGCTAGGCTTGACAGTTGGTTTGTGGGAAAAAAGTCAGGTTGGATGGAAGTGGGAGTGGTTAAAAGAGGGAGGGGGGATACTGCTCCTAAACAAAATGTGTGCTGGATTCAAGGCATGCAGCAACACACACAAATCAGAGTAAGTGCTACTTACATGTATTCAATTATAGATTAAGATGAGGCAAAAGTGATTTTTTCAGTATAGTGTCCCTTTAAAGGAGAATGAACCCCAAAATACAAAGGCAGCGCCATGGATCCTATAATTGTCACTTAGTAAAACCATTTGTCTCTCACTCACGGTTTCCAGATCATTTGGTCTAGTAGGGACACATTTAACAAATATTATCATAAGGGCTGCACTGATTGCAAAGGGATTGCACTTTAAAGGGTATCTCCATTGGTAAAATAATTTTTTGCTATTGAGTTTTATTGAAGAACAGGAAGTAAAGGAGCTGTGTCCTACCTTCCATTCTTCAATAAAACCTGCAGGAGCTGGGAGAGAAGATTCATAACTTACCCGATCTCTCGCTCCTCCGCCGCGTCCTTTGACGGATCCCAACGAACTTAGGTAAGAAACAGCTCCTTTACCTCCTGTTCTTCAATAAAACTGAATAGCAAAAAAATATTTTACTAGTGGAGATGCCCTTTAATTCTAACTTAGCCCTGCTGCATGTGTTTTTTTTTACCCTACCTAATTCACTAATCTGGCATCTCTGTTCTCACCTCTGAATTCAGCCTGTTAGCATAGAAATCATTTATAGAACATTTAAGGGTACTGGCAATATAGGTCAATGCTGGTTTCTAGTGTTGCCTCTTACTAGTGATCACAGACACAAAACTTCTTCTGCACATGCTGAGTAGGTGTTTATATCGCCATCCCCCTTATGCTAAGATGCATATAACAGTTGACTCCAGAGTCCCCCACCTGCCCGTGTCTCCTAGCCAATCATCAGAGACAGCAACAAATGTTATTAGTTATTAATCAACAAATAATGCCTAGTGGAATGGCTACACATGTGTGATTTTCGCCCCGAGTAGGCCATTCGTCACATATCATAAGGAAAGAAAATTAAAGCCCTACGATACAAAGAAGTGCATCTTCTCAATGAAAAGTTCTATACCTTACAGGGGCCCAAAGCTATCTTTATACTCCCAGTATGTTGTGCATTTGCTTGACATATCCCCATAATAAAATCTTTTGAAAATGTAATTCTTTGAGTGTGTAACTTGGTGTTGTTGGTATGGAGTAATTACAAGGAATTATATGAAAAAAAATAGAGGCAAAGGGGTGTTCTTTTTCTCTTGAGAAAACTACAGCCTTTATTTTAACCCTATATTACCCTATATTAGCGTTGCTGTCTGGCACTGTTTGCTTCAGCTAAGTCTGTTCTCTACTAAATAACCTAATAAATATCCATGTCCACATTTATATCTAAATCAGTATTTTTATTTGAACAACTAAACCGCTAAAAACTGAATCATAAACAATATAAAGCATTAATGAATGTTGAATCTTTTATTTGGGACAAAGTCAAATCTTCTTTGATTTACCAATTTTGCTCCTCAGTGTTTTCAAAGTGTGTCTCCACTTAAATTTTATAATTACCATTTTTCAGTTTAATTGAAGAACAGGAGGTAAAAGTAGCTATGCCTTACTTTCCGTTCTTCAATTAAACAGCCAGGGGACAGGTGGGAAGAGAGAGAACTTACCCGTTATCATGCCGCTCCGCTGTTTCCCGCCCTTCCAATGTATGCGCATACAGTGCTAGGACAGTCTTGCATATTACGGTTTTTTGTACATGCCCAATATAGCCCGAAGTGGGATTTTCTTGGGCTAATTTGTTTGTTGGACACCATGTAAAAAGTGATTATCCTAGGATACTTAATATTAATATAAACAGCAATGGTCTTCTTCAGATTTACCACAAATTTTAAACATACACACAAAATGCTGATTTCCATTTCTATATAATGTATTTAGTCGATAAAAAGTGTTTGAAAAGAGAGCAGTCAGCATTCTGACAAAATATTATATTATAATACATCATACACTTACAGCAAAATGTTTCAATGTAAAAATGTTTTAAACTGTAGATCTTCTAATCTTATAAACTGAATATTTACTTGTTTTTAAATCCCCCTCAGGTTATATTTCTTCACTCCAATTATATTGCAAAAGTGGAAGTGAACGATTTTTGCCCTACAGAGCTCAAACAAAAGAAGACGCTCTTCAGTGGTATTAGCCTGTTCAAGAACCCAGTAAAATACTGGGAGGTTCAGCCTGCAACATTTCGCTGCACAATGGGCAGAAATAGTGTGCACATAGGAAACTTTCGAAAGTAACAACATAATAGTGTCAGTTTTTCAGAACCATTAAAACATTGAGTTTTGACTTGCAGTGTAGGGGTTTTGCCATATTTGTGCTGTAGCAATAAGTTTACATTATATGCAACAGCAATATTATAATGAAGGCAATATGTTTACAAAAACATTGCATGATACCAATTATATTTTTTAATACTTGAAACCTGATCATAACAAGAAAATTCTCTTTAGCAAATGCATTTTTACGTTCGTTATAATTGTCTGGGCTAATTAAATCATTTGTGGCGCTTTAGTTACCTGGCAGCTCTTCAGAAAAATGGTGCAATGTACAAAATAATAAATAGGTTTTCTGATTTATGTATTTTGGAATAAACAACACACTACAATAATTCATAATGGATGGTAGGATAACATTTCTATTGATAAAAAAGGGAAATAAAATTGGTTGTAGCTACATATTCATAATATTGTTTGACCTTCAGTCAGGAAAATATAAATATCCTAATTTACCACTTTGTGTATGCACTAGTATACCTGCTGTAAACTCACCGATACAGTATATGGCATCATGTATTACATGGCATACTAAAGTAGTACAGAATAAGCCATCAGTCAGTTACTTCCTGATCCACCTTCTCCCTCTACTGAATGAGCGAGTAATATAGAATTTAATCAGAAGTTCTGGGCTAGACGTCAGAAAAACATATTTACACTGAGGCTCTACTTTATAGAGAATCACAACATTATTTTTTGATAGCTAAGTAAATGTCATTGTAAATGTAAAATCTCATTGGTAAATGGTTTTAAATCTTCTTGGTAATTTTGTTTAGGTGCTTCACTCATGTTTTCTGAGTCTGCTATGAATCCTAGGTATGATATTTCAAACTTGGAAATAAGAAATAAAGAAAAAACTGCATTCCTTTAGATAACAACCGACCCAGTAGTCCTCATAAAATGTCCATCTTTATTGGGTACAAGTTAAAAACTTCTCCATGCCTGACGAATTTTGAAGCTACCCACGTAGTTTGCACTATTCTAATCTATAAGTATAACAATGTCTTATATCTGTAGGTCTGTGGGGTGGTTATGGGGGCAAGATTTTTACATCTATGCCAACTTATTCATGGGATGGTGGGAGAAAACTTTTCTATATCGTCATCCAAAATTCAACTCCCATCACCCCCCACAGTCCAACAAAGGATATATAGATGATCTCCTAAGGATATGGCAAGGTACAGAAGCTAAGGTAATGGTTGCAGACCCAATCAGTCACGGCAGAGAAGAGAAGTTTAGTGGTTGCACACTGCACAAACCAGACCTTATCCACGTTGACACTGCCACACTTCCATGAGTTCCCAACTCATGCGTCATCCGTACAATATATATATAGAGGAAGGTGGTAGGTTTGAGTAAAAACATTGGTCATAGGATTATGGGGCTTTTCCTGAAAGGTATCAGGAGCCTGGACGCACTTCCTATGTCTGCATTTGTTCATTTGTTTTTAAAAGAAGATTAATAAAGTGTTGTGTTTTTACTCAAACTACCACCTTTTGTAAGGTACAGAAACTAGCTGCACTGAAACTTTTCGAGAGGTGAATAACAATCAGATTAACCTAACTTTTACCTGGACGTATGGAGGGTCCCAAATAGATTTTTTTGATCTCACCATATATGCTTTAGGGAATCAGGTATTCACGAAAGCTTATAGAAAATCTCTGGCACGTAACACATATCAACAAGCAGCTGATGATCTTACATATAGACTCAAAAACAAAGGGTACAACAAAAGTGAATAAGGGAGAACCAGAGACTCAATAAAGATTATGATAACATAACAGTAAGGCAAGCAATAAAAGCTAGCCTAAAAAATAAGCATTTAATCCTACAAAGTAAAGAAACAATTAAATGAATCACTCAATAAAAACATATAACACAAATTGTAAGGAGATACATTCTGATCCTATATGAGGATAAAGAACCAAGAGAGGCATTAGAGAAAGGATACCAATTTGTCCCTAAAAGAGCTCAATCCTAAGGATATTTTTCACTGAGCAAAAACAAATACAAAAAAATTTGCTGGAAAACCAGGCACCTACAAATGTGGTGTCTCACGCTGTCTAACATGCAACTATATAAAAAAAACAACACGACAAGGAGAGAATACCAGAATATTGACTAAATAAATTCTTGTAGTTTATCTCCTCGCCTGCAGAAAGTGCCATATACAGTATGTAGGTAGTACATGCAGAGCACTTAAAGAATAACTATCGTGTATAAAGTTTTTTTTTTAAAATACAGTTAAAATGAAAAGTACTTGGAACAGGTATATAGGACTGGAAACTACTACCTCCCAATATTTTTTCTGTGGGGAGCACCAGGGGACCTGCTAGTGGGGACCTGCTAGTCTTCCACCTGGCTTCAGCTCTATCTTTAATAAATATCCAGGACTAACCTGGCAAATGAAAACTGTTAGTGCTGTAGCTTCTCAAAAAAACAACATTGTGAGGTAGGAATAATCAATGCCACCTCCCTACCCCCAGGTACTTTCCATTTTTAAAAAGTATAGTAATCCTTTAAGAACAGAACCATGGAGCTAGTTAAAGCAAGTTAAAGACATTACAAATAGGAATCAAAAAGCCCACTTGCAAGACATTTTATGGATTGCAATGGGGGGGGGGGAATACTAGGAACCTGGAAGTCCAGGGCATTTGAATACAGAAGCTACTCTAATGCAGGTCTTCCATTATTATGTGTATATAAGAATAGTGCAAGCTTGAGCCATCCTTATTGAACCAAACACTAACTCAATTAGTGCTTTTAACATTGTTATACGTATGGTAACAGTAAGAAACTTAGAGGGAGATTCAATAAAAGTTCTTATTGTTTAAAATGGTGCTAATTTTGCCCCAACCAATCAAATCTTATGGAACATTTGAAAGCTAATATCTGATTGGTTGGGGCAAAATTAGCACCATTTTAAACGATAAGAACTTTTATTGAATACGGTAACCCTGTAAGAACCTATCTGCCACTAATAAACCTTACTAGAAGGAGGCAGTAAGAGATACTGAAGACAGAGTATTTAATAGGAATTGGAAACTGCAAAATACTAACCTATGATTAATAGCATTCAAAACACATTAGGCATGGAGATGTTTTTATTTGTACCCAATAAAGATGGACGTTTTATGAGGACTACTGAGTCAGTTAAAAGAGTGTGGGTTTTCCTTTATTTCTTATTTTCGAGTATAAACAGACCAGGCGAAGGGTCTGGGGCAACCCAGAACCCAGACCACCATGTTGGATGTGTGAGTCCTTTATCTATGTACAATTGGTGTATCTTATAAGGGAATTAAATCTACTACACAGTGGAACGTAAAAGCAAAAGGTCTGAGGTTATCACACCTGGACCTACCCGCATAGCTAAGCAAGTCCATTTGTTAATTCACTAAGTGTACTACCAGGACCAACGCATATAGCCGCACATAGTACAGCTACAGGGGAACCGATATAGTGTACTTCCACAATTTACATGGTCTTTGAACAGAACCACTATCCAGCATTGTGTTATATACATAAAATAATGTTGTGCTTTCTGCAATAGGTGCAGCTTTTGTGGTTCCTATCTTTGAAACAGGAATGTCCAACCTGTGGCCTCTAGATGTTTAAATCACTTTCTGGCATATTCCAACCAGAGGGCTGTTGTATAAGGATTAATGAGAATTGTTCATCTGTCCTTCCCCTCCAGTATTTAATTAAACAGGTTTTATCCAGCCCTGTGGCAATACTGCTAATCAGTTCTTCCAGGGTTGGATACAGCCACTCTAGCAAGCTAGAAAGTTCATTATTACTGAATGTTTTTTTTAATTATATTAACCATTGTTAACTTTAACACTAATTACTATGATAGACCTTAATCACAAGGCTTTTACACAAGTGTGATGTTACCCCCTATCCTGTGGCACTCTAGCAGCACCCCATTCATGACTGGACCTCTTTATTGTCTACATCCCAGCCCACCCAGACCCCATCCTGGCAGGATTACGTTTTTTTTTTTTTTTTTTTTTTAAATAAATGCAGGATGAAAGTTACCATTACAGTAGTAGAGGTAATAGCTCTTAGGTGTGGTATGTTAAATGCTCAGTAAGAAATAAAGCAGAATGGATGCACCACCCTATATCTTAGAACCTATCTGCCACTAATAAACCTTACCAGAAGGAGGCAGTAAGAGATACTGAAGACAGAGTATTTAATAGGAATACTGCACATGATATAAAAGCATTAAGAGCAGGCAAAAATATGTAATCCCCTAAAGCAAATATATTTTGTCCACCACCTCAACCTTTTTTTAGAGCAGTTATTCATGGCTGTGACAGATGACATCATAGCCAAAGATTGCAAGCTCTGCCCAGGAGTTCCTCCTCTGTGCATGTGGGAATCTTTCTGATTTTGCAATTTTCAGAGGAAGATAAGAGGGGGAGCAAACATCAGCAATAATTCCTTATTTTACAGACACTTGGGGGATGTGCAAGAAAAACAAACTCATGGATAAGGGCGTGCTTTGATTGTATGATAAATTAAGTTGGGGTGGACATTCCCTTTAATAATGCACTGTTACAAAGACTGAAAATGGATCTAGTCCCTACCAAAGTTCTTAATTGTGTTACTTTGATCTGAGTTGTGATAAAGATAGCCAAGCAATAATGTTCACACAGTCTATGATTCAGTTTTGTGCTTAAAGCCAAGTCCTCACCTCTGAGTACTTTATAGAAGTCTTGCAATGCTTACTAGAAATCTCCCTCTGTGCTCCGGTGAAATCCTGCCACTGTCAATCCGTGAGGCCTCCTTGCAGTTCACATTAGCTGCCTTGTGAACGGTCATTTACAGAGACAGAGAGAAAAATTCTAGTAAATATTGAATTCTTTAAAGTATTTAGAGGTGAGAAGTAAGCGATTTAGGTCCTCACCCTGGGTATTATGCAACAGTGGAGGAAGAGGAGCGAGTGGGAGGTAATTGTTATTTAATTCATAATAAATGAACCTCCCCTTGTTATAATGCCTGGAACAAACTTCTCACAGTAATATGCTCAGTCTTATATAAAATAAATACAATACTACAAAACAAACTGTCCATGGCTCTACTTACAAAATACCATTCTTGCATTATCAGGAGGCTAAACATTTTCAGCAAATGAAGAAAAGGGAAAAGTGCAAGAGCAACAAAAAAGAGCAACAAGAGTTAAACTATTTATTGTGTAAAAAACAAAAATCCTTAAAAGGTAGGGAATCCCCCCATACCTCGCTATGTTTTAAAATTCCAAAACCGGCACCTTAAGGTACTTACCAGACCTCGTTCCAGGCCTCTTCTGCTGTTCTTCCGCCCCTGGACAAGGAGCTGTGTCTGTGATTGACTGATGTGGCTGTCGGTCTGGCCCCTTTTGCGGATTCTTGCGAAACAGCAGCTGAGGGAACGAGGTCTGGTAAGTACCTTTAGCAGCCGATTTTGGATTTTTAAACTTAGCGTCTAGGTATGGGGGGCTTTTTTGTACCTTTAATGGATTTTTGTTCTTTCCTCAGAAGCAATGCAGCCATCAAAGGGATCCGGAGGGAGGGGGAGAGCTCCACTGCGCGTACCGCAAACCTCTCAGAGGAGAAGGAAAAGGAAGATACTGGATTACACACAGAGGGGCTCCTATTCTTTAGTTTCCTGGGCTTCCATCAGGCCCTGCAGGACAACCATATGGAGCAGAAGAAAAAGGTAGGAATCTTTTAACACTACAAATTTTAGCTGGGGGAGGACATGCCCTTTAATTTCATACAGATTATCAAGTGAACACTTCTCCATTGCTGGAGAAAGTAAAGAGGTGAAATGATTAGCACACATAGCATAGTCTAATTTAATTATACAAACCATTTTGGTTTGCAGACCTCTCTGGAAATACAACAGTCTACTGAATATAAACCAGAAGGTGGCAGTACAATCTTGGTTTATCTTTCTATAAACTCCACCAATTTTTTTAAAATGTACTATTTTCTAAAACAAAAGGAATACATAGAAAATAGAATTTACACTCGAGATCCAACAATACTACTCTATTTACCTAAATAAATTTACAACTGGAATATTTGTCTTAAAGCAAACCACACTATAGATTTAGACCATAGGTTTAGATTATGCAACAAACATGTTTAGAGGCAGTTCCCTTGAAAGGGTTTACTCCCCACAGGCAACAAAAATGTCAGATACAACCTTAATTTTCTTTGGTAGTCTAATGCTGGTTACACAATTTTCAGATTTGTAGCAGATGTGTCTGATATGGGTCTGCTTATACAATCAAAGTTTCCTAAATTCTGTATAGGGTCGATTATTTTGGTGGCTGTTAAAATCTAGGTAGCCAATGGCGACCATAATAATTTTGTTGCCAAATCAAATGATCCAGTGACTGACAGCAAGTTTTTCACCATACATGGCTGATAAGTGATAAATCCCTTCACTTCTGAATTAGTCTATTATTGGCCATTTGTGTACCCTGCTTTACAGTATACCATCTTTAACCAACAATAAGAAACTATTCACCCACTGGTTAATCTGTTTTTAACATATATGAAGACTAAAACCATATTGCTGAAAGCTGGGAGGGGGACTGGCACTATGACCAGATGACTGTGTGCTCCTCTATTTGCACATCAAAAAAGCTGCATCTGGGGTGTGTGCTCCTGTTGGTACGCTACTGTATTATAAAGTATAGTACTGCGTTATATTAGGCACAAGACATAATATATAACATTATATAAGTACTTACAGAGCTTGTACCCCCCATTTTAAATAGAATAGTTAAAATGGAAGGTTAAGCCACACCTTTGCCACTGAAAAAATGTCTGCATGTATTTAGACAAGGTTTCAGTTTTACACCTAATCATACCTATTAAATATACGTGACAGTCTTAATCAATCAAAAAAAAAAACTACTGTATGCCAGAGAAGTAAGGTATCATGCAGTATCATAGCCAAATTAGCAGCTGGACTCGCTTCCCCCTCCTCTGCCCTTAGGCAAAAGGAAAATTTCCTAAAGCAGGGCAAGCACCAGTGTGTGTATGTGTACAGCCTAATGAGGCTTGAGAAAGGGCCAACCCAAGGGGCCAAAACATTGTGCGCTTTCATGTACTGCCAATAAAAGGCATTTTCTTTGCAAATCCCATGTGTGCAGTGGACTTGTATATTTTATATATATATATATATATATATATATATATATATATATATATATCAGTCCAAACTTCGGCTGGCCCTCTTTCCCGGCTGCCCAGGTGCCGTCCAAACGTCATCCATATATACTCTTAGAAGGACGCACTCACAGGACTTTTCAAATTGAAACAAACTGTTTATTAGAAGGTTAACATGTTTCCCTCTGCGACACAGACCGTCATCCGAACATCAGAGAATAACACAGAACTTCCTTATAAACCCTACCACCACCACTACCCCGTGTGAGACCAATGAGGAGGTGAGGAGTACCAAATGTACACTCCCACCCGACACTAAAGGAAACTAGGTCCTAACTCCCCACCATCAAGGTGAGTAAAGTGCAAAAGAAATAGCAGCAAGAAGCAGCAATCTAAGAAGTGACCGTGCAATAAATATAAAGTGCAAGCATGTAAAAAGTGAACTCTGTGCGTGCTGTAAATAGATATAAAAACAACACCCTAAAAGTGCAACAGAATAAAAAAGCACAGCTAAAAGAGATATAAATATAATCAAAAACCACCATACATTGTATCTTGACTGGAAAATATATAAAAAGGCATCAATGGTAATGGCACAGAAAAGGCAAAAATGGTAATCTAAAAAACAATCACAAGAAACATTTTAGCGCCCACTGCTTATTAAGTCCCTTAGGAGACAAAGTTCCTAAACGATATATCCATTTTGCTTCCATACATAGCAACACAGTTTCATTATTGGACAACTTTTGACATTAAGAGTCTATGCTGTCAATAATCATACACTTCAAACTACCCACAGAATGCTTTTCTAATTTGCAATGCTTGGCCACGGCCATATCAACACATTTGCTCACAATACTTCGGGGGTTCGTAGATTCCAATAGTGCATTGCTAACTGAGGAACAATGATTTGCCATACATTCCCTAAAACTAGTTGTCGTCATGCCAACATAATCTAGTCAACAATGTTTTTTCATTTTTATTTCCGTGATAAAAAGATCCAGAGAAGGATAAAAATAATGATTGTTTGGGCAAATTTACTGAACAAATCGACATATATTGGAATGATCTCATCAACTTTAAAACAAATAAACACAGAAAGGTTGATTCGGACTATCAAGAAAAGAGAATTTATGGTTGGCTCTCGGGACATCATATTCCTTCCCGCGGCAGATTCGGACAGAAACGCCAGTAATATTATTATTGATTTATATAGCACCAACATCTTCCGTGGCGCTTTACAATTACATTATATATTATAGTCATATATTACGTACAGGGTAATACATGTTATACAAAGTCATACATATTACATACACAAGTAATACATAATATAAGGAGTGAGGAGTTTCTTACAGCAATACCATGATACAGTAGGAGTGAGGACCCTGCCCAAAGATCTTACAGACTAGAGGATATGGGGGTGAGACATTAGGTTGCGGGAATCGGTAGGCTGTAAATAGAGTGGCAATGGAGCGTGAAAGACGGGTTGGATCATATTGGGTAGTAAGGGGGTAATGTTTAGGCCAGGTTATATGCTTACTTAAAGAGGTGGGTTTTAAGGTTACGTTTGAAGGTGTTAAGGGATGGTGAGTATAAGAAATCTATAGTTCAGGGGACTCGTCGGAGGGGATATCAAACCCCCCACGTTTGATGCAGATATCAACATATACTACACATGGTATGATAACAAGGAACAAGGGCAAGTTCCTCAACCAAAAGAGACCCACAAGAAGAAGTCAGTATAGGGGCAGCCAAGCCTCCAAGTCTGTACAGGAGACACGTAGTCTATAATTTGAGTGAACATTAACTTACTTCTGCTGACGAATCCCTTTTGAGCAAAGGGTTATCATTTGTCCCCACCAACAACTTTAACCCCTTCAATACAGAAGTTGATCTGTTCAAGTTTCAACATTCCTTGAAATTTAAGAATCATTTCAAATATACAATGGAGACCCCTATACGTACATGGTATAGTGGAAAAGGCATAGGTAAATCTAAAAAAGATTTGCCTAATACTCCAGCGTCTGGATGGCGATAAAAACGCTGACTTCGGATGAGCAGTTGATAATACGCCCAGCCGATAAGGGGGGAGCAGTGGTGCTGTTGAATAAAAAGCAATATCTGGAGGAACTTATACACCAATTATCAGACACCAATACTTATACGTGGCTTAAGGGAGATCCTTCTCATCGCCCCAAAATGGTGTTGGATAGTAAGCTTCAAACTATGATGTCAGCCGGTTGGATTACCTTTAAGGATCTTGAATGTCTTTCTATACCATCTCCTCGGTGCCCACTGATTTATTCCCTCCCAAAAATCCATAAAACCTTGATTAACCCCCTAGTCGCCCGATAAAGTCAGCTTTTAGCTCTTTGTTTCAACCGGTTGCTCAGTTTATTGATTTTTTCTACAGCCTGTAGTCAAAAAGATGGACTCTTACATCCGAGATAGTGCCCATTTAAGGTTACTGCTTAAAGATATTGAAGTGACACCAGGCATATGATATTGATGAAATGTGACATAACTTGTCTATACACTGTGATACCCCAGATTAAAGGCCCAAAAATGCTTTGGTGAACTATGGCCACTGAAATCCACCTGTAGAGGCTCTGATGGACTTATTATCTTTTATAGTCACCAACAACTATTTCCAATTCGACACCATGTACTACCAACAAATCTCAGGCAGTGAGATGGGGTAAAATGTGGCCCTATCCATGGCCAATTTGTTTATGGAGAAATTTGAAAATGATCACATCATAGATAAATTCTCTTCTCAAATATGTCTGTATAAGAGATATATAGAGGATATGTTTTTTTATTTGGCGTGGCAATAAATCCACAGCTAAGTTGTTCGTTGATGAAATTAACACACTACAGTCGCCCATTAAACTCACAGCCCATATTGATGCTCACTGATTTTTTTGGACATTAGAATCTCGATATGTGAAAATAGAATACAGACCACACTTTTCCGGAAACCCATGGACAAAAACACTATACTGCACCGTAACAGCTGTCACCCAGAGAGATTAAAGAAATCTATACTATACAGCCAATTCCTCTGAGTAGTGAGGAACAATAGTGACATGGAGCAAATAAGGACACAGTTGAATGAACTTAAATGTAGGTTCATCAAAAGAGGTTGTGGGTGTAAGGAATTGGAATTAGCAATGGAGAAAGCTGTGAACTGTATTGAAGTAGACAATGATAGGAGCACTAAACAGAATAATGTTGTGAATTTCTGCTCTGACTTTAATCCCCGGAGTAATTTTTTTAAAAAAGGATATTAATAATCATTGGGAGCTTATCCAAAGGGATAGGTCCCTACCTTTTCATGATATACAGGTCCAAGACACCTTCAGAAAGGGCCAAACTCTTAGATCCATGCTTGTACGAACTGATATTCGGACACACACCATGAACCCCCCAGTCAGCAAAGAAGGGTGTTTTAGATGCCCTAATTGTGTTACATGCAATGGGATGTTGACAGGTGCTACCTTTCCTCATCCCCATACAGGAAGGAGGATCAAAATCAAGGGATGTTTACAGTTGCACTAGTAAAAACATTGTTTACTTTATATTATATTGGCATGTTTACTTTATATTATATTGGCATATTATATTGGAATCTACGAACCCCCGAAGTATTGTGAGCAAATATGGTGATATGGCCGTGGCCAATCATTGCAAATTAGAAAAGCACTCTGTGGGTAGTTTGAAGTGTATGATTATTGACAGCATAGACTCTAAATGTCAAAAGTTGTCCAATAATGAAACTGTGTTGCTATGTATGGATATATCGTTTAGGAACTTTATCCCCTAAGGGAATTAATAAGCAGTGGGCGCTAAAATGTTTCTTGTGATTGTTTTTTAGATTACCATTTTTGCCTTTTCTGTGCCATTACCATTGATGCCTTTTTATATATTTTCCAGTCAAGATACAATGTATGGTGGTTTTTGATTATATTTATATCCTTTAGCTGTGCTTTTTTATTCTGTTGGACTAGGGTGTTGTTTTTATATCTATTTACAGCACGCACAGAGTTCACTTTTTACATGCTTGCACTTTAAATTTATTGCACGGTCACTTCTTAGATTGCTGCTTCTTGCTGCTATTTCTTTTGCACTTTACTTTGATGGGGAGTTAGGACCTGGTTTCCTTTAGGGTTGGGTGGGAGTGTACCTTTGGTACTCCTCGCCTGCTCATTGGTCTCACGCGGGGGTGTGGTATAGTATAGTATTTGTGGTTGAATAAAGACATACGTCCATCCAGTCCAACCTACTCAATACCCACATTTCCTTCCTAACTGTTGATCCAGAGGAAGGCAAAAAAAAACCCCCAAAATGCCAGAATTATGAAGGGGAAAAAAATTCCTTCATGACTCCAAGTGGCAATCGGAAATTTCCCTGGATCAACTCTACTTTATGTATCAATACCAGTAACTTGCAACATTCCTTGTTTGTAGAAACTCATCCAGCTTTTTATTAAACTGACCAATGAACCTGCCATAACAACGTCCACTGGAAGACAGTTCCATAGCTTTACCGTTCTCACAGTGACAAACCCTTTCCAACTCTACTTTATGTATCAATCCCAGTAACTTGTAACATTCCTTGTTTGTAGAAACTCATCCAGCTTTTTATTAAACTGACCAATGAACCTGCCATAACAACCTCCACTGGAAGACAGTTCCATAGCTTTACCGTTCTCACAGTGAAAAACCCTTTCCCAACTCTACTTTATGTATCAATACCAGTAACTTGTAACATTCCTTGTTTGTAGAAACTCATCCAGCTTTTTATTAAACTGACCAATGAACCTGCCATAACAACGTCCACTGGAAGACAGTTCCATAGCTTTACCGTTCTCACAGTGAAAAACCCTTTCCGAGCTTGAAGCCTAAACTTCTTTTAATAACAAAAAATGAAAAAGGATAATATCAGCCTAAAGTGAAATTTCCTCATTATTAAAATGGTGGGGCTGGCAGCAGTGTTATAGTGGTAACAGTATTAAAGTTATAAAGTGGAGCTTTGTGATCTTTATTAAAACCACAAGCTTCAAGTATCATTATAACTTATAGTATGGAATACCCTATATATATATTTATCCCTTATAATACTTGAGTGGTACCCAGAGTTCCCTGTATAAATCAGCCTCTGTCCTTGTACCTTTATATGGACACATAACTCCTCAGTGACTTCTAATATCCTTATAATTTACAGTAGGGATACATTATCCCTTATAATACATGAGTGGTACCCAGAGTTCCCTGTATAACTCAGTCTATGTCCTTGTACCTTTATATAGACACAGAACTCCTCAGTGACTTCTAATATCCTTATAATTTACAGTAGGGGATACATTATCCCTTATAATACATGAGTAGTACCTAGAGTTCCCTGTATAACTCAGCCTCTGTCCTTGTACCTTTATAGAGACACAGAACTCCTCAGTGACTTCTAATATCCTTATAATTTACAGTGGGGATACATTATCCTTATAATACATGAGTGGTACCCAGAGTTCCTTGTATAACTCAGTCTGTGTTCTTGTACCTTTATATAGACACAGAAATCCTCAGTGACTTCTAATATCCTTATAATTTACAGTTGGGATACATTATCCTTATAATACATGAGTGGTACCCAGAGTTCCTTGTATAACTCAGTCTGTGTCCTTGTACCTTTATATAGACACAGAAATCCTCAGTGACATCTAATATCCTTATAATTTACAGTGGGGATACATTATCCTTATAATCGTGATTGGTTCCCCAGAGTTCCCTGTATAACTCAGTCTGTGTCCTTGTACCTTTATATAGACACAGAACTCCTCAGTGACTTCTAATATCCTTATAATTTACAGTGGGGATACATTATCCTTATAATACATGAGTGGTACCCAGAGTTCCCTGTATAACGCAGCCTCTGTCCTTATACCTTTATATGGACACAGAACTCATCAGTAGCCTCCAATATCCTTATAATTTACAGTATGGAGTACAGTATCCACTATATATTATACCGAAGGGTGAGCATTATCCCTTATATAAAACATTCTTGTTAAGGACTCGCTAAAGGAATGTGCAGAGCCTTTCATCTTGTGGCCCAGGTGATAAGTTATCATGCAGGATTTGGCACAAGTCTACCAGACTACAGTGCTGTGTGCAAAGTACAAATTCCCACATTCTCAAACAGATTCTTGCAGTGACTCCACCCTGAACACAAACATGCGATACAGATTAGCTGGAGTATGAAAGAATCCTCCAGGATGATCAGAAAGGGGAAGATATTGGCTATCAGAAAGGATGTAAGGATCTGATCAATAAACTACTGACTAGTAAAGCTAAGTGAATGTCCTTTAACTCCATTGTGTCCATGGACACCTTATTAGAGGGTATGGATTTTTATAAATAACCAGGGACAGTTTCATTAAAAACAACATTCAGACTCAAATACTTGGTGGTGGTAGGGTTTATAAAGAAGTTCTGTGTTATTCTCTGATGTTCTGATGACGGTCTGCGTCGTGGAGGGAAACATGTTAACCTTCTAAAAAACAGTTTGTTTCAATTTGGAAAATCCTGTGAGTGCGTCCTTCTAAGAGTATATATATATATCCCTTATATTATATAAATAAATGTATATCTTCATAGGAGATTACATAGAGTTTTTAGGAGCTACCAATGAGGTGGGGGGTATAGGATATTACATATAGGAAAGGTGTATATCTATGCGTGTACTATCTCACTATTACCATCTAAATGACCATCAATAAATGTATAGTATATAAAGTATAGCACTGACTAATATTAGGTACAGTACAAAATACATAAATTTACTTAAAGAGCTAAGATTCCTATTTTAAAATGGTATATGGTAGCCAAAATGGCATCTTAAACCCCCCCCCCGTGTCTGCTCCATGTGAATACTGAACACATCACACGTAACACAACGTTTCAGGGGGATACCCCCTTCTTCAGGTCACCCCCGAAACGTTGTGTTACGTGTGATTCACAATAAATTGATTTATTTTTTGGAGTGCGACCCTAAGTCCTTTGATTCAGTGTCAGTGAGTAATAAGAGACAAGACATCTCTGCTCTCTATGGTTAGGAGGAGAGAAAGTGAAAGTGGATTGTGGTGTGTGCTTTGGAGTGATATTGAATGTAACACAAGATCCTGTGTATAAGATCCTGTTACCAACTGTTGGGAGGACAGATTATTGGACAATTTACCTCATTGGATACAAACTCTGAGGCAACAGATACGTGTACACCAATTTACAATGACACACAATATACAGGCCTGGTCAATATTCAAAGTGATACACCAGAGACAGGGACACCCCTGATTACTGCACATGTTATGTGGGGAACCTGTTTATGTGCACTGTCTGCTTTGTGCTAGACCACCACACACTGTGTGCCATGCTACCCATAATCATTCCATAATGTTGTGATCTGGTACAAATTAGTGGAAGTGGCGCTGGTAATACCATTTATTCTCCCTGATTTCTCTGTATATTTGTTCTCTGTATTAAGCTATGGAGGCTGCTACTGAATGTATTGATTTAAATCCTCCTGTCCTTGTACTTGCAGGTAAAATCCCCCAATTAGACTCAGTAGCTCTACCAGGCCCAGGGAGTGGACTGATTGGCTAGAACAATTGGAATTGGCAGCCACTATTAGTGGTTGGGATAAAGGCGCTCGCTTGCAAGTCTTTAGCCTTTTGCTTAGTGGTAAAGCCAGGCAGGTATACCAAGCATTTACCGTAATACTGAAATAAAAAGCAGTTATCAGTTATTAAAAATTGCTCTGAAGCTATTTTTTTTCCAATTAGATCTGTGTTAAAGAATATATAAAGAATAAATCCATTTCTCTTGGTAACCTGGGAATCAGAAATGTTTATACTTTAGATTATTATGGCAATGCTATAATAATAACAAGGAATATAAGTCCAGTAAATAGGGAACAAAGACAGACTTACGTCTTCAAATAGTGCTACTGTCCTCAGCACCAATATATGCACAAACAATAGTATAATGAAGAGCTTGGAGTCCTCAGGATAGATGCAAGTGAAGTTTTATTGCAGCTCACACTACATGTTTCGGGTATATATACCCTTTGTCAATGGTGAGGTATATATACCCTTTGTCAAATGTCAAAAGAAGCTTGATAAAGGGTATATCTACCCGAAACATGTAGTGTGAGCTGCAATAAAACTTCACTTGCATCGATCCTGAGGACTCCAAGCTCTTCATTATACTATTGTTTGTGCATATATTGGTGCTGAGGACAGTAGCACTATTTTTGCTATTATAATAACATGAGGCTGTGAGGTACCTTCTGTTATAATATATGAGGTACCATCACCACTTGCCGTGGTGAATACTAATACGTATGAACCTAGCATGTTTAGTTTCAACCACAGCAGAATTACAGTCAACCACAGCAGGATTGCAGTCTACTCTCAGACCTGCAGGATTATCCTATTTGATTCCTCTGGATGCTGGTGACTGTCTGAGTAACAGTTTAAAATATACCTGTGTAAAGATTTTATATCCACACTTAGCAAAACATACACACACATAATTTCCACTGTGCACCAACGGGCACACTTTTGCTAGTATATATATATATTATACACACCTCAGGTAATCTGGTAATTGTGTCTGTACCCACATCAATAAATAAATAAATAACACACCAGTACAAATGTCTTTACCCATATGTACATTTTTGTAAAATAATATTTGGTGTTGTGTAGCTATAACAATATATCAGTTCAGTGATACAAACACAAATTAAAGGGCATGTCCACCCCGAAATTTAACTTTTGATATGTGGTAGGGCATGCTCCCCCAGCCCCAACCGCATTAATATAATTGTTAGAAAGTCCCACGATTCTTACTTACCTGCCCTCTCTCCTCCGCTGCAGTGTTCAGGCCCTCTGCTTGCATGGAATTGAAAGCAGGGGGCGGGACCGTGATTGGCTGAGAGGCAGGGAGGGCTGCACTGAGCATGCCTCAACCTTGATGAGGTTGAGGAAGTCTCGGGCACAGCATAAGTCACACACTGCTCCTACACAGCAGTTTCCTGGACTTTGGAGGGGCACAGAAGGGGAACTATTTTGAGCAGGAATGTAAGGTAAGGATTGTTTTAAACTACTTGATGTGGCCAGTAAGGGGTTAAATTTTAGTTTTGGGGGTGGACATGCCCTTTAAATAACTAGCTCTAGGGTTCCTATCAGCAGTACAAGTAACCTAGTGCTTCCATAATAAAACACCATGATATAAATAAATAAACAGTTCACATATACCCCCCCCACACACACACACACAGTTTACTACTCATACATAGAATATACACATTTCCAGGGACGCAGCAGTATTTAAAGGAGCTAAAGTCACAGATATAGATATACAATCCTTATAGATATAAAATCCATTGCGCTGGATGCACGGGCATCGCAAAAGACTAATAAAATAAGTGTTTTGTGCATATAACAGCACAACTATTTAACGCTAGCATGTTGCTGACGTTAAAGTCACGCTGTGGGTAATAGTTAGAATGAATTTTCAAACAGAGGTTTACGCAGAGCTGTTGTGGCTCTGCGTAAACTTCCCTGTTGGTGTTGTGCCAGGGTGGATAAAAATCAATGATTTTTTTTTATTATTTAAATAGGATTTTTTGATTTAAATAAGATTTTTTTTTAAATAAAATGCTTTTTGAGGAAAACATATTACCATCCAAAAGTTATTCCATCATGAAATAAAGATTAGTTTTTTAATTATAAAGAATAAGGCTGTATATGTTTACATTTTTTGTAAATTCCATTAATCCATTCACACTGTCATGCTCTGCCAGAGGTTTTTCTAAGATTATTGGGCAGTTTCTCTGCCTACAAGGTATTATCACAGATGCTTGGTTTACTTTTGCAGTTCTCAAAACTGAATTTGACAGCAAAAATGTTAGAACAGAGTTGAGAGAAAGACTTTAATTCTATTGTTCTACAAACCTATGAATACAGAATCAACCCCTTCAGTGCTTAGTTTCAAGTTCAGTGAATAGAATAGAAAGAATATTTTTCTGATTGTTTGAAGTGGAACAGATCTGGATGTTTGTTTAAGCAAATAACATATGCTGTAATGTTATTGTTTCAGTTGCGTAAATGTATTATTATTCTAAAAATCTTCATCTACTTGCATATTAAAGTTATACCAGCAAGAATAAGTCTATATGTAGAAAACTATGATTAGGTATGATGTAATAGGTATAGCAGAAACAATTCTCATGACTGGGCAGTAAATTTAGGATACTTGTTGTTTAGAAATGATAGAGAAAATATGAAAAGAGTATGTGTTTATGTTAAAAGGGGAACTGTGGTCCAAAAATGACTGTAGGTTAATTGAGATAAATTTATAGGAATTGCTCCCCTGAGAATTTTTGCAATTTATTTCCATTGTTTATTTTGCATAGTTTTAAAGATATTTACATTTTTGTGTGTGATATGGCAGCAGCATCACCAGGTCCCCTGCACTTCCTGCTCTGAAATGATCAGTCATTCTGTCCTGTGTCGCCTCTTCCCCTTTGCAGCCCCCCTGGTCCCTACCACTCATGGAACCCATGGTCCCTCCAGTTGCAGGCCCCCCCATGGCCCATTATCTTGCAGCCCCACTTGGCCCTGCTCACCCACAGGTGCCATGACCCCGCCCACTTACTGGTGCCGTGGCCCCACCCACTCGTGGGTGTCTGGCGAGTGCCGTGGGTTACTCAGACACCCCCCCTACAGAAAACACTGTGGAAACAGCCTTTTTTAGGCAGAGTGAGAACTCTGCCTGAAAAGGCTGTTTTCACACAGGGAAAGAGAAGGGCTGTAGATTCCCTTACCTTTTCTGTCAGGACTTCACACAGCAGAGAGGAGGAGGGACTTCCTGTCTCCCTCACACACTGAGGGAGTCTGAGGCTGTGCTTGCCGGTGGCACTGTGCAGGAGAAGCCTCAGGAATGTCACAAGTCAGCCTCCCACCTATTAACTTTCTGGTCAGTCATTTCTGTATATCTTGGGCTGTGGAGCACGTAGAGAGGTGGTTGATGGCTTGTTTTAAAGGTAGGAAACTGACTTTACTTGTTTGGAGACCACAGTTCCCCTTTAAACAAGAGTTGAAGCTAAATTTAAAAGAAGAGATAAGTGGCGATATTACTAAGAAATAAAGAAAGTAGGGCTGTCCAGTCGTTTATATTTTTCAAGGGGTAATCCCTCTTTATTGCAGTACACCAACACATGACGTTTCGGCCTATTAGAAAAAGGAGCTCTGTTGGATCTGGTAATATCTAACATTGTGTAATATCTATTGTGGAGCGTATTATAAAAAAGGTAACTGGAGGCTTAGGCAATAGTGACCATGAAAGTGTTTTTTAGTGTATGTTTTCAATACTTACACTAAACAAATTTTCCCAAGTTAAAAGTAGCTCTTCAGCAGGTCAACTGCTGGATTTTAAGCCATTTCTCATATAAATTTATACCCTTGGGATATAAATGTAAAAAAATAAGTCTGCACCCATGTGGCTTAATTCTGATGTAAAGAAGGAAACGGAAAGGAAGAAAAAGGCATTTAAAACCTTTATGTCAAAGGAAACGAAAAGGTCCTTTAGGAATTATAAAAACTGTAACCAGTATTTTAAGAAAGCAATTAAAATGATTAATGAAGTTAGGATAGCTGATCCAAGCATAACTAATCCTAAACATTTTTTTAAGTATATTAATAGTAAGAAGATGAAGACTGAAAATGTGGCACCATTAATTAATGGGGATAAGTTAGTTACGGAGGATGGCGATAAAGCAAATGTCTTGAACAATTTTGTCCCCTCTATATACACTATAGAAGATCCAAATACTGTTAGCTTAAAGTATAGTAGCAATAATGGTGTAAAAGATGCAAGTGCACTTTGTTTAACCGAGCATATGGTACAGAATCAACTAAATAACGCTAATATTAATAAATCTCCTGGACTGGATAAAATACATACTCGGGTTCTTAGAGAGCTAAGTTCAGTTTTATCTAGGCCATTGTTTCTTATTTTTGCAGATTCCCTCATGTCCGCATGTGTGCCTGGAAAAAATCTGATGTAATTCCAATATTTAAAAAGGGTATTCATTCACTGCTGGGTAATTTCAGGCCTGTAAGTTTAACTTCAGTGGTGGGGAAGATACTGAAAAGTTTGATCAGACTATCTAATGTACTAGTCTCAGCCACTATATAAAAGAGTATAAATAAAAAGTGTAAAATGTAGCTAAACAGAAGCTGCAACAAAGTATAGGAGACCTATATGCTCCGTTGGTAGGGCCGGGTGGATCCACCTCCAACCTTCGTCACTCAGCGGTGTATGCACAGATCCCAAATAGGTGAATTAAGCAGGTAACCAGCATAAAATAGGGAACTTACCCCCATAAGATATGGCCGGGCCCTTCGCAAGACCAGCAAACCAAGCATGCAATCAATATAAAATTCGAAGCCGAGCACCCAGAAATAAACTTAGGATTCCCATAAAATAAATGCTTTATTCAATGTTACATATAGAGACATCCACGCCTGATGCATTTAGTGTGAGACCACACTTCATCAGAGGCAAGATTTTATTATCATCCACCATAGGCAACTAATGTATAATCTAATGAGGCTTCATCAATATGGACTAAGGTTCTAAGTGGTTCAGTGTTGGGACGCTTCTATTTAATCTGTTTATTAATGAATTGGAAGTAGGCATTGCCAACAAGGTTTCTGTGATTGCTGATGACAAAAAACTTTGTCGTCCATTAAAAAATTCAGAGGATGTACAATCGTTGCAGGTGGATGTAGATATATTGTTACATTGGGCTGCTAAGTGGCAGATGAGATTCAATGCTGATAAATGTTAATGCATGATGCATTTTGGACTTAACACAGAGCCATTTACGGTATAGTATAAGCAGCACAACAATTTTTAAGTGAATTCCTGTGGGAAAAGGATCATAGAGTTTTGGTGGATAACAAACTTAAAGGTAGCAAGCAGTTCCAGGCAGCAACAGCCAGAGCCAACAAGATATTGTCTTGTATAAAGAGAAGAATGGATTCAAGGGAGAAAAACATTATTCTCCCTCTATACAAAGCAATGTATTTTGAAATAATACATTTTGGAATCCTGTGTACAAAAAGGACATCTTGGAAATGGAAAGGGTTCAGAGAAGGGCAACTCAAATAACAAAGGGAATGGGGTAGCTTGAATATGAAAATAGACTGGATAAGTTACATTTATGTACTCTAGAGAAAAGGCGCTTGTGTGGGGGTATGAATATAGTGTATAAATACATGAACAGGCCATACATTAAACTATCTGGGGCATTATTCACCAAAACAACATGTCAGAGAACACACGGACATCCCTTAAGACTTGAAGAAAAGAAATTTATTTGGAAAGGGTTTTTCACTGTGAGAAACTTTGAGAACAGTAAAACTATAGAACCGTCTTGCATTGGAAGTTATGATGGTAGGTTCAATGGATAGTTTCAAAAGAAAGCTGGATGAGTTTCTGAAAGCAAGGAATGTTCCAGGTTACTGGTTTTGAAACAAAGTATGAGTATGATGAGTTGATCCAAGAATATTTCCGATAGCGACTTCAGGTTAGGAAAGAATTTTTTCCCCCTTTGATAATTCTGGTAGGGTTTTATTTGCCTTCCTCTGGATCAACAGTTAGGCAGGAAGTGTGTGTATTGCCGGGGGTTGAACTGGATGGATGCATGTCTCTATTCGGCCTCAAATACTATACTATACCTAACAGGGCTGGCCTAACAGTGGCTGGTTAACTGGAGGACTGAACTAACAGTGTATGCTGAACTGGAGGGCTGGGGGGTTTAGCAGCCACTGTTAGTTCGCCATACTCACCTTCACAGACCATGCCCACCCCCACAGACCACATACACAGGCCACGACCGCTATTTTTGCATACACACATATAATTCCATGATTCCAACTGTTTTATATATGTATGTATATATATATACAAATACAAGGCTATGCAGCTCAAACCTTTATTCTAAATTACTTTCAGGTGCGGTGTGGTTAATTTCCCTTCATTGCTTGCATATATTTTGATTATTATATCTAATTAATTTATGCTTATGTGTAGTTGAGTGCTGGAGTATTTTGTGTAATATATATATATATATATATATATATAAATATTACATAATCAAATTACATTTTTTTATATGTTAACAGTATATAATGGTTTTGTTCCTTCATTAAATTAGATCTTGTCCTTTGCTCCCAAAATATAAGTAATTGTTACTTTAAGGTTATTGCATCTTTACATAAGTATTTGGAATCGAAGAATGAACTCCAGAGCGTTTTATACTATGAACTTTATTCTGCTACAGATTAAACAGAACACTAGCCTTTTCTTTTCTAAAGCGCTATACTTTGTGCAAACTAACAGGAAACATATGGAACAGATCTGCAGTAGTTACTTCTGGCAAGAATCTTGAATGCCACGTATCACACACACACACTTAAGTTTCCACTATCTGAAAAAGGGATTCAAAACACACATCTATGTAACCAATAGTTTCAAAAATGATATATTGGACTAGCCAGAAAATAATAAATAAAGTTTAAAAACCATGTAAATATTTTAAAAAGAGCAACTACAGTGGTAAAAATAACTTTAAAGCGTTCACGTTTTAAAAGTCCAATTTTCAGGGAGGTAGGAACCCCTATTCTTAACTCCCTGGTTGGTCAATAACACGGGCAGTGAGCTGTCAAAGTTTTGCTCGTGCAGCAGCTGACAACTCAATGCTCTAAGTACAGCGTGTACATTAGTGGCGTAACAATTGCAACCATAAATGGAGGGGGGGACGACAAAGTGTGTACAGTGATGGTGATAAGCCAGCACTGCAATCAAAATAGTTGATAGTGTGCTCCTCTTCTTCTATATGTGCACAGGTGTGTGTGTGAGGAGTGAATCTCCCCCTATTGCTAACATTTAGGGAGATAGTCATACCTGTGCACTCCAGTGAGTTATGAGATGTCAGGTACTGCAAATGTAGAACTGACTGCTCACCACTCATGCTAACGGTCAACCAGGGGGTACATTTACCCCACTGTAGTTTCTCTTTAAATAACAAAGAACACTTCTGAATGTTAAAGGGCATGTCCACCCCCAAAACTATAATCCCCCCAACTACTGGCCCCATCATGTAGTGTAGTTTAATCCTTACCTCACATCCCAGCTCCATAAGGTTCTCCTGTAGTCCCCCCACCAAAGTCCCAAAAACTGCCCACCAGGAGGATAGCAGAGTCCATATAGGACTCTGCCTCCTACCTGGCCTCCGGGAGAAGTTTGGCATGCGTACTGCAGCCCTTCTCCCCCTCCCTCTCAGGATTCCCTCCCCCTAGCGTAAATCCCTTTAGCTATATGATTCCCCCTGTGCCCCCAGCCCCAACCGCTCTATTTATATTCTTAGAAAGCTCCCCAAACTTTACTTACCTTCCCTCTTTCCCCCGCCGAAATGAACTCCCGGCAGAGGCGTCCGTGATTGGCTGCCGCTCAGCCAATCACAGACACGACTGCCTGTCCCACCCCTCCGCTTGCATTTTCTCGCAAGCAGAGGGCCGGCAGCGCGGCTGAGGAAAGAGGGGAGGTAAGTAAAGTTTGGGGCACTTTCTAAGAGTATAAATAGAGCGGTTGGGGCAGGGGGAATCATATATGCAAAATTGGTTTTTAGGGTGGACATACCCTTTAATGAAAAAATAAATATATGAAGTATACATTAATATTGCATATATTTAATTCTGTTACAGTGGCAGTATATACCAGGGATAGACTGTCCTCCTAGGGTGTGAGGTAAATCCTATTACTGGTGGATCTGCGAGTTCACAAAAAAATGGCAGAATTAGCATCCTATAGTATGTATTTTTATTCCGGCAGGGATAGGGGCTAGGTAGAAAAACTGGGGAAACGTATTCTCTGCAAAATATTGTATGTGACATTAATCTGTAATTAATTAAATTCTTCCATTTTATGCTCTGTGGAGGGCTTTTTGCTCTTTAAAGCCCACCTCACCTTTAAAGCTGACTGGTAATCTGTACTAACTAATATTTATAATCAACACTGCTATACACACTGTACTTGATGATAAGTAATATGCAATCAGTGTACTGGTCTGTTATGCCAGTAATACTTTTAACTAATAGCCAAAATAACCAGACTTGCTAGTCTAGGCTGTACTGTGCAGTCAGTCTCCTGGTCATTAAAAATAAAGGAGGCATTAAACCAACAAACAATGAAATCGGAGAAATAGGAATGGGAGGAGCAATCATTAAAGCACAATAAAAGGATTTTTTGCAGCAACCAGCACTGTCGACAGTCTCTGATTGGACCAAATGAAGGGGGAGCAGGTCAGCACTGACTGGCAGAATTAAAGGAGAATTAAACTTACATTTTTTAAAACCTAATGTAAAAGCTTTTCTCCCCAGAACACCTATACATTGTAAGATTCTTCTCTAGCAAGTTGCATTTAGTACATGTAAGTAATAGATTTCGTAACAAAGAAGGCTTCCATGTTGTAACTAGTACAACCCACAGCCCATGAAGTCATCAAAACCACACACCCTGACCCCAATATTACTGTCTCTATGCATAGAGTGTTTTTTTATATACCAATATGGAAGTCCATAATAAGACTTTGAAAGCTGCTTGTTACCCTGCAGTTTATCTACTACTGACACTGGCTGGTAAATAAATTGAAGGGTAACAAGCAACCTTCAAAGTCTTTTCAGGGACTTCCATATCCCCCTTTTTTTATTCTTTTCCTAGCAAAAGATAAAGCTTCCAAATATAAATGTATTCTCTGATTATTCAGTGTTGGTGCACTGGGTAAAGCACCAGGTTTAGAGGTAAACTGTTCAGAAGGTCACAAGTTCAATATCCCAGACTTTTTTTGTTTCTATTATGTTTCAAGCAAAAGATAAAGCTTCTAAATGTACCAATATCATCAGCTTATTCAGTGGTGGCGCACCTGGTAAGACGCCAGTTTTAGAAACACACAGTTCTGAAGGTCTCAAGTTCAAATCCAATTTCAATAGTTATGTGGTGTCCCAGATAGGTAGAGTAGGAGGTGCACTCCTTATAACCTGTGCCACATCAGGTAAGTATCATAAGTCATATAACGTTTGTAGGGAGGCACACTCAGGTAAGTATTCAAATAATACTCATTTATTCAGTGCTGTGGAAGGGGGTTGGACCCCCCAAAACGTTTTGTGATGCCACACACAGAATCACCATTAGGGCTAGGCCACACTGCTGCGTTTTTTTTGCGTTTGCGCTTGCGTTTGCGCTTGCGATTTTTCAAAATTATTGAAAACACGGCAACGCAAAAAAACGCACGTTTTTCGATGCGTTTGCGTTTTGCATTTTTAATCGCAATCGCATGCGATTTCCTATACTTATTGAAGAAATCGCAAGCGCAAAAAAATCGCACATGAAATCGCATGCGATTGCGATTGCGTTTGCGTTTCAGTGTTGCCTAGCCCTTAGGGTGAGAAATAAATATAATCAAGCTAGACAAAACAAAACAAAACTGGGATGGGAATAGCCCCGGTAACAAACTTGGGACACAAAGTCCACAAGGCACTCCCGCTGTATATATGTGGTAACAAATGAGTACGATATTAGAAGGCCATAATAACACCTAATATTGAAAAAGCTGGTGGATCGGTGGTGGACACTGAAGAAAATTTAAAACATACATTTTATTAAATACATTAAAATCTACAAGCATCTAAATACACACACCAGAAAGACTTAAAAACAAAAGTGCTGCGTGAAATTGGTCTCAATAAATATAAGGGATACATGTAGTGGAACAACCTAGTGGATGCAAGTTCAAGAACACGAAAGCATATGCGAATAACAGCCAGGCACCATCTACAGAGTCACATCTCACCCCTGCGCTAATCAGCATGAGTCCTATGGTGTGTCCAAGTCTCGGGTGAGGTAAGTACTCCACAGTCTTTAACCCAGTCTGGCTTCCAGTATAGGTATGGCTCAGATCAATAGCATCCGTATCTACTTCCACAACAGTATAAATTCCAAGAAGCGCCGTCCACTAAACAGTATCCATAATGTAGAGAGACCAAACGCTGCACATGGCACTGGACCATATGTTAAAAATATTCACCACCGAAAATTGTTCCGTTTTCACTATTCCTGTTGTAAAGAACGATATTTACATGGCCTTGTAAAATAAGGATGTAATATGCTGGTAGTGACATCTTTTGAAGGGCAGAATGATAGAACAGAAGCCAATATCGACATTTTCCACTTAAGGGGTGATTGAACCGGGGAGACAATAGTGGCTCCTGGTGCATCACCCTGTGCATGTTTACTGTTAGTGAAACTCTTCAAATGGCTTAGTATCAGAGCTCAAAGCTGCAAAGTATACCATAGTGGAGGGAGACGATAACAATCCAACAGAAATTTTCCGTTTGGGTAGATTGTTTACAATGCCAACAGCTGTAATTTGTTGGCATCTTAACCTATCCATTCTGATGGTATTTTCTGGAAATAGTCTTTGTGTATGGCCACCTTTGCTGCCCAATATATTCTACTGTGAAAGCATATTCCTTTGGCCATTTTCAGCAAGGTTTTTGGATTGACTCATTTCAGTAAGTGAATTCATTTGGACCCTAGAGCTGGCCATACACTACAAACTGTATATACTAGAGTATAAACCGACCCGAGTATAAACCAAGGTACCTATTTTTACCTGAAAAAAGGATTAAAAGTAATTGACTTGAGTATAAACCGAAGGTAGAAAAGATAACCTCTGTTGCCTTCGAATTCTGTATTGTTTTGAGGATTTAGTTGCCCTTTAAATGGACAGCAGAATTCCCATACAGTAGTCCCTTACAGAATTGCTATAAATGTATAGAACTACTGTATGAGAATTCTGCTGTCCATTTAAAGGGCAACTAAAGCCTCAAAACTCTTTTAACAAGATACCATCCTCCTGATTCTGTATCATTTTGAGGTACTAGTTGCCCTTTAAATGGACAGAAATCCCATACAGTAACCCTTGGCACTCCAGATGTTTGGAAACTACCACTCCCAGCATGTAGTTTCCTTCCACCCCCAGAGAGCCCCCCACTTGCCTGGGCAATCCTTCACAGTAATCCCACGGCTGCTCGCTCTGGATTACTCTGCTCTGCCGTGTGACATCACTACTCTGTGCCAGAAAGTGGGAAAGTTGCCGAGTAGTGACACCAGCCGGCAGATCAGAGGATGTGGAGTGAGTGGCCACCGGATTACTGAGAATCTAAGTGATTGACCCAAGTATACACCAGGGTTCGGGTTTCAGGCTATATTTAAACTTTTTTTTATACTCGAGTGTATACAGTAAACATTTCACCAAAATCTGACATGAATTTCGAATCGATTGTAATGTCAAGTTGAGTTTTATCTGCCAACATTTCCATGACCTTTCCCAGAAGTATTATGTTTGCGATTGCAAAATGATTGGGCCAGGCGTTTGTCACAACGTTGCAGGGTCATCCGGAGGTAAGTTTGTAGTGTATTGTCAGCTTTATAATGGATACAGTTTATTAGTCCCTTACAATAAGTACCGTACGCTTCTGTTTTTTGTCTGTCTGATTAAAGAAAAATATAAAGCCAGACTCTGATTAAAAACATTTTTTTCCTTAACCATCTCAAGCACACTGATCAGTGTTTGGAAACAGTTTGTATCTTCAGGCCTTATGAACAGGTTGCACATTTAGATATGGCAGCTTTGAAAGGCACCTATGAACTTCTGGACCAGTAGACCATAGAAGAAATTACACGATCGTATGAGGGGATTGGACAATTGGCCATACACGGTCCGACTATCATTCCATACCATAATATCGTGATATTGAATGACCACATCGCAACAGCAGCAGGCGGTGGCACTCAGGTGGCGAAGGACCGGGTTAGGTAAGTCTCTTTAGGGGCATCTTTATACATTTTTTGAAAATTTTATTTCACGTCTAGACATGCCCTTTAATGTAACTTTCTGAATCACTTGGAAAAACAAGAGACATGTTATTTTATCAGCTGTGTTTGGTATATGTCTGTACTTCTTTAAAATAAAGCTTGTGGTATACTTATGTCATAATATTATAACACAAGTACTGTACTAGTAAACCCAAATTAACATTACTATATGAAAATTGTTTCAACAGACTTGTATCAGCAACAGCTGACAGATGTACTGACAGCAAATAAAAAGACATTTGATACTCATTGTACTGTGTTCAGTTTTTTTCAACTGAAAGAATTTCATGCCACACCTCGAACTGAAAATAAGAAGGGATACAAATGAAATAAACTTAACTTTGCCAACATTTCAAACCATATACTTTATTCCTCAGAAAAAGACCATGTACAATGAAATAGGCACTTTCTTTGTTCATGCCAAGGCTTTCTGCAAAAAAAAAAAAAAAAAGAAAGAAAGAAAAAATCCTTCTGGTCTTACTCAGTCATATCTCTAGGCAGACTGAATTCTTTTCATAATCCGGTGATTGATACTGAAAGGCAGTATTCTTACAAAGCAGAGTTTTCTCCTCTTTCATTCAGAACAATTACACGGCAATTAATCAGGTATGAAAATATCTACAAATAACTTTAAGTTCTATGTCCAAAATGCAAAATGGTAGATTTTCAAAATAAGGGACTACATTTTGTTTTAAATCAATGTGTATTTAATAATAATTCTGACTGCATGCCAAGTATACCACATGACCCTTACCATGTTTCAGGCAAACCTTAAATTTAACAGTTTTTGTACAAGAGCCAACAAGTGCTCGTTTTTAGTGTGTTTAAATGTTTTTAAAGGGCTTGATTTATCAACAGATTTACTGATACAGCTGCACCAATTATCCTTAGCTTAAGGTATTCTAGCAGTAATATTTTCTTAAACCTAACTTTCCAAATATGTTATATATTCTGTATATAACATGCATATAAACATTATATAGAAGAAATACTAATATACAACATAAAATATTAATCATGCAAAGAAATCCAACCAGTTAATTAAATAATTCTATTCAACAATTATGGCTATGGATTTTCATGCTCTGCAATTTTGCTAGTTTAGCTGCACTTAATTTAGTAGTGTGTGTGAGACGAAAATGTAAGACTTCCCTTAGTATGTTCATAGAGATTTGACCATATTATTAAGGTATTATGCATATCACAATCATGGTATCTACATCATGAACTCTATATCTGGAGAAAGGAAATATTGGGATAAATACAGTACGTTTAACCGAATAGGGCTAAAGTTTAAATAAACTTGAAATGAATACTAGGAAAACACAAGTATTTATTTTTTTAAAGCTTTTATTATAGTGGATTCCTACAAACTGTGGTCTTACCCTAATTATGACTGTCTTTTCAAAATTGCCCCACCATGTTTAATTGCAAGAGAGATTAAGTCTGTGTACATTTTGTCCGATATTTCAGCCTGATCAGCCACCGTGAACAATATTTTTGTCAATTGGCTGAAAAACTGACAGTAAATTTAGGCTTGTTGAACTGATGTCTGTCAAACTTTTGTCCAAATAATATACTGGTTAAAGGAACAGGCTGATAAAATCCTTTAATGGACCGCATGATCAGTTGCATTTAGACTGCCAATATTGGAACGTGTGTTCCCAGCCTAAAATGCAACAAATACCTTATTTATCTCTATCTTTGAGAATATGAACAAGATGTTTATCACTTTAATTAATATGTAAATATTGAGATTACCATAGAGATAGAATGCTCTGAGAGCATAAGTAATAGAGATGAATGTGGAATCAGAATTGCCATGGTGACGAGTTATAGCTAGGACTCTATTCAAAGTACGAAAGCGGAGTCCATATAGACTCTCATGACGTTACAATGTAGGCATAGACTGGTCCCGGTCTTAATATTGCAAGAGTAGCGGCCATCTTGGCTTGACATCTGTCCTCGCATGTGACTCTCGCAGGAGCAGCGGCCATCTTGGTGAGATGTCTATCCTTATGAATGACTCTCACGCGAATGTGACCATATTGCAGCCCTTATATCCAGCATAGTAGAGATATGTGAGCCAATGACTAAGTCAGTTAGACGAAACACGTATGGCGTCCAAAGACACCCCAGTCATGCTACAACTGCAGTAAGCCATCTGATGGTATTGTGTTACGTATATATTCTCTGTATTAAACTAATATGCTCCTAATTTTATGCTAGAAGTGCATTGACAAGATAGATTATGCTTATAGGACCTTTTGTATAGTGGTAACCTGCTAAATTTACATATATGCTAAATTATGATTCTGAATTTACTGGGGTGACCTATTTGTTTTTAAGTATGTTTTAAATCGATATTCCCACTGACAAATAAAGGATTTTTATGTAAGAGTGCTATGGGTTCTGTTTTCTTATTTGGCATTAACTAGTATTTTTAACCCATTTGAGCACCTTATCTACTGAGGTTATCTACTTAGCTAAGTTTTTTCTGATTAGGTACCTAGTGAACGTGATCTGCAATTCTGAAAATGTGGTTATTCTGTCATTGCAGGGATTGATTCAAAAGCAAATAGAATGGAGATTCTTATCAAAGCCTCGGTAGTTGTTTTACTATGTGTAATGAGAGGACTTTGCCAAAATGATGATTATGACTATGATACAGACTATGGACCTGGGCCTGAAGAATATCCTGGACCGTATCAGATCACACACAATACAGAATACAGTGGTCCACCTCCTTCTTACCCAAATGGCTGCGCTAGAGAATGCTTCTGTCCACCTACCTTTCCCCAAACCATGTACTGTGACAATCGGAAACTAAAAGAGATCCCAAACATTCCTTCTCATATTCAACAGGTGTATCTACAATTCAATGATATTGAAGGTGTTAAAGTGAAGTCATTTATAAATGCTACTGCTTTAAAGGAAATCAATTTAAGCCACAATAGAATCAAATCTAACAAGATTGAAGCACTTGTGTTTTCCAAACTTCATAATCTGGAGCAACTTTTCATGGATCACAATGAATTAGAAGAAATCCCACCTGATCTCCCAAATTCTATTGAAAGAATCTTTCTTGGTTTTAACCGGATTTTCAAATTAAAGGAACATGACCTTCGAGGATTAGTAAAGCTGACTATGCTTGACCTTTGCAATAATCAGATCGATAATTTTAAAGGGAAGACTGTGAACAAACTTGAAAACCTAATGCAGCTAAATATATGCAATAATAAGCTGCATGCAATGCCTGGAAATTTGCCGCCATCTATTATGTACCTATCACTTGAAAACAATTCGATTTCCAAAATTCCAGAAGATTACTTCACAAAACTGCAGAACCTTGTGGCAATTCGCATGTCACATAACAATCTGGAGGAGATCCCAATTAAAATGTTTAACCTTCCCAATCTTATGGAATTAAATCTGGGTCATAACAAGCTGAAGCAAGTTTTCCTTATCCCAAAAACACTTGAGCACCTGTATCTTCAGGACAATGAGTTTGAAGGTAATGTCTTGTTTTTATTAATATAGATATTAAAGGAGAAATTAGGGATCAAACTAATTTTCCTTTCTGATTTATAATCCAGAAAATAATAAAAGCATGTATCACATGCAGGAGCGCTACTAGGGAGAGCTGTGCCATGAGCAGATTGCCTCCAGTATGCTTCCCTTACAATAGAAGTCAATGGCAGTGTGCACCCATGATCAGGAGAGTTCTGCAATTGATTCTATTAGACAGGATCACCGTGCACTGAAGAGGATTTTCAACCAGCTTAATGGGCGTAATTTCTACCCCAAGATACACCAGTGTGAAGCACTGTAAAGGCCTTTAACTAATTCCCCCCCACACACAATGCCCTGAAAGCTGCATATTGCTTACTGCATCAAAGTAGTGAGGTCAGATAAGCAATGAAAGGTATAGATATTACATCTCTATCTTTGCATACTCAAACCTGGGAGGAAGAATTTAGAAAGTGACTGAAAGGATTTTTGTAGTGTTTTAATCTCTCGGCTATTTGTTAGGTACAATCAAAGCAATGCACCAAGAGTCACTATCATTCTAGAAAAATAATTAAGCTGTCAGTGCTATGCAATCTCGACTTAATTTTCCCAAGGCCAATCTCCTTGTCCATCACCATACATTTTTTTTCTCCCCATTCCCTTTTTTAATCACAGTGTTAGTGAATTAATGAAGGTAGCAGGTTTTAAATTTGCTGTGGATAAACAAAAGGTCTTATTCCTCACAGACACACTAGACAAATGTTCTTGAAACTTGTACACAAAAAATGACATGCCTTCAAACTAAACCTGACTAAAACCGAACTAATCATTTTCCCACCTAAACCAGGTCCTATCACACCTTTTTCCGTTTCTGTGGACAACACCCTCATTTACCCTATTCAGTCGGAACGTTGCTTAGGGGTTATTATTGACTCCTCTCTCTCCTTTTCCAATCACATTAACTATGTTGCTAAAACCTGTCTCTTTTTTCTTCATAACATTGGGAAGATCCGCAGATTCCTTTCTCTTCCAACTACTGCTATGCTTATCCATGCTCTCATCCTATCATGTCTGGATTATTGTAACCTTCTGCTTTCTGGTCTTCCTGCTTCCCATCTTAGTCCATATTTAACTCTGCCGCACGCATTGTCTCGCTCTCTAACAATTGGGATATTAAATCTCTCTGCCGCACATCTAACTGGCTACCCATTTAACAACGCATTATCTACAAAATTCTTCTCTTAACATTTAAATCCGTTCGCTCTTCTGCTCTCTTATATTTCTTCTCTTGAGTCCCCATATGTCCCTGCCCGTACCCTCCGCTCATCACAGAACTATTTCTTATATAGACCCCCCACTCACACTACCTCCTCTCGCCTTAAATCTTTTTCTCTTTTGGCTCCCGTCCTCTGGAATTCTATTACCTTCCCTCTATGTCAAGAAACCTCAATAAACAAGTTTAAATCTAACCTGTCAAGCTATCTCTCTGAGCACAGCACAACATAGGACTGTTGACACTGCACCAGATATTACTTTAGCACTTCCACCCTTTCCTATGTATATGTATGTTACCCACCTAAGTAGATTGTAAGCTCTTAGGGGCAGGGACCTCTTTCCTCATGTTGCATGTTTTAAGCACTTGTATATTTAGTGATGCTCATACTTATTTATATATTCAGTAGTTGGTATTTGATGTCCTTGTTGTGGCTTGAGATATTTGAGAGACGGCACTCTAATATCAACACTTCGGTGTTTTTATTCACTTTTTTTAGGTGTTTATTTATATTCTTAGATGTTTTTGATCATGATATGTAGACTGTGAATTATTCACACTGTGCACTTTATTGGGTCTGTAGGGGTTAACCTGTTGTTGGTCACTGGTGGGAGGAGTGGGGGAGGGGTCATGTGATATATATTTGTAATAGTGGTTTATTACATTGTGGTTCCTGACGATGGCCCTGTGGGTTGAAACGCGTTGAGCCAGATTAAATGCTTGCAGTTTATATGAAGTCCCTTATTAGTGCTTACTTTTGTGGATTTTGTTGCTACATTTTTTGGGTATTAGCACCAGGGCGATCCAAACTTTAAAGGGGAGTGCGGTCATATGGAGGTGTATTTATATATTTATGTATTTATTTACTGCCCCCCTTGTACGAATTTTTGTATTATATAATGTACATTGCTGCGTCCCCTAGTGGCGCTATATAAATAAACATATACATGCATACACATAAACAAATAAGTATTTGAACGATCAGTGAAGTCTTAATATAATAAGAGAGCACAGTTGGGGCTGCTGTAAGTTTTTACTTTGAGGGGTGGACATGTCTTACATTAATATTCTTCTTGAATCCTAATGGGGTTATCAACCCCACTTATATCAAAATTGGTAAAATTTGTTTTTTTCCGTTGCTTATTAAAAACACGTGTCAATAGACAGTGATTTGGGGTTTGTGGTATTATTTAGGCCTCTGTATTGTATTAAGGAATATAGCCCCCATGTACTTTCTTCACACAGAATAATCTAGCCCCCACCAGAGAAGTGGATGGTTAAATAACACTGGGAAGGTTATTCCTACTTTATGCATATATAGCTGAAGACTCAAGAGGGGATAACAGATAAGAACAACCACGTGAAGGCATAATCCCATGGAGAAAGTCTATGGAAAAATAATATTATAACCTACCCTTGAAGTGGATTTCTATGGGAGAAACTGTAAGATTATAATCTTACAGTTCCAGGAGGAGAAGGAAACCAGAAGCCACAAAGGGGTAGGTTCTAATAAATAATGCACTGTAAATTAAAGGGATATTAGAAGTCACCTTGGAGTTCTGTGCCTGTGGCCTCGTGCTTTTATATGGTCATGGAACTCCTCTATGACTTCTAATATCCTTATAATTACAGGATTATCTCAAGCACTCAAAGAGGAATAGTCTTTCTTCATGCAATCTTTACCAAAAAGTGCTTAATTTTTCAGTACGGAATGCAGCTGCTTATTCACTAGCAGGGATTGTATTGACAAATCTGCATTACGAGATGCAACCAAAATCCTCAGAACAATACAGAATCAGAAGGCAGTAGTGGTCATAATATCTACACTAGACTCGCGTCAATCATGTTTTACTCATTTTTCAGGTAAAAATAAGTACCTCGACTTATACTCGGATCAACTTATATTCGAGTATATATAGCAGTCTTGAAGAGTTTCCCTATTTCTACCAGCGGGTTTTGGAATTTCTGCTATATCAGGAAACATCTACAATTAGGTTCCATATTTTACAGAAACATCACCTGCCTGAGCTTCTATATTTTGCAAATGCTCGCAATGTTAAAGATAGGAGTGCGTTTCGGACAGTGTGCCTGTCAGCAGGGGAGAAGCTGTGAGTAAGTTAATCTTTGTTACCTAGGCTTTCGATTATTCACAGGGAGGTGGGAATAAGTGATCTCACCTCCCCATGAATAACGGATACAGATTTACTGTACTTGATATTATCAGTTTAGTGTCCCTTTAATCTTAGCATATTAAAGTAAATACGGTAGCATATATTTAAGTAATGAGAATATGTGGGACATGGAGTATTATTGGATGAAGTTGTAATATAAATATAGTTCTATTCTAGCTTAAAATATAAATATTTGTTTTTGATCTTTAAAAAAAAACATCTAATACAAGTTTGTTGGATATATCAAGATTTATTAAAAGGAATTAGACTAAATTAGGAAGACAACCCTCCCCAATATCGGTCAAGCAGTTTCATGGCAGTCAGTCTTACCACAGGAGCTTTTGCAATGATCTAGAAGTGCAGGGGGTGGGGGCTCATTGCTGTGCACATCCCCCACAGGATGCATTGTAATTTTATGGTCAATGGCCTGGGAAATTGGCAGATCCTAGAACCAGGAACAAGGCATCAGAAACAGGGCTCAACTCTCTAAAACTGCAAAAGCTGCTGTGATAACATGACATTAGGCATTCATATGAAGGTGGTTACTTGTATCCCCATTTAATTACTTATTTAAAGCTACTCCCAACTGTTGGAAAATGTAGCATCTTTAGTAGGTGACGTGCAGAGTTGGAGGTGCCAGAAAATGCTCCCACATAGCACTGCACACATATACCAGGACAATTGTGGAAAATGCGGCCTATATATCTGTGCCACCTAGTTAATAATATTAATGGTGGGTCCTATTCTATGAATGACTCCAAGGTCTGCCAAACACATTACCTTTATTATAATATTAATATCAAAAAGCCTATAAAAAAAGTCTATAGAAAGCCTGTGTTGGATAAGGCATTTAGGAGAGCATTAAGATCTAAAAGAGACCTATTGAAAGAAAAAAAATCCAACAATAAAGCCTCAGAATCCAATAAGATTCATCACAAACTACAATTCCCAGTGGGTAAATGTTAAACAGGCACTGGAAAAGTACTGGTATTTGTTAAGTGAGGACCCCGACTTACGAGAAAGGATCAGTAATAAACCAATACTGACGGCCAGGAGAGCAGCCTCCCTGAAGGACATGTTATCTCGTAGCCATTTCCAAAACCCAGGGGTCTCCATGGAAAAATGGCTTGGGGTAAAACAAAAGAAAGGTAATGTTAAATGTGGCAAATGCTTGATTTGCTGGCTGATGTGGGAAATTGCACAGTAGTCAACAGAGGAGGAAAAACATTTAAGATACACGATTTGATAACATGTCAGAGTCGCCAAGTCATTTACCTTATTTCGTGTAATTGCGGGAGAAACTATGTAGGGAAAACCAAAAGGACCCTCACCTGTCGTGTGCAGGAACACTGCAGAGCTGTCTGGAAAAATGAACCAGACAGGAGCAGTGTAGCTAGACACGTTTTGAGAGAACACAAAGGTAACCGACACAATATGGTTCGGTGCTTAAGAACAAATTAAGATGGGTATTAGCTGGGGAGATGTTGAGAGATCCCTGCTGCAGAAAGAACTCAAGTGGATATACGCTCTGGACACTTTAAAGGGCATCTATAGTGGGAAAATGAACTTTTTTTTCTTTCTTTCCATGTGTTCTATAATTCCCCACAACCCCCAGAGTGTCTTCACTTTTTTCAGATTCCCTCTCTGTCCTGAGATACACCAGTTAGAAGAATATGTGATTGCATTCCTCTACTCCTACTTGGACTGTCAATCAAATCCCTGTGATGTAATCCCCCCTCCCTGCTCTGTAATAAACATAGAGATACGAGCATTAGCAGGGGGAGAGAGGTAGCTTTGATGTTAGATATAAGGCTGCACTTGACCCCCCTTCTTAATAGCTTTCACTGATTGATGATGGGTCACAAAGAGAGAGATCGTAAACTGTACTGTTCTCCTTCTTCCGTGTCTCCAGGACAGTTTCTTTCTATTGGCCACTGTGCGTGGGTGTGTTTTTCAGGATGTTGAACTTTTAACTCCTACTGCACATGATAAGCTTGTTGGTTAGCCGAAGTTGAGACATGGAGGAGGTAACAGAGGGGAGGGGGAAGGGGGGAGTGCTGCACACAGATCTGACACCATGGTTAAACAGAGTCACGGACATAGATAGGATTAAGGCAGCACAGAGTACATGAATTTAACTTTGCAAAGGGGCAATTTGTTTTTTTCACTATAGATGCCCTTTAATGACAATGATTTTTCATGTTTTTTGTAATTTTTGGTACTGTAGATAACCCAAGATTCCCTGCTTTAAGATTTGATGTTACTAGTATCTAGGCATTGGTATGTACCCCCAAAACATTGGGGTTTAGCAAAGTTTGTGGGTGAGTTGCACACACCCTGATGATGGGACTAATATTGGTTTTTCACCCCCACCAGTAGTATGGTGGATGGCCTCCAGGAGGTGATAATGTAAATGTATAAACTGTAGGGAGCCCTGTACACTGGTAACATGATTAATTATGCCATGTTGAATAGAGGATTATACGTGTTGCTAAAGGGGAGAAAGAGTAACCATGTTGCTAGGAAACATAGCAGCACCACCCATAGCAACCTCAGAAAATAGCGTATTTATAGCCCAACCCCATTGTTGAATGTAGACGCCCTGACGAATTCACTAGGAAGTGATGAAACGCGCGTCAGCGTGTTAGGCTGTGGTAGGAAGGCAGCAGTGTTTGTGCGAGTTTGTGCTGGGACTTTGGGAATGATGGAGTTTGGCAGAGCCAAAGGCATCGTACGGTAAACCCTGGTGACCGCGATCAGTGTTCGAGTCGGGTGAAGATGCGGTAACAGTAAGTCCTAGAAAAATTCTTGATTACACATGGATGTTAACCCCCTTGTTTTGGACCATTGCCCTTTTCAGTGGATAGTGTTATCTACATGTATTGACTTAGCACATAACTGCTTTTCAGAGTCCCGATCACGAGTCACAATCCCACCTGAGTTACATGTTGGTTTATGGACTGCAATTCATCACCTATACTATACCACGAATGTGTGTTTTTAATATTTTAGTGTGTTGGTTCTTGGGGAGGGTTTGCTTTTTGATATTGATATTTATATTATAATAAAGGTAATGTGTTTGGCAGACCTTGGAGGACCCACCATTAATATTATTAACTAGGTGGCACAGATATATAGGCCGCATTTTCTGCAATTGTCCTGGTATATGTGCGCAGTGCTATGTGGGAGCATTTTCTGGAATGTCCGTCTGTTCTGTGGAGGTGTCACATGTTTGTGGGTATAGTAGTTTTGGGTTCACTTGCACTACTTTAATTGGGAAGTAAGACGTATGAGAGGAAGGTATAAAGCTGGTGCTGTTCCCCATATTTATTATCATTGACATGTTAGACATATTATTTACAAGTAAAAATCCAAAAGGTAGGCAGCTCCAGTCACGTCCTCAGTACTTCCACAATCTCACAGTCACCTCTCCTGTAGTGTACACACCCTCGGATGTCCAATCCGACAAACAAAGGGGAATAGCAAATAACGCTGTGTGGGTCACACTGCTGAGTTATCCAGAGAATGGGTCAGAGATATATTAAAAACATCTTTTATTTATCATCTTAAAATTCTGGTCATGGTGAACCATACAAACAAAGGATGGGTCAGCATTAGTAAGACTTGTAAGTACTAACTCTGACCCATTCTTTGTATGGTTCACCATGTCCAGAATTTTAAGATGATAAATAAAAGATGTTTTTTTGCTATTCCTGTTATTGTTTACAGAAAGAAATTCTGAAGACAATTGAAAGAAACAGTTGTTGACACCAAAAGCAAAAGAGAAGGGTATAATGTACTATACAGAAAAATGGAAATTCTACCTTCATTCTATTATTATATTGGACGTATGAGCTGCTGTTCTACATACAAATGAAGCCTGGTGTCATCATCTGATAAACCCAGGCTGTGATGTGCATGCATATAGTAGACTGTGACAGTGTAATTGTTCCACATACGAATAAAGATGGAGTCAACCAGTTCAGTTTGTAGGGTCTCCTTGTGTATTCATTTTGTGTGGTTTGCACCTGGTTGACTCCATCTTTATTTACACGTGAAATGATTTAATGAGCATGGGGTAGCTATAGTTTACAACCCACCCCTGTGGCTCAACAGATGCTGTACTTTTGACAGTGTAATTGTATCAGAAATAAACATACTGCTACCCGTCATGTGATTATAGAATAAAGAGGATTATTTAACTTTTTTAGTATTGTCCTTTATTAGGGTAAAAAAAAGCATTTGCAAAAGAATATGTTCAAAATACAGGTTGCTACCAATAGCATTTCAACAAAAAAATTGCATTTATTATATAAATAGACCAATAAATTATTACATTTGGATGCAAAATAATTTTTTTGTGTTTTCTTTCAGTTTTAAATATCACAAAAATGTGTCCAGTAATTGATCACCTGAACCCAAACCGTCTTACATACCTTCGTTTGGATCAAAACAAGTTAAAAGCGCCAATAAGCATGTATGCTTACCTTTGCTTCCCTCATATGCAACGTATTTATTATGGCGAACAGAAACGTGTGAATGGCGAATACACAAGGATACAGGAACCAATGCTTACTCATCCCCCAGTGTCAGAGGAAGAAGACGAAGATGATGAAGATGATAGGAGAGAATATGCTGGATACTACCAACATGAACATGGGGCAGATACTGAAAACTACTCTGATAATTACTCATATTAATTATCTGGATAATTGAAGGGCCAGTATCAATATAAAATGAAAATGCATCTCCTAAATTTACAAATTCTACCCCCCGTAAGATTATTTTCATTTTAGCTGTTACTAACCCTTTAAATGTAAGGTTTTTTTAGAACGCA